>CM057349.1:222696099-223896099 GCA_030015575.1 Agapanthus africanus
TCTGATACGTCGCATATCAAGTCTAGGGGTGGTATACGTCAGACCCCAATAACTGATAAGTCGTGCCGATGTGAGGCTCATAACGGGTCGAGAAACTACTGGTAACACTTACCAGCAAATCTCTGATCAGCCCTGGCCAGGGACTTCCCTGTTACGGCCAATCGAGCACAGCGCAACATCAACTCCCAATACCGGGAGAGACGAAACCCCTCCTATCGCTCATTGCCTCCATGTGACTCGGGACTGTACCCAAAGACCACCGTTTTGCACGCCCTCATGGACGTGGTAAGGTGGAGATCAAAGCACAGTGGGAATCACACAAGACTCTATGACGATCTCGGGTCTACAGACTAACCTGTACAAGTGTCACCTGAGAACTGCCATCTGACGTAAGGTATAATACCATCTGGGAGTTCTCGGCGAGTCCGTCCAGTGTACTCAGTCTCCACTGAGCACCCATATACCATCTCTGATGTCAAACACCAATGGATATGGGATCATCCATCGCCCATCACATGGGTCGAGAAGCGTATACGCTAGTCTACACTGGTATATCGATGCCCCGTCTCGATACACCCACGACTAGGGACCTTGAAGGATGTACTTATGGACTACCATGTCCCCACTAGTATGATCTGCATCATAGTCCAGGTAGTCAAGTACAAATCCTAAGGGCTTTACCAACATGTAACTATAAGACAGTATAAAGAGACTAGTGTACATGTTAAGATAAAGAGCAACCAGATAGCATACTATCATGTCGAGCAAGAAAGTCATCTCTATATATGTCCAAGCATCCAATATAATATACATCATCTGTACAATACTGGCATCTAGGGCATACATACAACTAACAAAAACATCGTCTTTATTCTTCATTCCTACATTTCTTCCAAATATCGATCATATACCCCTACGTGTGTGTAAAAGATATCCCTACACTCAGAGAATTCAATTCAAGCTATCATACTCTTGTCCATCTGCCCCATCTGCCTCAGTACTTTTTGGATGAATATTTAGATGGATTTGCTCACGCATTTTTCATGCAACCGTTAATACTTCTTGAGGTACTAACCGACCAATTACTCATGTGCTTGCTTATTAGGGTGTATTAGTATTTTCTCGTCTTGCAATACCTAAGGCTTAGTAGTGACTCCCAAACCAGTGGTCTAAGGCACTAGGTGATGAAGCACCCTCGCTATATTTTTTATTTGCTGCCTTGGTAATAACAAAACCAGCGTTCATTTTGCTTCACCATTTTATATTTTTCATTTATTATTCCTTCATACTTTGGCTTTTAGACAAGAGCATTTCAAGGTATCCTCTACTATCCCGAGTTGTTCAAGACGTATGTAAGTGCGTTTAGTAGTAGGGTATCAACATTCAAATGTTTGGCTTCCAGAATAGGAACTATTTTCAGACTTATTTTTATCCTCAGATTAGTGACTTCTTTCATCTTACTAACCCTTGGGACAACAGCTTATAACTACTTATTACTAGTTTCGTTTAGAAAACTTTTAATTTTCTTTGTTTTCCTTAAACTTTTCCAATCTTTTGGATGTAATTTTTCACTATCTAATCTTTATTATCTTATTTATGTACAAAAAATTTTTCATTTTTTTTTTAATGTTTTGTGCTTATGCATGGTGCAATGTGATGCGTAAATAAGCACAAACCTCCCCCAAACTTGTTTTCAACAGTGTCCTCACTGTTGTCTTCTTCTAAACCTCAAAAAACCTGTAAGCTTGGGAGGACATTTATTAATGGGGGCAAAATATATTAAAGTGAAAATCCTCCCCTAAACTTATTTTTGGCTCAACAATGTTGAGGACAACAGTTATTTTGAAGAGCCAAAAATACAACCCCCCCTCAAACATGAGTTAGACAATATTAAGCATTTCAAGAGGTGTGAGTCATTTGGTCAAAATAAGACTTTACAAAGACCAAAAGTTAATACCAACCATTCAAAGATTTTATCAGTGTAGTGTATAGGTCGGTGGAAGAACATGTGTATTGAGTCAGGAAAAGTGGGGAAGAGATAAGTGGTGGTCTAGAAAGGGTTTGAGTTTTAAATTAGAGAAATGAAAGAATGAGGATGAATGTGAATGATTAGGAAGAAGATGTGATGGCGGTTCAACTTCTATATATGGAGGTTGATCAATCAACAAATCCGTGTTGTTTAGGAATGCAAGTTCGTAAGCAAAAAGTTCTTCAAAACATTCATCAATAATATGATCAAACATTTTGCTGTCAATAAATTTTGTGCCAGAATTTATCATACTGGATTTTTCAAAATACATGGACGGTAGCAGACTCTAAAAACTCATCTACCTCATTTTCAAAAATATCCAAATCAAGTTGGCTTTCTGGGATTGTCGAACTTGAACTATCGGATTCTGATTCATCAAAACTTACTGAAACTATTGGAAGAATAGATGAAGAACCGGAGAAAGTAGATGGTGAAATGGGGTAAACAAATTGGTGTGTCGAGAATCACAAAACCAGATATGGAAGATGTAGGCTGAATTTCAGTCTGCTGTTCGGTTATACCATTATTATCAACTTGGAGAAGCATTTGGGGTTCGGGAAGAATTATCAAAGGCTCGAGATGATGACCACAAGGAAGTGAAAGGACCTGATGAATTGATAGGACAAAGTCATCCAAAATTTCGGGTTCATCAATCAATATATCCCCAACGTCAGTCACCTCATTCAAATGAAGGTTAAAATTCTCAAACACCTCATTCAAAGTATGGTTTTCAAGCAATTTTGGTTCAAGAGTGGAAGGGTAGAGATCATAAGGATTTGGCATCGTTTCACTCGAAATGGACCTTCACAGTCGGGTAAATCAAACACTGCATTATTACACAACTTTTCATACATTCTATCGTCCATTGGTGAATCATTTGGTTGTGCTCGATGAATCTATGAAACTGGGGTTGTGGATTTCAGTTTGGAAAAGGAATGTTTATTAGGAAAGGTTGTATAGTTCTTTCTCACTACCCAAATTCTCATTTTGTCCTATGCCCATATTAGACATTGAATTTTTTTAGCTAGTTCGGAATTATTTGCTTGCCCCACTTCTGTCATTCCTTCCTAAATTGGTTCAGATATTTTTCTGATGTCTGCTCAAGACTAGACTTGGGTCGATAAGGGGTTTCCGTCTAAGATTGAATTCTTGTGGACAATTAAAACTCCCAAATGACTAATAGAATGACTGTTTAGAGAATGTGGAAAAGTCGGATTTGATTGATAGGACCGAAGGTTTGTGAAATTGAGCAGGAGTATGGTAAACATTGTGATAAGAAGAATATTGATATTGGTTTGTCGGTTGGCTATTGGACATCATACATGCCACAAACCGATTATAAAATTCTTATTTAGAAAGTGGAGGTGATGGTTTATATTGGTCCGGATTGAAACCTTTGTCCTTTAGCCCTAGCTATATGCTCAGCAATGGCATGCGTCTAGGGGCATCCTCACTCGGAGTATCAACTGAAACGGATGTAGAATTAGGATACGGTGATATTGGTCCGGATTGAAACTTTGGCCTCTAGCCTTAGCTATATGCTCAGCAATGGACATGCGTCTAGGGGCATCCTCACTCGGAGTATCAATTGAAACGGATGTAGAATTAGGATACGGTTGATAAGACCTGGACTGAAATGGCCAACTGTTTCTACGGCTTGTTCTATCCGATCTTTTAAGGATATGGGAGAGGTTGGACGGTATACCGAAGGGATTACGAAAACAAGAAATATTTGGTTGTGGACAGTAAAGCTTGGCAAGAGTTCTTCTGGGTGGGTCACCTATTTTAAGAAGAGAAGAAGGGGAAAAGTGTAAAAAGGGGAGAAAATAATTGGTTTGTTTGAGAAAGGACGGATTTATAAAAATCACACAAACATGCAAAAGCAACCCTATATCTAATGGTCACCTAGGTCAAGTCTCTAGACCGCTCCTAGACATCCAGAAGACAAATCGCAGGATAAATCCTCTACTACCTCTTTTATCCCTCATGTGGCCAGGTAAGTGCCAGTTAAGTGGGAGGTTCTCCACTACGTAAGTAGTGGGCCTAATTAAGTAACCACTTGCCTTAGACACACTTGCCTTAGACACCACAAAAGAAACGCGGATAAGCAATAGATTACCCACGACCTCCTTCTGTCCGAATTGAGCGCGACGTCCTTAGATTCTTGTCTAGATATTTTTTAGTTAATGAAGGGTGATGCGGATGCTAGTTTATGATTTTCTGGGCTTAGGAAGGGTAATGAAATCCCCACCTAATCTGAATTGGTGTTTGCCCCTTAATTTCCGTATAAATATGCACAAAACAACCAATTTTAAGAATCGCAATAAATTTATTTTTTAGCGGCGCTGAATTTTTGCAAAGAATCCTGCAAGAAATTCATTATTGGACAAAATCAGAGAGGAGAACAGAGAACAGAGAATATACCACAGAAGTTTTGGACAGTGAAACACCTAAACGGAGGCGGAATCGCCGCAAAAACACCTCATCGGCCGCGGATCCGCTGGTGTAAAGGAGGGATTAGGGTTTCACTTTTTCCTGTAGCTTCGTGTACTCCTCTGGAATCTATAGAACTTCTCTGAATCTTGATCTCACTGCTGAAATGATTCCAGAATCCCTCGCAAAAAATTCAAACACTAAACGTTAAGCACATGAAGCGATCTTGGATGAAAATTTGATGGAATAATAATTTTTCAACTCAAATAACAAAAACGAACAAAATAGCACACATCCTCTGGCAACAGCGCCATTTGATTGATCGTTTCCGTGTCGTGTTTAGAAATATTTCACAACCAAAGAAATTTATACCGCAATCAATTAACGGTGCAATGTAGCGCGTTAATAAATACGGATTGTCCACTGAGATGTGTGTTTTGATCGGTTTTGTTTTAGATGAGTCAAAATGAAAAAGATAAAAGAAAAATTGCAAGAAAAATTGATTCAAGATTTGTGAAATTTAGTTTCAAGAATCATAAAGAACTAATCTAAAATCAAGAAATACTAAAGATTAAGAAAATATCCAAATCGTATGAATTATCAAAATTATAAAGAGGCTTGTAGGGAATCGATCCAATTGATAGTGAGGATGAATACTTCTGATTACAAATTCTTATCTTTTGAAGATTTGTTACTAGATCGATGACAATCAATGAGGTTTAGGGATCTATTGAAGAAACTAGGGTTTCTCCATCATCATCCTTGTCCTTTCGTTGATTAGCATTCAAATTCTAGCCTCTAGGAAATTCAATCATCGATCGTTGATCTCTAATTTAGAGCGAAAACATTCAAGAAAGCATCTCGCTCAAAACTAAGTCGTCGTTGATTCAATTTCCTAAAGTTTACGAAACTCATAAGACTTAAGAATCGTTCAAGAATTTACTCATCATCATCTATCTATTTTCTCGATTCCTCCACAAGCGGAGTTTTCACTAAAATATCATGAAAAAGAAAACAATCAAGAATTGATAACTCTTCATAATGCTCCAATGTAAAGAAAAGTAGATCAAGAATTTTCACCTTTTATAAATTAACGTTTCGCTACAATTCACTCAAAGATTACAAGATTTTGAGGAGAGAACTCAATCGTCGAAACTAGCTTCGCATCGTCTTCTTGAGTCGCGGATCGTCATGGATCTCTTGCTCGGATGAAGATCGGCGTTGCTTCAAAAGGCTCGTCGAATGCTTGCTTGAATCGGTACTCGATGAATCTTGATTTGGATCAAATTGTGTCACTCAATTTGATTTAGAAATGATTTGGAGCTCACTACAATTCTTTTACCACTGAAATGATGAACAACCTTCAACAACTCAACAACCCCCTTTAATGAAGCCTTAGGTCCCTTTATATAGTTTTCCCTCAGGCTTCCCCTAGAAGCTAGGTTTAGCTTCCTTTGGAAGCTAAGCTAGATTTAGCTTCCCTTGGAAGCTTGGTTGTTATGAAGCTTGCATATGAAGCTAGGTAATTGTAGAGAAGCTTCTAGATTAAGGTAGTTAGCTAGCTTCCATGAGAAGCTTGGTATGTATTAAGCTTGCAAAGAAGCTTGGCTGTTAGAAGGGAAGCTTCTGGAGGTCTCTAGGTACTGAAGTGTCTTGAAGAAGTTTTGCCATTGAAAAGAAAGCCTCGGAAAATGTTTTTGCCCCAATTGAGTCAACGTGGCCGCGGATCCGCGGCCGATCGGCCAACTCGGCCTCGGATCCGCGGTCGTTTGGTATGATCATTGCATGAAACTTCCAGGCTGATTTAGTGCTGATCCTTGGGGACTTATTTTATATCTGGAATATTTTATACTTTCTTGTTCACTGCCAGATTTCAAGTCTTGGACTTGACGTATTTTATCAGCACTTTTAGCAGTTCCGGCTCTTTTACCTGGAGAATTTCCTGCATACAATCTCGAAACAAGTGTTGATTCACAAAAGATCATGCGTACAATAATAAACACACAATTTCACTCAAAATGCCGGTTATAATGTATAACACATGTTATTTGGTATTTTGCAGACAAATTGCTAATATGTGCTATATTTATACCAAACACCTCTAGATGATTGCAAAAAGTAGGGAAATTGATGTGTTAAAAATGCAATATTTTCGACTGATCACACGTACAGCGCGAATCTAACATAGGTAAGCTAAGTAATAAATGGTCATATGAATGCAATAGTCATGAAAGATACTCTAGCAGGTATATCTAATACATGAAGCAATAATATGACAATCTGTATGCAAAAATCATGTAAGGTACTCTATTAGGTACAACTAATACATGAAGCGGTGATATGCCAATGTATATATGCAACAGTCATGAAAGGTACTCTAGCAGGTACAACTAATACATGAAACAATGCATATAAAATAAGGTATGTAAATGCAACAGTCATGGAAGGTACTCTATCAGGTACAACTAATACATGAAGCAGTGCATAAACAATAAATGTGGAGTATGGGATGAAACATGTCATTTCCACGGAATCCTGACATTGTGGTAGGACCAAAGTCCATCAAGACAATCCAAATCCCAATTCCTCAAATCAGCCCCCAAATTGGCTCTCATATCATGTAAGTCTCACAAACCCTGAATGTACAATATCAAGTAAATCTCATATATCCTGAATGTAGAAAATCAGCAATCTCATATATATCCTGTATGCAATCTCAAATGAATCTCCTATATCCCAAATCCAATATCAAGTGAATCTCATATATCCTAAGTATATTTGCATGAATAATTATGATGAAGTATATGAATTTATATGTATACATATATATTAGCGTCCTATTCCACTAATATATATATATATATATATATATATGCATATATAACAGCGTCCCATTCCACTGTTATATATACTTAGGAGTAAAAATATCATGAAAACCTGTGCCAAGTATCGAAATATAAAGGCTGATCTATCAGGTGCGGTCACCACGACTGGCACCCTGATAGGTACGTATCATACGCTATACCGAAAGCTTGAGTGCCTAGCTCTGACCCTCGCCTCTCGACGTATCCATACGTACATGACTCCTGTCGGTATCTCCATGATAACCGCCGAGTCATAGGTACTGTAACCGTTAGGTATGGTTCCCCTGCCAGGCTCATCGGCGTAGTACATCGACATCCCTTTCTTGCCCCGGGTACCTCCGGCCCCACCATGTACCCTCATACGGCGCACGACGCTCCTCGCAAGGGGTATATATATCATAACCGATAAAACTCATGGTGGCTGCTGAAATATCATATTAAGAGAAACCGGGTTTTACAAATAATGCATAATTTCATGAAACTACCACGGTCCTCAAATCCAGAAAATATCATGAAAAATCCATATCTCAATGCGAAAATCCATGAATATAATATATGCAACATAAAACTGCAATGTAAGCATATAAAGAAAAAGCCGCTATTTAACTGCAACAAGTTAAAATATATATATATGCGGTTCCTAATTTCTCCAAGTTTATATAACATCAAATAACGGTAAACATGTAGATATAACCAGATATATGTGTAAACATGAAGGTATAGCAAGGTATATGTATCTACCTATCAATAATGATGTAATATACCCTCCAGGTATAAGTGAAGTATGTGTGCAAGGTATACACGTAGCTATGCCATTACGTGTGAAATATACCTATCACTAATGGTAACTAGCATTTAAGAATGTCAAGGCATATGTGTAAGCATGTAGGTATACAGGTATACTATTTGTCATATACATAAAGAAATATGAATCAATGTCTCAATGTCCCTAACCAAACAATGTCATATAGGTATGTGTGTTGTGCGTGTCATGGCAATTATTGACGGTGTCTGTGGCATACAATCAGTGCTCGTGCAACACGAGCCGTCAATAATAGAGCAGTGTCCTAAGGGTACAAGTCCAAGCACAACAAACAACTAAGCAATAAGGTGTATGCGCAACTCTATATATGAAATAGAATATGCGACAATTCATAACATCTCTAGCCCAGACGCATAACGCCATGTGGGCGATTCCCCTGTAGATGTTAAATCTACTCACAAACGCTCCTGGCTAAGTAAAGCCTACCATTTGCTATCCCCTGTTCGCAGCGTCCGAAGTCCCCTCCTGCGATCCTGAAAGCATATAACAATATAACAAGTCTATATTAGCAATCGACCACTAACACGTACAAACTACGTTTGACCGACGCACCAACTCCAAACATACTCTCAAGTGTTCATCAAGTGGCTAACGCGCATAGCAACACTATGAAACAAACTCAAGAGCAAAAGCTATACAAAGTCACGAACGACATCGACACGACCTTAGCTAGAAACGCAAAGCGACACAACTACCAAGCCTAGACCCAGATCGTACCGATCGCGCATTAACAACACAATAATAAACGTAGAATCTAATATAAATAGCGTCGCAACGTCAAAAGAAACTCACGCCTAAAATTCACCGAAACCTAGTAAGCAACTTATATCAATTTAGCACAAAACTACAAGCTTTTACCAAACTAGAATTTACAAACATCACTAATTAGCAAGATTAAACCATTTAAACTTTTACTATAATTTTAGATTTCACTCAAATAGGATTAGTAAAACTTTAATTTGCTAATTAGCTTAATTAGGAAAATATCATTTAACAAATTAGCAACTTGATTAAGTTTTCATAAACTTCTATTAACAATTAACCATTTCATCAAGATAAAACCTAACTTGAACTTCATTAACTTTAACAAGAATGAATTAAACATGAAATTAAAGCTATAATTAAACAATTAAATAGCTAGATTATGATTCAAACATAACAATTAATGATTAGGGTTAGGGTTTTATACCTCACAAAAGATCAAAATCAAGCAACTAGAAACATCAACTTTTGCCTCCAATGATCAAGTTTTTCTTAAAGATTCAAGCTAGATTTTTGAAGAAGAAAGATGGGTTAAAATTTGATTAGGAGTTTTTTGGATTTGTTTAGGGATTAATGATGATTTATTGAGCTTGGAATGAAGAAAAAGAGGCAAGGAAAAATGATGGGCAGCATGAAGAGGGGGCTCGGCCATGAAGAAAATTGGGGGGGGGGGGTTGTGCAAAATATGAAGAAAGTTCTTGCGAAATTCATTAAATGCATCATTAAATGCAAATCTCATCATTTCATTTATTCTTTTCTTTTTAAAATTAATTCGATTTGCTCATAAAATATCTAGATATTAGAAGAGAAGGTTCAACAAAATATCTAGTGATTAGATTAGTATAAAACCACATTAGTAGTAATTAACCCAAGCCAAAAGTAATTACCACTAATAAAGTGCACAAATAAAGCATTAAAATAACATTTAATTAGGGAAAAATTCTATGTGAACCAAAACTTCCTATTGACCCCCAAAGTCCGTGCACTAGCTTTATTCTAGCTAAACTAGGTGCCGATAAGTCTATACAGAAGTTTGATCACAATCGGGTTAAAACAGAAAACACCGACTATTTTACCCTAAAAATGGAAAATTCACAAAACGATTTCTAAAACGTTACAGTTATAGATTTTGGTGGCAGTTGGGATCGTCATTTGCCCTTTATAGTGTTCTCCTACAATAATAGCTTCCAGGAGACGATTTAGATGGCCCCCGTTGAGGCATTGTATGGGAGAAGATGTCGATCACCAGTTTTTTGGACGGAGCTCAGTGATGGCAGTATTTTGGGACGGCAGCTTATGCAGGAGACGACAGAGAAGATCCAGTTGATTTAGGACAGGATAAGAGCGGCCAAGAGCTGACAGAAGTCTTATGCAGAAAGACATCGTCGCAGACTTGAGTTCGCCGTGGATGATCTTGTTTACTTACGGGATTCGCCGATGAAGGGCGTGATGAGGTTCGGGAAGAATGGGAAGCTTAGTCTCAGATATGTGGATCCCTTCGGGATTCTCGAGCGAGTCGGTGCAGTTGCTTATCGTTTAGCTCTTCCACCCAGTTTCCCAGATGTTCACCCCGTGTTTCTTGTATCGATGCTCCACAAGTACCTTCATGACCCCTCTTACGCGATTCAGTATCAGACGAACCAGCTGGAGCACGATCTTTCTTTCACCGAACAGCCGCTAGTCATTCTAGATCGGTAGGTGAAGAAACTGAGATCCATGGTCATACCGTCCGTAATGCTTCTTTGGTGTGGCCCGAGGAGTGAAGAGGTCACCAGGGAAACCGAAAATGAGATGCAGAAGAAGTTTCCCCATCTTTTTGAAGGTACGCGTAGCTAGATTTTTAAATTCGGAATCCGAATTTCTTTAAGTGGGGAAGATTGTTACGCTTTAAAAATCATTTAGGTTAATTATATGAGAATTAGTAGTACAACTCATGTTTTCCGTAAAACTTAGTTATAATTATTTTTCCATATAGACATAAATATACCTATTTTAATTATGTAATCTCTCATGTATGGGTATTTAATTAGTTACTTATTTAATTGCAAGTTTACTTAATTATTTTCCTACTTATTAATTAATAAATATTTTTTTTTATAAAACATGCACATACACTTTAAATTAGTGTTAATTACAAATTAGTATAGGTTAATACATGTTAGAGCACCATGACACAACTAAACATTTATTGTAACATGTTCTATTCAAAAAAATGAATGATCAAGATGGTTCTAGATTTGTTTTTACATGGAAAAAAAAGAAAATAAAAAAAAAGAAATGAAAAGGAGGTATGGTGCATTTTTTAGATGAGGAATGGTGTGTGTGTGTGTGGAGGTATGGTTATCTCACACCCTCATTCTCTCTTCCTCACTCAATTTCCGCAGCCCCCTCATCTCCTTCCTTCTCTTTTCCTTGCTAAATCTCACTACGTCACTACTGTAAGTGCACGGCGGCGCCCCGGCCGTCAATCCGACGCCGGAATGCGGAAGCGGTGAATAACTTAAAATTTGCGGACTTAGCAAACCGGCACCACCGCGCACTAAACTCCGGATCGTTACCATTAACTAGTCTAAGCTAACTACAAGAAAGGGAATAGAGATATACCGACGATCCAAGTCCTCCGGTCTTCTCGCCATCGTCCCGATCACTTGCGGAATGTCCCGTCTCCTCCTCGTCGCCGGAAGTGCACCACATCGCCTTCTTCGTTTACGGGCTCCCACCTCAATGCCGAGGCAACTCGGGCACGAAGCCGGATACTCGACGTGCCCAAGAATCGCTGTAGAATGTGTAGTCCTCAAGTCTCACTTTGGGGTTGTAGGAATTGCCTTTTGGTGGAGGAAATGATATGAGCTTGTGGAGATGAAACATGTGGGATTTTACAAAGCTAGAATGATAAAAATCCCACCCCAAGAATTTTGGACAGCCCCTTCCCTCAATGAGGCCGGCCATGTATATGGTGGTGGAGAGAGTGAAAGAGTGAGAGAGTGTCAAAAAGATGGGAGCCATTCTCATATCATGCAAGAGAGAGAAAGGAAAAAACTCATCATGAAAAGAAATGATCATCAAAACAAACCCACACTCCACACACTAATCATCAACAACCATGATGCTTACAAAGTCAAGCCATCATGAAGTGATCAAGTCAAAGTCAATGAGAGGCTATCATGATACAACAATAAGCAAAGAACCCCTCCACAAACACTTATTTGCAACAATGCAAATAAGCCCTCCTCCACCAATCTTCGGCCAATGAACGGAACAATGGAAATTGGCCGAAACGGAAAGCAAACTGGCAACTCCATAAAACTGGTCCCGTAATAAATTACGGGAAAACCCCGATACTGTGCATACACACCCGCATCTGTATTTCGACCGAAATACAAATGCAATGAGACAAAATCTACACTGTACTATACTAGGATCCGGCTTATACCAAAGCCGGCTAGTAATATCTGTTCGATCCTGATCCGTGCAATACCGCACGTATCTGATCGAACCCTGCCATATAACCATACGGCCTATAGTACAAACTGTCCGATCCTGATCCGTGCAATACCGCACGTATCTGATCGGACCTTGCCATATCTCCATACGGCCTCTACAACCTTTCGCCCGAAAGCTGAGTAACTGTAAATGTGGTGGACTCTAAAGACTCGTCAATACTATGGCTGTGGATTTAACCACTAGCACGTCAGAGGTATATGCCAATACGTGACGGGCCACCAGCTATTGACCAAAAGGGACGTCGATGAGGAAGCTCACCCCGACACCCAACTGAGCCTGTCAGTGACAATATCCGTGCAGTCCGGTCCGTTCGTCTATGAGTATCGCATGGCGGGCCTAGGGGGTTGGTAAAAGTCAGACCCCCAAAAGCGGTACAAGTCGTGTCGGAGTGTAGCCCAGAACACCCTGAGATACTACTGGAATACCTACCAGTAAATCTCCTTGCCTTGGCCAAGGACTTTGTGTAATGGCTCTCCTAGACACAGCACGACCTCACCCCCAATACCGGGAGAGACGAACCCCTGAAGATACGCTCACTGCCTCCATGTGGCTCGGGACTGTACCCAACTAAAACCTGTTTGCACGACTCCTTTGAGCCGTGGTAGGGTAGTAATCAAAGTACAGTGGGAACTCACACGAGACAAATGACGATCCCCAGGTCGATGAACTAACCTGCACACATGTCACCAGGGAACTGCCATCTGACGTCTGGTATATGACCAACTAGCATGTTCCCGGCGAGTCCTGTCCGGTGTACTCATAACCCAATGAGCACCTGTATACATCTTAGGTGATCCAACTGACACCAGTGGCTTGTGAGACCGGCCACCGCCCCTCGTCGGGGTCTCGACTGTATACACTAGTCTACTAATGGAGTATCGATGCCCAGTCTCGAAACTCCCACGACTAGGGACCTTTTAAGGATAAGCTTATAGACCCCCAGCTCCCACTTATATGATCGCCCTCATACTGCTGGTGGTCAAGCAAGAATCCTAGGGGCTCTATCAACGTGTAATAGCGACGTGTCATGTCACCTAAAGCAGTACACGATGATAAAGGTAAACCAGATAGCATACTATCATCTCGAGTAAGACTGTCCTACCGGGATAGGTCCTCCCTCAATCATTACAATCACGTACCTGTGACCTAATAATTGACTCTGAGGGCACTATCTCCAACAATCTCCCACTTGCACTCAAGGCTAATTATTGCGATGTCGCATACTCACAGCCCGTGTGATACCGAACATCCAACTCCTCTACTAGTCAGTCTCACAAAGCTCGTTTGCGGAACTATTGCGTTCGAGGAATAGCCTCAGTGAGTGGATCCGCTTAGTTGTCTCTATCCATGTCTCTCTAAATCTCAAGTTCGCGGAGAAACCCATCTCCCGAAATGAGCAATACCTGTCTTAGAATGTGCCTGGATGTCTGATGGGACATAGCTCATAAATGAACTTCAAATCCAAACTTCTTAGACTGTATCGTCAACTGAACTTAATCAGTATCCTGCGCCAAGCCACCCTCAGTATTGCCTTGGATCACCTGTCCAAAATACTGCCCCTCAACTGAAGGAAAACTGTAACTCTGACAACCTCCTTGTCGTCCATGTCACCTTGGAAGCCTGGAATGATAACTGTCTCCCACATGAGGCTGTCGTTATCATCTCCCTAGAACATCCACTTATGTTCTAAAACTGCTTCCGACTGTTTCTCCAGGATTGGATTAATGTCAACTTATTGCATCTAGTGCAAGAACAACATCTGGTGTGGTACTTGACATCTCACGATTGACTCAATTGCCTGAGCAAGTGATCTTCCAATCATGCACGCCCCTCTCCCCTTTAGTCTGTAAGACACCTTTAGAGAGGGTGACTCCATTACCTGCAGGTACACTACCGTGCCAGGAGTCGTCCATCCTAAATACTCTTAGAACGCTGTCAAGTACCCTGATTGGGAAACCACCCAAATCTAGATCTAAGACCATAGATCTAGTAACCAGTATGTCTGATATAAAATCCATTTCCTTTGTGGAGAAACAACTGTGTGACGACCAAAGTATAACCGATCGTAGTATAGGAGTTTCCTTTCCTACTTTGTGTATGTCATCCAAATACCAGGATATCACACCCTACTACCTTCTCAACAGATCCATCCCCTATTCTGATGAAGTCAAACCCATGACTGTCACGTCAGAAATAGATGATCTATCTCCGCTACATCTGCTCTAGTCTATAAATAGACATAAGCAACCTGTCCACCAATGCTTCCGCTGCTCCCACTGACTACGACAACCCTCTGGCAGAGTCATATAGACGTACACTTCTAAAACTGGTTTAGAACGACGCTATACTCATCCTCCTGCCGGGTCTCGCACCCTGGAACAACAGCAATGGTAATTGTGGGTAAACAAGAACTTCCCTGTCACCGTCCTTGAGGCTACCGTAGTACCTCTCGGGTGCCTGAAGTTACCCACCTTATCTGCGGAGTGGCCAATGGAATGTCAATCCAGATTGAATCTTTAGGTTCCTTATCAAATCTTCAGTAATCGTTTGTGGTTCTGGAATCACTTCCAGTTCTACCATACTCCCACTACTGTTTTCTGAAAAAATCCATTTTTATTAAAACTGTGGCGAGTCTAGAACAATATCGCTATTGTTCATCCAGATGGTAGAAAGTCAACCCTCGTCATAGCCTGGGTCAACCCACAAACAGCCATTACAGAAACGTGCCTTGAGTTGTCCAGTGTCTGGTTTTAATCATAAACCGGACAACTCCCCGTACCTTAACAATGTTAAGATATGAACTGTTCTATATCCCATATAGGAACAGAGGCACTGATTTAATTGAACCAGATTCAAATCATGCAGCTGTCTCCAGCGCATGTCAACTAAATGGAAGGAGGCCGATCAGCGTTACTCAACTTAGGAATACTTCCAATTATGAGTAACCTGAAAGAGAAGCAAGATCTCTTTATCATTACTATCAACTGAATACCATACACAAGTATCTACATCTTCGATCTCTTTGAAGAATCCCGATACTTGCTATACCTGGTTCTCTACTCTATTCAAATACCAATGACTTCTCCAAATTCGGACCCTGTGTTTCCACGAAACACTTGTCTGAAAAAACCAGAGAAGTCATAAGTAAACTGAATGTAGTATGAGGACCAACCCCTCTGTCCTGATGGACCCTGGACAACATACAATCCTTTGTATAAGTCCCTTGAGTCTAATAACTCATTCACTGTGTGTCGTAGGTTGAAAACTGTACTTATGGTTAAGAAGAATTACACCGCTGTTTAATGCTCCTTACCTAACCATCCACTGATATAGGTAAATGTCGTAGACATAATTTCAGAAAGGTATATCTCACTCTATGAAAATAGACGTACAGATATATTAATTTGAAATTGGTGCATAACAGCGGATATTCAAAACCAAATATTTGCCGACCGGCAAACAGCCCAGGTGATTTCCTCAAATATCACCGATTACAACGAATCCCGATATAATGAGGATAATCACCCAATTCCCAATAACTTACTCCCACTCATCATCTGTAAAACCATACAGATGTGAGAATCGTACCTGGTAAATACATACCCTGGAGTAAGTATCTAATCGGGAAATCAGTTTTCCTTTAACATTACACAGTGAAACTGAAACATTGAAATGTTCCGATGGGGTATTCTGGTATTCCTAGTAATGCCTCTTCCAGATTCACGACTGTAACCGTATAGTTCTTTGCCACCTCTCCAAATCCCTTCATATGTCTTTAGTCTTTACCTTCTGCACACCCTTTTAGGCCAAATGGTTTTCTTCCTTCCCTACCGTTCGGCACCAGCCTATGGTTTGGAAGAAGACTATCCAATAAGCATAATGGGTGTACTGTCCCAATCCTAGGAACACTCGCAATGAGAGAGGGTGAAGATAAAAGACACCTGAATAAATCTTATTCCTATTTCTCCTGGACCAGAATCCATCCCCGAACTGGAACGAGTTCCTTTCGAGTTCGTATATAACCATACGATGGATTATCCAATAAAATGGGATCTTCGTAGTGATACGGAGTGTCCTGGAGAAATACAAAGGTGATGTGGGAGTGGTAACGAAATATTTGGTTTGGTCGTGAATATCTGTTGCAATTTACTTTGCCCTCCTACTAATCCCTTGCTTTGTCTGAACTTAATACCTTCTGCACACCATCGTTATGCTAATTGGTTTTCTTCATTCCCTACCGGTCGGCACCAGCCTAAGGTTTGGAAGAAGACAATCCAATTTGCGTAATAGGTGTACTACCCCTAAACCAAGGAGTACTCGTAACCTGAGAGAGGGTAAAAGGAAAAGACAACTGAATAATCCTATCCGTTTTCTCCAGAACCGGAAACCATCCTCGAATAAATTCTTTCGAGTTCGTATCTAACCATACGATGGTTTTGTCCAATGGAAGTGGACGTTCGTAGCAATACGGGGTGTCCTGGAGAAAAGGGTAAAAGTAGGAGTGGCAATGAGGTCTGCAACTCTGACAATCCAAAAGCCAGTGTTTAAGAAGGTTCGGTCAACTTGGTCACTGAGTCAAAGTCTTAGGGTCGGGTCAATGGTCGCTGCCAAAGAGAGAGAGAAAAGAAACACTCAGCGTGCACTCTAACCTAGATCAGAATGGTGACAATTTATCTAATCTGGAATCCTCCCACTGTACCTCAAATTCTCCTCCAAACCTGAAAGAAGAATTAGTCGGGGTTACCCGAGGAGTAAACTAACTCATCAGTGGGAATCGGGATCCAACTATCATCGCATGATAACGTGACGGAATCCGCTCACGCCATCACACTCCAGAAGGTATGCGCATATCTGGCAAGTTTCAGTTCTTTTGAAACTCCCGATGTGATTTTTACCCCATGCTCTTATGACCTTGACTAAGGCCAACAAATCATAAGTCACATGTCAAGTTCTACCCGTCATTATCCAGGTTAATTTGAATCCACCCGTACAAGCCCTTGACTAGGGCCAACAAGGCTATACGACTGTCCCAAACCAACGCATCTATCTATGCAGCATATGAATACCCAATAGCTACCAAACACTGTGCCTTGACTAAGGCCAACAAACACAGCTTGAATACTATTGACTACCCATATGAAACGACGGAGGGCTACGAATGGTTTCTGGCGAAAACCTTTAACGTAAAGAACTTGATATCGTCGAAGGAACGGATAGCTTTTAAAAATATAGTGACGAAAACCGTTGCTAAAGAGGTCACTCCCGGTGAAGGGATCTCGGCTCTTTCCCCGTAGAATGGGGTGCAGGATATTCCAACTGAATACCACGATGCAAAGCAAAAGCAATCGGCTATAGTGAAATTAATGCCCTGACGCAAACTTTTGTCCAAGGGGTCACTCCCGGTGAAGGGATCTCGGCCCTTGCCTCGTCGACTGAGGAGCAGGATATTCCAATGAATACCACGATGCAAAACAAAAGTAAACGTCCTTGCAATAACAGCTTTTTGAAAAGTGTTCCAACAACATCAGATTAGGTTTGTTTTTAAATTGCATTGATCCGAATCAACGCAGTCCCATCAATTGATCACACCAAAAAGAACGAAAATATACTGATGTACGTATATGCCATCCGCATTCGCCACTGGGTCCCGTCATTACCCGTTAGGTTAGCTTACTAACGACAGAGCGGGGACTGGACTAGCGCGGATGCAAAACATATACAACATCTACTAATATATATACCAATATATTATATTTCGCTCAAGGCGTGAATAAAATGCAACATCACAGAAAATGAACAGCATCACAGAAACAATACAGATATCTGGGATCCCCGGGTTTCACAGAGCCACTGCTGAAACCCGACGTTCCCCTGGTCGTGTGGATAGCCTGTGCAATGAAATCCTAGACCCCTACGGGCGCGGCAAGTCACCCGCCAAAACCTGAAGCGAGGCAGCCCCCTTCAGCGCCGTGAATGGACCACCCAGCACTTCACGGAATCCGGCAACTTGGGCACCCCTCCTGGGTCAACCTGTACCCCCTACGAGTGCGGCGAATAGCCCGCCAATCCTAGAGCGAAGCCCCCTCCGTCTCAATGCCATGAGATGCGGGCTTGTTGCCCTCCAGAACCCGGCTATCCGTGCACCCCTCCGCGGGGCAATCCTAGTACAGAAAGTAAAATATACATACACCGGGTACATCGACCGCAACCAGGTCGTGCCCCAAAATAATAATACAATCAGGCAGTGACGGCAGTCCACATGTCGGACGCTCGCCCCGCAATATCAAATGTACATAATACAACAACAACTGTACTAGCATTGCATCCAGGCTATCCCCACGACCGATCCGCAACAACACAGCAAATACATAGAACATCAACGTGAAAGTCACGTTCGCAAATCCGTCTAACCGGGCTATAGCAGTTAGACCGGATTTACCGATCGAGTGACATTCACGGTCGCAGATATAATGTAAATACTGTGAGAAATGTGTTTAAAATTTTCCGATTGACCAAAAATTAACAAGTGGGCCCCCAAGCAATACTGTAGCAGTCACAGAAATAATTGGCCCAATTTTAATATTCCAAAACCCCTGAAATAAGCCCACAAGCCCACTGAAAAAATTTGACACTGTGAAGACTCCAGAGCGCGGCGGAAGCGCGGCCCAAGGGGGGGTTTGGCCGCGCTTCCGCGCTCAGGTAGTCGACTGAAGTTGTCGAATTTTCTCAGATGTCTTAGAATTTTGAGTACAACAATTTTATACAACCTGAAAAATTTTTGGAGACAGAAAAATTTCAACAGAAACTGTCGTGGGTGTATTGGGGTTTTCGGACATGTCGATCGATCGGAACAGAAAAACACATTACACAAAGCTAGACTAAGTTAATGGGGAGGCTCTGATACCACTGTAAGTGCACGGCGGCGCCCCGGCCGTCAATCCGACGCCGGAATGCGGAAGCGGTGAATAACTTAAAATTTGCGGACTTAGCAAACCGGCACCACCGCGCACTAAACTCCGGATCGTTACCATTAACTAGTCTAAGCTAACTACAAGAAAGGGAATAGAGATATACCGACGATCCAAGTCCTCCGGTCTTCTCGCCATCGTCCCGATCACTTGCGGAATGTCCCGTCTCCTCCTCGTCGCCGGAAGTGCACCACATCGCCTTCTTCGTTTACGGGCTCCCACCTCAATGCCGAGGCAACTCGGGCACGAAGCCGGCTACTCGACGTGCCCAAGAATCGCTGTAGAATGTGTAGTCCTCAAGTCTCACTTTGGGGTTGTAGGAATTGCCTTTTGGTGGAGGAAATGATATGAGCTTGTGGAGATGAAACATGTGGGATTTTACAAAGCTAGAATGATAAAAATCCCACCCCAAGAATTTTGGACAGCCCCTTCCCTCAATGAGGCCGGCCATGTATATGGTGGTGGAGAGAGTGAAAGAGTGAGAGAGTGTCAAAAAGATGGGAGCCATTCTCATATCATGCAAGAGAGAGAAAGGAAAAAACTCATCATGAAAAGAAATGATCATCAAAACAAACCCACACTCCACACACTAATCATCAACAACCATGATGCTTACAAAGTCAAGCCATCATGAAGTGATCAAGTCAAAGTCAATGAGAGGCTATCATGATACAACAATAAGCAAAGAACCCCTCCACAAACACTTATTTGCAACAATGCAAATAAGCCCTCCTCCACCAATCTTCGGCCAATGAACGGAACAATGGAAATTGGCCGAAACGGAAAGCAAACTGGCAACTCCATAAAACTGGTCCCGTAATAAATTACGGGAAAACCCCGATACTGTGCATACACACCCGCATCTGTATTTCGACCGAAATACAAATGCAATGAGACAAAATCTACACTGTACTATACTAGGATCCGGCTTATACCAAAGCCGGCTAGTAATATCTGTTCGATCCTGATCCGTGCAATACCGCACGTATCTGATCGAACCCTGCCATATAACCATACGGCCTATAGTACAAACTGTCCGATCCTGATCCGTGCAATACCGCACGTATCTGATCGGACCTTGCCATATCTCCATACGGCCTCTACAACCTTTCGCCCGAAAGCTGAGTAACTGTAAATGTGGTGGACTCTAAAGACTCGTCAATACTATGGCTGTGGATTTAACCACTAGCACGTCAGAGGTATATGCCAATACGTGACGGGCCACCAGCTATTGACCAAAAGGGACGTCGATGAGGAAGCTCACCCCGACACCCAACTGAGCCTGTCAGTGACAATATCCGTGCAGTCCGGTCCGTTCGTCTATGAGTATCGCATGGCGGGCCTAGGGGGTTGGTAAAAGTCAGACCCCCAAAAGCGGTACAAGTCGTGTCGGAGTGTAGCCCAGAACACCCTGAGATACTACTGGAATACCTACCAGTAAATCTCCTTGCCTTGGCCAAGGACTTTGTGTAATGGCTCTCCTAGACACAGCACGACCTCACCCCCAATACCGGGAGAGACGAACCCCTGAAGATACGCTCACTGCCTCCATGTGGCTCGGGACTGTACCCAACTAAAACCTGTTTGCACGACTCCTTTGAGCCGTGGTAGGGTAGTAATCAAAGTACAGTGGGAACTCACACGAGACAAATGACGATCCCCAGGTCGATGAACTAACCTGCACACATGTCACCAGGGAACTGCCATCTGACGTCTGGTATATGACCAACTAGCATGTTCCCGGCGAGTCCTGTCCGGTGTACTCATAACCCAATGAGCACCTGTATACATCTTAGGTGATCCAACTGACACCAGTGGCTTGTGAGACCGGCCACCGCCCCTCGTCGGGGTCTCGACTGTATACACTAGTCTACTAATGGAGTATCGATGCCCAGTCTCGAAACTCCCACGACTAGGGACCTTTTAAGGATAAGCTTATAGACCCCCAGCTCCCACTTATATGATCGCCCTCATACTGCTGGTGGTCAAGCAAGAATCCTAGGGGCTCTATCAACGTGTAATAGCGACGTGTCATGTCACCTAAAGCAGTACACGATGATAAAGGTAAACCAGATAGCATACTATCATCTCGAGTAAGACTGTCCTACCGGGATAGGTCCTCCCTCAATCATTACAATCACGTACCTGTGACCTAATAATTGACTCTGAGGGCACTATCTCCAACAACTACAAATCTCCGCAAAATCAATGCTAAATTCTTCAAAAATCATCACAAAAATTCCTTTTTCCTAAACTAAGCAAGGTTTTTTGGTTCAAGTCTTCATTTTGGATGGCATGGCTAGCAAGTTTGAATTTTTTCCCAAATCATTTTGAGGTATACAAACTAATCTAATTATTACTTTGCTAATCTTTGCGTTTAATTGTCTTAATTAGGTGCTTTTGTAGATTAATTGCATGTTTAGTGTGTTAAGTGAGGTTATATTTAGTTAATGTTTGTATGTCTTAATTAGGGTAATTAAGGATAATTAGTGACTAATAGACTTACTAATCCACCTAGTTTTGCACTAAAATACCATAAGGTTACTAACTAGCTTCTTCTAAAGAAACGGTATTAGTTAAGTTTTCGGTTGTGATTGATCTACAACCTTTTTCTTAATTTGTTAGTGTGATGTCATTATGCAATTCCAACGTGTAGATTCTAGGTTTGGTGTTTGCTACGCATAGCAACCCCTAGTTGTGGTTGGTGGCGATGTCACGCGCATTTTGTGCACCAAGTGCACACGCGTCTGGCTAGTTCACGTTAGTTGCTTCGTATCATTTTGTCTTCACGTCTATTTAAATGTTTAGCCTCATACGTATTATTTGTGTGATTATAAGATCAGTCGCGGAGACGTCAGACGCGACAAGGAAAGGCAAGGCGGTGGTTGGATTCGACTAGCCGAGGCGTTCCGGTGAGTAGACGTACATATCTATGGGGAAATCACTTGGATGGCATAAAGCGTCCGATATTTAGGAATTAGTTATAATTCTTACGTTCACATGCGTGTGTTATATTCATGTAGCATTGTATCTCCATATGCATCGATACTATTACCTAGGACACTTGCACTATTACTAATGGTTTATGCCGCACATGCACTATTTTATGCAAACACACACGCCATTGGAAATTGCTATGTCACGATACACTTTAGAACTTGCTTAATAATCGGTATCTTGCATTGCATCATCATTGACATGTAATCTTCCAGTCATTCATCTCATTGCATCATATTGATATCATGGACATTCATATATTGTTATTTTCTTGGAGATTTCCATATTCATGAGATTTCTGGATTTGGAGAAAACCGCAAAAGAGTTTTATAAACTTATTATCATTTAAAAATAGAAATTTCAGTTTTCTCGTGATATGATGTGTGTGGCATCCACCATGAGATTTCTCAGTTCTTGAGCCATGTATGTACATATACCCGATTCGAGGAGAGAGACGCCGTCTGCGGGTATATGGTAGACCCGGTGAGGTACCCCGGGGCAAGAGGGCCGTATAGTAAGACGTTGAGCCTGGCAGAGGAGCACTACTTACCGGTGATTATTGACCCGGCGTCATCCGGAGGATACCGACCGGAGTCGTGTGATTTGACAGATTTGAGGTTCGATCTGAGAAACGGCTACTGATATTTGACACACACACACACACAAATATATATATATATATGGTGCCAATATTTGACACGGTTTTCTGTCGATTTCATTTGATGATACCCCAGTTTTATTATACAAAAGTTTTACTAAGATAATAACACAGATTTTTCTTGTATATAAATCCAGATTTCGTGCTTGATCATTCATTCATGTCGCATTCATATTAGTGCATAGCAAGATTATTGCATACATAGGTTATGACGCATTTGTGTGCATGCTTGTGATAGCCTTATTAGATGTTACTTACTACTCACGAGTTGGCAACCCATCCCCGTTGTGCCACAGTATCTTACAGAACTGATCCGTCAGCATAGTCGCGGCGGACGCTCTGCTACTCCTTCTTCTGCTCCATTTACATCGACTAGCGATTTTGCTTGTAGGTGGGTTTGTAAGGATATTCTTTTGTTCCCACCTTGTATATTTACATTTTATCTAGTACACTCCATCTACCATTTCTTCCATTTTGTATATGTGACCTAAAGACCGGACAGTGAGACTTGTATTATTTTGATATCTGGTGTCGAGCTCGTGTGAGCCGACTTTTATGTTTTTCTTATTTCCTGCTTTTATATGCTTTATTTCACACTATTATGATGTATCTTGCATGTGGTTGTGTTCCTCCATTCGGCGAAGAGCTAGCTCCCGCTTGGGGATGCCTTTGTATTATTGCTTATACAAATTCTTGTTTTGTACCCGTTTGGGGCCAGTTTTTATAAAGGAAACTCTGCCGAAATTTTCAGGAAAAACATGTCACTTTAAAAATGTTTGAAGTGGCTTTAATTGATTTGAATCACCTTTTTAAAACAAGCATTTCTTCACTATATTTATTTGAACGGTTTAGATTTCTGGGTTTTGGCTTACATAGATTACGCTACGCCTCTATACGTTGCGTGATTTAAGTGCCAGTCACGTTCTACACATTCGGGTCATGACAGGAGGTTCGTGGGAAGATCACCTACACCTTATGGATTTCTCATACAACAACAGCTATCAAGCAAGCATTGGAATCGCACCACTAAATTGGGATGACACCGGAGATCGTGAACTCTTTGGACCAGATGTCACTACCCAGAAAAGGCACGTGACTGGCACTTGAATCATGTGAAGTCTATAGGACCCCATATAATCCAAGTAAGCCAAAAGCCCAGAAATCTAAACCTATTAGGGAAGATAGTGGAGGTGATGTTTTGAAATAATGGTTTGATAAATCAGGTTCTTTCTTGAATACATAAGTAAACTTATAAGAAAAATAATTTTTTATAACTAGCTTGAAAACCTGTTTCGTCATTTGAAATTTAGGCAGCACCTCCTTTGTATATTTTAACCCGAAAAAAATACAAGCAATAATAATCAAAGGCATCCCCAAGCGGGAGCTAGCTCTTCGCCAATTGGCGGAAACAACCACGCAAGATATAAATACACAACGTCGAAGGCGAGGATCAAAACTCAAAACGAAAATAAAGAAAACAGGCAACAAAGAAATCAACATAAAGAAATAATACTTGAGCGTGACTCTAAGGCCGAAAGAATATACAAGTCGAGGTTTCTAAGTCAACAAATATACATGGTCTGGTTGATGGAGCTTTTAACTAGATAAAATTGAAATAAAAGTACAAGTGCAATGGTGGTCACGATGCAATGGTATCCCAACTATCAATTGCAATAACCTTGAAGAAGGTAGTGTTCCAGCAAGCTGCAACGGAACCCATGCAGTCGAACCTACAAGAAAACTGTTGCACAACGGGGGTGAGTTGGCAACTCGTGACATCACCGATTAGAAACCGAATGTATGACTATCTCCTAAGTCATACAATATAATAATAGTAATATAAAGACAACATGTGATGACAAGTGTAACAAAATAACATAAAGTGATATCAAGGGTTACACTATAAACATAAATGTGATATCAAGTACTCGTGCCCGTGTCGTAAATTAGTAACATGTCATGTGTATAATGTATGAATGCATCAGTCAATGTGTGTCAAGCAACGACACACTAAAATCATGATAAAACCTGAGTTTCCAGTATCGACACTCGAAAACATCATGAAAACCGTGTCTGTCCGCGACACATAAATCTCATATCTCAGGCTCCGTCTGTCCGGATCGGCCCCATCATCTAATCTCACGACTACGGTAGGTATCCTCCGGATGTCCGCCGAGCCAAATATCACCGGTTGGTAGTGCTCCCCTGCCGGGCTCAACGTCTCTATCTCTCTATACGGCCTTCTTGTCCCGGGGTACCGCACCAGGTCTACCATGTACCCGCAAACGGTGTCGCCCATGCTCCTCGCAGCGGGTAATCATATATCATATATGCTCCAGAACCGAGAAATCTCATGGTGGACGCCACACATCATATTAAGGGAAAACCACATTTTTCTTTTTAAAGGAGCATAAGTTTTCAATTACATATGCGGTTTCCCAAATCCAGAAATCTCATGAAATCAAAATCTCAAATCATGAGCCAATAATGATCAATGAATATTAGCATAAAGCCCCTCAACAGTGCATAAATAGAAAGTATATACGAATGCGTGCGGCATCTAAGTAAGGAATGAAATATCTAAACTAGCAAGTGAGATCATGAATGCTGAACAATACCAGTAAACTATAAATTATCAGATATTACGAGTGAGGTAATGGTCCTCAAATGTGTACGTGGCGTGGCAATTACCGATGATGATGTATATGAGTCGGCCAGTAAGTGTACGTGCAACATACGCATCATCGGTAATGGTGCATGTGTCCTAGCGGACGAGATCATAGCAGCTAATGCAAAACATGTATATATGCAATGCAATGGAATTAACAAGAACAGAGCCGAAAGTAAATAATAATCTATACATATCCGAGTCGATATAACTAATAGTCAGTGATCCAGCCTCATAGCATCACGTACGGTACAATACATCATAAGGCATCCTCGAGTCAAGAGTGGGGATCAATCATTGTATATATATCTCGTACGGTATAGTCTGTCATACGCCATCCTCAAAGTCGAGGGTACGGGTCAAATATCATATATATTTCATCATTCATACAGTATCATCCATCGTAAAAAAATCAAAATCACGGGTACGGATCTAAGTTATCGTACATCCTATTATATCATCAGGTCACATGTTATCACATGTTATGTGTATATCGCCCAACGATCCATTAATATATTATATTATATACGAGGTCTCAAGTCGATCATAAATCATAACCTCACGACATTATGTCCGATCATATCGACTCACATCCATATAACATAAACTATCATCATATCACGTGTATACACACACACACACATATATATACACACACACACAGACACGCACACACACACACACATATACACACACACACATACACACACAAACACACACACACAGATATATATATATATATATGAATACACATACACATCAGTATATACTAAGAGTAAGTGTGTGAGTGTGTATGTGTGCGACGATGTAAAACTAATGGCTTACAACTAAGGAAAATAGAATAAGGATAACCTTCCTACAAGTATGCCTAGTCTAACTTAGAGTCTCCTAGAGCCTACTTGCTAAGTATCCATCTCGCATAACCATATATATATATATATATATATATATATATATATATATAATATAAACACATCCTATTCTACGGTTGCGGGTGTGCTATACGCCATCCACCCGACTTTCCCCGTAGATATACATCTACTCACCTTCGATCCTTGCTTGCTGAAGTCGATGACGCCTTGCTCTCCCTTATCGTCCCGATGTCTATGTGAAGGTACCTACAGTTTACAACACGTAGTATCGTAAACAGAATCCAACACGAAAACCAATACGGCACGTGGAGTGCACATAGGTTAAAACCTAAGGCCTGCACATGCAAGAATAACCAACAACTCTCGATGTCAACGTACAAACGTCAATCGACCGAGTCAAAATCCAATTATCAAAACTCAAGTCATTAAAAGTCGCAAAACCAAAACAGAAACTTGAGAAAACACCTACAGATTTTAGCTTAAGTTAAATTTGCCAATTTTGCACATAGGATATGTCTAATTACAGCACAAAGGAGACATGGACCAAGCACGAAGCCAAAACCTCGTACTCAGGCCGCAATTTACGGCCAGAAACAATTTATTTGCGGCCAGGAAAGAAAATTATAGGCTCGGGTCTTTAAGGTTTCTTCTAGGTCACCTGCACGTCTCACTGTGATTGCTAAATATTTTTCAGAGTCTCAGGGTAGTAGCAGATCTCAAAATCATATCACAATTTCCAAAAAATCCAATATCGGCAAAATTCATGTTCATGTTTGGGGTATTTAAGCTCAGGTTTTGTCTATAAAACAAACACTACAGGGATTGTGGTCACTAATCACACCTCAATTACACTTTACAACTCCAAATATTCCCTAAACCCCATCTTGGAAAATTCTAACATCACTAATCCACATTAGTTTGACTCTAAACTACAATAGGAGGGTAGAGAAGCTAAATACTTAACTAAAGTTGTAGGATATACCTCATATATCAACTAAAGAAAATTCTTGGGTTGCCCAAAGTGCTCAAAACCTTGACTTGATTGGTCCATGGTGTTTGTAGTGAGCTTGTGCACCATTTTAGTGAAGGGGACATGGTGGTTTGAGGAGTTTTTCATGGTGTTTGTGGGTGGTAGAAAGGTGGATGGTTGAAGGAGAAGGAGAAGGAGAAGAAGAATGTAGAAGGATGATAATGAAAATGAAGGATCCATTTGAAAAAAAAACCTCTCTTTCTCTCACACACGCACACACATCAACCATGACACAAGTGTAGGGTTACCTAGTACGACAACAAGGTTTCGGAAGGCATCAACCATGCTGTTTTCAAAAATTAAATGTGCTAAAGAACCCTAACCAAGAATCTTAACTAGAGAACTAGGGTAATCAAGCATGTAAACAACTTTACATACAAAGTGAACAAGGAATACAACCTTTGTAGACTGATCCTTAACTTAAAAAGCTCCGTGTAGTAGTCCCTTCGCTCTAAGTAGTGATCTCACGGACTCTAGTAAGGCTCCACAAGGTGAAATGAACAAGTTTGCTTGAAGTATTCGAGGCCGAAGATGATATACGTCGAGGAGACACTAACTCAAGCTACCTCTTCACTAATTAAGAATTAGTGAAGCAAACAACCTAAACTAAATGGCTAATCTAGTGTAGGTTGATGAAGTAGCATTTTTGCTCAGTTTAGATTTATTTTTCTCACTAATTTTCTTCACCTCTTGAAAACCTAGAGAGCTCTCTCTCTTGAAGAAGAAGATAAAGTCAATAATGTTATGGCAACCATGGGTGAGAAATATCTCATATAACTCATGTAGAGACTTAACCACGGCTTTAAGTAATGGTTGGGTTAATAAATATCTCAAATAAAACAAAATTAGCGGACTAAGTCAATGGTTCTACAAACTTCCACTAAGCTTAAACCTTGTGACTAATTTCTAACTAATTTTGATTTACTTTAGATAAATAAAATCCTTCATTATGATAAGCATGGTGTGAGTCTCATACACCCATGTTGCATGTAGCAACAAGAATGATATAATAATATATATCACATATATATTAAGTGTACACTAGTGAGAAAAAGAAATGCTTAAGTGAGCTAATATTAGTTAATGTAAATTAATATATCAAATATATATAGTTATACATTAAAATATTAAATCAACACTTGATTTAATAATCCGGCCATATCACATATAACTGACTAATATCATGTGTATCAATGTAGCGTTTTGAAAATCGTTTCGGTGAAATTTCGGAAAATCGGTAAAATGAGGGGGTTTTCTGTAAAAAGTCAAAATACAAATATCTTATTATAAAAATTAAATATACATATTCTAGCTATGTAATTGCTATTATTTGGTGTTTATTGAGCCGCTGGTGAAATTTCAAATTTTCTGAAAAAAATATTATTTTATTGTTATTTTAAGCCGTCACTAATACATTTAATTAGGGAAAATTACAAATTGGAATAAGTTGAAACAAATTTTGTGCATCATAAAACATTAAATAAAAATTTATCATGTGGTTTTTGGAACGAAATCATTTGCCAAAACGGTTTAGAAATTATTGAAGAAAAAAGGCTTTTTTTTAGCGTAAATGGATGTTTGGGGTATTGTATTTATCATTTTTCATCACCCCACACCCGTGCCCACACCCACACACCCCCACTTACTCCTCCCCATGGCTGAATTCAGCACCCACCATATTTTTCCCCACTTGATTTCCAAGGAAAAAGAAATGAAAGAAAAGAAAAGAAAATGAGTGAAGTAGTTAGACTTTTGACTTTGTTTGACCTTGACCTTGTCCCCCCCCATTTTCCTCACCTCCCTCTCTCTCCCCCACCCACTTTTCTGGCCCAAAATTCCTTCTCCCCACAGCAGCCCCCCCCTCCATTTTCCCCTCTCTTTTCCCTTCAAAACTTCATGAAAAATTGCATCAAAAATCCACCAAAAATCCCACAAAATCAAAATCAAAGTCCTACCCATTTTAGCTTAGCCCGTTTAGCATGGATCCTTGTGAAAAGAGAGCATTTTGGGAGGCCATGGAGTCTTGTGGACCTTCATATATTTTTGGGTATAATTCTAAAACTTTTTGTTGCTTAAATTGTTACTAAATTCTTAAGCTAATTTAATTAAGTGTTATTTGGATATGTGAGTTTAATTGCAAGTTTTGGAATTCAAGTTGTGAAATTGAATGCAAGTTAGGGTTTATAAAATTGGTGTATGGTTGTGTGTTATAATTAGGCTTTGTTGTCATGTTAATACAAGTTTAGTAGCTAGTGCTAATGGCTAGCTTAAAAATTTTGTTATTTTGCTAATTTGCTTACTAGGTTTTTGAAATTTGTTAAATTCTTGGGATTAAAAATGTGATTAGGTTATTCTTGGCTTCATTAACTTTATTAAGTGTGGTTTAATGCTTTGGATCATGCAATTCTAAGCTAGATTGTAGTTTGTGCATTTTGCTTTGAAATTGTTAAAAAGGGTATTTTTGTAAACTAGAATATTAGGATTTTTGGAATTTAATGAGATTAAATTCCGGAAATTGTTTATACGACTTATTTAAGATATTTAATAAATATATTGGCCGCTACATTCATTTAAACATCGTGTTTTGTACAAAAACGGCGAATTGTGCTTGCTAGATTTTCGGAAAAATGACTTTTTAAGTGAAATTGGCGTTTTTGTGAGTTTTAACCTAGTTTATATTAAAATTAGTGTTCGTGAATGTGCAAATGAGTGTGATTGGATTTTCTCGATGGTTTGACGTTCGTACATCGACATCGAGGGTTGGTTTGACTATTCCTGCATGCGTGGGCGATAGGTTTGGACCTATACGTGATACGCGTGCCGATTTGATTTTCGTATGCCGTTTCGATTTCGAATTTAGTTTTAATGCGATATGGTACGTTATGATATGTAGGTACCCCCATGTGGACTTCGAGACGACAAGCCAGCGCGTGGCGACGTCGGCACCGGCTAGCGAGGACCAGGTGAGTAGATTTATATCTACGGGGAGAAGTCGGGTGGATGGCGTATAGCACCCCCGCAGTCCGTGGTGGTGTATACGGATGCGTATACACACCAATAATTATTATATGTTTTTTGGATTAATAACGGTGCTTAGGATGGATATTAGTGTGTTGGATTATTTTAGCATTGCGAACCCTAGGGTAGTGTTGCACTACACATACACACATACATACTTGCATACATTCCTATTGATATGTGCTCATGGGATTCATTATAGTTATGTGTTCACATGGGTATGGGACTATGTGTTCACATACGGATTGAGGATGATACTTGGGATTGAACTGAGTCGATGAGATTCGATTTGAGGCCGTGAGATCGGTGATATAGCAGGTTCGTATCTTAGATACGACATGCCGTTGTAGCGGGTCCTTGACGTAGTGTTTCACACACGTCCATGCTTACGTAGGCGGTATCAGTATGGTACTAGACGTAGATCAGTACCCCGATCATGATATTTGATAAAGAGGATACCAGGTGAATAGTATGATGAATGTGATATTGACCCGTACCCAGATTGGGATGCCGTACGACGGATTTACATACGAGCTATATTGATGATTGATCCGCACTCTTGACTTGGGATGCCTGATTATAGATATGGTATCGGATATGATATTATTGAGGCGGGATCACCGACTATACATATACAGGTATGTATATGTATCGACTCAGATGATAGGCGGTTTCCTTACCTGTAGTTCAGCTTGTTAGTTCAGCCGTATAGTTTAGTGTAGTTGTTAGATTAGATTAGACTTCTTACCTATTTCAAAAACTAACGAATCGTGGGCATTTTTAAAGACAGCTCAAGGGAATCTACGGATATTTCAAAAACGATGTATCTTTTCATAAAAACACCGTAGCCCCTATTTTCAAAACCTCATGATTCGTGTTATTTCAAAAGGCACCATTCGTAGGACTTATATTAGATTATTGCAGATTAGTTATCGTTGTGTCTAGTATTCAGCTCCCGCACATTATTGCTGTTCGCTCTGCCTCGCATATTTATTTTGCTGCATATTCCATTATTGATATCATGCTGTTAGGACACCAGCACCATTACCGATGATGCGTATGTACCACGTACACCTACTTGCCGGCTCACACACATCTTCATCGGTAATTGCCATGTCACGTACACTTTAGAGAATATAATTGCTTGACTTAGATTGTTAGCTGGTAGTTTTGACATGATATTAGTGTGCTTCCCTTATATGCCATATTAGACATTGTAGTTATTACCTACCACTTCATGCATACTGTTATTCAGTTGTTCATGCCTAGTTCATTATCATTGACATATGCACTTGTGATGATTTCTTGAGATTTATGATATTTCTGGATTTCGGGGAAAGCCGCAAAATTTACAACTTATGATCTTTTAAAATATAAAATGTTGCGGTTTTCTAGTGATGTAAAGTGTCGTCCACCATGAGTTTGATGTGGTTTTGGAGATCCGTGTCGAGGAGTGGAGGAACCGTCACGGGTACATGGTGGGCCCGGTATGGTACCCCGGGGCAAGATGAATGTGGTGTTGACGTTGAGCCCAGCAGGGGAGCACTACCTACCGGTGATATTACCCGACGCGTCGGATATCCGGAGGATACCGTCATGGTCTTGAGATGGATGGTAGGGGCCGGTCCGGACTGACGGCGCCCTAGATATTGAGATTGAGACATTGATATTTCGAGACAGTGAGATTTATGTTTTGTGTCGATGCTAGACACTGTTGATACTGATTTCATTATGTTACCTCAGTTTAAAAATACGAAGGAAATCTCACTAATTTATGAAAACAGTTTCTTCATTTACATGTATTCTGTTTCATGCATTCATACCTCATTCATATGATATATTGCTACCTGAGGCACTGACACGGGCACATAAAATTTTACTCGGGTTAGATATTACCCTAGTCATTGTTATAGGCTGCCTGTTATACTTATATTTGAGGATATATTATGATCGTTGACCTAGGTTGCGTTATTTATGCGATTTCTGTGCGTAGATGTTTTTCTATTCACGAGTTGGCAACTCACCCCCGTTGTGCCCCAGTTTCTTGCAGTTTTGCCGTACAGGTTTCATTACGGCTTGCGGGCTCAGTTTCATTCGGGTGATTTTCTAGTAGGTGGGTTTACTTGTATCATACCCCCATTATATATCTTGTATATCATTATTCTGTTGTATCTAGAAGTTCCATCAACCAAACATGTATCTATTGAGATAGAGACCAGTGTTGTTTATTCTTTCGACCTTAGAGTCGCTCGTTATATTTCTGGTGGTTTTGAGTTCCCTTTTGAGTTTTTGATCCTCGTCGTTGGCGTTGTATATTATATTGCTTGTATGGTTGTGACCGTCGATTGACGAAGAGCTAGCTCCCGCTTGGGGATGCCTTTTTCTTGATTTCGTATACTATTCATGTTGTATCCCGTTTGGGGGCCAGTATTTACAAAGGAGACTCTGCCGAAATTTTCAGTAAATTTTTGATGCTTTTAAAAACCGCATAATTCGGCTTATGCTATTGAAGCTACTTGCTTTAATTTGGTTTTTCCTGCACTCTACTACTTTTCTTGGTTTGGATTTCTGGGTTTTCGGTTTACTTAGATTACGTACGCCTCGAGACGTTCGTAGTTTAAGTGCCGGTCATGTTCCGTACTTTCGGGTCGTGACAATCAACTTATCGAATCAACACTTGATTCGATAACCCGGCTATATCACATAAAACCGACCGATATCACAAATAGCGAGGATAGAATACGGTATCACATACACGTATTAATCTCGGTCCCGCGCATATCGCATATGTGCTCCTACTTCGTTTCGCCTGAGCCAGAAAACCTCTGTGTAGGACTTTAAAGACTCTTCAATACGCCGGCAGTAGGTGATGATCACATCAGTCACCCACAAGTCGTCAGCGGTACTAGCTGCACGTAACGGCCACCCGGGTATTGAGCGATTAGAAGATCAATGAGCAAGCCTGTTCATACTCCTGCGAATCCAATAAGTAACACTAACGTACAGTTCGGTCTCTTTGTCTAATATGTCGCGTATCTAGTCTAGGGGTGGTAAACGTCAGACCCGAGTAACATGATAAGTCGTGCCGATATGAGGCTCATAACGGGTTGAGAAACTACTGATAACACTTACCAGTAAATCTCCGTATTATCCATGGCCATAGACTTCCTGTTATGGCCAATCGAGCACAGTGCAACATCAACCCCTAATACCGGGAGAGACGAATCCCCTCCTATCGCTCATTGCCTCCATGTGACTCGGGAATGTACCTAAAAACCACCGTTTTGCACGTTCTGTTGAACGTGGTAAGGTGAAAATCAAAGCACAGTGGGAATCACACAAGTCTCTATGACGATCTCGAGTCTACAGACTAATCTGTACCAGTGTCACTAGAAAACTGCTATCTGACGCTAGGGATAATACCATCTAGGAGTTCTCGGCGAGTCCTGTTCAGTGTACCCAGTCTCCACTGAGCACCCGTATACCATCTTTGATGTCAAACACCAATGGATGTGGGATCATCTATCGCCCATCATATGGGTCAAGAAGCGTATATGCTAGTCTACTCTGGAATATCGATGCCCCGTCTTGATACACCCACGGCTAGGAACAATTAAAGGATGAACTTGTGGACTGCCCTGGGCCAACTAGTATGATCTCCATCATAGTCCTTGTAGTCAAGTACATATTCTAAGGGCTTTATCAACATGTGAGAGCAAGACAGTATCACAATACAAGTCTACATGTTAAGACAAAGAGCAACCAGATAGCATACTATCATGTCGAGCAAGAAAGTCCTCTCTATATATGTCCAAGCATCCACTATAATATACAATCATATACAATAATGGCCTCTAGGGCATACATACAACTAGCAATCTCCTACTTGCACTAAGGCCATTTGTTGTAGTATCTCATACCCAACATCCCGAAGAGTCTCTCAAATTGTATTTGGGGTATGGCCTTTGTGAGTGGATCCGCCGTATTATTCTTCGTGTTAACTCTCCTGACCTCGATCTCCCAGTGATCAACTATCTTCCGGATCAGGTGATACCGCCTCACAATATGCCTGGATCGCTGATGGGACCTGGGTTCCTTAGCCAAAGCCACTGTTCCATATAACATAAACTATCCTCATCTCACGTGTGTGTGTGTATGAACATATGCACACACAAACACACACACACACACACACACACACACACAGATATATATCCACACACACACACCCCTACACACATATCAATATATACCAAGTGTAAGTGTGTGAGTGCGTGTGTGTGCGACGATGTAAAACTAACGGCTCACAACTAAGGAAAATAGACTAAGGATAACCTTCCTACAAGTATGCCTACTCTAACTTAGAGTCTTCTAGAGCCCTACTTGATATGTATCCATCTCGCATAACCATATATATATATAATATAATCACATCCTATTCTATGGTTGCGGGGGTGCTATACGCCATCCACCCGACTTCCCCCGTAGATATACATCTACTCACTTTCGATCCTCGCTTGCTGAAGTCGATGACGCCTTGCTCTCCCTTGTCGTCCCGATGTCCACGTGAAGGTACCTACAGTTTACGATACGTAGTATCGTAAACAGAATCCATCATGAAAACCGATACGGCACGTAGAGTGCACATAGGTTAAAACCTACGGCCTGCGTATGCAAGAATAACCTACAACTCTCGACGTTAACGTACAAACGTCAAGCGACCGAGTCAAAATCCAATTATCAAAACTCAAGTTATTAAAAGTCGCAAAACCAATACAGAAACTTGAGAAAACACCTCCAGATTTTACTCCAAGTTAAATTTTCCAATTTTGCACATAGGATAGGTCTAATTACAGCACAATAGAGACATGTACCAAGCATGAAGCCAAAGCCTCGTACCCTGGCCGCAATTTGTGGCCAGAACAATTTATTTGCGGCCAGGAAAGAAAATTAGGGGCTCGGGTCTTTAGGGTAGCTTCTTGGTTTCCTGCATGTCTCACTATGATCGGTAAATATTTTTCAGAGTCTTCGGGTAGTAGCAGATATCAAAATCATATCACAATTTCCACAAAATCCAATATCGGCAAAATTCCAGTTCATGTTTGGGGTATCTAGGCTCAGGTTTTTTCCATAAAACTAACGCTACAGGAGTTGTGCTCACTAATTACACCTCAATTATACTTTACAACTCAAAATATTCCCAAAACCTCATCTTGGAAAATTCTAACATCACTAATCCGCATTAGTTTGACTCTAAACTACAATAGGAGGGTAGAGAACCTAAATACTTAACTAAAGTTGTAGGATATACCTCATATATCAACTGAAGAAAATTCTTGGGTTACCCAAAGTGCTCAAAACCTTGACTTGATTGGTCCATGTTGTTTGTAATAAGCTTGTGCACCATTTTAGTGAAGGGGGCATGGTGGTTTGAGTTGTTTTTCATAGTGTTTGTGGGTAGTAGAAAGGTGGAGGGTTGATAGAGAAGGAGGAGGAGAAGAAGAATGTAGAAAGATGAGAATGAAAATGAAGGATCCATGTGAAGAAAACCCCCTCTCTTTATCACACACATCAACCATGACACAAGTCCCATCATTCTCTCTCTCAACTTTATCTTTTTCCTTTTCTTTTCTTTTGTAAAACCAAAACAAAACCATTTAAAGAGAAAAGAAGCCATGGTTCATAACAAAATGTAACAAGTGTTGCAAAATGCTTTGTTGCATATCATATATATAAGCAAGATCAATGCATAATTAATAAAATATTAATCAAACCTAGCATTTCGACTTGTATACAATTAATTGTTAGTGATATATTCCCTAGAGGCCATTATTGTATCATACTGGATTGTATATTACATAATGGGAGCTTGGGATATATACAGATATAGTAACAGTCTTGCTCGAAATGGTAGTATGCTACCTCAATATGTGCATGTGTTTCTTTTAGCATATTGCTTACATATATTGGTTGAGCCCTTAGGATATTTTCTTGATTACCTGCGTTGTGATAGCAGTCATACTAGTGGGGGATGGGTAGTCTATAAGCACATCCTTATACAGGTCCCTAGTCGTAGGATTTTCGAGACGGGGAATCGATACTCAAGAGTTGACTAGTGTATACGCTTCTCATCCCAGCACGGGAGATGGTCTGTCCCACAATCATTAGTACGTCGTACTGGAGATAGTATGCAGGTGCTCATTAGATTAGGAGTACACTGGACAAGACTCGTCGGGGACTGCTGGTGGGTATTATACCTATCGTCGGGTAGCAGTTCCCAGGTGACATGAGTACAACTTAGTCCGTCGACTTAACACTGCTACTTCGCCTCGAGCATGTTCCCACTGTACTTTGATTACTACTTTACCATGGCTTAAAGGAGTCATGAAAGCAGGTAGTAATTTGGTGCAGTCCCGACGCACTTGGAGGCAGTGGCGGTTAGATAGGATTCGTCTCTCCCGGAATTGGGGTTGATATAGAGAGCCATTACATAGTCCATGGCCAGGGCATGCGAGATTTGCTGGTAGGTATTCCAGTAGTTTCTCAGGGTGTTTTGGGCTACACTGCAGCACGATTTATTGCGCTATTAGGGGTCTGACGATTACCGCCACCCTAGGCCCGATATGCGATACTCATAGACGAACGATCGGACTGTACGGAGATTGCCACAGACAGGCTCAGTAGGAGTTCAGATGAGTTTGCTCGTTGGCTTTCTTATCGACAGATACCTGGGTAGCTGTTACATGCAGCTAGTACCGCTAACATGCTTATGGTTAAACCCACTGCCAGCATACTGTCGAGTATTTAGAGTCACACACAAAGGGTTTCCCTGCTTCGGACGAAACGATGTAGAGGTCGTATGGTTTTACGACAGGGTTCGATCGCATACTTGTACTTGTGCATGTGTGATGTTCGAGCAGACAATACTAGTGGGTTTTGGTTTAAGCTGCATCCTAGTATTTAATTGTTGGATTAGTTTCGTCTCACTGCATTCGTGTTTCTCGAAACACGGATGCGGGTATGTATATACGGATGAGAGGGACATTCATGTAATTACTCAAGATTGTTATGAAGGAGACACCTCATTAGGGTTTTGACCATTGACTTGATTAAAATAATTATGTGGTGGAGGAAAGTATTTGTTATTTTTGTAAATGATAATTGTGGCATGGCTACTTGGTTTGACCACTTGACTTGGTTTGACTACTTGACTTGGTTTGACTCTTTGAATTAGATATTTCTTGTGAGATATCTTATGGCACTAGATATTTTGGTGAGATATTTTCTTGCCATGCTTGTAGTCATATTAAGTGAGCCATCACATTTTTATTAATTATCAAAAACCATTTCTCTTTCCTCAAGTTAACTCTCTTCTTCTTCCTCTCATATTTCAACCCTTAAGGTCTCATGATTTGAGTAAACTAGGGTTCCAAGAGACAAATAAATCCATCTTCATTCTCTATATTACCTAGGCCATCTAGTTTAGCAAGCTATTTTCCCTAGTTACCTCGGATTTAAGGTTGGAGCTCGGACTATAGACTCTCGGGTGGATCGTTTTTGAGTCGAGGAAGCCGACGAAGAAGCTACGATCCGGATCGATCCTCGGAGCCTATGACGATGAGGAGGACAGCGGAGAAGACCCGAAGGACTTGTATCTTGAGGTATAACATTCTTTCCGAGTAGTTAAACCTCATGTAGTTTCCTAGCTAGGGTTTATGGTCGATCCTTGGTTCTAGTTGGTGTTGCGAAGCCCGTAAAAATCATTTTTTGCAAATTCAGCTTCCCCGCGAACACGTAGGGTGCACGACATCAACTTACTGTGATATCAGAGCCTTTCATAAACCTTAGATAGCTTATAGTGATGTTAGAAATCCGCTGTTTTCGTCGCGCAAAAACTGCCGACAAAAACAGTTTTCAAAATTGAAGTTTTGAGTTGTTTGCACACCCCGCAGGCTCACGGTTTGAACCGAGAAGCCTCGGGGTGGAGTGTGCGCACCTCGGGGACCCCTCGGGAGGGGGACCGAACGGCTGTGCCCTCTCCCCAAGACCACCACAAGGTGGTCTTAGCAGTGGGGATCCAAAACTGCTCCACCATATGCACTTTCGGGTTTGCCTCACCCTCTGGCTATTTCGTGTTGGCTCGGGGGTGGGGTTGTAGGAATGTTAAGCATGACAACAAGGTTTCGGGAGACATCGTCCATGCTATTTTCAAAATTTTTCCATGCTAAACAATCCTAACCCTAGAATCTTAACTAGAGATTTAGACAATACAAAGTGTAAACTACTTTACAAATAAGTGAACAAAGAATACAACCTTTGTAGACCGGTCCTTCACTTCAATAGCTCCGTGTAGTAGTCCCCTTGCTCCAAGTAGTGATCTTCCAGACTCTAGAATGGCTCCACAAGATGAAAGGAACGAGCTTGTACGAAGTCTTCGAGGCCGAAGATGATCTACGTCGAGGAAACACTAACCCAAGCTACCTCTTCACTAATGTGGGATTAGTGAAGCTAACTGTTAGTGTGATATGCCCTAGAGGCCATTATTGTATAGTACTAGTTTGTATATTACATTTTGGAAGCTTGGGATATATACACGTATTTATGACAGTCTTACTCGATATAGTAGTATGCTACTTGGTTTGTATCTATCTTGATATGTGTATATGTTTCTGTTAACGTATCACTAATACATATAAAGCCCATAGGATCTTTGCTTGACTACTAGCATTGTGATGGTAGTCACACTACTGGAGGCTGGGTAGTCTATAAGCATATCCTTATACAGGTCCCTAGTCGTAGGATTATCGAGACGGGGCATCGATACTCCAGAGTAGACTAGTGTATACGCTTCTCATCCCAGAAGGGGAGATGGTCTATCCCACAGCCATCAGTACGTCGTAATGGAGATAGTATGTAGGTGCTCATTGGATTATGAGTTATACTGGATGCACTCGTGGGGAACTGTTGGTTGGTACTATACCTATCATCAGGTAGCAGTTCCCAGGTAACATGAGTACAGCTTAGTCCGTTGACTTGACACTGCTACTTCGCCTCAAGTGTGTTCCTACTGTTCTTAGATTGCTACCCTACCATGGCTCTATTGAGTGGTGCAAACAGGTAGTAGTTGGGTGCAGTCCCGAAGCACTTGGAGGCAGTGGCGGTTAGATAGGATTCGTCTCTCCCAGTATTGGGGGTTGATGTCGCGTTGTGTTCGGAAAGCCATTAGATAAAGTCTCTGGCTAGGGCAAATGAGATTTACTGGTAGGTACTCCAGTAGTTTCTCAGGGTCTTTTTGGCCGCACTCCGACACGACTTATTGTGTTATTAGGGGTCTGACGCTTGCTGCCCCAAGGACCGATATGCGACACTCTTAGACGAACAGACCAGACTGTACCGAGATTGCCACAGACACGGTCAGTAAGAGTTTGGATGAGCTTGCTCGTCGACCATCTTATCGACAGATACCTGGGTAGCCGTAACATACAGCTAGTGATGCAGACGTGCTTATGGTTAAACCCATTTCCAGAGTACCGTCGAGTCTTTAGAGTCCCACATAGAGGGTTTCCCAGCTTCGGGCCAAACGATGTAGAGGTCGTATGGTTTTACGACAGGGTTCGATCACATACGAGTACTTGTGCTCGTGTGATGTTTGAGCGGACAATACTAGTGGGCTTTGGTTTAAGACGGATCCTAGTATTTGATTATTGGATTAGTTTCATCTCATTGTATTCGTGTTTCTCGGAACACGGATGCAGGTATGTATATACGGATGAGAGGGGGTATAGAAGGAGACACCTCATTAGGGTTTTGACCATTGACTTGATCAAAACAATTATGAGGTGGAGAAAATTATTTATTATTTTTGGTAAATTATAATTTTGTGGCATGGCTACTTGGGTTGACCATTTGACTTAGATTGACTTTTTGACTTTAGATATTTTTGTGAGATATTTTGTGACCAAGATATTTTGATGAGATATTTTATTGTGCCATGCTTATGGTCATGTCAAGCTAGCCATTTCATTTATGAATTATCATTTATCAAAAACATTTCTCTTTCCTCAAGAGTTCACTCTCTCCTTCTCCCTCTCAAAATCCTAGTGTCTCATGTGTTAAGAATCAAGGGTTAGTGAGACTAAGCTACCCAAAATCACACTCTACTCATTCTAGGTTACTTAGTTTAGCCCACCAAGTTATCTAGTTGCCCCAACTTGGAGGTTTAGCTCAAGGTTGGAACTCTCGGGTGGATCTTCTATTACTTCGTGTAAGTCTACGGTAACGCCCCGGCTGTCAATCTGAGGCCAAAATGCGGAAACGAAATTTTTCTCTTAAACTTGAAACTGGCGCTATCGTATACTTTCATCCCGGATCGAGCCATTAACATTAAACTAGCAATCTACAAGAAGTGAGAGTGGCTATACCGATCGATCCGTGGCCTTCGGTCTTTGGCCACCTTCCTAAACTCCTCGCGGCATCTCCGAACTCCGGTCTCCTCATGGGAAAGGGCACCACATCAATGAGTCTTTTTATGGGCTCCCTCTTCATCCGAAGTAACTCGGACACGAAGTTTTCCAGCCGACGTGTCCAAGGTGATGTAGAGAATGTGTGTGATAATTTTGTCTCAAGCATCCATTGATTCTCAACACATGAGAATGCATGGATGGAGGTTGAAGATGAGGCCATTGGAGAGGAAATGGTGAGCTCAAGAAGAAAGAGGAGGAAGGAAAGCTTTCTTTTGTGTTTCCTGTTGCAATCATAAAATGAGAGTGAGATAGAATGATCAACACAAGAGCAAACCCTTGCCCCTTGGCTGCCCCCCCTCTCTCTCTTCTTATCATTTCAACACATAAATCAATCAATAATGTGACATATGCACAAAGAAAGAGACCATGAGTCATCACTTGTGCATGTGTCACAATTAATGCTCCTAATCATGACTTTGAGCTCATTATTTCCATTTGTAAACATTAATCCAAATGCTTACAACAATAGAAAGATCTGGCAACATCTAAAGTAAACTCGTGACGGATCACAAGGATACCCCTCACCTATATATACATACCTGCATCCGCATTCCAACTGAATGCGAATGCGATGGGAGTAAAGTAATCCAACAAATCTAATACTATGATCCGGCTTAAACCAAAGCCCACTACTATGATCCATCCGATCATGATCCATGCACGACTGCACGTATATGATCGAACCCTGCCATAATACCTGTACGGCCTCTACAACGCTGCGCCCGAAACTTGAGAAACTGTCTGTGGGGGACTCTAAAGAATCGTCAATACACTGGCTGTGGATTTAACCACTAGCATGTCAGTGGTACTAGCTGTACGTAAAGGGCCACCAGGTATTGACCAAAAGGGAGGTCGATAAGCGAACTCATCCTGACACCCTACTGAGACTGTCAGTGATAATTTCCGTACAGTCCGGTCCATTCGTCTATGAGTATCGCATGTCGGGCCTAGGGTGTTGGTAAAAGTCAGACCCCCAAAAGTGGTACAAGTCGTGTCGGAGGGTAGCTCAGAACACCCTGAGATACTACTGGAATACCTACCAGTAAATCTCCTGCCTTGGCTAAGGACTTCGTGTAATGGCTCTCCTAGACACAGCGTGATCTCACCCCCAATACCGGGAGAGACGAAACCCCTGCCGATCCGCTCACTGCCTCCATGTGGTTCGGGACTGTACCCAACTAAAACCTGTTTGCACGAATCCTTTAATTCATGGTAGGGTAGTAATCAAAGCACAGTGGGAACTCACACGAGATAAATGACGATCTCAGGTCGATGAACTAACCTGTATACATGTCATCAGGGAACTGCTATCTGACGCTAGGTATAAAACCAACTAGCATGTTCCCGGCGAGTCCTGTCCGGTGTACTCATAACCTAATGAGCAGCTGTATACGTCTTAGGTGAACCAACTGACACCAATAGATTGTGAGAAAAGCCACCGCCCCTCTTCGGTGTCTCGACCCGTATACACTAGTCTACTCTGGAGTATCAATGCCCTGTCTCGAAACTCCCTCGACTAGGGACCTTTTAAGGATGTGCTTATAGACCCCAGCTCCCACGTATATGATCGCCATCATACTGCTGGCAGTCAAGAAAAAATTCTAAGGCTCTATCAATGTGTAATAGTGATCTCTAAGGTTACCTAAAGCTGTACACGATGATAAAGATAAACTAGATAGCATACTATCATCTGGAGTAAGACTGTCTTACTGGTATAGGTCTACCCTCAATCATTGCAATCACGTGCCTGCGATCCAATAATTGACTTTGAGGGCACTATATCCAACAATCTCCCACTTGCACTCAAGGCTAATTATTGTGATGTCGCATACTCACAACCCGTGTGATACCGAACACCCAACTCCTCTACTGATCAGTCTCACAAAGCCCGTTTGCGAAACTATTGCATTCGATGAATTGCCTCAGTGAGTGGATCCGTCCTGATGTTTCTTTCTATGTCTCTCTTTACATCAAGTTCGCGGAGAAAGCCATCTCCCGAAATGAGCAATACCTGTCTTAGAATATGTTTGGATATCTTATCGGACCTAGTTCATAAATGAACTCCAAATCCAAACTTCTTAGACTGTATCGTCAACTGAATTTAATCAGTATCTTGCATCATGCCTCCCTCAGTGTCCGCTTGGATCACCTGTCCATACCACTGCCCCTCGTCAGAGGGGAAACTATAACTCTGACAGTCACTATGTCATCCAGGTCACCTTGGAAGCCTGGTATGATAACCGTCTCTTAAAAGAGGCTGTTGTTATCATATCCCTAGAACATCCACTTATGTTCTAAAACTGCTTCCGAACGTTTTTCCAGGATAGGATTAATATCAACTTATTGCATCTAGTACAAAAACAACATCTGGTGTGGTACTTGACATCTCATGATTGACTCAATTGCCTAAGCAAGTGATCTGCCAATCATGCACATCCCTTTCCCCTTTAGTCTGTAAGACACCTTTAGAGAGGGTGACTCCATCACCTGCAGGTACACTACCGTGCCAGGAGTCATCCATTCTAAAACACCTTTAGAATGCTGTCTTAGTACCTTGATTGGGAAACTACCCAAATCTAGATCTAAAACTATAGATCTAGTAACCAGAATGTCTAATATTATATCTATATCTTATGTGGAGAAACCACTATGTGACAACCAAAGTATAACCGATCATAGTATAAGAATTTCACTTCCTACTATGTGTATGTCATCCATATACCAGGACATCACACCCTACTACCTTCTTAATATATCCATCCCCTATTATGATGAAGTCAAACCTATGATTGTCACATCAGAAATAGATGATCTATCTCTGCTATATCTGCTTTAGTCCATAAATAGACATAAGCTACTTGTCCACTATGCTTCCGCTGCTCCCATTAACTACGACAACCCTCTGGCAGAGTCATATACACGTGCACTTCTAAAGCTAGTTTAGAATGACACTATACTCATCTTCCTGCCAGGTCTCATAGCCTAGAACAACAGTAGTGTCAAGTCTAGGTAAACAAGAATCTATTTGTCACCGTCCTTGAGGCTACTGGAGTACCTCTCGGGCGCCTGAGGTTACCCACCACATCCGCGGAGTGGCCAATGAAATGTCAAACCTGATTGAATCTTTAGGTTCTATTAAATTTTCAGTAATCGTTTGCCGTTCTGGAATCACTTTCTGTTCTACTATACTCCTACTACTGTTTTCTGAAAAAATCCATTTTTATCAAAACTGTGGCGAGTCTAGAACAATATCACTATTGATTTCCAGATGGTAGAGAGTCAACCCTTGTCACAGCCCGGGCTAACCCACAAACAGCCATTATAGAAACGCGCTTTGAGTTATCCAGAGTCTGGTTTTAAGCATAAGCCGGACAACTCCCCGTACCTTAACATTGATAAGATATGAACTATTCTATATCCAATAAAGAAACATAGGCACTGATTTAATTGGAAGCAGATTCAAATCATGCAGCTGTCTCCAGTGCATGTCAACTAAATGGAGAGAGGCCGATCAGCATTACTCAACTTAGGAATACATCCAGATATGAGTAACCTGAAAGAGAAGCAAGTTCTCATAATCATTACTATCAACTCAATACTATACATAAGTATCTACATCTTCAATCACCTTGAAGAATCCTGATACTTGCAATACCTGGTTCTCTACTTTATTCATATACCTATAACTTCTCAAAACTTGGATCTTGTATTTCTATGAAACACATGTCTAAGAACTAGAGAAGTCATAAGTAAACAGAATATAGTACGAGTACTAACCCCTCTGTCCTAATGGACACTGGACAACATACAATACTCTGTATAACTCCTCTGAGTCTAATAACTCATTCCCTATGTGTCGTAGGTTGAAAACTGTACTTATGGTTAAGAAGAATTACACCGCTGTTTAATGCTCCTTACCTAACCATCCACTGATATAGGTAAATGTCATGGACATAATTTCAAAAAGTTATATCTCACTTTATAATAATAAATGTACATATATATCAATTTGAAATTGATGCATAACAATGGATATTCAAAGCCAAATATTTGCCGTCCGGCAAATAACCCAAGCGATTTCCTCAAATATCACCAATTACAACGAATCCCGATATAATGAGGATGATCACCCAATTCCCAATAACTTACTCCCACCCATCATCTGTAAAACCATACAGATGTGAGAATCAAACCTGGTAAATACATACCCTAGAGCAAGTGCTAATTGGGAAATCAGTTTTCTCATAATAATACACAGTGAAACTGAAACATGTAAATGTTTCGAAGGAGTATCCGGGTATTCTTAGTAATGCCTCTTCCATTATCAGATTCATAACTGTAACAGTATATTTCTTTGCCATCTCTCCAAATCCCTTTATATGTCTTTAGTCATTACCTTCTGTACACCCTCTTAGGCTAAATGGTTTTTTTCCTTCCCTACCGTTCGGGACCAGCCTATGGTTTGGAAGAAGACCATCCAATAAGCGTAAAAGGTGTACTGTCCTAATCCTAGGAGCACTCGCAACCCGAGAGAGGGTAAAGATAAAAGACAACTGAATAAACCTCATTCCTATTTCTCCTGAACCAGAATCCATCCCCGAACTGGAACAAGTCCCTTCGAGTTCGTATATAACCATACAACAGAGTATCCAATAAACTGTGGATCTTCGTAGTGATACGGGGTGTACCGGATAAATACAAAGGTGAAGTAGGATTGGCGATGAAATACTTGGTTTGGTCGTGAATAGCAGCCGCAATTTACTTTGCCCTCTTACTAATCCCTTTATTAGTCTTTACTTATTACCTTCTGCACACCTCCCTTAGGCTAATCGGTTTCCTTCATTCCCTACCTTTCGGCACCTGCCTATAGTTTGGATGAAGACTATCCAATTAGCATAATAGGTGTACCGTCCTAATCCAAGGAGCACTCGCAACCTGAGAGAAGGTAAAAGGAAAATACAACTGAATAGTCTTATTCATTTTCTCCAGAACCGGAAACCATCCTCGAATCTGGAACAAGTTCATTCGAGTTCGTATATAACCATACGATGGTTTTATCCAATGGAAGTGGACGTTCTTAGTGATACGAAATGTTCCGGAGAAAAAGGGTAAAAGTAGGAGTGGCAATGATGTATGCAACTCAGACAATCCAAAAGCCAGTGTTTTAAGAAGGTTCGGTTAACTTGGTCACTGAGTCATAGTCTAAGGTCGGGCCATGGTCGCTACCAAAGAGAGAGAGAGAGAAAAAAACACTCTGCGTGCACGCTAACCAAGATCAGAATGGTTATCAATTTATCTAATCAGGAAACCTCCCACTGTAACCTCAAATTTCTCCTCCAAACATGGAAGAAGAATTTGTCGGGATCACCCGAGGAGTAAACCAACTCATCAGTGGGAATCGGGATCCAACTATCATCGCATGATAACGTGATGGAATCCACTCACGTTATCACACTCCAGAAGGTATGCGCATATCTGGCAAGTTTCAGTTTCTTTAGAAACTCCCGATGTGATTTTTACCCCATGCTCTTATGACCTTGACGAAGGCCAATTTATCATAAGTCACATGTCAAGTTCTACCCGTCATTATCCTGGTTGATTTGAACCCACCCGTACATACCCTTGACGAAGGCCAAAATAGTAGTACGACTGTCCCAAACTAATGTATCTATCTATGCAGCAGAAAAGTAACAAATAGCTATCATACACTATGCCTTGACGAAGGCCAACATACATAGCATGAATACTAAGTGCTACCTTTCTGAAATGACGGAGGGCTACGAACAGTTTTTTGCGAAAAACCTTTAATGTAATGAACTTGATATCGTTCAAGGAACCGAATAGCTTTTTATAAAAATATAGCGGCGAAAACCTTTGCTAAAGAGGTCACTCCCGGAGAAGGGATCTCGGCTCTTTCCCCATAGAATGAGGTGCAGGATATTCCAACTGAATACCACGATGCACAGTAAAAAGTAACCGACTATAGTGAAGTTATTACCCTAATGCAAGATTCTGTCCAAGGGGTCACTCCCGGTGAAGGGATCTCGGCCCTTGCCTCGTCGACTGAGGTGCTGGATATTCATAATCGAATACAACTGTGCAAAACAAAAGAGAACGTCCTTGCAATAACAGCTTTTTGAAAAATGTTCCAACAACATCAAACAGGTTTGTTTAGCTTGCATTGATCCGAATCAATGCAATCCCATCAATTGATCACACCACAAAAGAACGAAAATATAATGTACGTATATGCCATCCGTATTCGCCACTGGATCCCGTCATCACCTGTTAGGTTACTTAACTAACGACAGAGCGGGGACTGGACTAGCGCGGGTGTAAAACAAATACAACATCTACTAGTATATATATAGCAATATATAATAATCGCTCCAGGCGTGATAAATGCAACATCACAGAGAGTAATAAGCATCACAGAACAATACAGATAATCTGGGATCTCCGGGTTTCCTTTGAGCCACAGGTGAATCCCGACGTTCCCCTGGTCGTGTGGAAAGCCTATGCAATGAAATCCTAGACCCCTACGGTCGCGGCAAGTTACCCGCCAAAACCTGAAGCGAGGCAGCCCCCTTCAACAAAGTGAATGGACCACCCAGCACTTCACGGAATCCGGTAACTTGAGCACCCCACCTTGGGTCAACCTATACCCCCTACGAGTGCGGCGAATAACCCGCCAATTCTAGAGTACAGCCCCCTCCTTCTCAAAGCCATGAGATGCGGGCTCGTTGCCCTCTAGAACCCGGCTTTCCGTGAACCCCACCGAGGAGTAATCCTAGTACAGAAAGTAAAATATATACAACAGGTACATAGACCTTAACCCGGTCGTGCCACAAAAGAATAATATACAAACAGGCAGTGATGGCAGTCCACATGTCGGACGCTCGCCCCACAATAACAAATGTACAAATATTACCAAACTGTACTAACATTGCACCAGGCTATCTACCACGACAAATCCACAATATCACAGCACAACATAGAACATCAACGTGAATGTCACGTTCGCAAATCCGTCTAAAATGGCTACAGCGATTAGACAAGATTTACCTATCGAATGACATTCACGATCACAGATATAAAGTAAGCACTGTAAACTAACTTATTTAAAATTTCCGATCGACAAAATTTCCCGAAGTGGGCCCCAAGCAAAAATCCAATACTGTAACAAATCTGGGCCCAAACAAAATATTCCAGAAACCCCAATTCCAAGTTCAAGACCACTGTAGAAAAATTGGTGCAGAGATGACACATAATGGCGGCAGAACCGCAGCCAAAACGTGGATATGGCCGCGGTTCCTTGGCGGTACTGTAGCATCATGTTACCAAATTTTTAAAGATGTGTTAAAAAAGCCTGCCTGATTTTCTGAAACACTCACAATAATTTTTCGACGACAAAAAAATTTGGACAGAAACTGCTAAAATGGAATTGCGGTTTTGGAAAATTCGGCCGATCGATGTTTTAAACACGTTAGAACAAGCTAGTAAAGGTTAATGGCGTGGCTCTGATACTATGTAAGTCTACGGTAGCGCGCCGGCCATCAATCTGAGGCCAAAATGCGGAAACGAAATTTTTTTCTTAAACTTGAAACAGGCGCTATCGTATACTTTAACCCGGGTCGAACCATTAACATTAAACTAGCAATCTACAAGAAGTGAGAGTGGCTATACCGATCGATCCGTGTCCTTCGGTCTTCGGCCACCTTCTCAAGCTCCTCGCGGTATCTCCGATCTCTGGTCTCCTCGTCGGAATGGGCACCACATCAATGAGTCATTTTACGGGCTCCCGCTTCATCAGAAGCAACTCGGACAAGAAGTTTGCTAGCCGACGTGTCCAAGATGATGTAGAGAATGTGTGTGATAATTTTGCCTCAAGCATCCATTGATTCTCAACACATGAGAGTGCATGGATGGTGATTGAAGATGATGCTATTGGAGAGGAAATGGTGAGCTCAAGAAGAAAGAGGAGGAAGAAGAGCTTTCTTTTGTGTTTCTTGTTGCAATCATAAAATGAGAGTGAGATAGAATGATCAACACAAGAGCAAACCCTTGTCCCTTGGCTTTCCTCTCTCTCTCTTCTTATCATTTCAACACATAAATCAATCAATAATGTGACATATGCACAAAGAAAGAGACCATGAGTCATCACTTGTGCATGTGTCACAATTAATGTTCCTAATCATGACTTTGAGCTCATTATTTCCATTTGTAAACATTAATCCAAATGTTTACAACAATAAAAAGATATGGCAACATCTAAAGTAAACTCGTGACGGATCACAAGGATACCCCTCACTTGTATATACACACCTATATCCGCATTCCGACTGAATGTGAATGCGATGAGACTAAACTAATCCAACAATTCTAATAATAGGATCCAGCTTAAACCAAAGCCCACTAGTATGATCCGTCCGATCATGTTCCGTGCACGAATGCACGTATATGATCGAACCCTGCCATAATACTTATACGGCCTCTACAACGTTTCGCCCGAAACTTGAGAAACTGTCTGTGGGGGACTCTAAAGACTCGTCAATACACTGGCTGTGGATTTAACCACTAGCACGTCAGTGGTACTAGCTATACGTAACGGGCCACCAGGTATTGACCAAAAGGGAGGTCGATGAGCGAACTCATCCTGACACCCTACTGAGCCTGTCAGTGACAATATCCATACAGTCTGGTCCGTTCTTCTATAAGTATCGCATGTCGGGCCTAGGGGGTTGGTAAAAGTCAGACTCCCAAAAGCGGTACAAGTCGTGTCGGAGTGTAGCCCAGAATACCCTGAGATACTACTGGAATACCTACCAGTAAATCTCCTGCCTTGGCCAAGGACTTCGTGTAATGGCTCTCTTAGTCACAGCACGATCTCACCCCAAATACCGGGTGAGACGAAACCCCTGCCGATCCGCTCACTGCCTCCATGTGGCTCGGAACTATACCCAACAAAAACCTGTTTGCACGACTCCTTTGAGCCGTGGTAGGGTAGAATCAAAGCACAGTGGGAACTCAGACGAGGCAAATAACGATCTCAGGTCGATGAACTAACCTGTACACATGTCACCAGGGAACTGCTATCTGATGATAGGTATAAAACCAACTAGCATGTTCCCGGCGAGTCCTGTCCGGTGTATTCATAACCCAATAAGCACCTGTATACGTCTTAGGTGAACCAACTGACTCCAATGGCTTGTGAGACCAGTCATCGCCCCTCGTCGGGGTCTCGACCCGTATACACTAGTCTACTCTGGAGTATCGATGCCCTTTCTCGAAACTCCCTCGACTAGGGACCTTTTAAGGATGTGCTTATAGACCCCAGTTCCCACGTATATGATCGCCATCATACTGCTGGCCGTCAAGCAAAAATCCTAAGGGCTCTATCAATGTGTAATAGTGATCTCTAAGGTCACCTAAAGCTGTACATGATGATAAAGATAGACCAGATAGCATACTATCATCTTGAGTAAGACTGTCCTACCGGTATAGGTCCACCCTCAATCATTGCAATCACGTGCCTGCAATCCAATAATTGACTTTGAGGGCACTATATCCAACACTTCGAGAAACCGACGAGAAGGTGCTATCCATTTCCACTCCAAGGAGCTCGCGAGGTGAAGGAGGACAGCAGGAAGACAAGAAGGACTTGAAACTTTAGGTATAATCTTCTTACATAGTAGATAAAACCGCTAGTTAGTTTGTTATTTATGGTTTAGTTATGATCCTGGAGTTCAAGTCGATGTTACCTTGTTTGTAAAAATCGTTTTTTACCCGTTCCGCCTCCTCATAAACCCGTAGGGTAGGTGATGTCGACTTACAGTGGTATCAGAGCAGACTAAACCATAGCTACAGATTAAACGACAAGTAAAAACTACGAAACCGAAATAACCCGAAAACATCGAAGCGTAGATCCAAGTTTCAGTCGATTTTTTATGAGTCTCTAAAAATTATTTTAGCAACAATAGAGTACTCCTTGAACTGTATAATGACCCCTCACCAAAAATGATACAATTCCCTCATAAAGTGGCCGACCACATTGAAAAAAATTCTGAGCTCACCGGGTCATTTTGAGGGGATTGCTTCATGTTTTGGTGTGTGGCTTTGTGACTTGGATCAAGTGTATCAGGAGTTGTTTATTTTTGCCAATTTTGGATATTCTGTAAATTCTTCACTGTGGCAATACCGGGTGTTTCAAAGTCACAGTTTAACGTCGTTTAATGTTTCAGGTTGTGATAAATGTGTTTGTAAACTTCCGCTAATTGCTATACGTCGGTTAGTTGGGGGTTGGACATTTCTGTGATTGGTTTGTGTATATGAACTTGTTGGATTGTTGTGGATGAATAGCCGGGGATGTGAGATGAGTGTTTTATCGTTCATTCGATGTAAAATTTGTCAAGTGATGTAATATTAATTTTACGGGGCACATCCGGTTTGAGAATGTAGCCACCGTTGTATTATTTGTTTTACTGTTTTTGCTCCTAGAATAGACCCAAAGAGGGGTGCACAAACTACCGGGTAAAGGGCCGAGTGGCCTATCACTTTGTTGAGGGAGGTTGCTTCACTTCGGGTATTTGGCGGGTAGTTTGCCGTACCCGAAGGGGTCTAGGGTAGGGTTTGGCTATTCATCACGACCGTGGAATCCTTCTTTCGGTACAGGCTCAAACGAAACGCGAAATTCCTAGTATATCCAATATGTTCATCAGTGATCTGGAATGCCTATCATTGCGTCTGACGAATGTATATATCTATATATGATATCTAGTAGACGTTGCTTATGTTTTGCATCCGCGCTAGTCCAGCCCCCGCTCTGTCGTTAGTTAAGTAACATAACGGGTGTTGACGGGGCCCCGTGGTGAATATGGATGGCATAAGCGTACGTTATATTTTCATTGTTTTCTGCAATGGTAGGATTAATTGATGGGACTGCATTACATTAATGCTAAGCAAACAAATGAAAGTTGAATCATTGGAACAATTTCAAAACCACTCGGTTTTTTTCAAAACAGGAAAACTTTAAAAATGCGGAGCTTAAACCACTCCTTTTAAAAGCTATCAGGTTTCTTCGATTATATCAAGTTCAGTACGTTCACGGTTTCTCCAAAACCATTTGTAGACCTCCGTCATTTAAATTTGATAATCAGTAGTATTCAAGCTATGTATTTTGACCTTCGCCAAGGCATAGTGATTGGTAGCTGCTGAATATTCATCTGTAGCATAGATAGATGCGTTGGTTTGGGACGGTCGTACTGCTATTTTGGCCTTCGTCAAGGGTATGTACGGGTGGGTTCAAATTAACCTGGACAATGATGGATAGAACTTGACATGTGACTTATGATATGTTGGCTTTCGTCAAGGTCATAAGAGCATGGGGCAAAAATCTATATCGGGAGTTTCTAAAGAAACTGAAACTTACTAGAGTTGCATACCATTTGGAGTGTGATAATTTTGGTAGGATTCCTTCGACTTTATCAGACGATGATATTTGGATCCCGATCCTACTGTGAGTATATGCTACTCCTCGGGAGATCTTTTCACTTAACGATCAATGATATAAACCAAGTAGGTATCTAGAAAGGTGTTAGCGGGGCTACGCCCCAAGGGAAAAGAGATTATTTAATTAAGGAAATTCGTGAAAGCGTCGTAAAACCTCTCTCGAAGTACCGACACTGGCCCGGCTGAACGGTTAAGCAAGTATTGTACGGTGAGATTAATCCTGACTAATTCTTCTTTTATGGTTTAAGGAAGAATTCAAGAAACAGTAGGAGCCATCCTGTTTAGATAAACTAATGTAACATTTCAGAAAAATATATAATATTATTTTTGGAAATTAATATTAAAATAATATATTTCGCGAAAACTACCGATTTGCGAATTTAGGGTTTTCGTAAAATGGTATAAATATATATACCAACATTTATGAAATAATTGGGAGATTAAAATGATTTATTCATTTAAAAATATAATTAATGGAAATTTGTGAGTCATTGTTTTTGGATATTTTCTTGTGCTTCAAATTTCATTTGCTGTGAACAATTTTGTGGGCCTTGAAATTTGGTGGACCATGATGGGTGATGACTCATACTTTGGCATTGAATGATTTTTGTCAAGCTAAGGAATTTTTTTGTTAGATATTTTGTATGGCTATTGATATTTGTGGGGGGTTAATTATTGAGTGTGCTGGGAATTATTTGGTAGTGGATTAATTCTTGTGATAATTAATTGACACAACACAACACTCATAAAGAAATCCCCAGAGAACATATAATGGCTGAGCCCATTTGATTTTTCCTTCACAAGCAAAATTTCATGTTTCACACTTTCTCATCACACTTGGCAACTTCATTTAGCTCTACCTAAATACTTGGGTGCTTTGAGAAAAAGTATTTGTAAGTTCACTGTAGCGCCCCGACCGTCTAACAGACGCCAAATGCGGAACAAAAACTTTTTACAACTGGCGCTATCGCGTACTATAACCCGGATCTGCCATTAAAGCTAAACTAACAAATTACAAAGTGGGTAGAAATTTTATGCCGATCGATCCGAGTCCTTCGGTCTTCAACCATCATCCCACGCTTGTTGCGGCTGCTCCGATCTTCTTGAACTCCAATCTTCTCGTCCAGGTGGCACCACATCGACGGATCTTTAAACGGGCTCCCGCCTCTGAACCGAGGCAACTCGGTCGTCAAGTTTGCTAAAAGAGACGACCAAGATGATGTAGAGAATGAATAGAACACTTTGTCTCGTTACGTCCAAAGCTATGGACGAAAGGTTAATGAAGTTACCTTTTATAGAATCGGGTAAATGGGAAATGAGTAGATTAATTTCCATGAACCATAATCTTTTTTTCTCTCAAAAGAACAACCATGCCTCCACCAAAAGATGTGGCCGGCCATTATAAAGAGGAGGGGGTGAGTGTAGGAGCAAGGGGGGTGAGTGTAAGAATGAAGCTTATCATAATAATGACTCACTAACACATTAAATGCAAAACCATGATTCACTAACCTAGTCATCCTTGCATTAATGAATCATTAAATGCACTAATGAGTCACAAAGATGCATGAACCTAGTCACCACCTTCTAGAAGCCTCTAGAAACTTCCACACTCATCTCAAGAAAAGATAAATCCGTCTTTTAACCGAATGTTAAAAGACGGGTGATAGAAAACTGGAAACTGGCAACTTCCAAAAAGCGATCCTGAAACGAATTTCAGGATAACCCCGTAATGGTATAAACATACCCTCATTTGTATTATGACCGAAGACAAATGCAAGTGAGACAAAGATATTATATCTACACAGTATAATACTCGGATCCGGCTTAAACCAAAGCCGACCAGTATTATCTGCCCGAAAAATGACACGTGCGTAAACGCACGTGCATTGTCCGAACCTTGCCATAAACCCATACGGCCTCTACAACGTTTCGCCCGAACTTGGGAAAGTGTCTGTGGGGGACTCTAATGACTCATCAACACACTGGCACTGGGTATAACCTCTAGCACGTCAGAGGTACAAGCTGTACGTAACGGTTTGCCTATGTATTGGTTGGAAGGGAAGCTGACGAGCGAACCCATCTAGGAACCCTACTGAGTCTAACAGTGACAATGTATATACAGTCCGGTCCGTTCGTCTAAAGAGTATCGCATATCTAGTCTAGGGTTGGATAAAGTCAGACCCCAAATAACGCGATAATTCGTGTCGGTATGAAGCCCATCACCATCTGAGAAACTACTGATCTAAATCAGTAATTCTCCACTACCTTGACAAGGATTTCAAGTGATGGCCACCCATGCACTGTGCGACATCAACCCCCAATACCGGAAGAGACGAATCCCCGACGATCCGATCACTGCCTCCATGTGGCTCGGGACTGTACCCAAAAAATACCTGTTTCACAACTCCTTTGAGCGTGGTAGGGTAGGAATCAAAGCACAGTGGGAACTCACACGAGACAAATGACGATCTCAGGTCGACAAACTAACCTATACACATGTCACCAGGGAACTGCTATCTGACGATATGTATAATAACAACTAGCATGTTCCCGGCGAGTCCTGTCCGATGTACTCATAACCTAATGAGCACCCGTATACATCTTAGGTGAACCAACTGACACCAGTGGCTTATGAGACCGGCCACCGCCCCTCGTCGGGGTCTCGACTGTATACACTAGTCTACTCTGGAGTATCGATGCCCTGTCTCGAAACTCCCACGACTAGGGACACTTTTAAGGATGTGCTTATAGACCCCAGCTCCCACGTATATGATCGCCATCATACTGCTAGTCAAGCAAGAATCCTATGGGCTCTATCATCATGCAATAGTGAACTAAAGCATGTATACAGTGATAAAGACAAACCAGATAGCATACTATCATCTTGAGCAAGACTGTAATATCGGTATAGGTCCTGCCTCAATCATTGCAATCACCTACCTGCGATCCAATAATTGATTTTGAGGGCACTATCTCCAACAATCTCCCACTTGCACTTAACGCTAATTATTGCGATGTCGCATACTCACAGCCCGTGTGATATCGAACATCCAACTCCTCTACTAATCAGTTTCACAAAGCTAGTTTGTAAAACTTTTGTGTCCGAGAAATAGCCTCAGTGATTGGATCCGCCCTGATGTTTCTTTCTATATCTCTCTAAATCTCAAGTTCACGGAGAAAGACATCTCCCGAATCGAGTAATACATGTCTTAGAATATGTCTAAATATCTGATGGGACTTAGTTCATAAATGAACTCCAAATCCAGACTTCTTAGACTTTATTGATAACTGAACCTAATCAGTATCGCGCACCATGCCTCCTACAGTATCCTCTTGGACCACCTGTCCATAATACTGTCCCTCATCATAGGGAAAACTATAACTCTGACAATCACTCTGTCATCCATGTCAATTTGGAAGCCTGGAATGATAACCGTCTCCCGAAGGAGGCTGCCGTCATCAAATCCGTAGAACATGCACCTTATGTTCTAAAACTGCTTCCTTACGTTTCTTCAGGATTGGATTAATATAAACTTATCACATCAAGTGCAAAAACTATATCTGGTGTGGTACTTGACATCTCATGATTGACTCAATTGCCTAAGCAAGTGATCTGCCAATCATGCACATCCCTCTCTTCTTTAGTCTCTAAGACACCTTTAGAGAGGGTGACTCCATCACCTGCAGGTACACCACCATGCCAGGAGTCATCTATTCTAAAATACTATTAGAATACTGTCAAAATACCCACATTGGGAAACTACCCAAATCTAGATCTAAAACCATAGATCTAGTAACCAGAATGTCTGTTATTATATCCATATCTTGTCTGGAGAAACAACTGTGTGACGACCACAGTACAACCGATCGTATTATAGGAATTTTACTTCCTACTCTGTGTATGTCATCCAAATACCAGGACATCACACTCCACTACCTTCTTAACAGATCCATCCCCTATTCTGATGAAGTCAAAGCTATGACTGTCTCATCAAAATTAGATGATCTAATCTCCGCTATATTTGCTCAAGCCTATAAATAGACATAAGCTACTTGCCCACTACACTTCCGCTGCTCCCACTGACTACGACAACCCTCTGGCAGAATAATATACACGTACACTTCTAAAGCTAGTTTAGAACGACGCTATACTTAACCACTTGCTGGGTTTCATAGTCTGGAACAACAGTAGTGTCAAGTCTGGGTAAACAAGAACCTCCCTGTCACCGTCCTTGAGGCTACCTGAGTACCACTCGGGTGTCTGAGGTTACCCACCATATTTGTGGAGTGGTTAATGGAATGTCAAACCTGATTGAATATATAGGTCCTATTAAATTTTTCTTAATCGTTTGCGGTTCTGGAATCACTTCCAGTTCTACCATACTCCCACTACTGTTTTATGAAAAAATCCATTTTACTAAAACTGTGGCGAGTGAAGAACAATATCACTATTGATCTATCAGATGGTAGAAATGTCAACCCTCGTCAAAGCCAGGGTCAACCCACAAACAGCCATTACAGAAACGTGCCTTGAGTTATCCAGTATCTGGTTTTAAGCATAAGCTGGACAACTCCCCTTACCTTAACATCGTTAAGATATGAACCATTCTATATCCAATATATAAACAGAGGCACTAATTTAATTGGAACCAGATTCAAATCATGCAGCTGTCTCCAGTGCATATCAACTTAATGGAAAGTGGCTGCTCAGCATTACTCAACTTTGGAATCCATCGAATTATGAGTAACCTGAAAGAGAAACGAGTTTCTCAAAAAACCATTACTATCATCTGAATACCAATCACAAGAATCTGTATCTTCAATATCTTTAAAGAATCCTGATACTTGTGACACCTGGTTCTCTACTTTATTCTTATACCCACAACTTCTCAAAACATAGATATTGTATTTCTACGAAACACTTGTCTAAAACTAGAGAAGTCACAAGTAAATAGAACATAGTGCGAGGGCCAACCCCTTTGTCCTGACGGACACTGGACAACATACAATACTCTGTATAAGTCCGCTGAGTTGAATAACTCAAAACCTGTGTATGGTAAGTTGAAAACTGTACCCAGACGATTTCCTCAAATATCACCAATTACAACGAATTCCGATATGATGAGGATGATCTCCTAATTCCCAATAACTTACTCCCACTCATCATCTGTAAAAATCCATACAGATATGAGAATGTAACCTTGTAAATACATACCTTGGAGTAAGTATTTAATCGGGAAATCAGTTTTCCTTTAATAATACACAGTGTAACTGAAACATGAAAATGTTTCGTAGGGGTATCCTGGTATTCATAGTAATGCCTCTTCCATAAACCAATTCATGACTATCACCGTATATTTCTTTGCCATCTCTCCAAATCCCTTTATTTGTCTTTAGTCGTTACCTTCTGTACACCATCGTTAGGCAAAATGGTTTTCTTCCTTCCCTACCGTTCGGCACCAGCCTATGGTTTGGAAGAAGACTATCCAGTAAGCATAATAGGTGTACTCTCCTAATCCTAGGAGTACTCGCAACTTGAGAGAAGGTGATGATAAAAGACAACTGAATAATATCTTACTCTATTTCTCCCGAACTGGGAAAAAGCAAAGGTGAAATAGGAGTGGCGATAAAGTACGCGGTTTGGTCGTGATTGATGGCAGTCACAATTTACTTTGCCCTCTTTCTAATATCTTTATTTTGTCTTTAGTTATTACCTTCTATACACCCTACTTAGGCTAATTGGTTTTCTTCATTCCCTACCTTTCGGCACCTGCCTATGGTTTGGAATAAGACTATCCAATAAGCGTAATAGGTGTACTCTCTTAAACTAAGGAGCCCTCGCTACCTGAGAGAAGGTGATAATAAAAGACAACTGAATAAACCAATTCTATTTCTCCTGAACCTGGATCCATCCTTGAAGAAATCCCTTCGAGTTCGTATATAACCATACGATGGATCAATCCAATGGAAGTGGATGTCTGTAGTAATACGGGGTGTTCTGAGAAATACAAAGGGTAAAAGAAGGAGCGACAATGACTTATGCAACTATAGACAATCCAAAAGCCAGTATTTTAAGAATGTTCGGTCAACTTGGTCACTGAGTCATAGTCTAGGGTCGGTCAAAGGCTGCTGCCAAAGAGAGATAGAGAAAAGAAACACTCTACGTGCACTCTAACCTAGATCAGAATGGTTATCAATTTATCTAATCAGGAAACCTCCCACTGTTATCTCAAATTCTCCTCCAAACCTGAAAGAAGAATTAGTCGGGATCACCCGAAGAGTAAACCAACTCATCAGTGGGAATCGGGATCCAACTATCATCGCATGATAACTTGATGGATGCCACTCAAGTTATCACACTCCAGAAGGTTGGCGCATGCCTGGAAAGTTTCCTGTATGTTTGAAACTCCCGATGTGATTTTTACCCCATGCTCTTATAACATTGGCGTTGGTCAAAATTTCATAAGTCACATGCCAAGTTCTACCCGTCACTGTCCAGGTCAATTTGAACCCACCCGCACATGCCCCTGACGTTGGCCAAATGGCAGAACGACTGTCCCAAACCAACTCATCTATCTATGCAACAAATGAAATACCCCAGCAGCTACCAAACACTATGCCCTGGCGTTGGTCAAATGCATAGCTTGAATACTACTGAATACCCAAAAGAAATGACGGAGGGCTATGGCTGGTTTTTGGCGAAAAACCTTTAACGTAATGAACTTGATCTGGTTGAAGGAAACTGATAGCTTTTTTATAAAAATATAGTGGCGAAAACGTTTTGCTAAAGAGGTCACTCCCGGTGAAGGGATCTCGGCTCTTACCTCGTGGAATGAGCTGCAGGATATTCCAACTGAATACCGCGATGCAAAGCAACTTGTAATTGACTATATTGTAGTTATTACCCTGACGTAAACTTATGCCTAAGGGGTCATTCCCGGTGAAGGGATCTCGGCCCTTGCCTCGTCGAATGAGGTGCGGGATATTCTGACTGAATATCGCTATGCAAAATAAAAGGAAACATCTTTGTAATAACACTTTTTTAAAATTTGTTCCAACAACATCAAATACAGGTTTGTTTTATCCTTGCATTGATAAGAATCAATGCTGTCCCATCAATCAATCACACCAGAAAAGAACAAAAATAAAATGTACGTATATGCCATCTGCATTCGCCACTGGGTCCCGTCATCACCCTTTAGGTTACTTAACTAACGACAGAGCGGGGGCTGGACTAGCGCGGGTGTAAAACATATACAACATCTAATAGTATATATACCAATATACAATAATCGATCCAGGCGTGATAATATGCAATATTACAGAAAAGTAATAAGCATCACAGAACAATACAGATAATCTGGGATCCCCGGGTTTCACAGAGCCGCTAATGAAACCCGACGTTCCTCTGGTCGTGTGGATAGCCTGTGCAATGAAACCTAGAACCCTACGGGTGCGGCAAGTTACCCGCTAAAACCTGAACCGAGGTAGTCCCCACAGCATAGTGAATGGAACACCCGGCACTTCACGGAATCCGGTAAATTGAGCACCCCTCCTTGGGTCAACCTGTACCCCCTACGAGTGCGGCGAATAGTCTGCCAATTCTAGAGTAAGGTCCCTTTGCCTCTCAAAGCCATGAGATACGGACCCGTTGCCCTCCAGAACCCGGCTATCCGTGCACTCCATCGCGGGATAAACCTAGTACAGAAATAAAAATATGTACAACAGGTACATCGATCTCAACCTGGTCGTGCCACAAAAGAATATTATACAAACAGGAAGTGACGGCAATCCACATGTTGGACGCTCGCCCTGCAATATCAAATGTACAAATAAATCCAAACTGCACTACCATTGCACACTGTTATCCACCACGACATATCCGCAACAATACAGCACAACACAGAACACCAACGCGAATGTCACGTTCGCAAACCCGTCTAAAAGAACTATAACAATCAGACGCGGTTTACCGATCAAATGACATTCCTGGTCGGAGATATAATGTAAATACTGCATACTAACAAATTTAAAATTTCGATCGACCAAATTTCCCGAAGTGGGCCCCACGTACATCTGTTGTACAGTAACAAAATCTGGGCCCAAAAAAACTATACAAAAACCCACAATTTCCATAAATAAGCTCTCTAGAAAAAGATGGTGCACTGTTCCCACAGAAGCGCCGCGGTTCCGCGGTCATGCCCTAGGTTTGACCGCGGTTCCGCGGTGGTCTTATGGGATCACGTGCCCATATTTTTCCAGATTTCTTATATAAGCCTGCTTAGTCTTCTGCAATATGTAAAATAATTTTTAGACACTATTTAAAATCGACAGAAACTTTAGACATGGAATTTTGCGGTTTTCGAAATTCGGTTCGATCGATGTTTTAAACGTGTTAGCACAAGTTAGTAAAGCTTAATGGTGAGGCTCTGATACCACTGTATGTCCACGGTTGCGCCCCGACCGTCTAACAGACGCTAAATGCGGAACAAAAACTCTTTACAACTGGCGCTATTGCGTACTATAACCCGGATCTGCCATTAAAGCTGAACTAACAAATTACAAAGTGGGTAGAAATGTTATACCGAACGATCCGAGTCCTTCGCTCTTCAACCATCATCCCACGCTTGTTGTGGCTGCTCCGATCTTCTTGAACTCCAATCTTCTCGTCCAGGTGGCACCACGTCGACGGATCTTTAAACGGGATCCCGCCTCTGAACCGAGGCAACTCGGTCGTCAAGTTTGCTAAAAGAGACGACCAAGATGATGTAGAGAATGAGTAGAACACTTTGCCTCGTTACGTCCAAAGTTATGGACGAACGGTTAATGAAGTTGCCTTTTATGGAATCGGGTAAATGGGAAATGAGTAGATTAATTTTCATGAACCATAATCTTTTTCTCTCTCAAAAGAACAACCATGCCTCCACCAAAGGATGTGGCCGGCCATTATAAAGAGGAGGGAGTGAGTGTAGGAGCAAGGGGGTGAGTGTAAGAATGAAGTTTATCATAACAATGACTCACTAACACATTAAATGCAAAACCATGATTCATTAACCTAGTCATCCTTGCATTAATGAATCATTAAATGCACTAATGAGTCATAAAGATGCATGAACCTAGTCACCACCTTCTAGAAGCCTCTAGAAACTTCCTCACTCATCTCAAGAAAAGATAAATCCGTCTTTTAACCGAATGTTAAAAGACGGGTGATAGAAAACTGGAAACTGGCAACTTCCAAAAAGCGATCCTGAAACGAATTTCAGGATAACCTCGTAATGGTATAAACATACCCTCATTTGTATTACGACCGAATACAAATGCAACTAAGACGAAGATATTATATCTACACAGTATAATACTCGGATCCGGCTTAAACCAAAGCCGACCAGTATTATCTCCCCGAAAAATGACACGTGCGAAAACGCACGTGCATTTTCTGAACCTTACCATAAACCCATACGGCCTCTACAACGTTTCGTCCGAACTTGGGAAAGTGTCTGTGGGGGACTCTAATGACTCATCAACATACTGGCACTGGGTATAACCTCTAGCACGTCAGAAGTACAAGCTGTACGTAACGGTTTGCCTATGTATTGATTGGAAGGGAAGCTGACGAGCGAACTCATCTATGAACCCTACTGAGTCTAACAGTGACAATGTATATACAGTCCGGTCCGTTCGTCTAAAGAGTATCGCATATCGAGTCTAGGGGGGTGGATAAAGTCAGACCCCTAATAATGCGATAATTCGTGTCGGTATGAAGCCCATCACCATCTGAGAAACTACTGATCCAAATCAGTAATTCTCCACTTCCTTGGCCAAGGATTTCAAGTGATGGCCACCCGTGCACTGTGCGACATCAACCCCCAATACCGGGAGAGACGAATCCCCGACGATCCGCTCACTGCCTCCATGTGGCTCGGGACTGTACCAAAAAAATACCTGTTTGCACAACTCCTTTGAGCGTGGTAAGGTAGGAATCAAAGCACAGTGGGAACTCACACGAGAAAAATGACGATCTCAGGTCGACAAACTAACATGTACACATGTCACCAGGGAACTGCTATCTGACGATATGTATAATACCAACTAGCATGTTCCCGGCGAGTCCTGTCCGGTGTACTCATAACCTAATGAGCACCTGTATACATCTTTGGTGAACCAACTAACACCAGTGGCTTGTGAGACCGTCCACCGCCCCTCGTCGGGGTCTCAACTGTATACACTAGTCTACTCTGGAGTATCGATGCCCTGTCTCGAAACTCCCATGACTAGGAACACTTTTAAGGATGTGCTTATAGACCCCAGGTCCTACGTATATGATCGCCATCATACTGCTGGTAGTCAAGCAAGAATCCTATGGGCTCTATCATCATGCAGTAGTGAACTAAAGCATGTATACGATGATAAAGACAAACCAGATAGTATACTATCATCTTGAGCAAGACTGTCATATCGGTATAGGTCCTGCCTCAATCATTGCAATCACCTACCTGCGATCCAATAATTGACTTTGAGGGCACTATCTCCAACAGTATTCACACACAATCTCAACTTCATTTTGGGTATCTAGGCTGGCAAACTGGATCCCCGAGTTGCTTCGGTTTAGAAGCGTGAGCCCGTATAAAGAATCCTCGACGTGTGTCCTCTTCGACGAGCGTGACCGGAGAGCGAACTTCATCGAGATAGCCGCAACATGCTAAGGACAGAGATTGAAGACCGAAGGACACGGATCGAACGGTATAATCTCTTAAACCACTTTACAGTTTACTAGTACAAAGTTAATGGTTCGATCCGGGTTTTAGGGTTACGTTAGCGCCAAGTTTAAAAGTTTTTGTTCCGCTTTTGGCCACGGGCTGATGGCCGGGGCGCTGGCTTTGACTTACAGTTTGTACGTCAACGACGATGGTTGTTTAGTCGTTTTTGCATGCGTAGGCTATAGGTTCTAACCCATGAGCGCACCGTGTGCCGTATCGGTGTTCTTGTAACACGTTAGGATTTCGATTAGTGTTAATTAAGCGATAGTGCGGGTTTTCTGTCAAAATCTTACCAATTTGGGTTCCTCAAATTTTATAACAATTAATTAATATTTTATTTTTAATTGTTTTGGGCTGGCACACACGTATGCACGTTAAAGTGAGGGTTTGCTTGTGCTAATCTAGTTAGTGACCAAGACAACTTAACTAAATCCTAATCCTTGTTTAAACCTTAACCCTAACCCTAGATATTTGTGTGAGATATTTGTTTGGATGAGAGAAGGTGGTAAGGTGAATCATGGAAGGCATTAATAGGCACTAATGGAGGTGAGGGGGAGAGAGTAAGAATAAGGACTTATCTCACCCTACACTCACCTCTCTCTCTTTTCACCTCACACACTCTCATTCTCACGCCGTCTCTTTCTCATTCCCATCATTTTCTTCTTTCCTCAACCCTCAAACTGAACACTTAACCTTTCCTTCACTAAACCTACACTAAACATCATAAAATCTCACCCAAATCACTTCATAATCCTTGTTTTTCCTCTAAGATGCCTTGGATCTTGGAAATCTAGGATCTTTGAGCTTGTGGGTGTAGGTAATGATATCTATCTATTAAGTATGTCCTTTTAGTGTTGTATAGCTTATTGGTTTTAGTTTAGAACGCGTAAAGTTTAGTTTCGAGTAAATATCCTATTTTTAGTGTAGTTTTGGGTCTCTATCAAATCAGGCATTTGTTGGAAAAGTTCCCATCCCAATGACCTTGTGTAGTGACCTAGAACCCACCATAAAAACCTGAGCCCATTCGCTTTCCTTATGGACGCAAATAAATTGCTTCTGGCCGCAAATTGCGGCCAGACTGGTGAGTTGGGTGTTATGTTTTTGTCTGGGGGTATCTAGAGTTGTGTGTGGTCTTGTGGTACTTGCAACTTTCATAAATTGTTGGTGTAGAAAAATCTGGGATCACTTTGCTTGTTTTCTAGTATTTCAACTATCCGCGTTACGTTATCCGATACGGTTCGTATTCTTGTGTTGCTGTTGTTCTTGAGTTGGTTTCGTAGTGTCGCTATACACATTAGCTACTAAACGAAGACTTGAGAGTATTTTTGGAGTTGGTGCGTCGGTCAAACATAGTTTGTACATGTTATTGGTCGATTGCTAAAATATACTTGTTTTGTTGTTATGTGATTTTAGGATCGCAAGCGAGAACTTCGGACGCTGTGAAGAAGGGAAAGCAAGTGGTTGGTTTTACTTAGCACAAGATCATTTGTGAGTAGATTTAAAATCTACAGGAGAATCGCCCGCATGGCGTTATGCGTCTGGGCTAGATTAAATGATATGATTCTTGATATTAAGTATATGGACATTGATTGTTCATGTGTACCTTTGTTGCATACCTCATTTTCCTATTTGCATATGGACATAGTATTAATGAGACACAACATTATTGTTGACGGCTCATGTTACACGAGCACTAATTGTATGCTACACACACTCCGTCAATAATTGCCATGACACGCACAACCCATATACATACGGGATATAGTTGACACCTATACATATGTGATATTGTATTGGTTAGGGACATTGAGATATTGATTCATATTCCTTTGTGCATATGACATATAGCACAACAACAACAACAACAACTGAGCCTTTTATCCCAAGCATATGGGGTAGGCTACATGAACCAACATGAGAATCACGCCGGGTCCAGCACATGAATCCTCTGTCTCCACTCACTTCTATCGAACAATATACTTTCATTGAGTCCTTTGGCAACCATATCATTTTGTATCACCTCCATCCATGTTTTCTTCGGTCTCCCTTTTGCCCTTTTGCCATTGCCCATATCGAGAGTATCTATTCGTCGAACCGGTGCTTCCATAGGTCTGCGTCGCACATGACCAAACCATCTTAGCCGGTTTTCCCGCATCTTCTCCTCCACAGGTGCTACACCAACTTTTGCACGAATATCCTCATTTCGCACCTTATCTTTTCTAGTGTTACCGCACATCCAACGAAGCATGCGCATCTCCGCTACGTGCATCTTCTGTGTATGATGCTTCTTAGGAGCCCAGCATTCTGTACCATATAATAATGCAGGCCGAATAGCGCTCCGATAAAACTTCCCTTTCAATTTTAACGGAAAGTTACGATCACACAAAATCTCTGTTGCACTCCTCCATTTCAACCAACCAGCTTGGATCCTTTGATTAACATCACTATCGATCTCTCCATTCTTTTGGATGATGGAACCTAGATATCTAAACTGGTCGCTCGGTGATATATCTTGCCCTTCCAATGTTATACCAATATGGTTTTGACTTCTCTGGCTACTAAATTTGCAGTGCATATATGCTGTCTTGGACCTGCTCAATCTGAATCCCCGAGATTCCAATGTTTGCCTCCATAATTCCAATTTGGCATTAACCCCTGCTTTCGTCTCATTTACTAGAACAATATCATCAGCGAATAGCATATGACATATAGCGTACCTGTATATCTATATATTTACACATATGCCGTGCCATGTCTACATGCTAGCTACCCATATATGTTGGAGATAGTGCCCTCAGAGTCAATTATTGGATCACAGGCTCGTGATTGCAATGATTGAGGGAGGACCTATCCCGGTAGGACAGTCTTACTCGAGATGATAGTATGCTATCTGGTTTATCTTTATCATCGTGTACTGCTTTAGGTGACCTGATAGGTCACTATTGCACGTTGATAGAGCCCCTAGGATTCTTGCTTGACTGCCAGCAGTATGAGGGCGATCATATACGTGAGAGCTGGTGGTCTATAAGCACATCCTTAAATGGTCCCTAATCGTGGGAGTTTCGAGATAGGGCATCGATACTCCAGAGTAGACTAGTGTATACATTCGAGACCCCGACGAGGGGCGGTGGCCGGTTTCACAAGCCACTGGTGTCAGTTGGATCACCTAAGATGTATACAGGTGCTCATTGGGTTATGAGTACACCGGACAGGACTCGCCGGGAACATGCTAGTTGGTCTTATAACTAACGTCAGATAGCAGTTCCCTGGTGACATGTGTACAGGTTAGTTCATCGACCTGAGGATCGTCATTTGTCTCGTGTGAGTTCCCACTGTACTTTGATTACTACCCTACCACCCTCAAAGGAGACGTGCAAACAGGTTTTAGTTGGGTACAGTCCCGAGCCACATGGAGGCAGTGAGCAGATATTCGGGGGTTCGTCTCTCCCGGTATTGGGGGTGAGGTCACGCTGTGTCTAGGAGAGCCAGAACATGAAAAGTCCTTGGCCAAGGCGGGAGATTTACTGGTAGGTATTACAGTAGTATCTCAGGGTGTTCTGGGCTGATCTCTGACACGACTTGTACCGCTTTTGGGGGTCTGACATTTACCAACCCCCTAGGCCCGCCATGCATGCTCATAGACGAACGGACCGGACTGAACAGATATTGTCATTGACAGGCTCAGTAGGGTGTCAGGCTGAGTTCGCTCACAGACGTCCCTTTTGGTCAATACCTGGTAGCCCGTTACGTATAGGCTAATACCTCTGACGTGCTAGTGGTTAAATCCACAACCAATGTATTGATGAGTCTTTAGAGTCCCCCCACAGACCAGTTTCTCAAGTTTCGAGCGAAACGCTGTAGAGGCCGTATGGAGATATGGCAGGGTTCGATCAGATACGTGCGGTATTGCACGGATCAGGATCGGACGGGTAATACTAGCGGGCTTTGGTTTAAGCCCGATCCTAGTATTGTACAGTGTAGATTTTGTCTCATTGCATTTGTATTTCGGTCGGAATACAAATGCGGGTATGTATATACAATAGCGGGGTTTTCCTGTAATTTATTACGGGATCAGTTTTTGGAGTTGCCAGTTTGTTTTCCGTTTCGGCCATATTTCTTTGTATCTTTCATTGGCCGAAGATTGGTGGAGGAGGGCTTATTAGCATTTGTGCAAATAAGCATTTGTGGATGGTGGTCTTTGCATATTGTTGTATCATGATAATTCCTCCACCATTTGACTTTCTTTTAGTCATCATGGCTTGACTTGTGGAGATATGATGGTTGTTTTGGAGTGTTGGATTTGTGTGATGATCATTCACCATGATGGGCTTTTCTCTTTCTTGCATGATAGCCTTTTCTCTTCCTCTCCCTTGCATTAGTGTGGCTCCTATTATTCATACTCCCTCTTCTCATTCTCCATGAGCCATGGACGGCCACAATATGAAGGGGCTGTCCAAATTTTTGCAAGGGGTTCTTTGCTTCTCATTTACATGCTAAAAATTCCCCAAGCCATGAAAAAGGTTCACTACTTCATCCCTCCACAAAAAGGCAACTTCCATAACCCCAAATGAGACATAGAGCACTACACGTATTCTACAGTAAATCTTGGGCACGTCGACTCGCCAACTTCGTGCCCGAGTTGCCTCGGTATAGAGGTGGGAGCCCGTAAAAGAAGCCGGCGACGTGGTGCCCTTCCGGCGAGGAGGTGGAGACCGGACACTCCGCGGGAGATCGGGACGACGACGAGAAGACCGGAGGACACGGATCGCTCGGTATATCTCTCAATCCCTTCTCTTGTTAGCTAGGACTAGCTTAATGGCCCGATCCGGGTTTTAGTGCGCGGTGGTGCCGGTTTGAAATTCTAAAGTAAAGCATCGCTTCCGCATTCCGGCATCGGATTGACGGCCGGGGCGCCACCGTTCACTTACATTGGTATCAGAGCCTCCCCATTAAACATAGTCTAGTTTTGTCTAATGTGTTTTACATTTCCGATCGAACAAAATTCCAAAACCCGTATTTTTCCTTGCATCAGTTCTCTGTTAAAATTTTTGGGCTCCAAAAATTTTTCAGTGTGTTGCAGAAGTATGTACATGGAATTTGAAGAATACTGTAAAAATTCGATGCACTGATTCCCTAGAACGACCGCGGAACCGCTGCCAAACCCCTGCTTGGGCCGCGGTTCCGCGGAAATAAGAGGGAATCGTTGCACCAATTTTTTACAGTAGCCTTCTGGGTTGAAACTATGGGTTTCGGTATACTTTGTTTTGGCCCAGAATTTCTGTGAGTGCTACAGTATTGCTTGGGATCCCACTTGGTAAAATTTAATCGATCGGATATTTTAAACACATTTGTTCACAGTATTTACATTATATCTGCGACCGTGAATGTCACTTGATCGGTAAATCCTGTCTAACTGCTATAGCCCGGTTAGACGATTTTGCGAACGTGACATTCACGTTGATGTTCTGTGTATTGCTGTGATGTTGCGGATCGGTCGTGGGGGATAGCCTGGTTGCAGTGGTAGTACAGTTTTGTTGTATTATGTACATTTGATATTGCGGGGCGAGCGTCCGACATGTGGACTGCCGTCATTGCCTGTTTGTATTATTCTTTTGGGGCACGACCAGGTTGCGGTCGATGTACCCGTTGTATGTATATTTTACTTTCTGTACTAGGATTGCCCCGCGGAGGGGTGCACGGTTAGCCGGGTTCTAGAGGGCAACAAGCTCACATCTCATGGTATTGAGATGGAAGGGGCTTCACTCTAGAATTGGCGGGCTATTCGCCGCACTCGTAGGGGGTACAGGTTGACCCAGGAGGGGTGCCCAAGTTACTGGATTCCGTGAAGTGCTGGGTGGTCCATTCACGGTGCTGAAGGGGACTGCCTCGCTTCTGGTTTTGGCGGGTAACTTGCCGCGCCCGTAGGGGTCTAGGATTTTCATTGCACAGGCTATCCACACGACCAGGGGAACGTCGGGTTTCAGCGGCCATGTGAAACCCGGGGATCCCAGATATCTGTATTGTTCTGTGATGCTGTACATTTCTGTGATGTTGCATTTTATCACGCCTTGAGCGAAATATTATATATTGATATATATACTAGTAGATGTTGTATATGTTTTGCATCCGCGCTAGTCCAGTCCCCGCTCTGTCGTTAGTTAGCTAAGCTAACGGGTAATGACGGGACCCAGTGGCGAATGCGGATGGCATATACGTACATCAGTATATTTTCGTTCTTTGTGGTGTGATCAATTGATGGGACTGCGTTGATTCGGATCAATGCAAGTTAAAAACAAACCTAATCTGATGTTGTTGGAACTTTTTTTCAAAAGGCTGTTATTTGCAAGGACGTTCACTTTTGTTTTGCACAGTGGTATTCAGTTGGAATATCCTGCTCCTCAGTCGACGAGGCAAGGGCCGAGATCCCTTCACCGGGAGTGACCCCTTGGACAAAAGTTTGCGTCAGGGAAATAACTTCACTATAGCCGATTACTTTTTCTTTGCATCGTGTTATTCAGTTGGAATATCCTGCACCTCATTCTACGGGGAAAGAGCCGAGATCCCTTCACCGGGAGTGACCTCTTTAGCAAAGGTTTTCGTCACTATATTTTTATAAAGCTATCCGGTTCCTTCAACGATATCAAGTTCATTACGTTAAAGGTTTTCGCCAGAAACCATTCGTAGCCCTCCGTCGTTTCAGGAAGGTAGCACTTAGTATTCATGCTATGTATGTTGGCCTTCGTCAAGGCATAGTGTATGGTAGCTATTTGTTACTTTTCTGTAGCATAGATAGATGCGTTGGTTTGGGATAGTCGTACTACTATTTTGGCCTTCGTCAAGGGTATGTACGGGTGGGTTCAAATTAACCTGGACAATGAAGGGTAGAACTTGACATGTGACTTATGATATGTTGGCCTTCGTCAAGGTCATAAGAGCATGGGGCAAAAATCACATCGGGAGTTTCTAAAGAAACTGAAACTTTCCAGATATGCGCATACCTTCTGGAGTGTGATGACGTGAGTGGATTCCGTCACGTTATCATGCGATGATAGTTGGATCCCAATTCCCACTGATGAGTTGGTTTACTCCTCGAGTGATCCCGACTAATTCTTCTTTTGGGTTTGGAGTAGAATTTGAGGTTACAGTGGGAGGTTTCCTGATTAGATAATGTGATAACCATTCTGGTCTAGGTTAGCATGCACGTAAAGTGTTTTTTCTCTCTCTCACTCTTTGGCAGCGACCATGGCCCGACCTTAGACTATGACTCAGTGACCAAGTTGACCGAACCTTCTTATAAGACTGGCTTTTGGATTGTCAGAGTTGCAAACCTCATTGCCACTCCTACTTTTACCCTTTTCTCCAGGACACCCCGTATTACTACGAACGTCCACTTCCATTGGACAAAACCATCGTATGGTTATATACGAACTCGAAGGAATTTATTCGAGGATGGTTTTCGGTTCTGGAGAAAACGAATAGGACAATTCAGTTGTCTTTTCCTTTTTACCTTCTCTCAGGTTGCCAGTACTCCTTGGTTTAGGAGATAGTACACCTATTACGCAAATTGGATAGTCTTCTTCCAAACCTTAGGCTGGTGCCGACCGGTAGGGAATGAAGAAAACCAATTAGCATAACGATGGTGTACAGAAGGTATTATGTAAAGACAAAGAAAGGGATTAGAAGGAGGGCAAATAAATTGCGACTGCTATTCACGACCAAACCAAGTATTTCATTACCACACCCACTTCACCTTTGTATTTCTCCAGGACACTCCGTATCACTACGAAGATCCACAGTTTATTGGATATTCCATCGTATGGTTATATACGAACTCGAAAAGAACTTGTTCCAGTTAGGGGATGGATTCTGGTTCAGGAGAAATAGGAATAAGGTTTATTCGGTTGTCTTTTATCCTCACCTTCTCTCGCATTGCGAGTGTTCCTAGGATTGGGACAGTACACCCATTATGCTTATTGGATAGTCTTCTTCCAAACCATAGGCTGATGCCGAAAGGTAGGGAAGGAAGAAAACCATTTGGCCTAAAGGGGTGTACAGAAGGTAATGACTAAAGACATATGAAGGGATTTGGAGAGGTGGCAAAGAGATATACGGTTACAGATGTGAATCTGGATAATGGAAGTGGCATTACTTGGAATACCCGGATACCCCATCAAAACATTTCATTGTTTCAGTTTCACTGTGTACTGTTAAAGGAAAACTGATTTCCCGATTAGATACTTACTCCAGGGTATGTATTTACCAGTTATGATTCTCACATCTGTATGGTTTTACAAATGATGAGTGGGAGTAAGTTATTGGGAATTAGGTGATCATCTTCATTATATCGGAATTCGTTGTAATTGGTGATATTTGAGGAAGTCACCTGGGTTGTTTGCCGGACGGCGAATATTTGGTTTTGAATATCCGTTATAATGCACCAATTTCAAATTGATATATCTGTACGTCTATTTTTATAGAGTGAGATATATCTTTTTGAAATTATGTCGATGACATTTACCTATATCAGTTGATGGTTAGGTAAGGAGCATTAAACAGTGGTGTAATTCTTCTTAACCATAAGTACAGTTTTCAACCTACGACACACAGGGAGTGAGTTATTAGACTCAAGGGACTTGTACAGAGTATTGTATATTGTCCACTGTCCATTAGGACAGAGGGGATGGTCCTCGTACTATATTCAGTTTACTTATGACTTCTCTAGATTTTAGACAGGTGTTTCGTGGAAACACAGGGTCCGAATTTTGAGAAGTTATAGGTATATGAATAAAGTAGAGAACCAGGTGTTGCAAGTATCGGGATTCTTCAAGGTAATAAAAGATGTAGATATTTGTGTATGGCATTCAGTTGATAGTAATGATTAAGAGAACATGCTTCTCTTTCAGGTTACTCATAATTGGAAGTATTCCTAAGTTGAGTAACGCTGATCGACCTCCTTCTATTTAGTTGACATGCACTGGAGACAGCTGCATGATTTGAATCTGGTTCAATTAAATCAGTGCCTCTGTTTCTATATTGGATATAGAACAGTTCATATCTTAACGATGTTAAGGTACGGGGAGTTTTCCGGCCTATGCTTAAAACCAGACTCTGGATAACTCAAGGCACGTTTCTGTAATGGCTGTTTGTGGGTTAACCTAGGCTATGACGAGGGTTGACTTTCTACCATCTGGAAGATCAATAGTGATATTGTTCCAAACTCGCCACAGTTTTAATAAAAAGATGGATTTTTTTTCAGAAAACAGAAGTGGGAGTATGGTAGAACTGGAAGTGATTCCAGAACCACAAACGATTACTGAAGATTTGATAGGAACCTAAAGATTCAATCAGGTTTGACATTCCATTGGCCACTCCGCAGATATAATGGGTAACCTCAGGCACCAGAGAGGTACTCCGGTAGCCTCAAGGACGGTGACAGGGAAGTTCTTGTTTACCCAGACTTGCCATTGCTGTTGTTCCAGACCGTGAGACCCGGCAGGAGGATGAGTATAGCGTCGTTCTAAACTAGCTTTAGAAGTGTACGTCTATATGACTCTATCAGAGGGTTTTCGTGGTCAGTGGGAGCAGCGAAAGCATTGGTGGACAAGTGGCTTATGTCTATTTATAGACTAAAGCAGATGTAGCGGAGATAGATCATCTATTTCTGACATGACAGTCATTGGTTTGATTTCATCAGAATAGGGGATGGATCTGTTAAGAAGGTAGTAGGGTGTGATGTCATGGTATCTGGATGACATACACAGAGTAGGAAGTGATATTCCTATACTACGATCGGTTATACTTTGGTCGTCACACAGTGGTTTCTCCACATGGGACATGGACATTATATCAGACATACTGGTTACTAGATCTATGGTTTTAGATCTAGATTTGGGTAGTTTCCCAATTAAGGGTACTTAGACAACATTCTAAGAGTATTTAGAATGGACGACTCCTGGCACGGTAGTGTACCTGCAGGTGATGGAGTCACCCTCTCTAAAGGTGTCTTACAGACTAAAAGGGAGAAGGATGTGCATGATTGGCAGATCACTTGCTTAGGCAATTGAGTCAATTATGAGATGTCAAGTACCACACCAGGTGTTGTTTTTTGCTGTAGATGCAATAAGTTGACATTGATCCAATCCTGGAGAAACAGTCGGAAGCAGTTTTAGAACATAAGTGGATGTTCTAGGGATATGATAACGACAGCCTCTTTTGGGAGACGGTTATCATTCCAGGCTTCCAAGGTGACCTGGACGACATGGAGGTTGTCAGAGTTATAGTTTTCCTTCTGACGAGGGGCGGTATTTTGGACAGGTTGTCCAAGGCAATACTGAGGGAGGCATGGCACAGGATACTGATTAAGTTCAGTTGACGATACAATCAAAGAAGTTTGGATTTGGAGTTCATTTGTGAGCTAGGTCCCATCAGACATCCAGAAACATTCTAAGACATGTATTGCTCATTTCGGGAGATGGCTTTCTCCGCGAACATGAGATATAGAGAGACAAAGAAGGAAACATCAAAGCGGATCCACTCACTGAGGCTATTCCTCGAACGCAATAGTTTCGCAAACGAGCTTTGTGAGACTGACTGGTAGAGGAGTTGGGTGTTCGGTATCACACGGGCTGTGAGTATGCGGCATCGCAATAATTAGCCTTGAGTGCAAGTGGGAGATTGTTGGAGATAGTGCCCTCAGAGTCAATTATTAAATCACAGGCACGTGATTGCAATGATTGAGGGAGGACCTATCCCGGTAGGACAGTCTTACTCGAGATGATAGTATGCTATCTGGTTTATCTTTATCATCGTGTACTGCTTTAGGTAACCTGACAGGTCACTATTGCACATTGATAGAGCCCCTAGGATTCTTGCTTGACTGCCAGCAGTATGAGGACGATCATATACGTGAGAGCTGGTGGTCTATAAGCACATACTTAAATGGTCCCTAGTCGTGGGAGTTTCGAGATAGGGCATCGATACTCCAGAGTAGACTAGTGTATACATTCGAGACCCCGACGAGGGGCGGTGGCCGGTCTCACAAGCCACTGGTGTCAGTTGGATCACCAAAGATGTATACAGGTGCTCATTGGGTATGAGTACACCGGACAGGACTCGCCGGGAACATGCTAGTTGGTCTTATACCTGACGTCAGATAGCAGTTCCCTGGTGACATGTGTACAGGTTAGTTCATCGACCTGAGGATCGTCATTTGTCTCGTGTGAGTTCCCACTGTACTTTGATTACTACCCTACCACGCTCAATAGAGACATGCAAACAGGTTTTAGTTGGGTACAGTCTCGAGCCACATGGAGGCAGTGAGCGGATCTTCGGGGGTTCGTCTCTCCCGGTATTGGGGGTGAGGTCGCGCTGTGTCTAGGAGAGCCAGAACATGAAAAGTCCTTGGCCAAGGTAGGAGATTTACTGGTAGGTATTCCAGTAGTATCTCAGGGTGTTCTGGGCTGATCTCTGACACGACTTGTATCGCTTTTGGGGGTCTGACTTTTACCAACCCCCTAGGCTCGCCATGCGATGCTCATAGACGAACGGACCGGACTGTACGGATATTGTCACTGACAGGCTCAGTAGGGTGTCAGGCTGAGTTCGCTCACAGACGTCCCTTTTGGTCAATACCTGGTAGCCCGTTACGTATAGGCTAATACCTCTGACGTGCTAGTGGTTAAATCCACAACCAATGTATTGACGAGTCTTTAGAGTCCCCCACAGACCAGTTTCTCAAGTTTCGGGCGAAACGCTGTGGAGGCCTTATGGAGATATGGCAGGGTTCGATCAGATACGTGCGGTATTGCACGGATTAGGATCGGACGGTTAATACTAGCGGGCTTTGGTTTAAGCCGGATCCTAGTATTGTACAGTGTAGATTTTGTCTCATTGCATTTGTATTTCGGTCGGAATACAAATGCGGGTATGTATATACAGTAGCGGGGTTTTCCTGTAATTTATTACGGGATCAGTTTTTGGAGTTGCCAGTTTATTTTCCGTTTCGGCCATATTTCATTGTATCTTTCATTGGCCGAAGATTGGTGGAGGAGGGCTTATTTGCATTTGTGCAAATAAGCATTTGTGGATGGTGGTCTTTGCATATTGTTGTATCATGATAATTCCTACACCATTTGACATTCTTTTAGTCATCATGGCTTGACTTGTGGAGATATGATGGTTGTTTTGGAGTGTTGGATTTGTGTGATGATTATTCACCATGATGGGCTTTTCTCTTTCTTGCATGATAGCCTTTTCTCTTCCTCTCCCTTGCATTAGTGTGGCTCCTATTATTCATACTCCCTCTTCTCATTCTCAATGAGCCATGGCCTGCCACAACATGAGGGGGCTGTCCAAATTTTTGCAAGGGGTTCTTTGCTTCTCATTTGCATGCTAAAAATTCCCCAAGCCATGAAAAAGGTTCACTACTTCATCCCTCCACAAAAAGGCAACTTCCACAACCCCAAATGAGACATAGAGCACTACACGTATTCTACTGCAAATCTTGGGCATATCGACTCGCCAACTTCATGCCCGAGTTGCCTCGGTATAGAGGTGGGAGCCCGTAAAAGAAGCCGGCGACATGGTTCTCTTCCGGCGAGGAGGTTGAGACCGGACACTCCGCGGGAGATCGGGACGACGACGAGAAGACCGGAGGACACGGATCGCTCGGTATATCTCTCAATCCCTTCTCTTGTTAGCTTGGACAAGCTTAATGGCCCGAACCGGGTTTTAGTGCGCGGTGGTGCTGGTTTGAAATTCTAAAGTAAAGCATCGCTTCCGCATTCTGGCGTTGGATTGACGGCCGGGGCGCCGCCGTTCACTTACAATATACCTATATGGTATTGTACCATTAGAGATCATAACTCAAGTTAGGTAATTCTGAAAAAGTTCGAAAGTAATCTGCAATCGCTTGAATCTCGAGACGTTCCTCAAACACAACTACATGTACATCTTGCATACAAACTTACATGTACACATACCTAGCTTGATATAGCTACACCTATACCTGGAGGGCATTGTATCATTATTGACATGTATATACACATACCTAGCTTATATAGCTACACACTGTAAGTCTACGGTAGTGCCCCGGCCGTCGATCCGAGGGCAAAATGCGGAAACAAAAACTTTTTCATAAACTTGAAACTGGCGCTAACGTATACTTTTAACCAAGATCGAACCATTAACCTATGACTAGCAACTAAAGAAAGGTTAGAAAGGCTATACCGATCGACCCGTGTCCTTCGGTCTTTAGCCACCATCTCTTGCTCCTCGCGGCATTTTCGATCTCCGGTCTCCTCGTTGGAAAGGGCACCACATCTTCGAATCCTTTTACGGGCTCTCTCTTCATCTGAAGCAACTCGGACACGAAGTTTGCTAGCCGACATGTCTATGGTGAAGTAGAGAATGTGTGTGATCACTTTGTCTCAAGCATCCATTGATTCTCAACACATGAGAGTGTATGGATGGAGTTGAAGATGATGCCATTGGTGGAAATAGTGAGATAGAGGAAGAAGAAGAAGAAGAGGTTTTCTTTTCGTGTGTGTTATGTTGAAAAAATGAGAGCAAGAATAATAATCCAAGAGCAGAACCCAAGCCTATGGCTGCCCTCTCTCTCTCCATCCATCAATTCAACACAATAAACAAATCCTATTGTGACATTAGCACAAATAAAGAGACCATGAGTCGCTAAACATGTCCATGTCACATTAAATGCACCTCATCATGAAATAAGCTCATAATTTCCACCAAAATAAACATTAACCCAAATGTTTAGTCCAACAAAAAGATAAGGCAACATCTAAAATAAACTTGTGACGGATCACAAGGATACCCCTCACCTATATATACATACCTGCATCCGCATTCCGACTGAATGCGAATGCGATGTGACTAAAGTAATCCAGCAAATCTAATACTAGGATCCTGCTTAAACCAAAGCCCACTAGTATGATCCGTCCGATCATGATCCGTGCACTACTGCACGTATATGATCGAACCCTGCCATAATACCATACGGCCTCTACAACGTTTCGCCCGAAACTTGAGAAACTGTCTGTGGGGGACTCTAAAGACTCATCAATACACGGGATGTGGATTTAACCACTAGCACGTCAGTGGTACTAGCTTTATGTAACTGTAACGTTTTAGAAATCGTTATGAGAATTTTTCCGTTTTATGGTTAAATTGTCGGTATTTTTCGTTTTGACCCGACTGTGTTGAAACGACCATATAGACTTGCCAGCACCTAGTTTAGCAAAAATAAAGCTAGTGTGCAATCTTTGGGGGTATATGGGACGTTTTGGTTCAGAAAGAATTTTTTCCAATTTTAATATTATTTTAATGCGGTATTCACATTTTGGGAAAGTTTCTCTTATGTATCTTTTCAACAAATTATGTTTGGGTAACCCCAAAACCCCACATAGTATCTAGATTCCTTGTGTTGACTTAGGGTTTAAGGTTTAAAGAAAAGAAAAAGAAAAGAAATGAGGTGCATGCATGTGTGCTTGTGTTGTGTGAATGCATTAAATTGCATTTATTGTTAGAAATTGCTAGGAAATTCCCACACCTCCTTACTTGGCCGAGCTCCTTCCCTTTCCTACTACCTTTGATCATTTCCTTTCCAGTTTGCATCAATCCAAACTCAAAATTCTCAAAAATTCCCAAATAAATCACAAAAATACCTCAAGTATTGGTTTTTGCTTCTTGATCACTTGGAACTAGGAAAGGTTGGATCTTGTGAGCTAAATTTGATAGGTATAATCCCTATACTGTTAATTAGAAGTTTTTATGTTGTTTACCTCGTAGGTTGTAGCGTAGAACACTTTTTATATCGATTTGTGAAATATCGTGTTTTTAGTGTCGTGTTAGAGCCTCTGTGAAATGTTGTGACCTGGGATTTTTACAGAAAAATCAAACAAAATTATAGTGATGTACTAGTGACCTTGGAGCACCACCTGAGAGACGAGGACTACCCCACCGGCCGGGGCTGGCGACCCCTTTGGCGAATTCCGGCGACGCCGGTTTAATAGGGAAGTGCTGGGGTTTGGTTTTTGTGGGTAGTTTTCTGCTGTTGGTTAGGCGTGTTTGGTACTGTTTACTTTTTAGTAATTGCAGTATATAAAATCTGGGATCGTTTACCTTTATTCTAGTGTTTTTGTGTCCGCGTGTTACGTAATCCAACACGAGTCGTGTTCTGAAGCTGCTGCTGTACTCAGTTTGGTTTAGTAGTGTCGCAACGCATGTTAACCACTAGACGGAGACTTGTGAGTTAGTTTAGTGTTGGTGCGTCGTTTAAAGTGTAGTTTTACATTATATTAGTCGATTCTGAGATGTTTGCACTATTTGTGTGTTTGTGGATTTATAGTGTCGCAAGCGGGGACTTCGGACGCTGCGAACCAGGGGAAGCACGTTGTCGGATTTTCATAGCTGGAGACCATTGGTGAGTAGATTTAACATCTACGAGGAAATCGCCCGTATGGCGTTATGCATCGGGGCTGTTATGATAGGATAGCTGCATGTTATTGCATATTAGTTAATTTCATATGAGTGTCATTGCATAGTTGTATCTGTTGTACCTTTAGATATAACACATTATTAACGGTTCATGTTGCACGAGCACTAAATTGTATGCTACACCCACATCGTCAGTAATTGCCATGACACACACAAACCACCTACATACGTGATATGGTAGTGGATAGGGGTAGTGGAGGTAGTAACTCTTATTCCTTTGTGCATAGGATATATTGTTGACACCTACATACGTCTTATTGTCTTTGACATGGATAGTTAAGATAGTAACTCTTAATCCATTTCACGTATACCTTACTATAGCTACTTGTACATTTTGCATATATATTGACATGTACAACCGCATATTTTCGCTATAGTTGTATGTACCCCAAGTGGTATGTGATATTGAGTTGTTGATCATTGCGCTTATGAAATGCATCATACATACTTGCTTACATGTAGATACTTAAATCTTGCTACACTTACATGTACACTTCATATGATGCTGCACTTGTTTTTCGGAGGATTTTGGGAACCGTAAGATATATTTTAAAGCTGGATTCCTTTAAAAGAGCGGTTTTCCCTTTACATGCTCATATTGATGTTTTATGCTGCATATATAAGTTTTATATGGATTTTACGCATTGAGATATGGATTTCATATGATTTATGGATTTGAGAACCATGGGGGTATTTTCAAGAAACTATGTATTGTTTGAAAACCCGGTTTCTCTTGATATGATATTTTGATGCGTCCACCATGAGATTTCTCGTTTCTGAGATTTATGATATATACCCGATGCAAGGAGTTAGTGGGCCGTGTGTGGGTACATAGTGGAGCCCGGTACGGTTCCCCTTGGCAAGAAGTTCGTGGTATAGACGATGAGCCTGGAAGGTGGGCAAGTACCTACCGGTGATAGTATTTAGACTCGGCGGTTATCGTAGGGATACCGACCGGAGTGATGTACGACATATCGTCAGGGCCAGTCGTGGTGACAGCTCCTGAGTTATGAGGATTTACGTGTCGATGCTAGACACGAGTTTCATGATGTTTCGAGTGTCGGTATTAGACACTCGGGTTTTCCATGATTTTTATGTATCGTCGGTGGACATACGGGGTTGATATCCTCATACTTATATACGTATATATATACACATAGGGATATGTTTTCATGATGTTTCGGGTGTCGATGTTTGACACTCAGGTTCCATGAGACTTACAGGATGTGTGGGCCGATCTGTGGATGCGGTGCCTGAGGATTTGGGATTTGATGTGTCAGTGAGGGACACTGATGTTTTTCTATGCTAATGATTTTGCATGAGATTTTATTGTATCATCCCACACACTCAGGATCATTTTTGATATGCATTACTTCATGTAGTTGTAGTACCCCGATGATGTACCTTTACATGATTGTTGCATATTCACTTATCATACTTATGCTATCGGATTACATGTGATAGATAGATCGTTGTTCGTGCATACTTGCGATTACAGTATGATGTTATTTGCTATTCACGAGTTGGCAACTCACCCCCTTTGTGCCACAGTGTTTTGCAGGACTTACCCTCTGAGTGGTCGCGATTGGGCGTCTTATCATCTCTACCTTTGCGGATACCGCTGCGTTAGACAGTGAGGCCTTTGCTTTTAGGTTGGTCTGAGGTTATCTGCTTGTACATTGTGTACCTTTTTGTTGGATCTAGTATTCTCCATCTACCACTGTTTGTATATGACTTAGGGACGACTTGTGAGGATTTCGGTGTTGTATTATTTTGGTGAGTTTGGGTGCCGTGCTCATGGGGGCCGGTTTTGTTGAAAAGTTTACTTCTTTATGCAGTTTTCCTTTATATTCTTTGCTTCGGCGTCGTATACATGTTGTGGTGATTGTCTCCGCCGTTGGGCGTGATTTTGCTCCCATTTGGGATACTTTATATATTATCTGTGTTGTACCCGTTCTCAGGGCTAGCTTTTATAAAGGAGGTGCTGCCGAAATTTTCATGAAAGAGAACTAGAGTTAGAGATTTTACTTGTGAATTTCCAAATGTTAAAGCTATGTTTTTCTCCTTTGATCCAGATTTGGGTGGTTTAGATTTCCGAGTTTCGGCTTACTTGAGTTGCGTACGCCTGTAGACGTTACGTAGTTTAAGTGCCAGTTACGGGCCAAATTTTGGGTCGTGACAAAGTTGGTATCAGAGCGCTAGGTTTTACCTTTCGGAGTGTAGGATGACCTTGGTATGATGGAGTAGGTAGCTTAAGCAGGGTGACTTAGCGTGTGTATGTTCCGCGGCATAAATACAACACGGTTCTCCGCCTTAGTGACCTTAGGACTTATTGATTGATATTCCTCCGTGATGATATACATCTTTGTGATTCGATTCCTGTTTCCTTATCGAATCTTGTTTCAATTTCCAGCCTATATACCGCCGAAGACTACGAAGGCACAGAGAGCGGCCGCGAGGGCCGAGGTCAGAGTTGACTCGTCAGAGGCGAGGGCTGACCAGGGCAGTACGCCTGTTGTACCGGAGCACATTGCTATGATTGGAGCTAGTATGCAGGATCTGCGCCAGATAGTGGGTACTTCAGTAGAGACCATTCAAGCGCAGGGGCAGGCAGTTGTTCCACCCGTTGCAGGGACCATGATGGTACCTACAGTTCCGGTAGTCGCAGTTACAGCTCCGGAGGTTATTACTGTGTCACTGACAGATTTTATGAGGCTGAGGCCTCCGGTGTTTATTGGCACAGATGTTACTGAGGATCCGCAGTCGTTCATCGACCGGATGGCCAGGATTTGTCGTTCACTCCGATGCTCCGATGAGAGATGGGTGGAGTTTGCCAGTTTTCGTCTAGAGGGTCTGGCCCAGAAGTAGTGTGGGTCCTTGGAGAAAGGCAGAGCCGTGGGTCTTGCTCCTATGACCTGGGCTGAGTTTGTGACGCCGTTTCTTACCCGTTTTCTTCCAACGAGCATCAGGGATGCGCGAGCGCGCAAATTTAAGTCATTACGTCAGACTCCTTGGATGACGGTGTCTGAGTATGATGTACTGTTTACCGAGCTGTCGGTGTATGCTCCGTACCTGGTGGCGACTGAGGAGATGAGGGTGAAGAGGTTTGTTCGAGCCCTACTTACCCAGTTGTTCCTAGCCATGAGTATTCAGCATTGCGACACATATGCGGCAGCTATGGATGCAGCCCTATTGGAGGAGGAGCGTCTATCTGAGTCATCGGTTGTTCCGGAACCGAAGAGGGCTCATACAGGTATAGCAGCCAGGAGGTAGAGGTTTAGATTCCGAGACAGAGTTCGATAAGACACTGCGGGTAGCAGAGACGTGGGACTTGGCCTGTTCTTCAGTACTTTTTCACAGGAGGGTCAGCCGTCGACACGTGGGTGTTTTGGATGTGGCAGTTTACAACACCTAGAGAGAGATTGTACTATGGTGCGTCAGAGAGGGCCAGCAGTACCCTAAGTCACCTTACCACCGTCTCCGCCTCAGAGAGCGTTGCCTCTTATTTCTGTTATTGCGCCGTGTCAGACTCCTGTTCAGAGAAGTCGTGGTCACGGGAGTTTTGTACCGAGAGGTCGAGGTGGCGGAGGCAGAGGGCGGCCAGTAGCCGGTAGAGGGCAGGCACGGGTTTTTGCCTTGACTCGCCAGGACGCTCAGGCGTCCAATGCTGTGCTTTCAGGTACCCTTTCTGTATGTTCTTATGATGCACAGGTTCTTTTCGATCCGGGATCTACGCATTCGTATGTTTCTACGCACTTCGTGCCGAGGTTAGGACGAGAGTCGTGTTTGCTAGATCGGCCGCTTGTCGTGATAACTCCTATAGGAGAGTCGTTTGTTGCGCGACACGTGTTCCAGTCTTGTGTTGTCCGTATAGGAGACAGAGATCTGTCCGTCGACTTGATCCTTCTTGAGATGTTGGACTTCGATGTTCTGTAAGGTATGGACTGGTTAGCTACTTGCTATGCGTCCGTGTACTGCCGAGAGAAGACAGTTAGATTTTATTTTCCTGGCGAGTCAGTGTTTGTTGTGCAGGGGGACCGTGGTGCCGCCCCTCACAGTTTGATTTCTGTCCTGTGCGCTAGTCGGCTTTTGAGGAGGGGATGTCGGGGATTCTTGGCTTTCATTCATGATACTGGAGCCACAGTGGAGTCGTTGACAAGGTTTCTACCTTGCGAGAGTTTCCCGATGTCTTTCCCGATGAGTTACCTGGGTTGCCGCCAGAGCGCGATATTGAGTTTTTCATTGATCTGATTCCTGGCATGGAGCCTATTTCTATACCGCCTTATCGGATGGCTCCGGCAGAGCTTAGAGAGCTTAAAGATCAATTGCAAGAGTTTCTTGATTTGGGACTTGTGCGTCCGAGTGTTTCGCTGTGGGGAGCTCCCATTTTGTTCGTCAAGAAGAAGGACGGCAGTTTGAGGCTATGTGTGGATTATCGTCAGTTGAACCGAGTTACGGTGCGGAAAAGGTTTCCTTTACCCCGCATAGACGATTTATTTGATCAGCTCCAGGGTGCGAAACATTTTTCTAAGATTGATTTACGTTCGGGTTATTATCAGTTGCGGGTTCGGAATGATGACATTCTGAAGACTACTTTTCGTACGCGCTATAGGCATTATGAGTTTTTGGTGATGTCGTTCGGAATCAGCAATGCGCCAGCAGCGTTCATGGATCTGATGAACCGGATTTTCAGGCCGTTCCTCGACCAGTTTATTATAGTGTTTATTGATAACATACTGGTCTACTCTAGGAGTCGTGAGGAGCATAAGCAGCACTTGAGGATTACTTTGCAGATATTGATAGAGCACCAGCTGTATGCTAAATTCTTAAAGTGCGCATTTTGGCTTGATAGTGTTGACTTCCTGTGTCATGTGGTGACTGGTGATGGTATTCTTGTTGACCCGAGGAAGATAGAGGCTGTACAGCTTTGGCCCAGACCTGTATCGGTGACTGAGGTCCACAGCTTTTTGAGCTTAGCTAGTTATTATCGCCGTTTTGTGCAGGATTTCTTGAATATCGCTGCACCGCTGACTGGACTGACCTGGAAGGGAGTTCCTTTTCTTTGGACTGATGCGTGCGAGCAAAGTTTTCAGCAGTTGAAGACTCGGTTGACGACAGCACCAGTTCTTTCTTTACCTTCTGGATCGGGTGGCTACGTTGTTTATTGTGATGCTTCTCGAGTGGAGCTCAGCTATGTATTGATGCAGCACGACAGAGTGATTGCTTACGCTTCTAGGAAGCTGAAGAAGCATGAGCAGAATTACCCCTCACGATCTTGAGATGGCCGTGGTGGCCTTTGTGTTGATGATTTGGAGACACTACTTGTTCGGGGAGTCGTGTCAGATCTTTACGGATCACAAAAGATTGAAATATATATTCCAGCAGCGGGATCTGAACCTGAGACAGTGCCGATGGATGGAGCTAGTGAAGGATTATGATTGTGAGATCCTTTATCACCCGGGCAAGGCGAATGTGGTAGCTGATGCTTTGAGTCGTAGGACCGGGGGTAGTTTGTCCCAGTTGAGCGCAGTTCATCGTTAGTCGTCTGCAGATTGGCAGCTCTTGTGTGATGGTAGAGTGCAGTTCGAGTTCACTTCCACTAGGGGACAGTTTTCTCATGTCCGCACCCGTCCACTACTATTTGATCGTATCTGTGAGGCGCAACCCAGTGATGCGCGTTTGTCAGAGATTCTTGAGCTTGTTCGACAGGGTACAGTTTCGGAGTTCATGATTGATGACCATGGTGTGGAACGATGCGGGACTCGCTTGTGTGTACCAGATGCTGATGGGTTGAGACGCGAGATCCTAGAGCAGGCACATCAGTCGGCCTTTAGCATTCATCCATGTTCCACCAAGATGTACCGTGATTTGAGAGGCTTTTACTGGTTGGAAGGGATGAAACGCGATATTTCGGACATCGTTTCGAGGTGCCTGACTTGTCAGCAAGTCAAGGCTGAGCATCAGAGACCGACTGGAGAGTTGCAGCCTTTTCCCATTCCGGAGTGGAAATGGGAGCGGATTTCCATGGACTTCATTGTTGGTCTACCCAGGACCAGTAGGGGGTATGAATCCATTTGGGTGATTGTTGACCGGTTGACGAAAGCGGCTCACTTCCTTCCAGTGAAGGCCACTTTCGGGTATGCTCAGTATGCGCAGCTATATATATATGAGAATGTGCGTTTACACGGTGTTCCCATATGCATAGTATCCGACAGAGGCACCCAGTTTACTAGCCGTCTTTGGCAGGAGCTTCAGGAAGTTTTGGGTACCCGGTTGAGTTTTAGCACCACTTTTTATCCACAGACCAATGGTCAGTCGAAGCGGACTATTTAGACTCTGGAGGATATGCTCCGTGCATGTGTGCTTGATTTTGGTGGCAGTTGGGATCCTCACTTGCCGTTGATTGAGTTCTCCTACAACAACTGCTTTGAGGAGACTATTCAGATGGCACCTTTTGAGGCTTTATATGGTAGAAAGTGTCGATCGCCAGTCTGTTGGACCGAGCTTAGTGAAAGTCTGGTTTTGGGACCCCAGTTAGTTCAGGAGACTACGGAGAAGATCCAGCAGATTCAGGACAGGATGAGAGCAGCCCAGTGTAGGCAGAAGTCTTATGCCAACCGTCGTCGTCCCAGACTTGAGTTAGCAGTGCGGGATCACGTATTCCTGAGGATTTCTCCGACGAAGGGCGTTATGCGATTTGGGAAGAGGGGGAAGCTCAGTCCTAGATTTGTTGGTCCTTTCGAGATCCTTGAGCGAGTGGGTTCTGTTGCTTATCGTTTGGCGCTCCCGCCCAGTTTTCCGGATGTTCACCCTGTTCTCCATGTGTCGATACTTCGTAGATACCTTCATGATTCTTCTCACAAGATTCAGCACGAGACCGTTCAGCTTGAGCGCGATCTTTCGTTCACCGAGCAGCCGGTGGTTATTTTGGATCGGCTGGTGAAGAAACTTCGGTCAAAGGTCTAGCCGTCCGTGAAAGTTCTTTGGCGTAGCCCTACTAGTGAGGAGATCACTTGGGAGGCCGAGAGTGATATACGGAAGAAATTTCCTCATCTCTTTGAAGGTACGCTTAGTATGAAATTTTAATTTGGGGACCGAATTTCTATACGGGAGAGATTGTAGCGTTTTAGAAATCGTTATGAGAATTTTTCCGTTTTAAGGTTAAATTGCCGGTATTTTCGTTTTGACCCAACTGTGTTCAAACGACCATATAGACTTGCCAGCTCCTAGTTTAACTAAAATAAAGCTAGTGCGCAAGCTTTGGGGGTATATGGGACGTTTTGGTTCAGATATAATTTTTCCCAATTTTAATATTATTTTAATACGGTATTCACATTTTGGGAAAATTTCCCTTATGTATCTTTTCAACAAAATAAGTTTGGGTAAACCCAAAACGCCACATAGTATCTAGATTCCTTGTGTTGACGTAGGGTTTATGGTTTAAAGAAAAGAAAAAGAAAAGAAAAGAGGTGCATGCATGTGTGCATGTGTTGTGTGAATGCATTAAATTGCATTTATTGTTAGAAATTGCTAGGAAATTCCCTCACCTCCTTACTTGGCCGAGCTCCTTCCCTTTTCTACCGCCTTTGATCATTTCCTTTCCAATTTGCATCAATCCAAACTCAAAATTCTCCAAAATTCCCAAATAAATCATAAAAATACCTCAAGTATTGGTTTTTGCTTCTTGATCACTTGGAACTAGGAAAGCTTGGATCTTGTGAGATAATGTTGATAGGTATAATCCCTATACTGTTAAATAGGATTTTTTATGTTGTTTAGCTCGTTGGTTGTAAGGTAGAACACTTTTTATATCGATTTGTGAAATATCGTGTTTTTAGTGTCGTGTTAGAGCCTCTGTGAGCTGCTATGACCTGGGATTTTTACAGAAAAATGAAACAAAATTATAGTGATGTACTAGTGACCCTGGAGCACCACCTGAGAGACGAGAACCACCCCATCGGCCAGGGCCGGCGAGCCCTTTGGCGAATTCTGGCGACGCCGGTTTAGTAGGGAGGTGCTGGGGCTTGGTTTTTGTGGGTAGTTGTCTACTGTTGGTTAGGGGTGTTTGGTACTGTTTACTATTTTAGTAATTGCAGCGTACAAAATCTGGGAACGTTTACCTTTAATCTAGTGTTTTTGTGTCCGCGTGTTACGTAATCCGACATGAATCCTGTTCTGAAGCTGCTGCTGTACTCAGTTTGGTTTAGTAGTGTCGCAACGCACGTTAACCACTAGACAAAGACTTGTGAGTTAGTTTAGTGTTGGTGCATCCTTCAAAGTGTAGTTTTACGTTATATTAGTCGATTTTGAGATGTTTGCACTATTTGTGTGTTTGTGAATTTATAGCGTCGCAAGCGGGGACTTCGGACGCTGCGAACCAGGGGAAGCAGGTCCTCGGATTTTCATAGCTGGAGACCATTGGTGAGTAGATTTAACATCTATGGGGAAATCGCCTATATGGCGATATGCGTCGGGGCTGATATGATAGGATAGCTGCATGTTATTGCATATTAGTTAATTTCATATGAGTGTCATTGCATAGTTGTATCTGTTGTACCTTTAGATATAACACATTACTAACGGTTCATGTTACACGAGCACTAAATTGTATGTTACACTCACATCGTCAGTAATTGCCATGACACGCACAAACCACCTACATACGTGATATGGTAGTGGATAGGGGTAGTGGAGGTAGTAACTCTTATTTCTTTGTGCATAGGAGATATTGTTGATACCTACGTACGTGTTATTGTGTTTGACATGGATATTTAAGATAGTAACTCTTAATCCATTTCACGTATACCTTACTATAGCTATTTGTACATCTTGCATACATATTGACATATACAACCGCATATTTTCGCTATAGTTGTATGTACCCTAAGTGGTATTGTTTTGATATGTGATATTGAGTTGTTGATCATTGCGCTTATGAAATGCATCATATATACTTGCTTACATGTAGATACTTAAACCTTGCTACACTTACATGTACACTTCATATGATGCTGCACTTGTTTTTCGGAGGATTTTAGGAACCACAAGATATATTTTAATGCTGGATTCATTTAAAAGAGCGGTTTTCCCTTTACAAGCTCATATTGATGTTTTATGTTGCATATATCAGTTTTATATGGATTTTACGCATTGAGATATGGATTTCATATGATTTATGGATTTGAGAACCGTAGGGGTATTTTCAAGAAACTATGTTTTGTTTGAAAACCCGGTTTCTCTTGATATAATATTTTGATGCGTCCACCATGAGATTTCTCGGTTCTGTGATTTGTGATATATACCCGATGTGAGGAGTGAGTGAGCCGTGTGTGGGTACATGGTGGAGAACGGTACAGTTCCCCTCGGCAAGACGTTCCTGGTACAGACGATGAGTCTGGAAGGTGGGCAAATACCTACCGGTGATAGTATTTGGACTCGGCGGTTATCGTGGGGATACCGACCGGAGTGATTTACGACAGATCGTCAGGACCAGTCGTGGTGACAGCGCCTGAGTTATGAGGATTTACGTGTCGATGCTAGATACGGGTTTCATGATGTTTCGAGTGTCGGTGTTAGACACTCAGGTTTTCCATGATTTTTATATATCGTCGGTGGACATACGTGGTTGATATCCTCATACTTATATACGTATACATATACACAAAGGGATATGTTTTCATGATGTTTCGGGTGTCGATGTTTGACACTCAGGTTCCATGAGACTTATAGGATGTGAGGGCCGATCTGTGGATGCGGTGCTTGAGGATTTAGGATTTGATGTGTCAGTGAGGCACACTGGTGTTTTTCTATGCTGATGATTTTGCATGAGATTTTATTGTATCATCCCACACACTCAGGATCATTTTTGATATGCATTACTTCATGTAGTTGTAGTACCCCGATGATGTACCTTTACATGATTGTCGCATATTCACTTATCATACTTATGCTATCGGATTACATGTGATAGATAGATCGCTGTTCGTGCATACTTGCGATTACAGTATGATGTTAATTGCTATTCACGAGTTGGCAACTCACCCCCGTTGTGCCACAGTATTTTGCAGGACTTACCCTCTGAGTGGTCGCGGCAGGGCGTCTTATCATCTCTACTTTTGCGGATACTGCTACGTTAGGAAGTGAGGCCTTTGCTTTTAGGTGGGTCTGCGGTTTTCTGCTTGTACATTGTGTATCTTTTTATTGGATCTAGTATTCTCCATCTACCACTGTTTGTATATGACTTAGGGACGACTTGTGAGGATTTCGGTGTTGTATTATTTTGGTGACTTTGAGTGTCGTGCTCGTTGGAGCCGGTTTTGTTGAAAAGTTTACTTCTTTATGCAGTTTTCCTTTATATTCTTCGCTTCGGCGTCGTATACATATTGTGGTGATTGTCTCCGCCGTTGGGCATGATTTTTCTTCCATTTGGGATGCTTTATATATTATCTGTGTTGTACCCGTTTTCGTGGTTAGCTTTTATAAAGGAGGTGCTGCCGAAAGTTTCAAGAAAGAAAACAAGAGTTAGAGATTTTACTTGTGATGTTCCAAATGTTAAAACTATGTTTTTCTCCATTGATCCAGATTTGGATGGTTTAGATTTCTGGTTTTCGGCTTACTTGAGTTGCGTACACCTGTAGACATTACGTAGTTTAAGTGCCGGTTACGGGCCAAATATTGGGTCGTGACAGTAACGGGCCACCAGGTATTGACCAAAAGGGAGGTCGATGAGAGAACTCATCCTGACAACCTACTGAGCCTGTCAGTAACAATATCCGTACAGTCCAGTCCGTTCGTCTATGAGTATCGCATGTCGGGCCTAGGGGGTTGGTAAAAGTCAGACACCCAAAAGCGGTACAAGTCGTTTCGGAGTGTAGCCCAGAACACCCTAAGATACTACTGGAATACCTACCGGTAAATCTCCTGCCTTGGACAAGGACTTCGTGTAATGGCTCTCCTAGACATAGCGCGGTCTCACCCCCAATACAGGGAGAGACGAAACCCCTGCCGATCTGCTCACTGCCTCCATGTGGCTCGGGACTGTACCCAACTAAAACCTGTTTGCACGACTCCTTTGAGCCGTGGTAGGGTAGTATTCAAAGCACAGTGGGAACTCGCACGAGACAAATGACGATCTCAGGTCGATGAACTAACCTGTACACATGTCACCAGGGAACTGCTATCTGACGTCAGGTATAAAACCAACTAGCATGTTCCCGGCGAGTCCTGTCCGGTGTACTCATAACCTATTGAGCACTTTTATACATCTTAGGTGATTCAACTGACACCAATGGCTTATGAGACCGGCCACCTCCCCTCGTCGGGGTCTCGACTGTATACACTAGTCTACTCTGGAGTATCGATGCTCTGTCTCGATACTCCCACGACTAGGGACCAATTTAAGGATGTGCTTATAGACTACCCAACTCTCTCGTATATGATCGCCATCATACTGCTGGTAGTCAAGCAAGAATCCTAAGGTTTCTATCAACGTGAAATAGTGATCTGTAAAGTCACCTAAAGCATGTACACGATGATACAGATAAACCAGATAGCATACTATCATCTTGAGTAAGACTGTCCTACCGGCATAGGTCCTCCCTCAATCATTGCAATAACGTGCCTGCAATCCAATAATTGACTTTGAGGGCACTATATCCAACAATCTCCCACTTGCACTCAAGGCTAATTATTGCGATGTCGTATACTCACAGCCCGTATGATATCGAACACCCAACTCCTCTACTGATCAGTCTGACAAAGCCCATTTGTGAAACTATTGCATTCGAGGAATAGCCTCAGTGAGTGGATCTGCCCTGATGTTTCTTTCTCTGTCTCTCTTTATCTCAAGTTCGCGGAGAAAGCCATATCCTGAAATGAGCAATATCTGTCTTAGAATATGTCTGGATATCTGATAGGACCTAGTTCACAAATGAACCCCAAATCCAAACTTCTTTAGACTGTATCGTCAATTGAACTTAATCAGTATCCTGCGCCATGCATCCCTCAGTATCCCCTTGGACCACCTGTCCAAACAACTGCCCCTCGTCAGAGGGAAAACTATAACTCTGACAGTCACTCTGTCATCCATGTCACCTTGGAAGTCTAGAATGCTAACTGTCTCCCGAAGGAGGATGTCGTTATCTTATCCCTAGAACATTAACTTATGTTCTAAAACTTGTTCCGATAATTTCTCCAGGATTGGATTAATATCAACTTATTGCATCTCGTGCAAAAACAACATCTGGTGTGGTACTTGACATTTCATGATCAACTCAATTGCCTAAGTAAGTGATCTGCCAATCTTGCACATCCCTCCCCCCTTTAGTCTGTAAGACACATTTAGAGAGGTTGACTTCATCACCTGCAGGTACATCACCATGCCAGGAGTCATCCATTCTAAATACCTTTAGAATGCTGTCTAAGTACCCAGATTGGGATACTTCCCAAATCTAGATCTAAAACTATAGATCTAGTAACTAGAATGTCTGATATAATATCCAAGTCCTATGTGGAAAAACCACTGTGTGACAACCAAAGTATAACCGATCGTAGTATAGGAATTTCACTTCCTACTTTGTATATGTCATCCAACTAGCAGGACATCACACCCTACTACCTTCTTAACAGATCCATCCCCTATTTTGATGAAGTCAAACCCATGACTGTCATATCAAAAATAGATGATCTATCTCCTCTATATCCGCTTTAGTCAATAAATAGACATAAGCCGCTTGTCTACTATGCTTCCGTTGCTCCCACTGACTATGACAACCCTCTGGCAGAGTCATATACACGTACACTTCTAAAACTAGATTAGAACGACTCTATACTCATCCTCCTACCGGGTTATACAGTCGGGAACAACAGCAATAGCAAGTCTGGGTAAACAAGAACCTCCCTGTCACCGTCCTTGAGCATACCGAAGTACCTCTCGAGTGCCTGAGGTTACCCACCATATCTGCGGAGTGGCTAATGGAATGTCAAACCTGACTGAATCTTTAGGTTTTTACAAACTTTCCAGTAATCGTTTGTGGTTCTAGAATCACTTCCAGTTCTACCATACTCCCACTACTGTTTTCTGAAAAAATCCATTTTTATCAAAACTGTGGCGAGTCAAGAACAATATCACTATTGATCTTCCTGATGGTAGAAAGTCAACCTTCGTCATAGCATGGGTTAACCCACAAACAGACATTACAGAAACGCGCCTTGAGTTATCCAGAGTCTGGTTTTAAGCATAAGCCGGACAACTCCCCATACCATAACATTGTTAAGATATAAACTATTCTATATCCTGATATAAACTATTCTATATCCTAATATAGAAACAGAGACACTGATTTAATTGGAACCAGATTCAAATCATGCAGTTGTCTCCAGTGCATGTCAACTAAATGGAGAGAGGCCAATCAGCATTACTCAACTTAGGAGTGCATCCAATTATGAGTAAGCTGAAAGAGAAGCAAGTTCTCATAATCATTACTATCAACTGAATACCATACACAAGTATCTACATCTTCGATCATCTTGAAGAATCCTGATACTTGCAATACCTGGTTCTCTACTTTCTTCATATACCTATAACTTCTCAAAACTTGGATCTTGTATTTCTATGAAACGCATGTCTAAGAACTAGAGAAGTCATAAGTAAACAGAATATAGTACGAGTACCAACCCCTCTGTCCTAATGGGCACTGGACAACATACATTATTCTGTATAAGTCCCATGAGTCTAATAACTCATTCCATGTGTGTCGTAGGTTGAAAATTATACTTATGGTTAAGAAGAAGTATACCGCTGTTTAATGCTCCTTACCTAACCATCCACTGATATAGGTAAATGTCATGGACATAATTTCAAAAAGGTATATCTCACTCTACAAAATCCGCAATATCCGCAATATCACAGCACAACACAGAACATCAACATGAATGTCACGTTCGCAAATCCATCTAAAAGGGTTATAACAATTAGACAAGATTTACCGATCAAATGACATTCACGATCGCAGATATAAAGTAAGCAATGTGACCTAACTTTTTTAAAATTGTTATCGACAAAATTTCCCGAAGTGGGCCCCAAGCACAAATCCAGTACTGTAACAAATCTGGGCCCAAACTAAATATTCCAGAAACCCCAATTCCAAGTTTAAGACCACTGTAGAAAAATTGGTGCAGAGATGACACATAATGGCGGCGGAACCGCGGCCAAAACATGGGTATGGCCGTGGTTCCATGGCGGCACTGTAGCATCATGCTACCAAATTTTCACAGATGTCTTAAAAAAGCCTGCCTAATTTTCTGAAACACAAAAAAAAAAAAATTTCGATGACAAAAAATTAGACAGAAACTGCTTAAATTGGAATCGCGGTTTTGGAAATTTGTTCGATCGATATTTTAAGCACGTTAGAACAAGCTAGTAAAGATTAATGGCATGGCTCTGATACCAAAGCCCACTAGTTTGATCCGTCCGATCATGATCCGTGCACTACTGCACGTATATGATCGAACCCTGCCATAATACCATACGGCCTCTACAACGTTTCGCCCGAAACTTGAGAAACTGTCTGTAGGGGACTCTAAAGACTCGTCAATACACTGGCTGTAGATTTAACCACTAGCGCGTCAGTGGTACTAGCTGTACGTAACGGGACACCAGGTATTGACCAAAAGGGAGGTCGATGAGCGAACTCATCCTGACACCCTACTGAGCGTGTCAGTGACAATATCCGTACAGTCCAGTCCGTTCGTCTATGAGTATCGCATGTCGGGCCTAGGGGGTTGGTAAAAGTCAGACCCCCAAAAGCGGTACAAGTCGTGTCGGAGTGTAGCTCAGAACACTCTGAGATACTACTGGAATACCTACCAGTAAATCTCCTGCCTTGGCTAAGGACTTCGTGTAATGGCTCTCCTAAACACAGCACGATCTCACCCCCAATACCGGGAGAGACGAAATGTCATGACCCGAAATATTAGCTCGTGACCAGCACTTGAATCACGCAACGTCTAAAGGCGTAACGGAATTCAAGTAAGCTGAAACCCAGAAATCTAAACCTTTTAGAAAAATAAAGGAGGTGAGGTTTTTGAAATAAAGGTAATGAAATCAAGTTTTCTTAATGCATAGAAAAGGAACATGAATGATGCAAGTGAAATTTACTAGTTTGAAAACATGTTTCGTCTTTTAAAAATTTTGGCAGCACCTCCTTTGTATATTTTGATCCAAAATCATAAATACATAATAAGAATAATGGCATCCCCAAGCAGGAGCTAGCTCTTCGCCAAACGGCGGATCACAACCATGCAAGACAATATAAATGAGTATACGATGCCCAACGGCGAAGTTCACCACAAAAAGATAAAGAAATGAGCAAGATATAACCCCAAAAGTGAATATAAAACCCATCGCTCAAATCTCGCAACTACAAGTCTCACTAAGTCTCATCACTTATACAATTTACAACTTTTGATTGATAGAGTTAACTAGATACAATATGAAATATAGATATAAGAGTGGGTACGATACAAATGTCCCACCTACCAATGCAAACACCCGAAAGCAACTGTGTGCCAGCTAAGCGGCTACTGGTCCAAGCGGTCAATCTGCAAAAACTGTGGCACAACGTGGGTGAGTTGCCAACTCGTGAGTAGAAAAATATCAACAGATAGAAATCGTATAAACAATGACTCCTAGGTGAACTATATCATAAAGGTAATACTATGATATCTAGGGTGACCGGGTCTGTATATATTGTTGGAGATAGTGCCCTCAGAGTCAATTATTGGATCACAGGCACGTGATTGCAATGATTGAGGGAGGACCTATCCCGGTAGGACAGTCTTACTCGAGATGATAGTATGTTATCTGGTTTACCTTTATCAGCGTGTACTGCTTCAGGTGGCCTTACAGGTCGCTATTACACGTTGGTAGAGCCCCTAGGATTCTTGCTTGACCACCAGCAGTACGAGGGCGATCATATAAGTAGGAGCTGGGGGTCTATAAGCACATCCTTAAATGGTCCCTAGTCGTGCGAGTTTCGAGACAAGGCATCGATACTCCAGAGTAGACTAGTGTATACAGTCGAGACCCCGACGAGGGGCGGTGGCCGGTTTCACAAGCCACTGGTGTCAGTTGGTTCACCTAAGATGTATACAGGTGCTCATTGGGTTATGAGTACACCGGACAGGACTCGCCGGGAACATGCTAGTTGGTCATATACCAGACGTCAGATGGCAGTTCCCTGGTGACATGTGTACAGGTTAGTTCATCGACCTGGGGATCGTCATTTGTCTTGTGTGAGTTCCCACTGTACTTTGATTACTACCCTACCACGGCTCAAAGGAGTCGTGCAAACAGGTTTTAGTTGGGTACAGTCCCGAGCCACATAGAGGCAGTGAGCGTATCTTCAGGGGTTCGTCTCTCCCGGTATTGGGGGTGAGGTCGTGCTGTGTCTAGGAGAGCCATTACACGAAGCCCTCGGCCGAGGCAAGGAGATTTACTGGTAGGTATTCCAGTAGTATCTCAGGGTGTTCTGGGCTACACTCCGACACGACTTGTACCGCTTTTGGGGGTCTGACTTTTACCAACCCCCTAGGCCAGCCATGCGATACTCATAGACGAACGGACCGGACTGTACGGATATTGTCACTGACAGGCTCAGTAGGGTTGTCAGGCTGAGTTCGCTCACTGACGTCCCTTTTAGTCAATACCTGGTAGCCCGTTACGTATTGGCTTATACCTCTGACGTGCTAGTGGTTAAATCCACAACCAAGGTGTTGACGAGTCTTTAGAGTCCCCCACATTCAGTTACTCAGCTTTCGGGCGAAAGGTTGTAGAGGCCGTATGGAGATATGGCAAGGTCCGATCAGATACGTGCGGTATTGCACGGATCAGGATCAGACAGTTTGTACTACAGGCCGTATGGTTATATGGCAGGGTTCGATCAGATACGTGCGGTATTGCACGGATCAGGATCGAACGGATATTACTAGCCGGCTTTGGTTTAAGCCGGATCCTAGTATAGTACAGTGTAGATTTTGTATCATTGCATTTGTATTTCGGTCGGAATACAAATGCGGGTGTGTATGCACAGTATCGGGGGTTTTCCTGTAATTTATTACGGGACCAGTTTTCTGGAGTTGCCAGTTTGCTTTCCGTTTCGGCCGATTTCCTTTGTATCGTTCATTGGCCGAAGATTGGTGGAGGAGGGCTTATTTGCATTGTTGCAAATAAGTATTTGTGGAGAGGTCCTTTGCATATATTTGTATCATGATGGTTTCATGATGGAGCCCATCTTTGACTCTTTCTTTTCCATCATGGCTTGACTTTGTAAACAATCATGGTTGTTGATGATTGTTGGTTGAGTGTGGGTTTGGGTTAGTAATCATCTCTTGTTATGATAACCATTCCTCTCTCTCTCTTGCATGATATGATTTTGGTTCCCATTATTTTTGATATACTCTCACTCTCTCCTTCACCCCACCACCATTGTCTTGGCCGGCCATTCCATGAGAGGGGCTGTCCAAATTTTTGCAAGAGGGATTTTATCTCTTTTGGCATTGTAAAAATCCTATAGCTCCACAAAAATTACATGTATCATCCCTCCACCAAAAATGGCATCTCCATGAACCCTAAATGAGACTTGCTCACTAGATATTCTACAGCAAACCTTGGGCACGTCGACTAGCCAGCTTCGTGCCCGAGTTGCCTCGGCATTGAGGTGGGAGCCCGTAAAAGAAGTAGGCGATGTGGTGCCCTTCCGGCGACGAGGTGGAGACCGGAGCTTCCGCAGGAGATCGGGACGACGACGAGAAGACCGGAGGACTCGGATCAGTCGGTATATCTCTCTTCCCCATCTTGTAGTTTGCTAGGACTAATTAATGGTTCGATCCGGGTATTAGTGCGCGGCGCTTTGCCAGTTCAAGAAAATTTAAAGTTTATCACCGCTTCCGCATTTGGCCGTCGGATTGACGGCCGGGGCGCCGCCGTGCACTTACAGTGGTATCAGAGCCTCGCCATTAACTTAGTCTAGCTTTGTTTAATGTGTTTTGCATTTCCGATCGACCAAAATTCCAAAATCTACATTTTTGTTCACATCAGTTTTCTGTTGAAATTTTTTGGTGTCGAAATTTTTTTCAGGTTACAGAAAAGTGATCTACTAGAAAAAAATAAGAGTTCTGTGAAAATTCGATGCAACAACTCCACTGTAGGAGCGCGGAACCGCGGCCAAACAACCCTTTGGGCCGCGGTTCCGCCGCACCCTGTTGGGTTCCCTGCACCAAATTTCTACAGTATCTTCCAGGGGTGAAAATAGGGGTTTTGGAATATTAATATTGGGCCCAGAATTTCTTGATCTGCTACAGTAATGCTTTGGGGCCCACTTGTTAAAATTTGATTGATCGGATATTTTAAACATATTATTTCACAGTATTTACATTATATCTGCTACCGTGAATGTCACTCGATCGGTAAATCCGGTCTAACTGCTATAGCCCGGTTAGACGGATTTGCGAACGTGACTTTCACGTTGATGTTCTGTTTTTGCTATGATGTTGCGGATCGGTCGTGGGGGATAGCCTGGATGCAATGCTAGTACAGTTCTGTTGTATTATGTACATTTGATATTGCGGGGCGAGCGTCGGACATGTGGACTGCCGTCACTGCCTGTTTGTATTATTATTTTGGGGCACGGCCAGGTTGCAGTCGATGTACCCGTTGTATGTATATTTTACTTTCTGTACTAGGATTACCCCGCGGTGGGGTGCACGGATAGCTGGATTCTAGAAGGCAACAAGCCCGCATCTCATGGCATTGAGACGGAGGGGCTTCACTCTAGAATTGGCGGGCTATTCGCCGCACTCGTAGGGGGTACAGGTTGACCCAGGAGGGGTGCCCAAGTTACCGGATTCCGTGAAGTGCTGGGTGGTCCATTCACGTTGCTGAAGGGGGCTGCCTCGCTTCAGGTTTTGGCGGGTGACTTGCCGCGCCCGTAGGGGTCTAGGATTTCATTGCACAGGCTATCCACACGACCAGGGGAACGTCGGGTTTCAGTAGTGGCTCTGTGAAACCCGGGGATCCCAGATATCTGTATTGTTTCTGTGATGCTGTACATTTCTGTAATGTTGCATTTTATCACGCCTTGAGCGATTATAATATATTGGTATATATATTAGTAGATGTTGTATATGTTTTGCATCCGCGCTAGTCCAGTCCCCGCTCTGTCGTTAGTTAGCTAACCTAACGGGTAATGACGGGACCCAGTGGCGAATGCGGATGGCATATACGTACATCAGTATATTTTTCGTTCTTTGTGGTGTGATCAAATGATGGGACTGCGTTGATTCGGATCAATGCAAGTTTAAAACAAACCTAATCTGATGTTGTTGGAACACTTTTCAAAAAGCTGTTATTGCAAGGACAGTGACTTTTGTTTTGCATCGTGGTATTCAGTTGGAATATCCTGCTCCTCAGTCGACGAGGCAAGGGCCGAGATCCCTTCACCGGGAGTGACCCCTTGGACAAAAAGTTTGCGTCAAGGCATTAACTTCACTATAACCGATTACTTTTGCTTTGCACCGTGGTATTCAGTTGGAATATCCTGCACCTCATTCTACGGGAAAAGAGCCGAGATCCCTTCACCGGGAGTGACCTCTTTAGCAACGGTTTTCGTCACTATATTTTTAAAAAGCTATCCGTTCCTTCGACGATATCAAGTTCATTACGTTAAAGGTTTTCGCCAGAAACCATTCGTAGCCCTCCGTCATTTCAGTTAAATATTCGGTAGTATTCAAGCTATGTATTTTGACCTCACGCCAAGGCATAGTGATTGGTAGCTGCCGGGTATTTATCTGTTGCATAGATAGATGCGTTGGTTTGGGACAGTCGTACTACTATTTTGGCCTACGTCAAGGGTATGTACGGGTGGGTTCAAATTAACCTGGATAATGACGGGCAGAACTTGACATGTGACTTATGATATTTTGACCTCACGCCAAGGTCATAAGAGCATGGGGCTGAAATCTCATCGGGAGTTTCAAAAGAACTGAAACTTGCCAGATATGCGCATACCATCTGGAGTGTGATAATGTGAGCGGATTCCGTCATGTTATCATGCGATGATAGTTGGATCCCGATTCCCACTGATGAGTTGGTATACTCCTCGGGTGATCCCGACTAATTCTTCTTTCAGGTTTGGAGGAGAATTTGAGGTACAGTGGGAGGTTTCCTGATTAGATAAATTGGTAACCATTCTGATCTAGGTTAGAGTGCACTCTGAGTGTTTCTTTTCTCTCTCTTCGGCAGCGACCATTGACCCGACCCTAAGACTTTGACTCAGAGACCAAGTTGACCGAACCTTCTTAACACTGGCTTTTGGATTGTCAGAGTTGCGAACCTCATTGCCACTCCTACTTTTACCCTTTTCTCCAGGACACCCCGTATTACTACGAACGTCCACTTCCATTGGACAAAACCATCGTATGGTTAGATACGAACTCGAAAGAATTTATTCGAGGATGGTTTCAGGTTCTGGAGAAAACGGATAGGATTATTCAGTTGACTTTTCCTTTTACCTTCTCTCAAGTTGTGAGTACTCCTTGGTTTAGGAGATAGTACACCTATTACGTAAATTGGATAGTCTTCTTCCAAACCATAGGCAGGTGCCGACCGGTAGGGAATGAAGAAAACCAATTAGCATAACGATGGTGTGCAGAAGGTATTAAGTTCAGACAAAGTAAGGGATTAGTAAGAGGGCAAATTAAATTGCGACTGCTATTCACGACCAAACCAAGTATTCCTTCGCCAATCCTAAATCACCTTTGTATTTCTCCAGGACACTCCGTATCACTACGAAGATCCACAGTTTATTTGGATACTCCATCGTATGGTTATATACGAACTCGAAAGGAACTTGTTCCATTTCGGGGATGGATTCTGGTTCAGGAGAAATAGGAATAAGTTTTATTCAGGTGTCTTTTATCTTCACCTTCTCTCGCATTGCGAGTGTTCCTAGGATTAGGACAATACACCCATTATGCTTATTGGATAGTCTTCTTCCAAACCATAGGCTGGTGCCGAACAGTAGGGAAGGAAGAAAACCATTTGGCCTATAGGGGTGTGCAGAAGGTAATGACTAAAGACATATGAAGGGATTTGGAGAGGTGGAAAAGAATTACAAGGTTACAGACGTGAATCTGGAAGAGGCATTACTAGGAATACCAGGATACCCCATCGAAATATTTCAATGTTTCAGCTTCACTGTGTACTGTTAAAGGAAAACTGATTTCCCGATTAGATACTTACTCAGGGTATGTATTTACCAGGTACGATTCTCACATCTGTATGGTTTTACAGATGATGAGTGGGAGTAAGTTATTGGGAGTTGGGTGATCATCCTCATTATATCGGGATTCGTTGTAATCGGTGATATTTGAGGAAGTCACCTGGGTTGTTTGCCGGTCGGCAAATATTTGGTTTTGAATATCCGCTGTTATGCACCAATTTCAAATTGATGTATCTGTACGTCTATTTTCATAGAGTGAGATATACCTTTTTGAAATTATGTCTACGACATTTACCTATATCAGTGGATGGTTAGGTAAGGAGCATTAAACAGCGGTGTAATTCTTCTTGACCATAAGTACAATTTTCAACCTACGACACACAGTGAATGAGTTATCAGACTCAAGGGACTTATACAGAGTATTGTATGTTGTCCAGGGTCCATCAGGACAGAGGGGTTGGTCCTCGTACTATATTCGGTTTACTTATGACTTCTCTAGTTTTTAGACAGGTGTTTCATGGAAACACAGGGTCCGAATTTTGAGAAGTTATAGGTATTTGAATAGAGTAGAGAACCAGGTGTAGCAAGTATCGGGAATCTTCAAAGCGATCGAAGATGTAGATACTTGTGAATGGTATTCAATTGATAGTAATGATTAAGAGAACTTGTTTCTCTTTCAGGTTACTCATAATTGGAAGTATTCCTAAGTTGAGTAACTCTGACCGGCCTTTCTCCATTTAGTTGACATGCACTGGAGACAGCTGCATGATTTGAATCTGGTTCAATTAAATCAGTGCCTCTGTTTCTATATTGGATATAGTACAGTTCATATCTTAACGGCGTTAAGGTACGGGGAGTTGTCCGGCTTATGATTAAAACCAGACACTGGACAACTCAAGGCACGATTCTATAATGGCTGTTTGTGGGTTGACCCAGGCTATGACGAGGGTTGACTTTCTACCATCTGGATGAACAATAGCAATATTGTTCTAGACTCGCCACAGTTTTATTAAAAATGGATTTTTTCAGAAAACAGTAGTGGGAGTATGGTAGAACTGGAAGTGATTCCAGAACCACAAACGATTACTGAAGATTTGATAAGGAACCTAAAGATTCAATCTGGATTGACATTCCATTGGCCACTCCGCAGATAAGGTGGGTAACTTCAGGCACCCGAGAGGTACTCCGGTAGCCTCAAGGACGGTGACAGGGAAGTTCTTGTTTACCCACAATTACCATTACTGTTGTTCCAGGCTGCGAGACCCGGCGGGAGGATGAGTATAGCGTCGTTCTGAACTCGCTCCAGAAGTGTACGTGTATATGACTCTGCCAGAGGGTTGTTGTAGTCAGTGGGAGCAGCGGAAGCATTGGTGGACAGGTAGCTTATGTCTATTTATAGACTAAAGCAGATGTAGCGGAGATAGATCATCTGTTTCTGACGTGACAGTCATGGTTTTGACTTCATCAGAATAGGGGATGGATCTGTTGAGAAGGTATTATGGTGTGATATCCTGGTATTTGGATGACATACACAAAGTAGGAAAGGAAACTCCTATACTACGATCGGTTATACTTTGGTCGTCACACAGTGTTTTCTCCACAAAGGAAATGGATTTTATATCAGACATTCTGGTTACTAGATCTATGGTTTTAGATCTAGATTTGGGTAGTCTCCCAATCTGGGTACTTAGACAGCAATCTAAGGGTATTTAGAATGGACGACTCCATGCACGGTAGTGTACCTGCAGAAGATGGAGCCACCCTCTCTAAAGGTGTCTTATAGACTAAAGGAGAGAGGGATGTGCATGATTGACAGATCACTTGCTTAGGCAATTGAGTCAATCATGAGATGTCAAGTACCACACCAGATGTTGTTCTTGCACTAGATGCAATAAGTTGACATTAATCCAATCCTGGAGAAACAGTCGGAAGCAGTTCTAGAACACAAGCGGATGTTCTAGGGATATGATAACGACAGCCTCATTCGGGAGACAGTTATCATTCCAGGCTTCCAAGGTGACCTGGACGACAAGGAGGTTGTCAGAGTTATAGTTTTTCCTTCTGATGAGGGGCAGTATTTTGGACAGGTGGTCCAAGGCAATACTGAGGGAGGCATGGCGCAGGATACTGATTAAGTTCAGTTGACGATACAGTCTAAGAAGTTTGGATTTGGAGTTCATTTATGATTTGGAGTTCATTTATGAGCTAGGTCCCATCAGACATCCAGACATTCTAGGACAGGTATTACTCTTTTCGGGAGATGGCTTTCTCCGCGAACTTGAGATATAGAGAGACATAGAAAGAAACAACAAAGCGGATCCACTCACTAAGGCTATTCCTCGAACGCAATAGTTTCGCAAACGAGTTTTGTGAGACTGACTGGTAGAGGAGTTGGGTGTTCGGTATCACACGGGCTGTGAGTATGCGACATCGCAATAATTAGCCTTGAGTGCAAGTGGGAGATTGTTGGAGATAGTGCCCTCAGAGTCAATTATTGGATCACAGGCACGTGATTGCAATGATTGAGGGAGGACTTATCCCGGTAGGACAGTCTTACTCGAGATGATAGTATGCTATCTGGTTTACCTTTATCAGCGTGTACTTCTTCAGGTGGCCTTACAGGTCGCTATTACACGTTGGTAGAGCCCCTAGGATTCTTGCTTGACCACCAGCAGTATGAGGGCGATCATATAAGTGGGAGCTGGCGGTCTATAAGCACATCCTTAAATGGTCCCTAGTCGTGCGAGTTTCGAGACAGGGCATCGATACTCCAGAGTAGACTAGTGTATACAGTCGAGACCCCGACGAGGGGCGGTGGCCGGTTTCACAAGCCACTGGTGTCAGTTGGTTCACCTAAGATGTATATAGGTGCTCATTGGGTTATGAGTACACCGGACAGGACTCGCCGGGAACATGCTAGTTGGTCATATACCAGACGTCAGATGGCAGTTCCCTGGTGACATGTGTACAGGTTAGTTCATCGACCTGGGGATCGTCATTTGTCTTGTGTGAGTTCCCACTGTACTTTGATTACTACCCTACCTCGGCTCAAAGGAGTCGTGCAAACAGGTTTTAGTTGGGTACAGTCCCGAGCCACATGGAGGCAGTGAGCGTATCTTCAGGGGTTCGTCTCTCCCGGTATTGGGGGTGAGGTCGTGTTGTGTCTAGGAGAGCCATTACACGAAGCCCTCGGCCGAGGCAAGGACATTTACTGGTAGGTATTCCAGTAGTATCTCAGGGTGTTCTGGGCTACACTCCGACATGACTTGTACCGCTTTTGGGGTTCTGAGTTTTACCAACCCCCTAGGCCCGCCATGCGATACTCATAGACGAACGGACCGGACTGTACGGATATTGTCACTGACAGGCTCAGTAGGGTTGTCAGGCTGAGTTCGCTCACTGACGTCCCTTTTAGTCAATACCTGGTAGCCCGTTACGTATTGGCTTATACCTCTGACGTGCTAGTGGTTAAATCCACAACCAAGGTGTTGACGAGTCTTTAGAGTCCCCCACATTCAGTTACTCAGCTTTCGGGCGAAAGGTTGTAGAGGCCGTATGGAGATATGGCAAGGTCCGATCAGATACGTGCGGTATTGCACGGATCAGGATCGGACAGTTTGTACTACAGGCCGTATGGTTATATGGCAGGGTTCGATCAGATACGTGCGGTATTGCACGGATCAGGATCGAACGGATATTACTAGCCGGCTTTGGTTTAAGCCGGATCGTAGTATAGTACAGTGTAGATTTTGTCTCATTGCATTTGTATTTCGGTCGGAATACAAATGCGGGTGTGTATGCACAGTATCGGGGTTTTTCCTGTAATTTATTACGGGACCAGTTTTCTGGAGTTGCCAGTTTGCTTTCCGTTTCGGCCGATTTCCTTTGTATCGTTCATTGGCCGAAGAATGGTGGAGGAGGGCTTATTTGCATTGTTGCAAATAAGTATTTGTGGAGGGGTCCTTTTCATATATTTGTATCATGATGGTTTCATGATGGAGCCCATCCTTTGACTCTTTCTTTTCCATCATGGGTTGACTTTGTAAACAATCATGGTTGTTGATGATTGTTGGTTGAGTGTGGGTTTCGGTTAGTAATCATCTCTTGTTATGATAACCATTCCTCTCTCTCTCTCTTGCATGATATGATTTTGGTTCCCATTATTTTTGATATACTCTCACTCTCTCCTTCACCCCACCACCATTGTCTTGGCCGGCCATTCCATGAGAGGGGCTGTCCAAATTTTTGCAAGAGGGATTTTATCTTTTTTGGCATTGTAAAAATCCTATAGCTCCACAAAAATTACATGTATCATCCCTCCACCAAAAATGGCATCTCCATGAACCCCAAATGAGACTTGCTCACTAGATATTCTACAGCAAACCTTGGGCACGTCGACTAGCCAGCTTCGTGCCCGAGTTGCCTCGGCATTGAGGTGGGAGCCCGTAAAAGAAGTAGGCGATGTGGTGCCCTTCCGGCGACGAGGTGGAGACCGGAGCTTCCGCAGGAGATCGGGACGACGACGAGAAGACCGGAGGACTCGGATCAGTCGGTATATCTCTCTTCCCCATCTTGTAGTTAGCTAGGACTAATTAATGGTTCGATCCGGGTATTAGTGCGCGGCGGTTTGCCAGTTCAAGAAAATTTAAAGTTTATCACCGCTTCCGCATTTGGCCGTCGGATTGACGGCCGGGGCGCCGCCGTGCACTTACATATATGCCAACAAGGTAGTCAATACCTATATGCATGTGGATAACATCCAACAGTAATATCAATGCATGTATATGGATCTCGTCCACCCAAAATAAAGGTATGTATGCATGTGGACCTCGTCCACCCATATAATCAATATCTGTATGCACGTAAATATCATAAAGGAGTGTGCATGAAAGTATAAGGATATATATATCAATGGTGTCCCTCCGGACACATCAAAATAATGGAACTTGAGTGCCTAGCATCGACACTCGAAAACATCATGAAAACAGTGCCCAGCATCGGCACGTAAATCCTCATATATCAGGCTCCGTCAGTCTGGATCGGCCCACGGGCTCTGTCAGTCCAGATCGGCCCCTATCATCTCTCGACTCCGGTCGGTATCCTCCGGATATCCGCCGGGCCCGAATACTATCACTGGAAGGTAGTAATCCCTGTTAGTTGTATGTATGCCCTAGAGGCCAGTATTGTACAGATGATGTATATTATATTGGATGCTTGGACATATATAGAGATGACTTTCTTGCTCGATATGATAGTATGCTATCTGGTTACTCTTTATCTTAACATGTACACTAGTCTCTTTATACTGTCTTATAGTTACATGTTGGTAAAGCCCTTAGGATATGTACTTGACTACCTGGACTGTGATGCAGATCATACTAGTGGGGACATGGTAGTCCATAAGTACATCCTTCAAGGTCCCTAGTCGTGGGTGTATCGAGACGGGGCATCGATATACCAGAGTAGACTAGCGTATACGCTTCTCGACCCATGAGATGGGCGATGGATGATCCCATATCCATTGGTGTTTGACATCAGAGATGGTATATGGGTGCTCAGTGGAGACTGGTACACTGGACGGACTCGCCGAGAACTCCCAGATGGTATTATACCTCACGTCAGATGGCAGTTCTCAGGTGACACTTGTACAGGTTAGTCTGTAGACCCGAGATCGTCATGGAGTCTTGTGTGATTCCCACTGTGCTTTGATCTCCACCTTACCACGTCCATGAGGGCGTGCAAAACGGTGGTCTTTGGGTACAGTCCCGAGTTACATGGAGGCAATGAGCGATAGGAGGGGTTTCGTCTCTCCCGGTATTGGGGGTTGATGTTGCGCTGTGCTCGATTGGCCGTAACAGGGAAATCCTTGGCCAGGGCTGATCAGAGATTTGCTGGTAAGTGTTACCAGTAGTTTCTCGACCCGTTATGAGCCTCACATCGGCATGACTTATCGGTTATTGGGGTCTGACGTATACCACCCCTAGACCTGATATGCGACGTATCAGACGAACAGACCGGACTGTACGGTAAGTGTTACTGGTTGGATTCACAGGAGTGTGAGCGGGCTAGCTCGTCGATCTTCTGATCGCTCAATACCCGGATGGCCGTTACGTTTAGAAGACCGCTTGCGGCTTGTGGGTGCTTGATATGATCATCATCTGCTACCGGCGTATTGACGAGTCTTTAGAGTCCTACACAGAGGTTTCCTGGTTCAAGCGAAACGAAATAGGAGCGCATATGAGATATGTGCAGGACCGAGAATAATGCGTGTATGTGATACCGCATTTCATTCTCGCGATATATGTTTCGATTGGTTATATTCGATATGACCTAGTTATCGAATCATTGATTCGATAAATCGATACATTGGATTCTAGTCGGTTATGTGCGACATGACCGGATCATTGAATCAAATGTTGATTTAATGATTTGATGCATAATTATATATTTGATATATTGCATTGCATTAACTAGTATTGGTTCACTTTAAACGGATTTTTCTCACTTGATGCACATTGTATATGTGATATGCTTTTGTGCACATTTTTGTATCATGTTTGATGATACTTGATCATGTGGTTAAGTGTAAAGGATTAAACCATGGTTAAGAGATGATTAGGGTTTTGTTTTTTCATTTATTTATTTGTTTATTTATTTGGAAATGAATTAGATAAGAATGGTGGCTTCTTTTGTTTCTAGTTGAAGCTTCATGAAGCTTTGACTTATGCAACCATTCTTGTCATCATACTTAACCCTAACCCTCTCAAGTGACCATGGTTTATTCTCTACACTTAACCCTAGTTAGATTATGATAAGTATGGATTTTTCTTTTCATTTTAAATTAACTTATCATAAACTAGCTTCATCTTCTCCTTCTTCTTCAAGAGAGAAAACTAGATGCCATCAATGGCAACTTGAGAAAAAGTGAGTGAAATCCAATTCTAAAGTGAACCCACCTCCTATTTCTTCACCCTCTGCCTCTTGCCAAGTTGTTTTGGGTGTTTTCTTCACAAGTTTCACAACTTGGTGAAGTTGGAGCTTGAACTTGCGCAACCTCGACGTAGATCGTCTTTGACACGAAGCCGACGACCTATTCCGCTCGTTTTCCCGATGAAGCCGACGAATGAGTCTAGGATTCGAAAAGGACAGCGAGAGGATGACTACGTGGAGATAAGGAAGTGGATATCCGGATCTACAAAGGTTGTAGCATCTAACTTTTAGTTAAAGTGTTAACTAGTTTATCGTTTCGCCTAAAAATCTAGCCGACGATCCGTTAACTAGGGTTTCTCGGCACCATATTTTTGTAAAATGGCATGGTTGATGCCTTGTGAGACCTCTACTGTGTGCCTAGGAACCCTACAGTGGTATCAGAGCCTAGCTAGAGCCTTAGGCGAAGTCTAGACGCGATTTGAAGCCCGAACGAACCCGAAACCCTAAACTTAACATGCTCTCTGTACATTTTCTAAAATCTGAGATTTTTCAATATTAAAAATATGCAGAAAAATAAGCAAGAAATTATAAGGTTTACTGTGAAATTCGTGAGCGTAATTCCACCAAGCCAGCGCGGATCCGCGGCATGAGCATGGCTCATGCGGCGGATCCGCGGTCGTACGGCCTCTATATTTAAAGAATTTTACACAGCAATTCTTAGTTTCCTGTAGTGATTTTGCTGGGTATTTTTAATAATTATTCAAGAGTTGAATTTTCTGGGGTTGCTTTGGGGATTCGGTGTTTCGATCGGGGTATCAAATTTCGTCTTTGTGTATTTCCGGATAATTTTTAGAATATGTTAAAAAGTTCGACCGGATATAAATACCCAATTTTTCCCCTGTCGGGAAATTTCCAAGTATTGGATTTTTCCGTAGTTTAACGACGTTCTAAGTAGTGCAAGTAACGCGATGGACCCTCTAGAAGACAACAAACCTTAACTCGATTATGTGACCGTCTTGAACTGCCCTTTGAACCTTCGGGTTTGGGGCAGTACGGCGTGCCACATGTGAGGCGTTGGCTTGACCCTTCTACGGCTGGACTGTTGGTACTGAGGCACGAACTGAATGTTATTAGACTTATTTCATGTGTTGAGTTGTATCGGGAAAAATTGGGTATTCGACTGCTCGATCGGAAAGTTTAACATTTTCTGTTTATCTGGAATGTGATACAATAATTGGAATTCACAAGTAGTTGTGTGATAACTGAATGAATGTTATAAATCTAGCAATTTAGTCCCATATGATATTGAAAAGTGTTTTCGATAATGAGACTAAAATGCGGGATTTATATCTGTTAGGCATGCGATGTCTAAAGAGGTTGCGGATTCCAATTGTTGTAGTTTTACACTTTCTTTTCTGTGACCGTAAGTGTAGTATGTTCATATCGCCGGTTTCGTTGCTATACGTCAACGACAATTGGGGTATGCATACTTACTTACGTTGATGACATGTGATGTTATGTGTTGCTGGATATGTTATATTGGATCGTTGTGTTTGAATAGCCGGGGGTTTTTATGTGAGATGAGTGTTTTTCATTTTCATTCATGTAAAAACTTGTATGTAATATTCTTTTATTTGGGGCACTTCCAGGTAGCGGAAGTTGTCACCTTTTGTATATTATTTACTTTTCCGCATTAGGATAGACCCAAGGAGGGGAGCACAAGTAACCGGGTTCTGGGGTCCAGTGGGAGACCAACTCGAGGAGTCGAGTCCGGGTCTCCTAACCCTAGAATTGGCAGGGTTGCTTGCCGCTCTCGTAGGGGACTAGGGGTGTGGGATTGGCTATTCATCACGACCGTGGAATCCGTGTTTTATACTGGCTCGTATTGAAAACACAGACGTCCTAGTATATCCAATGTTTCATATGTTTCTTCTGCTGCAATATCTGTGATGTGATCATGAGATGTTCTGTGATGGATATAGTATATAGTATATATGATATATTATATAGACGTTACTTATGTTTTACACCCGCGCTAGCCCTGCCCTGCTCTGTCGTTAGTTACCTAACCTAACGGTGCACGAGGGGACATCGAGGCGAATGCGGATCGCATAAGTGTACGTCATATCTATCTGTGATGTTTAGGTATTTAAATGATGGGACTTCATTAATGTGATTAATGAAAGAAAAGAAACCTAAGATGTTGTAGAATCAGATTTTAAACAAAACAGGTAGCTACAGTTCTTGCTTTGCATAGCGGTATATATGATATACCCTGCACCTTATTCGATGAGGAAAGGGCCGAGATCCCTTCACGGGGAGTGACTCCTTTAGCAATAACTGGCAGATGCTACACACTCGGTTTGGCTTTGATTGCTTTTAAGAGTTTTTGCTTTGCACAGTGATATATATGATATATCCCGCACCTCATTCGACGAGGAAAGGGCCGACGGTCCCTTCACCGGGAGTGACCCCTTTAGCAAAACTAGAAAAGCCTCAAAATCATTCCATTTTAAAACTTCATTTGATTCTACAACGATATCAAGTTCATTACGCAATAGGTTTTCAGAAAAACCTGTCGTAGCCCTCCGTCATTTCAGATAAGTACTAGTTAGTATTCGTGCTACGTTTGTTGACTATGTTAAGGCGTAGTGTGCGGTAGCTAATTCGTGCTTATCTGTATAAGCATATAATGCGATTGGATTAGGGTAGTCGTGCGACTTTGTTGACTATGTTAAGGGTCGTGCGGGTGGGTTTAATTCAATCGGGAAATGACGGGTTGAACTTGACTAGCACTTATGATTTGTTGACTATGTTAAGGTCATATAGCTGCTAGGGGCGAAAGATTATCGGGAATTTCAAATGTTGAAATTTGCAATGAGATTGCATACCTTCTATGAGATAGTTGGATCCCGATACCCACTGCGAGTAAGAGTTACTCCTGGGATAGTTTTACACATTGCAATTAGCCGATCAAGTAGGTGTCTAGAAAGGTGTTAACGAGGTTACGCCTCTGGGAAAACGAGGTTTACATTAATTAGGTTCGTGCGAAAGCACGGGGGACCTCCCTCAAAGTACCGACACTGGCCTGGCTGAAAGATTGGCGAACTTGTAGTGTGTAATTAATCCCGGCTAGTCTTTCCTTTTAAGGTTTGAAGGAAGATTTGATAAAAAGCAGTGGGAGCCATCCTGATTAGATAAGATAAAAACCAATCTGATCTTGCACGAGCATACGCTAAAGTGTTTTCTTCTCTCTCTCTCCAGGTAGCGACCATTTCATGCCTTAATCAAGATAATAATATGGATGTATTGACCAAACCTGCATGTTATACTGTGCTGGGGAACGTTGGTTCCGTTCTTTCTTATAAGAGTTATAGGAATGAACAGGATATAGGGGAATACCAGGATTCCCATGCCACCCGCATGAAGAAAGTACATGATGATGCATTTCCTTCGGGTGTGTTCGTTACTGAGAACTGTTTCTCTATTTGCTTTACGTCCTGGGTATTAGATACCGGGTCAGGATCCCATATATGTAATCAGTTACATGGGCTAAGGAAAGGTAGAGAACTTGGAGAAGGTGATAAAGACATAAGAGTTGGAAATGGTGCAATTGTTGCAGCTAAGACTGTCGGGGAGTATCACCTTGTATTACCAACTGGTAATACATTGGTTCTGAACGAATGCTATTACATGCCGAACCTGATATGCAACATTATATCGGTTTCTTTATTAAGCAAAGAAGGATATAATTTTGTATTACAGGACAATGTTATGAACATTTTCCGTAACCAAAAGTTGGTTGGATCAGGCACGTTATGCAATGGCATTTATGTTCTAAATCAATCAACAGTTCTGAGCATAACAAACACACACAAGAAGAAGAGTTCTGAACTCAACGAATCCTTCTTGTGGCATTGTAGACTGGGTCACATCAATGTGACACGACTGGCTAAGTTGCATAAGGATGGATATTTGAAACCTTTCGAATTTTCATCTTATGACACTTTCCAGTCATGTCTCAAAGGCAAGATGACCAAAACTCCGTTTACGGGACACGGAGAAAGAGTTACCGAACTCTTGGGACTTATACATAGTGATGTATGCGGTCCCATATCTACACATGCCAGGGATGGTTCTTCATACTTCATTACATTCACTGACGATCTCTCTAGGTTCGGTTATGTGTTCCTGATGAAACACAAATCAGAAGCTTTTAAGAAATTTAGGGAATATAAACAAGAAGTTGAGAACCAAACCGGAAAAAGTATTAAAATCCTACGATCTGATCGAGGAGGGGAATACTTGAGCAATGAATTCCTGGACTTCCTAAAAGAGAATGGGATTCTCTCTCAGCTGACTCCTCCATATACACCACAGCACAACGGTGTATCTGAACGGAGGAACCGCACCCTATTAGATATGGTGCGCTCTATGATGAGCACAGCTGAGTTACCTATTTCCTTCTGGGGATATGCACTGGAAACGGCTGCATACCTATTGAATCAAGTTCCATCTAAATCTGTACCTACCACACCATATGAGATATGGAGTGGGAAGAGACCATATTTTAAACGAGTTAAGATATGGGGTTGTCCGGCCTATGTCAAAAGGCAAAATCCAGACAAACTCGAGGCACGGTCAGTTCTCTGTAAGTTTGTGGGATATCCTAAGAATTCCCAAGGATATTTTTTCTACCATGCTGAAGAACAAAAAGTGTTTGTTTCTCAATATGCCACCTTTTTAGAAAAGGAATTCCTTGAAAAAGAAATTAGTGGCAAAGCGGTAGAGCTGGAAGAAATTCCAGATACACAAACTATAACTGAAGATTTAGTGGAACCAGAAGATTCGATAGTACCCGACGAACCCCAGCCTCTCCGCCGATCTAGTAGGGTTTCTCGTCCACCTGAGAGATACTACGGTTTTCTCATTGATGGTGGAAGCGAGGATTGCATCATGGATGATGATGACCCAACTAGCTTCGAGCAGGCCATCACGAGTCGGGACTCAGTGAAATGGCTGGATGCTATGCGGTCCGAGATGGAATCCATGTACACCAACAAAGTATGGACTTTGGAAGTTGCTCCTGAAGGGGTAAAACCCATTGGGAGCAAGTGGATCTTCAAGAAGAAATTTGGTGTAGATGGGAAAGTGAAGACTTTCAAAGCTAGACTTGTAGCAAAGGGTTTTCGTCAAAGACCAGGTGTGGAATATGACGAAACCTTTTCTCCAGTGGCTATGCTTAAATCCATCCGAATCATGCTTGCCATTGCTGCCTTTCATGACTACGAAATCTGGCAAATGGATGTTAAGACCGCCTTTCTAAATGGTGATTTAGAAGAGTGCGTGTACATGACTCAGCCAGAGGGCTTCGTAGACAGTGGGAGCAGCGGGAAGGTGTGCAAGCTGCTTAAATCCATTTATGGATTAAAGCAAGCATCGCGGAGTTGGAACATCTGCTTTGACGTCGTTATCAAAGAGTTTGATTTCGTCAAAAATCCAGATGAACCTTGTATCTACAAGAAGGTGGCAGAGAGTAAGGTTGTCTTCCTCGTATTGTACGTGGACGACATACTCTTGATAGGAAATGATATTCCTATGCTGCAATCGGTCAAGCTCTTCTTATCACAAAGATTCTCGATGAAAGATCTTGGTGATGCCTCCTGCATATTGGGAATTAGGATCTATAGAGATAGATCCAAAAGGATTTTGGGATTGTCCCAATCCAGGTACATTGACACCATACTAAAGAGGTTTAGTATGGAAGAGTCCAAGCGTGGGAACTTACCCACGATCTCTGGAGTCACTCTCTCCAAAGAGATGTCTCCCAAGACTGATTTGGAGAGAGCTCGCATGCAAGGGATACCCTATGCTTCGGCAGTAGGCTCTATCATGTATGCGATGCTATGTACCAGACCTGATGTAGCATACTCACTAAGTGTAGTGAGCAGGTATCAAGCTGATCCTGGAGAGAGTCACTGGACAGCTGTGAAGAGCATTCTCAAGTACTTGCGAAGGACTAGAGATATGTTCTTGGTGTATGGTAACGGAGAGCTCCAAGTGGAGTCTTTTACCGATTCGAGCTTCCAGAGTGATAAGGATGACTCTAAGTCGCAGTCGGGCTTTGTCTTTACCCTTTACGGAGGGGCGGTTAGCTGGAAGAGTTCCAAGCAGGAAATCGTGGCAGACTCGACGATGGAGGCTGAATACATCGCTGCCAACGATGCTGCTAAAGAAGCTGTTTGGATCAAGAAGTTCATTACTGAACTTGGTGTGGTTCCATCCATTGAGCATCCAATACCTTTGTATTGCGATAACAATGGAGCGGTGGCTTTGGCCAAGGAACCCAGGTCCCATCAGCGATCCAGGCATATTCTGAGGCGGTATCACCTGATCCGGGAGATAGTTGATCGCCGGGAGATCGAGGTCAGGAGGGTTGACACGAAGAACAACACCGCGGATCCACTCACGAAGGCCATTCCCCAGATACAGTTTGAGAGACTCTTCGGGATGCTACGCATGCGATACTACAGCAGCTGGCCCTAGTGCAAGTGGGAGATTGTTAGTTGTATGTATGCCCTAGAGGCCAGTATTGTACAGATGATGTATATTATATTGGATTCTTGGACATATATAGAGATGACTTTCTTGCTCGATATGATAGTATGCTATCTGGTTACTCTTTATCTTAACATGTACACTAGTCTCTTTATACTGTCTTATAGTTACATGTTGGTAAAGCCCTTAGGATATGTACTTGACTACCTGGACTGTGATGCAGATCATACTAGTGGGGACATGGTAGTCCATAAGTACATCCTTCAAGGTCCCTAGTCGTGGGTGTATCGAGACGGGGCATCGATATACCTGAGTAGACTAGCGTATACGCTTCTAGACCCATGAGATGGGCGATGGATGATCCCATATCCATTGGTGTTTGACATCAGAGATGGTATATGGGTGCTCAGTGGAGACTGGGTACACTGGACGGACTCGCCGAGAACTCCCAGATGGTATTATACCTCACGTCAGATGGCAGTTCTCAGATGACACTTGTACAGGTTAGTCTGTAGACCCGAGATCGTCATAGAGTCTTATGTGATTCCTACTGTGCTTTGATCTCCACCTTACCACGTCCATGAGGGCGTGCAAAACGGTGGTCTTTGGGTACAGTCCCGAGTCACATGGAGGCAATGAGCGATAGGAGGGGTTTCGTCTCTCCCGGTATTGGGGGTTGATGTTGCGCTGTGCTCGATTGGCCGTAACAGGGAAGTCCCTGGCCAGGGCTGATCAGAGATTTGCTGGTAAGTGTTACCAGTAGTTTCTCGACCCGTTATGAGCCTCACATCGACACGACTTATCGGTTATTGGGGTCTGACGTATACCACCCCTAGACTTGATATGCGACGTATCAGACGAACAGACCGGACTGTACGGTAAGTGTTACTGGTTGGATTCACAGGAGTGTGAGCGGGCTAGCTCGTCGATCTTCTGATCGCTCAATACCCGGATGGCCGTTATGTTTAGCAGACCGCTTATGGCTTGTGGGTGCTTGATATGATCATCATCTGCTACCGGCGTATTGACGAGTCTTTAGAGTCCTACACAGAGGTTTCCTGGTTCAAGCGAAACGAAATAGGAGCGCATATGAGATATGTGCAGGACCGAGAATAATGCGTGTATGTGATACCGCATTTCATTCTCGCGATATATGTTTCGATTGGTTATATTCGATATGACCTAGTTATCGAATCATTGATTCGATAAATCGATACATTGGATTCTAGTCGGTTATGTGCGACATGACCGGATCATTGAATCAAATGTTGATTTAATGATTTGATGCATAATTATATATTTGATATATTGCATTGCATTAACTAGTATTGGTTCACTTTAAACGGATTTTTCTCACTTGATGCACATTGTATATGTGATATGCTTTTGTGCACATTTTTGTATCATGTTTGATGATACTTGATCATGTGGTTAAGTGTAAAGGATTAAACCATGGTTAAGAGATGATTAGGGTTTTGCTTTTTCATTTATTTATTTGTTTATTTATTTGGAAATGAATTAGATAAGAATGGTGGCTTCTTTTGTTTCTAGTTGAAGCTCCATGAAGCTTTGACTTATGCAACCATTCTTGTCATCATACTTAACCCTAACCATCTCAAGTGACCATGGTTTATTCTCTACACTTAACCCTAGTTAGATTATGATAAGTATGGATTTTTCTTTTTATTTTAAATTAACTTATCATAAACTAGCTTCATCTTCTCCTTCTTCTTCAAGAGAGAAAACTAGATGCCATCAATGGCAACTTGAGAAAAAGTGAGTGAAATCCAATTCTAAAGTGAACCCACCTCCTATTTCTTCACCCTCTACCTCTTGCAAAGTTGTTTTGGGTGTTTTCTTCACATGTTTCACAACTTGGTGAAGTTGGAGCTTGAACTTGCGCAACCTCGACGTAGATCGTCTTTGACACGAAGCCGACGACCTATTCCGCTCGTTTTCCCGATGAAGCCGACGAATGAGTCTAGGATTCGAAAAGGACAGCGAGAGGATGACTACGTAGAGCTAAGGAAGTGGATATCCGGATCTACAAAGGTTGTAGCATCTAACTTTTAGTTAAAGTGTTAACTAGTTTATCGTTTCGCCTAAAAATCTAGCCGACGATCCGTATTAGGGTTTCTCGGCACCCATAAAATTTTAAATTGGCATGTTCGATGCCTTGTCAGACCTCTATAGTGTGTCTAGGAACCCTACAATCCCTCTGTCAGGCTTACCGTCTACTGCATAGCGATCCGTTCTTGCCCCGGGGTACCATACCGGGTCCACCATGTACCCGCAATCGGCCTCATCCGCCTCCTCGAATCGGGTTTCACATGTCACACGTCTCAGAACCGAGAAAATGCATTATGGACGTACTGAAATATCATATCAAGAGAAACCAGGTTTTTAAAACAACACATAATCTCTTTTGAAATATCCACGGTTCTCAAATCCAGAAATCTCATGAAAACAACATATCTCAATGCGTAAAGTAATAGAGCATGATGTATGCGACATATAAAAGAAATGCGAGCATATCCATGTATCATGCAACATGAAATAGTGATATGATATATTAAGGGAAAACCGCTCCTTAAAATGATTCCAGTTTTTAATATATCTTGCAGTTTCCAATCTCCCAATAAAACCAGTTATCTATGTAGGTGCAATATGTATATGCGCAAGTATAGATGTACCAATATATGTGTGCACCAATATGGATGTACAAATGAGTATATCCGCAAGTATAGATGTATCAATGTATATGTGCACTAATATGGATATACAAATGGGTATATCCGCAAGTATAGATGTATCAATGTATATGTGCACTAATATGGATATACAATGTGTATGTCATGATGCCGCAAACCTACTGTGTAGTGACATGGCAATTATCGATGATGAAGTGTATGAGCCGGCAAATCTGTGTGCGTGTAACATACGCATCATCGATAATGGTGCAAGTGAACTAGCACAAGTATAAGCAATGCAATGGAATTAATATGAATGCAGCATAAGGTAAATCAGATGCAAATGCTGACGGGTATACGTATCTAATATGATCGAGTCGGGGAAACTATCAATCGGCATCCAACCTAACAATATCGCATACGGTATAATCCGTCGTACGACAACCTCTAGTCAAGGGTATGGATCAATCATCAAGTCAAACACATCACGCACGGAAAATTATCGTGCGGCGGCATAAAGCTAATAGGGATCCTAACATCCTATACGACAAATGAGGGTACGGCCTAATATCACGTACGTCCTATCATCCATGATTCACAACATTCTATATATGGATATATATCTATGTACCTATGTCCCGGTTCACATCCGCAATAATCTCATATCAGGGGACCAGCAGGGTATAATCATCTCGATCGACTCGCATCCGTATACCAACAACTCATCATATCATCATATCAGTCTTATATTCCTTCATCACATTTATTTACACATCAAATCGAATTTACGTAAATATTCTATCTCTACTAAGTATAAGTATCTAATCTAACATACACACCCGAACCATACAACCAGATTTTTAAAGAAGCGAATCATAGTTTTGAAAATAAGGGTTACGGTGTTTTTAAGAAAAAGTTATCATTTGAAAATCCATCACATCTCTCGAGGTATATATTTAAAAGATATATATGACTCTTCAGTTTAGAAAAAGGTATGGTTCGGATGACGCATCTACATCGACTATCTAGTCCTACGGTACCCTAAACGGCAATATCGCTAAACGTCATCCTATGGTAGTAGTAACATATCACTTCTAACTATCCTCTAGTTTCTAATATAGTTTCATAGCTATCTCATTCTAACCCTAGTTTCCTAATCTAGGTTTCCTTAACCATATTCTATAATCGGTTTCCACCAAAACATTGCGGGGGTGCTATACGCCATCCACCCGACTTCCCTCGTAGATATAGATCCACTCACCTGGTCTTCGCTCGCCGAAATCGATGACGCCATGCTCCGTCGCCTCAGAATCCACGCGAAGGTACTTACAATGATAAACAATCGCAATACGTATTAAAATCAAGGCGGAAAACTAAAACGGTACACGTTTCGCTCATAGGTCCAAACCTATAGCTTTGCGTGCAAAATACGACCGAAAACCCTGGTTGTGGACGTCCAAACGCCACACGACGGAAACACAATAAGAAATACCAAAATCAAGTCAAAACGAAGTCGTAAAACAATGCACCAACTCATGGAAATGGTCCCAGATTTTACCCTAAGCCAAATTGGTCAATTTTGCATATATGGAGGGTCAAATTTACTGCAGATAAGGCCCTGGAACCAAATTAGAACAATTCTATCCTACTCTGGCCGCAAATTGCGGCTAGATTGAATAAATCTATGGCCTGGGTGTTAGGGTTTGGTCTCGGGTCTCAGTGGTAGCTTCCTAGATGCCTGCACGACTCCCAGTAATTGCAAAATCATTTCTAGTGTCCCCGGTTTGCTCCAGATTCCAAAATACCCTCACAAATCACACATTTATCGGATGTCGGGTTTCTAAATCAGTGTTTTTAGGTTTCTAAGCTCTGTTCCAGGTCATTAAACAGCACCTATGTCTAGTTAACAGCTTCTAACATCACCAATTTTAAACAAAAACCCAACCCTTTACTAGGGTTTCCCTAATGTCCACTAACCTTCGCAATTTCACTTCTAAACACACATGAATACTAAAGCAAATGAAAAACTACCCAATTGGTGAAGGAATTTCCTCATATAGCAACCATGAATCCCCAAGATCATCGAAAACTGAAATTTCTTGGTCCCATGTGTAGAGGTTGAAGAGGGGATTAATTTTTGTGAAGGGTGTGTAGGGTTTTAGGGCTTATTAGTAGATATATCTAGGGATGGAAGGGGAGGGTTGTGGGGTTGAGGAGATGAAGAGGGAGATGAAAAAAAGAGGATGGGGTAATCAAAGGGCAGCAGCCCCCCTCCCTCTCTCACTATAATTCACACACACACACACTCTCTCTCTCCCTCACTAGTATACCTACCCCATCATTATGTCCTCGACTTTTTCTTTATCTTTTCCTTTTTCCTTTTCTCTCCACCAATAATTCAAATGAAATGAAACATGTAACAAAATGAAATAAGTCATGGTGCACTAACCATGGAAAACTGTAGAAAACGCTGATTTGGCTTAATCGCGATTAGCTGTGCACTAATCGGGTTTTTATCAAAATTGCATATAATAAATTATAAAAATGCCAAATCCTTTAATTATATTATTAAATGAATAAATCATTTTAATTTCCATTTATTTCACAAATATTGGAATATATTTATACCTTTTTTCGAAAACCCCAATTTCGCAAATCGGGCAGTTTTCGGGAAAAATAATATTTTAATATTAAATTCCCAAAAATAATATTTTATATTTTCTGAAATGATATACGAAACCCCTGCCGATCCGCTCACTGCCTCCATGTGGCTCGGGACTGTACCCAACTAAAACCTGTTTGCACAACTGCTTTGAGCCGTGGTAGGGTAGTAATCAAAGGACAGTGAGAACTCACACGAGACAAATGACGATCTCAAGTTGATAAAATAACGTGTACACATGTCACCAGGGAACTGCTATCTGACGTCAGATATAAAACCAACTAGCATGTTCCCAGCGAGTCCTGTCCGGTGTACTCAAAACCCAATGAGTACCTGTATACAACTTAGGTGATCCAACTGACACCAATAGCTTGTGAGACCGGCCACCGCCCCTCGTCGGGGTCTCGACTGTATACACTAGTCTACTCTGGAGTATCGATGCCCTGTCTCAAAACTCCCACGACTAGGGACCAATTTAAGGATTTGTTTATAGACTACCCAACTCTCACGTATATGATCTCCATCATACTGCTGGTAGTCAAGCAAGAATCCTAAGGGTTCTATCAACGTGCAATAGTGATCTGTAAGGTCACCTAAAGTATGTACACGATGATACAAATAAACCAGATAGCATACTATCATCTTGAGTAAGACTGTCCTACCGGCATAGGTCCTCTCTCAATCATTGCAATCACATGCCTGCGATCCAATCATTCCCTTTGAGGGCACTATATCCAACACACACATACCTGGAGGGTATTATATCATTTTTGATAGGTAGATAGACATATCTTGCTATACCGACATGGTTACGCATACCTGGCTATAGCTACATGTTCACCTTTATATGATATTGTATGGATTTTGGAGGAATTAGGAACCGCATGATATATTTAATAACTTGTTGCAGTTAAATAGAGGTTTTTCCTTTATATGCTAATATTACTGTTTCATGTTGCATATATTATATTTCAAGGATTTCGCATTGATATATGGATTTCATATGATATTTTCTGGATGTTTTATTCCTGCGTATATATATCAGTGGTATGGGATGCTGATATATATATGTATATATATGGTATATATATCAGTCGTATGGGATGCTGTTATATATGTACACCTACCTAATATATCATCATAATGATCTATGCAAATATTCTTATTCATTACTTGATGTTTTCTGGATTTGAAGACCGTGGTAGTTTTCATGAAATTATGCATTATTTGAAAAATCCGGTTTCTCTTGATATGATATTTCGATGTGTCCACCATGAGATTTCTCGGTTCTGAGATTTATGATATATTACCCTATGCGAGGAGTGGAGTGGGCCATGTGCGGGTATATAGTGGAGCCCGGTATGGTTCCCCTCGGCAAGAAGATCGGAGATGATGGTGATGAGCCTGGAAGGCTTGGCAAGTACCTGCCGCTGATAGTATTTAGACTCGGAGGTTATCGTGGGGATACCAACCGGAGTTATGTACGTATGGATACGTGGAATTTCGAGTGTCGAAGCTGGGCACTCGGATTTCCGAGAGACGTGCCAGTCGTGGTGACGACGCCTGATAGATGAGTATTTATGTGTCGATGCTAGACACTAGTTTTCATGAAGTTTTCGGGTGTCGATGTTAGGCACTCGGGTTTCATGAGACTTACACGATGTGTTTTATTTCATAAACCGCATTTATTTTATATGCATTGCTTCATGTATTGTAGTACCTGATAGAGTACCTTTCATGACTGTTGCATTTACATATTGTCATTTATAGCTATTAGCTTACATGTGATAAACAATCGCAGTACGTGCATACTTGCGATTTCCTGCATATGTTATTTACTATTCATGAGTTGGCAACTCACCACCGTTGTGTCACAGGGTTGTACAGGTTGTCCCTCAGAGCAGTCAGAGGCAAGGCTTTCATCTATCATATAATCTTTTGCAGCGGATACCGCTACGGCTGACTGTGTGAAGTTTTGCTATACGTGGGTTTTGCGGTTATCCGATATTGCTCATTGTATATTCATTGTATCCAGTACTCTCCATCTACTACTTTCATGTATTGACTTAGAGACGTGCAGTGAGGACGATATTGTATATTATTTGTGATTTGGAGGTCTTTTATGATGTTTCACTTTATATCGTCTTTTCTTCGCTACGGCGTCGTATATCTATTGTGTGGTTGTTTTCCTCCTTTGGGCATGGATTTGCTCCCGTTAGGGATGCTTTTACTTTTATTTATGTTGTACCCTTTTTGGGGGCTTGTTTTACAAAGGAGGTGCTGCCAAATTTTTAAAGAAAGTAAATTTGGACTTTAAAGAATTTTGATTGAGATTTCAAAAGTTTTGACAATGTTCTTATCACTTATTACTTTTGAATTTTTAGATTGTTGGGTTTTCGGCTTACTTAGATTGCGTTACGCCTGTGGACGTTTCATAGTTTAAGGGCCGTCACGTGCCAATTTCTGGTCGTGACAAAATTGGTATCAGAGCACTAGGTTTTACCTTTCGGAGTGTAGGATGACCTTGGTTTGATGGAGTAGGTTGCTTAACCAGAGTGATGTAGCGTGTGTATGTCCGCGGCATACTTACGACACGGTACTCCGTCTAAGTGATCTAAGTACTAATTGCTTGAAATTCCTTAATGATACATATCCTTGTGTTTCGATTTTTGTGGTCATATAGAATCCCATTTCCATTTATATCCTTTTTCCGCCGATGACTATGAGGGCTCAAAGTGATGCAGCGAGAGCCGAGGTCAGAGTTGACTCGTGTGGGACGAGAATTGACCAGGACGGTACGCTCGTTGTACATGAGAAGATTGATCCGCCTTCGATAGATCGTATCGCTAGGCTTGAGGCAGATATGCAGGACTTGCGCCAGATGATGATGTCATTGGTTGAGGCCAGTCGAGCGCAGCGACAGGAGGTTGTCAACCCTGTTACCCAGTTATTCCTTGCTATCAGCACACACCATTGTGTCACGTATACAACAACAGTGTATGCAGCCCGTTTAGATGAGGAACATCTTTCCGAGCCTTTAGGAGTTTGAGAACAGAGGAGGGCTCGTGCAGGTGTACTATCCCAGAGACAGAGGTTCAGTCGCCGTGACAGGTTTCGTGCATGTCGCGGGAGTAGCAGAGGCTTTGAACGAGGACAGTCGTTTAGCTCTTATCCTAAGGAAGATCACCAGCCATCGCTTGGATTTTTCCGGTGCGGCAGTTTCCATCACCTCATCAGTGATTGTACCTTGGTACGCCAGAGGAAGGCAGCAGTACCATATGTTACCTTACCACCTTTACCTCAGGGAGTGTCGCCTGTTGCGCCTGTTGTTGATCCGCGTCAGACTTATGTTCAGAGAGGTCGTGGTCGCGGAGGATTTGTTCCGAGAGTACAGGATGGTAGAGGAGGAAGACAGCCAGTTGTGGGTAGAGGGCAGACCCCGAGCGTTTGCTTCTACTCATCGGGACGCGCGGGCGTCCAATGCAGAGTTTTCAGGTATTCATATTCATATGTCTTTTGATGCACTTGTTTGTTTAATTCGGGATCTATGCACTGGTTTGTTTTACACACTTCGTGCCGTGGTTGGGCCGAGAGTTGTGTATGCTAGATCAATCGTTGTGGTGTTTGCTCCTGTTAGCGATTCTTTTGTTGCGCAATACGTGTTTTGGTCGTGTGCCTATTGGTTAGGAGATAGAGATTTGTCCGTCGATTTGATCCTTCTAGAGATGTTGGACTTTGACGTTCTCCTAAGCACGGACTGGTTAGCTATGTGCTATGCGTCTGTGGACTGCCGCGAGAAGACAGTCAGGTTTTTTTTTCCCGGCGAGTCCGTTCTTGTTATGCAGGGGGACAGTGGTGCCGCCCCTCACAGCTTGATTTCAGCCTTTTTCGCTTGTCGGGCTTTTGAGGAGAAGATGTCGAGGATTCTTAGCTTTGATTAGTGATATCAGAGCCACAGTGGATTCGTTGGACTGGGTTCCTATCGTGCGAGAGTTTTCCGACGTTGTTCCAGATGAGCCGGCGGAGCTTAAGGAGCTTAAGGATTAGCTGCAGAGTTGTTAGATAGGCGGACTTATACGTCCAAGTGTTTCACTTTGGGGAGCTCCTATTCTATTCGTCAAGAAGAAGAACCGCAGTTTGAGGTTATGTATTGATTGATCGTCAATTGAACCGAGTTACGGTCCTGATAGGTATCCTTTACCTTGCATTGACGATTTCTTTGATCAGCTCCAGAGTGCGAGACATTTTCAATGTTTGTTTGGGATCTGGTCATCATTGGTTGCGGGTTCGGAGTGATGAAATTCCGAAGACTGCTTTTGTGCGCGCTCTGGGCTTTATGAGTTTTTGGTGGTGTCGTTGGACTCACCAATGCCCTAGCAGCATTCATAGATGTGATGAACCAGATTTCTTCAGGCCGTTCCTCAGCCAGTTGATTGTTGTGTTATTGATGACATTCTGGTCTATTCTAAGAGTCGTGAGGAACATGAGCAGCACTTGAGGATTTGCTTTGCAGACATTGGGAGAGTACCGGCTGTTTGCTAAATTCTTGAAGTGTTCCTTCAGGCTTGATAATGTTGACTTCCTAGGTCGTGTGGTTACGGGAGACGGTTTTCGTATGGACCCGAGGAAGATCGAGGCCGTACAGCTTTGTCCCAGACTTGTATCAGGGACTGAGGTCCGTAGATTTTTGGGCTTAGCCGGTTTTTACTGCCGTTTCGTGCAGGATTTCTTGAGTATCGCTGCACGGCTGACCGGATTGACCAGGAAAGGGGTTCCTTTTCTTTAGATTGAGGCATGCATGCTGAGTTTTTCAAGGTTGAAGACTCGGTTGATGACTGCACCAGTTCTATCCTTACTTTCCGGATCGGGCGACTTTGTTGTTTACTGTGATGTTTCGCGAGTGGGGCTCGATTGTGTACTGATGTAGTATGATAGAGTTATCGCTTATACTTCCCGACAGTTGGAGGGAGTACGAGCAGGATTTATCCCACTCATGATCTGGAGATGGCCGCGGTGGTCTTGCGCTGGAGATTTGGAGACACTACCTGTGTAGAGAGTCGTGTTAGATTTTCACGGACCACCAGAGCTTAATGTTCGTCTTCCTGCAGTGGGATCTGAGTTGAGACAGCGCCGTTGGATGGAGCTTGTGAAGGATTGTGATTGTGAGATCCTTTATTACCCGTGGCAAGGCGATTGTGGTAGCTGATGTTTTGAGTCGTAGGCCTAGGGGTAGCTTGTTCCAGTTGTGCGCAGTTCAGAGACAGTCTTGTGCTAATTTACAGTTCTTGTGCGACCGTTGAGTACAGCTTAAGTTCGCCTCTACTAGGGGACAACTTGCTCATATCCGTGCCCGTCCACTTTTACTTAATCGTTGTCGTGAGGCACAGCCCGCCGATACTCGTTTGTTTAGATTCTGAGCATGTTCGGCTGGGTAAACATTCAGAGTTCTTGATTTATGACCAGGGTGTGCTACGTTTAGGGACGCCTTTGTGTGTACCTGATACTGATGGGTAGAGACACGAGGTCCTAGAGCAGGCACATCAGTCATCTTTTTGTGTTCACCCAAGAGCCACCGAGATGTAACGTGACTTGAGAGTTAGTTACAGGTGGGCGGGGATGAAGATTGAAGTTTTAGATTTCGTTTCGAAGTGCTTGGCCTGTCAGCGAGCTAAGGTTGAGCATTTGAGACCGGCTGGAGAGTTGCAAACTTTTTACTGTTCCAGAGTGGGAATGGGAGCAGATCTCCATGAAATTCGTTGCGGGTCTACTAGGTCTAGTCGAGGGTATGACTCCATTCGGGTGTTTGTTGTCCGGTTATGCTCAGTTTGCTCAGTTGTTCTTCGGTAAGTTGTGCGTTTGCACGGAGTTCCTTCATCGTTGTATCCAATAAAGGCACCCAGTTCGCTAGCCGTATTTGGCAAAAGCTTCAGGAAGCCTTGGGTACTGTTGAGCTTTAGCTTCGCTTTCCATCTATAGGCCGATGGTCAGACAGAGCGGACTATACAGACTCTGGAGGATATGCTTGTGCGTACGTACTATTTGTTTATTGGTTTTGGGATCGTCACTTGCCATTGATGGAATTCTCCTACGATAACAGTTATCAGTAGACTTTTCTAATGGCAACTTTCAGGCCTTGTACGGTAGGTTGTGTCGATCGCCAATCTGTTTTACTGACTCCACGAGAGCAGGAATTTTCGGACCCCAGCTAGTCCAGAGACTTCGCAGAAGATCCAGTTGATTTAGGTCAGGATGAGAGCAGCCCATGGCAGACAGAAGTCTTATGCCGACCGTAGTTGTCGCAGACTTGAGTTCGCAGTGGGAGATCATGTATTCCTAGGGATTTTTTCGATGAATGGCGTGTTGAGTTATGGGAAGCTTAGTTCCAGAATTGTAGGTACTTTTGAGATCCTTGAAGCGAGTTAGTACCGTTGCTTATAATTTGGCACTTCCGCTCAGATTTTTGAGTACTCACCCCGTATTCCTTGTGTCGATACTTTGCGAATACCTTCATGACCTTTCTCACATGATTCAGTATCAGACTATTTAGTTTTGACGCGATCTTTTTCGTTCACCGACGGCCGATAGTGTTAGTGGATCAGCAGGTGGAGAAACTTCGGTCAAGGGTCTTGCCATCTGTGGAGGTTTTCTTTGGCGTATCCCATCTAGTGAGGGGATCACTTAGGAGGCTACGAGCGAGATGTGGAAGTTTTGCACTCATCTCTTTGAAGGTATGCATAGTAAGAATTTTAATTCGGGGACGAATTTTCTTTAAGGGGGAGATTGTAACACCTTAGGATTTCGATTAGTGTTAATTAAGCGATAGTGCGGGTTTTCTGTATAAAATTTACCAATTTGGGTTCCTCACAATTTATAACAATTAATTAATATTTTATTTTTAATTGTTTAGAGCTTGAATACACGTGTTCACGTTAATGTGAGGGTTTGCTTGTGCTAATCTAGTTAGTAACCATGACAACTTAATCAAATCATAATCCTTGTTTAAACCTTAACCCTAAACCTAGATATTTGTGTGAGATATTTTTTTGGATGAGAGGAGGTGGCAAGGTGAATCATGGAGGCAAGGTGAATCATGGAGGGCATTAATGAGCATAAATAGAGGTGAAGGGTAGAGAGTAAGAATAAGGACTTATCACACCCTACACTCACCTCTCTCTCTCTTTTCACCTCACACACTCTCATTCTCACTCTATCTCATCATTTTCTTCTTTCCTCAACCCTCAAACTGAACACTTAACCTTTCCTTCACTAAACCAACACTAAACTTCACAAAATCTCACCCAAATCACTTCTTAATCCTTATTTTTCCTCTTAAATGCCTTGGAGCTTGGAAAGCTGGGATCTTTGAGCTTGTGGGAGTTGGTAATGATCTCTATCTGTTAAGTAGGTTCTTTTAGTGTTGTGTAGCTTATTAGTTTTAGTTTAGAACGCGTAAAGTTTAGTTTCGGGTAAATATCATATTTTTAGTGTAGCTTTGGGTCTCGGATGATCTTCTATCAAACCCGACATTTGTTGAAAAAGTTCCCATCACAGTGACCTTGTGTAGTGACCTAGAACGCACCATAAAAACCTGAGCCCATTCCCTTTCCTTATGGCCGCAAATAAATTGCTTCTGGCCGCAGATTACGGCCAGACTGGTGAGTTGGGTGTTGTGTTTTGGTCTTGGGGTCTCTGGGGTTGTGTGTGGTCTTGTGGTACATGCAACTTTCATAAATTGTTGGTGTAGAAAAATCTGGGATCACTTTTCTTGTTTTCTAGTATTTCTACTACGCGCGTTACGTTATCCGATACGGTTCGTGTTCTTGTGTTGCTGTTGCTCTTGAGTTGGTTTCGTAGTGTCGCTACGCACGTTAGCTACTAAACGAACACTTGAGAGTATGTTTGGAGTTGGTGCGTCGGTCAAACATAGTTTGTACGTGTTATTGGTCGATGGCTAATATATACTTGTTTTGTTGTTATGTGATTTTAGGATCACAGGCGAGGACTTCGGACGCTGCGAAGAAGGGAAAGCGAGTTGTTGGTTTTACTTAGCCAAAGATCATTTGTGAGTAGATTTAACATCTACAGAGGAATCACCCGCATGGCGTTATGCGTCTGGGCTAGAATAAATGATATGATTCTTGATATTAATTATATGGACATTGATTGTGCATGTGTACCTTTGTTGCATACCTCATTTTCCTATTTGCATATAGACATATTATTAATGAGACACAACACCATTATTAACTGTTTATGTTATACGAGCACTAATTGTATGCTACACACACTCCGTCGATAATTTCCATGACACGCACAACCCATATACATACGGGATATAGTTGACACCTATACATATGTGATATTGTATTGGTTAGGGACATTGAGACATTGGTCCGCATTCCTTTGTGCATATGACATATAGCATACCTGTATACCTACATGCTTACACATATGCCTTGCCATGTCTACATGCTAGCTACTCATATACCTATATGGTATTGTACCATTAGACATAGGTATATACACATATGAGACACAGCTACATGTACATCTTGCATACATACTTACATGTACACATACCTAGCTTGATATAGCTACACCTATATCTGGAGGGTATTGTATCATTATTGACATGTATATACACATACCTAGCTTGATATAGCTACACACATACCTGGAGGGTATTACAACATTTTTGATAGGTAGATACACATATCTTGCTATACCGTCATGGTTACGCATACCTGGCTATAGCTACATGTTCACCTTTATATGATGTTGTATGGATTTTGGAGGAATTAGGAACCACATGATATATTTAATAACTTGTTGCAGTTAAATAGCAGTTTTTCCTTCATATGCTCATATTACTGTTTCATGTTGCATATATTATATTTCATGGATTTCGCATTGATATATGGAATTCATATGATGTTTTCTGGATGTTTTATTCCTTCGTATATATATCAGTTGTATGGGACGCTGATATATATATGTATATATATGGTGTATATATATATCAGTGGTATGAGACGCTGTTATTGTTAGCGTATATGCCCGAGAGGCCATTATTGTATCATACTAGCTTGTATATTACTTAATGGAAGCTTGGGATATTCACAGTTGTATTAACAGTCTTGCTCAACATAGTAGTATGCTACTTGGTTTATATCAATCTTAATATGTGTATATGTTTCTTTTAGCATATCGCGAATACATATTGGTAAGGCCATTAGGATCATGCTTGACTACCATCATTGTGATTTCAGTCACACTAGTGGGAGCTGGGTAGTCTACAAGCACATCCTTTTTCAGGTTCCTAGTCGTAGGATTATCGAGACAGGGCATCGATACTCCAGAGTAGACTAGTGTATACGCTTCTCCTCCCAGCAGGGGAGATGGTCTGTTCCACAGCCATTAGTACGTTGTACTGGAGATAGTATGAAGGTGCTCATTGGATTACGGATACACCGGACAGGACTCGCAGGGAACAGTTGGTTGGTATTATACCCGTCGTCAGTTAACAGTTCCCAGGTGACATGAGTACAACATAGTCCGTTGACTTGATACTGCTGCTTCGTCTCGAGTGTGTTCCTACTGTTCTTAGATTACTACCCTACCACGGCTCAAAGGAGTCGTGCAAACAGGTAGCAGTTGGGAGCAGTCCCGAAGCACTTGGAGGCAGTAGCGGTTAGTTAGGATTCGTCACTCCCGGTATTGAGAGTTGATATCGCGCTGTGTTTGGAGAGCCAGTACGCAAAGTCCCTGGCAAGGGCAAACGAGATTTACTGGTAGGATTTACAGTAGCTTCTCAAGGTGTAATGGGCTTCACTCCGACACGACTTATACAGCTTTTAAGGGACTGACGCTTGCCGCCCCCTAGGCCCGATATGCGCTAGTCTTAGACGAACAGACCGGACTATACGGAGATTGTCACATCAGGCTCAGTAGGAGTTCGGATGGGATTCCTTGTCGGCCTTCTTATCGACATCTACCTGGGGACCGTTACGTACAGCTAGTACCGCTTGCGGCCTGTGGTTAAACCCACTGCTTGCGTAGTATCGAGTCTTTAGAGTCCCACACAGAGAGTTTCCCTGCTTCAGGCGAAACGATATAGAGATCGAATGGTTTTACGACTGGGTTCGGACACATACGTTTATTTATGCACGTATGATGTTCGGACTGTTTTTACTAGCGGGCTTTAGTTTAAGCCAGATTCTAGTATTGGATTATTGGATTTATACATTCTCAGATTTTTCGTGTTTTACGGATGGGAGGGGCATTCTCGTAATTACTCGAGAAGCTTCTAGAAGAAAGGTGACTCATTATGTTTTAATTCATTTATGAATTAAGCTTAATAAGGTGGAGGAGATGATGAATTTGCATTAATTACATCATGAGTCATGAGGTGATTCACCTCAAAGTAATTAATGAAGCATGGTTGATAATTTTATATATTATTACTTAGATATTTTCATGCTTCATTATTTATCCAAATGACTCAAGATTTATATTCATTCTCATAAACACATTCTCTCTCCTCAAGCTCTCTCGCTTCAAAGATCTAACCCTAATCCTCTCATGTGTTGAGATCCTAAGGGTTAGCAAGACTAATAGATCCCTAATTCATCTCTATATCCTCTAGGTTACTTTGATTAGCAATCATAGCCACCTAGTTACCTCAAGTGAGAGGTTAAAACTTGGAGAAGGAACTCTCGGGTGGATCTTCTATCACATCGAGGAGGCCGACGAGGAGGTGAACAATAAGAACAAGAAGGACTAGTATCTTGAGATATAATCATCTATCATAGTAGTTTAGCACTTCTAGATAGTTGTTAGTTAGGGTTTAGCAAAGATCCGTAAAGTTAGTCGATGTTAACTTTTAAAAAAATGTTTGTTTTACCTATTCAGCCTTCCCGCATCATGTGGGGTGTCTAACGTCGACTTACTGTGGTATCAGAGCCTAGCTAAACCATAACTAATATGTCAGCAAAGTCGTTAGAAATTCGATCGCAAAACGAACCCGAAAATACGACGTTTTCACATAGTTTCTGCCGTTTTTAAAACATGGTCTAAATATTTTTTAAGGGCCCTTAAAAATACAAGCAGGGTTTTTTAAGAATTGTGAAGAAATTTGGGACTGTGAATCGGCCATACCACCGCGGAACCATCGCCGATCCAAGCGATCCGCCGCGGATCCGCAGCCGAGTTGACTCCGAGTCAACCTAAATTTGCACAGTTATTCTTCTGTGTTGTTGTTGTGTTTTCTGGGATGATTTGTTTCAGCTCAGGTTTTATGTGCACAGAGAATTGTTAGGAGTAGATTCATTTGTGTTGCTTGATCGAAGTTCTTAGATGTTTGACTAACTTGATTATATCCGTGTTATGTTTAATGTGTTCGTAAACCTCCCATAACTGCTAGTATGTCGGTTAGCAGGGGGTTGCACATTTCTGTAATGGTTTTTACTGGTTTGTGAATGTGGACTTGTTGGATTGTCGTGAATGGATAGCCAGTGATATGAGACGAGTGTTTCTTTCATTCAAATGTAAATTGTAAGTTGTTGTAATATTCTTTTGTGGGGCACATCCGGGTTGAGGTTGTAGCCACCATTGTATTATTTCATTTACTGTTTTCTGCTCCTAGGATAGACCCAAGGTGGGGTGCACAAACTACCGGCTACTTTGAAGTGTTTAGTGGCCTACTCATATCATTGAGGGAAACCGCTTCACTTCGGGTACTAGGAGGGTAGTTTGCCGTACCTGTAGGGGTCTAGGGTGGGGTTTTGGCTATTCATCGCGACTGTGTAATCCGTCTTTCTTTGTAGGCTCAAAAGGAATGCGGATTCGTAGAAAATCCAATATGTTCAACTGTGATCTGGAATGCCTATTATTGCATCTGACGAATGTACAATATCTATATATGATATCTAGTAGGCGTCACTTATGTTTTGCACCCGTGCTAACCCAGCCCCCGCTCTGTCGTTAGTTAAGTAACCTAACGGGTGAATGACGGGGCCCAGTGGCGAATGCGGATGGCATAAGAGGATGTTGTATTTTCATTGTTTTCTGCAATGATAGGTTAATTGATGGGACGCATTATATTAATGCAAAGAAAATAAACCAAAGTTCAATCGTTGGAACAGTTTAAAAGAAAACACTCGGTTATTTTAAAACAGAAGATATTTTTTAAACTGCGGAGCTTAAACCACTTCTTTTAAAACCTATCAGGTTCCTTCGATAATATCAAGTTCACTACGTTCACGGTTTCGCCAAAACCATTCGTAGCCCTCCGTCATTTCATTTGGGTATTCAGTAGTATTCAAGCTATGTATTTTGACCAACGCCAAGGCATAGTGTTTGGTAGCTGCTAGGTATTCATTTGTTGCATAGATAAATGAGTTAGTTTGGGACAGTCGTATTATCATTTGGCCAACGTCAAGGGTATGTACGGATGGGTTCAAATTAAAAAGATAATGATGGGTAGAACTTGACATGTGACTTATGACATTTTGACCAACGCGAAGGTCAAAAGAGCATGGGGCAGAAATTGATATCGGGAATTTCTAAAGAAACTGAAATTTGCTAAGAGTTGCATACCATTTGGAGTGTGATAATTTTGGTAGGATTCCTTCAGCTTTATCACACGATGATATTTGGATTCCGATCCTACTGTGAGTATCCGCTACTCATCAGGAAATTCTTTCACTTACCGATCAATGCTATAAACCATGTGTCGAGAAAGGTTTCAGCGGGGCTACGCCCCCAGAGAAAAGAGGTTATTTAATTAAGGAACTTCGCGAAATCGTCGTAAAACCTCCCTCGAAGTACCGACACTGGCCTGGCTGAACGGTTACGCAAGTATTATACGCTGAGAATAGTCCAGACTAGTTCTTCCTTTATGGTTTGAGGAGGGATTCGAGAAACAGTGGGAGCCATCCTGTTTAGATAAACTAAAAACCACTCTAAACTTGCAAGTGCATCATGCTAAAGTGTTTCTTCTCTCTCTCATTGCAGCGACCCAGAACATGACAGGCCATAAGTTATTATTAGATAAAAATATTTTGACAGGGCTAAACTATAAAGATTGGTTCCGGAATGTTAAGATGGTTATTACCTATGACAAATTGGCGTATGTCCTTACTACAAAGGCCCCTGCCGTCCCAGGTCCTGAATCCAGTGTCGCGGATAAGGAAATCCGCAAGACCTGGGAGTTAAACTGCGCGAAGGCCAAGTGCATCGTGCTCGCCTCTATGAATAATGAACATTAGAGGAGGCACGGGAATATGGATCTAGAGTCCATATTTCTCCACACCAAGGAACTGTATGAAGAGCAATCTCGTATAGCTAGATACGAGACCTTGAAGAACTTGTTTCAGTCAAGGATGGCCATCGGATCATCTATAGGGGAACATGTCCTTAAGATGATTGGCTATATTGAAGAGCTCGCAGACCTCGGGACAACATTAGAGAACGAGCTGTATACAGACTTGATTCTCCAGTCCCTTCTTTCCACCTACGCCCAGTTTATCTTGAATTTCAACATTCAAGGTAAAGAAGTTGAACTTCCAGAACTCCTTAACATGTTGAGGAGTGCAGAGGGCACCTTGCAGAAAGCAAGGGAAACACCCACTATGTTTGTTCGCGGTGCTTCCTCTTCCAGGTCCAAGGCAAGGGCCAAAGGAAGGAAGAAGAAGGCCGCTACCAAACCGAGAGGTGGTGTTGGTGAGATGGAAGCCAAGGGAAAGGCAAAGGTTGCGGTGCCAGTAGTGGCAAAGGACGAGTGCTTCCACTGTCATAGGAAAGGCCATTGGAAGAAGTATTGCAAAGCTTGGATTGCCAAGAACCTGGATTCGAAGCATGTTGTGGCTTCGGCCTTGGGTGTGTTTGTTATTGAGAACTGTTTGTTACTTAACTCTACTTCCTGGGTACTTAATGCCGGAGCAGAATCTCATATCTGTAATTCATTACATACTTTGAGAAACCGTAGAGTTATTAGGGTAGGCGATTTGTCTCTCAGAGTTGTGAACGGAATGAGCTTGGACGCTGAATCCATTGGAGAATATCCCCTAGGTTTGACAAGTGGGCAGATATTGATTCTACGTAACTGTTTGTATGTACCTAGTTTGACTTGTAATATCATATCAGTGTCCTCACTTTCGAGAGAGGGATATGATTTTACGTTCGTAAGCGATGTAGTAAACATCCACCTAAATCAAGTTCTGATTGGGTCCGGTACATTAGATGACGGTATATACGTATTAAATCAAGCTCATGTTTTCAATGTCCAGAACACACTAAAAAGAAATTCTCCAGATAAAAATCAGGCTTTCTTATGGCATTGTAGACTAGGTCACATCAATGAGACAAGGTTAACTAAGTTACACAGAGAAGGATATTTGGATCCGTTCGAATATCAATCTTATGCCACTTGTCAATCATGTCTCAAAGGAAAGATGACAAAGACTCCATTCACTAGACATGGAGTAAGAGCGAGCGAGCTCTTAAGACTCATACACAGCGATGTATGTGGTCCAATGTCTACACATGCAAGAGGCGGGGTTTTTCATATTTCATTACTTTTATGGATGATTACTCGAGGTATGGATTCATTTTCTTAATGAAACATAAATCCGAGGTTTTTGAGAAATTCCGAGAATATAAGAATGAAGTAGAAAACCAAAACGGCACAAGTATCAAGATACTGAGATCTGATCGAGGTGGTGAATACTTAAGTGCCGAGTTCCTGGGTTACCTAAAAGAGGAAGGAATTCTCTCTAAGCTTACTCCTCCATACACTCCACAACACAACGGTGTATCGGAAAGACGGAACAGAACCCTATTGGATATGGTACGTTCCATGATGAGTAATGCTGAGTTACCGCGATCTTTCTTGGGTCATGCGCTAGAATCAGCTGCATATCTTTTGAACAGGGTTCCTACCAAGACTGTGCCTACCACACCATATCAGATGTGGAGTGGGAAGAAACCCTATCTTTAGTATCGCAAGATATGGGGATGTCCGGCTTTTGTTAAAAAGCAGCATGCAGACAAACTCGAGGCACGCTCAGTACAGTGTAAGTTTGTGGGATATCCAAAGAACTCCAAGGGGTATTTTTTCTATTACGCAGAGAAACAAAAGTTTTTTGTTTCTCGTAATGCCCATTTTTTAGAACAACAGTTTTTAGAAAAGGAAACAAGTGGGAGCACAATAGAACTGGAAGAAATTGCAGAACCACAAACTACTACTGAAAGTTTCGTAGAACTAGTAGTTCCAGAAGAACAGGACATTCCCGCACCCCTCCGCAGGAGTAGTAGGCCGTCTCATCCGCCTGAGAGATACTACGGTTTTCTCATAGACGGGGATAGAGAGGATTGCGTCATAGATAATGATGAACCTACTAGCTTCCAGCAGGCCATCCAGAGCGGCGACTCAGTAAGATGGCTGGATGCAATGCGGACCGAGATGGTGTCCATGTACACCAACAAAGTATGGACTTTGGACTTTGCTCCAGATGGGTTAAAACCCATAGGATGCAAGTGGATCTTCAAGAAAAAGATTGGTGTAAATCGACAGGTAGAAACCTATAAGGCTAGACTTGTTGCAAAGGGTTTTCGTCAAAGACCTGGTTTGGACAATGACGAAACTTTTTCTCCAGTGGCTATGCTCAAATCCATTCGGATCCTTCTTGCCATTGTTGCCTTCCATGATTATAAGATCTGGCAGATGGGCGTAAAGACGGCTTTTTTAAATGGTAATTTAGAAGAGTGCGTCTATATGGATCAACCAAAAGGTTTCAATCAGAGTGGGAGCAGCGGGAAAGTGTGCAAGTTGCTTAAGTCCATTTATGGACTAAAGAAGGCATCACGGAGTTGGAATATCTGTTTTGATGAAACGGTCAAAGAATATGACTTTATCAAAAATCCAGATGAACCATGTATATATAGTAAAATTGTAGCATGAACTGTCGTATTCCTCGTCTTGTACGTGGATGACATTCTCTTGATAGGAAATGACATTCCTATGCTACAATCTGTCAAAGGATTCTTGTCACACAGGTTCTCCATGAAAGATCTGGGTGATTGCTCTTACATTCTGGGGATCCAGATCTATCGTGATAGATCTAAGAAGATGTTGGGACTTTCACTGTCTAGGTATATCAACACTATATTGAAAAGTTTCAGTATGGAAGATTCTAAGCACGGTAATTTACCGGCTTGTCACGGAATCACCCTCTCCAAAGAGATGTCTCCCAAGACTGATTTGGAAAGGGATCATATGTCAGTTATACCCTACGCTTTTGTAGTAGGCTCCATAATGTATGCGATGTTGTGCACCAGACCAGATGTTGCTTACGCACTGAGCGTGGTAAGCCGGTATCAGTCAGGCCCATGGGAGAAGCACTGGATAGCAGTAAAGAACATTCTCAAGTACCTGAGAAGGACTAAGGATATGTTCTTGGTTTACGGCAGAAAAGACCTCCAGATCGAGGCTTTTGCTGACTCCAGCTTCTAGAGTGACAAGGATGACTCCAAGTCCATGTCAGGTTATGTCTTTACCCTCAATGGAGGGGCGGTGTGATGGAAGAGTTCCAAGCAAGACATCGTTGCTGACTCGACGATGGAAGCGGAGTATATCATTGCTTGCGATGCCGCAAAAGAAGCAGTCTGGATGAAGATGTTCCTCACAGAACTTCAGGTGGTTCCATCCATTATTGATCCAATACCTCTCTATTGTGACAACAACGGGGCTATAGCTTTAGCGAAGGAACCCAAGAGCTATCAGAAGTCCAGACACATCTTAAGGCGGTATCACCTGATCAGGGAGATCATTGATCGCCAGGAGATCGAGGTCCGGAGAGTTGCTACAGAGGAGAACACTGCAGATCCATTCACAAAGGCCTCACCTCAGACACAGTTTGAGAGGCTATTCGAGATGATAGGTCTTCGATATGCCAGTATATAGCCCTAGTGCAAGTGGGAGATTGTTAGTGTATATGCCCTAGGGGCCATTATTGTATCATACTAGCTTGTATATTACCTAATGGAAGCTTAGGATATTCACTGTTGTATTAACAGTCTTGCTCAATATAGTAGTATGGTACTTGGTTTATATCTATATTAATATGTGTATATGTTTCTTTTAGCATATCGCAAATACATATTGATAGAGCCCTTAGGATCATGCTTGACTACTATCGTTGTGACGGCAGTCACACTAGTGGGAGCTGGGTAGTTTACAAGCACATCCTTTTTCAGGTCCCTAGTCGTAGGATTATCAAGACAGGGCATCGATACTCCAGAATAGACTAGTGTATACGCTTCTCATCCCAGCCGGGGAGATGGTCTGTTCCACAGCCATTAGTACGTTGTACTGGAGATAGTATGCAGGTGCTCGTTGGGTTACGGGTACACCAGACAAGACTCGCAGGGAACTGTTGGTTGGTATTATACCCGTCATCAGTTAACAGTTCCCAGGTGACATGAGTACAGCATAGTCCGTTGACTTGATACTGCTACTTCGTCTCGAGTGTGTTCCCACTGTTCTTAGATTGCTACCCTACCATGGATCAAAGGAGTCATGCAAACAGGTAGCAGTTGGGTGCAGTCCCGAAGCACTTGCAGGCAGTGGCGGTTAGATAGGATTCGTCTCTCCCGGTATTGGGAGTTGATATCGCGCTGTGTTTGGAGCACCATTACTCAAAGTCCCTGGGCTGGGCAAACGAGACTTACTGGTAGGATTTCCAGTAGCTTCTCAAGGTGCAATGGGCTTCACTCCAACATGAATTATACAGCTTTTAAGGGACAGACGCTTGCCGCCCCATGGCCCGATATGCGATAGTCTTAGACGAACAGACCAGACTGTACGGAGATTGTCACATCAGCCTCAGTAGGAGTTCGGATGGGTTTCCTCATCAGCCATCTTATCGGCATCTACCTGGGGACCGTTACGTACAGCTAGTACCGCTTGCGGCCTGTGTTTAAACCCACTACTAGCGTAGTGTCGAGTCTTTAGAGTCCCACACAGAGAGTTTCCTTGCTTCAGGCAGAACGATATAGAGGTCGTATGGTTTTACGACAGAGTTCGGACACATATGTGTATTTATGCACGTACGATGTTCGGACAGTTTTTACTAACGGGCTTTAGTTTAAGCCAGATTCTAGTATTGGATTATTGGATTTATACAGTCTCAGATTTTCCGTGTTTTACGAATGTGAGGGGCATTTTCGTAATTACTCGAGAAGCTTCTAGAAGAAAAGTGACTCATTATGTTTTAATTCATTTATGAATTAATCTTAATGAGGTGGAGGAATTGATGTGAAATTTGCATTAATTATATCATGAGTCATGAGGTGATTCACCTCAAAGTAATTAATGAAGCATGGTTGATAATTTTATATATTATTACTTAGATATTTTCATGCTTCATTATTTATCCAAATGACTCAAGATTTATATTCATTCTCACAAACACATTCTCTCTCCTCAAGCTCTTTCTCTTCAAAGACCTAACCCTAATCCTCTCATGTGTTGAGATCCTAAGGGTTAGCAAGACTAATATATCCCTAATCCATCTCTATATCCTCTAGGTTACTTTGATTAGCAATCATAGCCACCTAGTTATCCCAAGTGAGAGGTTAAAGCTTGGAGAAGGAACTCTCGGGTGGATCTTCTATCACATCGAGGAGGCCGATGAGGAGGTGAACAACAAGAACAAGAAGGACTAGTATCTTGAGGTGTAATCATCTATCATAGTTGTTTAGCACTTCTAGATAGTTGTTAGTTAGGGTTTAGCAAAGATCCGTAAAGTTAGTCGATGTTAACTTAAACAAAATAATTGTTTTACCTATCCGCCTCCCCGCATCATGTGGGGTGTCTAACATCGACTTACAGTTATATATGTACACCCACCTAATATATCATCATAATGATTTATGCAAATATTCGTATTCATTACTTGATGTTTTCTGGATTTGAGGACCGTGGTAGTTTTCATGAAATTATGTATTATTTGAAAAACCCGGTTTCTCTTGATATGATATTTCGATGCGTCCACCATGAGATTTCTCAGTTCTGAGATTTATGATATATTACCCGATGCGAGGAGTGGAGTGGGCCGTGTGGGGGTACATGGTGGAGCCTGGTATAGTTCCCCTCGGCAAGAAGATCGCAGATGATGGCGATGAGCCTGGAAGGCCGGGCAAGTACCTACCGGTGATAGTATTTAGACTCGGCGATTATCGTGGGGATACCGACCGGAGTTATGTATGTATGGATACGTGGAATTTTGAGTGTCGAAGCTGGGCACTCGGAGTTCCGAGAGACGTATGATACGTACCTATCAGGGCTAATCGTGGTGACGGCGCCTGATAGATGAGTATTTATATGTCGATGCTAGACACTAGTTTTCATGATGTTTTCGGGTGTCGATGTTAGACACTCAGGTTTCATAAGACTTACAGGATGTGTTTTATTTCATACTCCACATTTATTTGATATGCAATGCTTCATGTATTGTAGTACCTGATAGAGTTCCTTTCATGACTTTTGCATTTACATATTGTCATTTATTGCTATCAGCTTGCATGTGATAAACCATCGCAGTACGTGAATACATGCGATTACCTGCATATGTTATTTACTATTCACGAGTTGGCAACTCACCCCCATTGTACCACAGGGTTGTGCAGGTTGTCCCTCAGAGCAGTCAGAGGCAGGGCTTTCATCTATCGTATCATCTTTTGCAGCGGATATCGCTACGGCTGACTGGGTGGAGTTTTGCTATAGGTGGGTTTTCCAGTTATCCGATGTTGCTCAATGTATATTCGTTGTATCCAGTACTCTCCATCTACTACTTTCATGTATTGACTTAGAGACTTGTTGTGAGGACGATATTGTATATTATTTATGACTTGGAGGTCTTTTATGATGTTTCACTTTATATCGGCTTTTCTTCGCTACGGCGTCGTATAGCACCCCCACAAATTATGAATGGAATATATATATATATATTTATATATATATATATATATAATACAGTAGAAGAAACCTACATTAGAAAAATTATAGATGTGGTTAAAAGATAGCTAGAGGTGATATTAATGATTGAATATATATATATCGAGATATGAGATGAAAGCTATAGGGACATGATATGATAGAAATGATGTCTCGAATTTATATAAGAATATGAAAAGTAAATGTGAATAACAATATATAAGTATGTAGTTGCACGAGATTAAGTATGGGATTTAGAGTAGCATGACATGAGATTCATATGATGGAATGTATATGTAAAATGACTTGATGTGTGGGATTGATACGATGAAAAGAGTATACGATGAGATATGATGACTTGGTTGATATGTCGTTATTGGATGCATGTCGATAAGAGATAGTTGATACCTTGCCGGTCCCTTGATACGAGATTGATACGGATGTGACCTGAGAGATAGGTATATATATATATGGATACTGATGTGCATAATGAATGATATGCCGTACGGAACATAGATCCGTACCCCCATTGTTGTATAGGTTGATAGAATGCCTAATTGTTTAATACCGCCGTACGATAGATTACCGTACGCGATGAGTTTTACCTGTTGATTGATCTATACCCTTGATTATAGGATGCCGTATGATAGATTATACCATATGTGGTGTTGTGAGGCTGGGTTCCGATTGATAGTTTCACCGACTCGGATATGTGGTTGATACGTATACCTTTTAGCATTCGCTTACGATGTACCTTATGCTACGTTCATGTCATTCTCATTGCATTACATAACCTTTGCTAGTACACCTACAACATTATCGATGATGCGTATGTTACACTTACACAGATTTCCCGGCTCATACACTTTCATCATCGATAATTGCTATGTCACTTACACAGTAGAATTGCTACATCATGCTGTGATATATTGCTATGCTCACATCAATTCTATGTTGCATGATATACTTGCTATGTTCACATCACCATACTGTTAGTGTATATGCCCTAGAGGCCATTACTGTATCATACTAGTTTGTATATTACTTAATGGATGCTTGGGATATTAACCTTGTATATACAATCTTGCTCAAAATAGTAGTATGCTACTTGGTTTGTTTCTACTTCAATGTGTACATATGTTTATTTTTGTATATCGCCTATACACATTAGTAGAGCCCTTAGGATCTTTGCTTGATTACCAGCGATGTGATGGCCGTCACACTAGTGGGGCTGGGTAATCTATAAGCACATCCTTATGCAGGTCCCTGGTCGCAGGACTATCGAGACAGGGCATCGATACTCCGGAGTAGACCAGCGCATGCGCTTCTCATCCCAGTGTGGGAGACGGTCTGTCCCACAGCCGTCAGTACGTCGTACTTGAGATAGTATGCGGGTGCTCGTTAGGTTACGGGTACACTGGACAGGACTCGTCGGGAACTGACTAGTTGGTATTATACCTATCGTCAGTTATCAGTTCCCAGGTGACATGAGTACAGCTTAGTCTGCTGACTTGACACTGTCACTCCGCCTCGAGTGTGTTCCCACTGTACTTTGACCACTACCCTACCACGGCTCAAAGGAGTCGTGCAAACAGGTAGTGGTTGGGTGCAGTCCCGAAGCACTTGGAGGCAGTGACGGTTAGACAGGATTCGTCTCTCCCGGTATTGGGGGTTGACATCGCGCTGTGTCTAGGAGAGCCATTACACGAGTAGTCCCTGGCCAGGGCAAACGAGATATACTGGTAGGTTTCCAGTGTTATCTCAGGGTGTTTTGGGCTTCGCTCCGGCACGACTTGTACCGCTATTGGGGGACTGACGTTTACCGCCCCCTAGGCCCGCCATGCGATGTATCAGACGAACAGACCGGACTGTACGGAGAATGTCACACTCAGGCTCAGTAGGAGTTCAGATGGGTTTCGCCTCGTCGGTCTTCTTGTCGGCATTACCTGGGGACCGTTACGCACAGCTAGTGCCGCTTGCGGTCTATGGTTAAACCCACTGCCAGCGTAGTGTCGAGTCTTTAGAGTCCCACACAGAAAGCTTTTTGCCTTTAGGCAAAAGAGTAGAGGTCGCATGGTATTGCGACAGGTCGCATGGTTTTGCGACAGGGTTCGGTCACATCCGTGCACTTGTGCACGTACAGTGTCCGGACAGTTTACACTAGCGGGCTTTGGTTTAAGCCAGATCCTAGTGTACCTTATGGGATTGGATTTATCCAGTTTGCATTCGTGTTCCTCGGAACGCGGATGCGGGTGTGTATGCACAGTTGACAGGGAGGCAGAGGCAGCGGATTCTCATTAGGGTTGTTGACAGTTGACCGTTGACTATTTGACTTTATGCTCAACCCTAATGAGAATATGATATGTGATTAACTATTATATTAATTAAGTATTATGGTGATATGGTTGTTGACTTGTTGACTTTGTTGACTTGTTGACTTTTGTTGACTTGTTGACCGGTTGACTAGGCTTGACTAGTTGACCATCATGATAACCATAGCCATCATTTCATGGCAAAGACTTTTGTTTACTTGCTCATTTGTGTAAAATGAGTGAATGAAATGATATGGTTGTGGTTGCTTCTAACCATCACATAAGACTTTTTTTGATATGATGAGTTATGATCACTTTGGATTATTAGAGGGTGAAAGAAAAAAGAGAGCCTCATTTCTTTCTTGCTCATTCTCTCTCTTGTTCTTGAGCTCTCCTCTTGCTCTCACCCTCAACCTCTTGCTCCCTCTCTTGATCTATGGTTCTCTTGTCTCATGAGTTGAGAATCAAGAACCATAGATAAAATCCCATTCTATTTCTTCTCTACTCATTCTAGTTCACTAGGTTTAGCAAACCAAGTGAACTAGTTTCTTCAAAGAACGAAGAAGGAGCTAAAGGTTGGAGCTTTCAGGTGGATCTATCTTCGGCGTACGGAGACGACGAGAAGAAGCCATCGGACCACCATCGGAGCTTTGAAGACGAAGGAGTTCAAGACAAGCTAGGTATAACCCCCTAACCGAGTAGCTAGAATCTCTTAGTTAGGATGTTAGATAGATGTTTAACCAAGATCCGGGCTATAGGTCCATGTTACCATCTTTAAGAAAATCGTTTTTTACCAAATTCCGCATTCCCGAAAGTATCGGGAGAGGTAGCATGGACTTACAGTGGTATCAGAGCCTAGTTAAACTCTATCTAGCATGTTAGCAAGTATCTAGAAGATCGATCAACGAAAAAGTCCCGAAACAAACCCCAAAATTTTTGCAGTTTCTGTCGATTTTTCCACTGTTCAAAAGTTGATTATTTTAACACCTAAAATCGGCTCAGGCTTTTCTGTGGGCACTCACCAAAAATGGTCCAACGTTCGAGTCAACGAGCCGCGGAAACGCGGCGGGAGCACGCTCCCGCCGCGGATCCGCGGCCGAGTCGACTCGGCCGAGGTCAATTTTTAGTGCAGTGTTTTTATGGGGGTATTTGGGGATTTTTGGAATATATATTTTCTTCCCAGATTTTCCAGAACGAAAATTTCTTTTTTGGGGTCCCGAAAATCCGTATTTTTGATCGAACATCTAAAAGACTTAAGCTAACGGGTTTTCTGTAATGTGATATTTGTATTGAACGTCTACTAATCGCTATATGTCGATTAGTGGGGGTTATACAAATCTGTGATCTGTAATGTGCTGGAATGTGTATATAAATATGTTGGATTGTCGCGGGTGAATAGCCGGGGGTTGTGAGACGAGAGTTTTCTTTTCTTGCAATTCATGTAAATTTGTAAATTGATGTAATAATTATTTGTATGGACGCACAATCGGGTCGGGGTTGTAGCCGTCATTGTATAATTTCTTTTTACTGTTTTTGCTCCTAGGATAGACCCATGGAGGGGGTGCACAAACTACCGGGTATGCCGAAGTGTCGAGTGGCCTACTCATGGAGATGAGGGAGGTTGCTACGCTTCGGGTACTTGGCGGGTAGTTTGCCGCACCCGTAGGGGTCTTGGGTGGGGTTTTGGCTATTCACCGCGACCGTGTTATCTGTTTTTGTTACAGGCTCATACAAATTACAGATTCCTAGTATATCCAATGTATTTATCTGTGATCTGAAATGTTTAATCATTGCAGTATATCTATATATGATATTATTTAGGCGTTGCTTATGTTTTACAGACGCGCTAGCCCAGCCCCCGCTCTGTCGTTAGTTAAGTAACCTAACGGGTAATGACGGGGCCCCGTGGCGAATGCGAATGGCATAAGCGTACGTCATATTTTGGTTGTTTTCTGCAATGGTAGGATTAAATGATGGGACGCATTAAAAGAACTAATGCAAGAATATCACGCATTAAAAGAACTAATGCAAGATAATAAACCAAGTTAAAGTCGTTGGAACACTTTCGAAAAACCACTCGGTTCTTTTCAAAACAACTTTTAAATGCGGAGCTTGAGCCACTCCTTTTAAAAGCTATCTCGTTCCATCGACCAAATCAAGTTCACTACGTTCACGGTTTTGCCAAAACCATCCGTAGCCCTCCGTCGTTTCACATGAATAGTCAATAGTATTCAAGCTGTGTTTGTTGGCCAAAGTCAAGGCACAGTGATTGGTAGCTATTGGGTATTCATGTGCAGCATAGATAGATGCGTTGGTTTGGAACAGTCGTACTGCCTTGTTGGCCAAAGTCAAGGGTAGGTGCGGGTGGATTCAAATTAACCTGGAGAACGACGGGCAGAACTTGACATGTGACTTATGATTTGTTGGCCAAAGTCAAGGTCATAAGAGCATGGGGCAAAAATCCACATCGGGAGTTTCATAAGTACTGAAACTTGCTATATTTGCATACCATTTGGAGTGTGATGATTCTGGTAGGATTCCTTCAGTTTCGTCACACAATGATATTTGGATCCCGATCCTACTGTGAGTATATGCTACTCCTCGGGAAATTTCTCACTTAACGATCAATGCTATAAACCTAGTAGGTGCCTAGAAAGGTGTTAGCGGGGCTACGCCCCCAGGGAAAAGAGGTTCTTTAATTAAGGAACTTCGCGAAAGCGTTGGAAAACCTCCCTCGAAGTACCGACACCGGCCTGGCTGAACGGTTAAGCAAGTATTGTACGGTGGGATTGATCCTGACTAATTCTTCCTTTATGGTTTGAGGAGGGATTCGAGAAACAGTGGGAGCCATCCTGTTTAGACAAACTAAAAACCACTCTAAACTTGCAAGAGCATCATGCTGAGTGTTTCTTCTTCTCTCTCCTAATTGCAGCGACCAATCAACATGACTGGACTTAAGTTACTCCTAGATAAAAACAAACTGACAGGGCCAAACTACAAAGATTGGCTTAGGAATGTCAAGATAGCAATCACTTACGACAAGCTGGGGTATCTTCTTACCACCAAAGCTCCCCCTGTCCCTGGTCCAACTTCCAGCGTCGCGGATAAGGAAATCCGCAAGACTTGGGAGATTGATAGCGCGAAGGCCAAATGCCTCCTGCTTGCCTCGATGGACAACGAACATCAGAGGAGGCACGAGAATATGGACATGGAATCCATATTGCTTCATACAAAAGAACTGTATGGAGAGCAATCTCGTATCGCAAGATACGAAGCGTCGAAAAAGTTATTTTCGACAAGAATGGCCGTCGGATCATCAGTAGCCGAGCACGTGCTAAAGATGATCGGCTTCATTGAGGAGCTCGCTGACCTAGGGATCACATTGGAGAGTGAGCTATATACGGATATAGTTCTCCAGTCCCTTCCTTCCACTTACGCCCAGTTTATACTGAACTTCAACTTACAAGAAAAAGAGGTTGAACTTTCAGAGCTCCTCAACATGCTGAGGAGCGCAGAGGGCACCCTACAGAAAGGTAGGGATACATCCACTTTGTTTGTAGGAGGATCATCTTCTTCTAGGTCCAAGGAGAAAGCCAAGGGAAAGAAGAAGAAGGCCCCCGCCAAACCAAGGGGCGGTGTTAGTAAAGTGGATACGAAGGGAAAAGCAAAAGCAACAAAGATAGCGGGGAAGCTTGTGGATAAGGAAGAATGCTTCTATTGTCATAAGAAAGGACACTGGAAGAATGATTGCAGAGCCTGGAAGGCCAGAACACAGGAATTGAAGCAGGTTGCAGCTTCAGCTTCAGGTGTGTATGTTATTGAAAATTGTCTTTCAATAAACTCTACTTCCTGGGTATTGGATACCGGATCAGGATCTCATATCTGTAATTCTTTGCAGGCGTTGAGAAACCGTAGGGTTTTGAAGGCAGGTGACATGACCCTCAAAGTTGCGAACGGAGCTAGCATGGATGCTAAAGCCGTGGGGGACTATCACCTGGGAATGTCAGATGGACATGTTTTGGTTTTGCGTAATTGCTTTTTTGTACCCAACGCAACTTGTAATATCATTTCTGTATCTTTAGTTTCTAAAGAAGGTTATGAATTTGCGTTTGTAAGTAATGTTGTAAACATTCACCTTAATCAAGTTTTGATTGGGTCAGGTACATTGAGTAATGGTATATACGTGTTAAACCAACCACAGATTTTCAACGTCCAGAATACACACAAAAGAAAGTCTCCGGAAATGAATCAGACTTTCTTATGGCATTGTAGATTGGGTCACATCAATGAGAGAAGGTTGACTAAGTTACATACAGAAGGATATTTGAATGCGTTCGAATATCAATCGTATGCCACTTGTCAATCTTGTCTCAAAGGAAAGATGACAAAGACTCCGTTTACTGGACAAGGAGTAAGAGCGAGCGAGCTCTTGGGACTCGTACACAGTGACGTGTGCGGTCCAATGTCTACACATGCCCGAAGCGGACATTCTTACTTCATTACTTTTACGGATGACTTCTCAAGGTACGGTTATGTCTTCTTGATGAAACATAAGTCCGAGGCCTTTGGAAAATTCCAGGAGTATAAGAATGAAGTAGAGAAACAGACCGGCAAAAGTATTAAGATTCTAAGATCGGATCGAGGTGGAGAATACTTAAGTGCCGAGTTCCTGGACTGTTTAAAAGAGAACGGAATTCTCTCTCAGCTTACTCCTCCATACACCCCGCAACATAACGGTGTATCGGAGAGACGGAACCGCACCCTATTGGATATGGTGCGGTCCATGATGAGTAACGCTGAGTTACCGCGATCATTCTGGGGATATGCGCTAGAATCAGCCGCATACCTTTTGAACCGAGTTCCTACTAAGACCGTGCCTACTACACCATATGAGATGTGGTGTGGGAAGAGACCCTATCTTAAGCATATTAAGACATGGGGATGTCCAGCTTTTGTCAAAAAGCAGCATGCGGACAAGCTCGAGGCAAGCTCAGTACAGTGCAAGTTTGTGGGATATCCAAAGAATTCCAAAGGATATTTCTTCTACTGTGAAGAGGAACAAAAAGTCCTTGTTTCTCGTCATGCCTACTTCTTGGAAACTGAGTTTTTGGAAAACCAGATAAGTGGGAGCACAATAGAACTGGAAGAAGTTCCAGAACCACAGACTGTTACTGAAAGCTTAGTGGAACCAGAGGGTTCAACAGAACAGGACATTCCTACGCCGCTCCGCAGGAGTAGTAGGCAGACTCATCCGCCCGAGAGATACTACGGTTTTCTCATAGACGGGGATAGAGAGGATTGCATCATAGATTATGATGAGCCTACTAGCTTCCAGCAGGCCGTTCAGAGCGTTGACTCATTGAAATGGCTGGATGCAATGCGGACCGAAATGGAGTCCATGTACACCAACAAGGTATAGACGTTGGACATTGCTCCAGACGGGGTAAAACCCGTAGGATGCAAGTGGATCTTCAAAAGGAAGATTGGTGTAGATGGACAGGTTGAGACCTATAAAGCTAGGCTGGTAGCAAAGGGTTTTCGTCAAAGACCTGGTTTGGACTATGACGAAACCTTTTCTCCAGTAGCCATGCTGAAATCCATTCGGATCCTTCTTGCCATTGCTGCCTTCCACGATTATGAGATCTGGCAAATGGACGTAAAGACAGCTTTTCTAAATGGAAATTTAGAGGAGTGTGTCTATATGGACCAGCTAGAGGGTTTCATTCAGAGTGGGAGCAGCGGAAAGGTGTGCAAGTTGCTTAAGTCCATCTATGGACTAAAGCAGGCATCGCGGAGTTGGAACATCTGCTTTGATGAGACGGTCAAAGAATTTGGCTTTATCAAAAATCCAGATGAACCATGCATCTATAGTAGATTTGTAGCGAGAACTGTAGTATTCCTCGTTTTATACGTGGATGACATTCTCTTAATAGGAAATGACATTCCTATGCTACAATCTGTCAAGGGGTTCTTGTCACACAGGTTCTCCATGAAAGACCTGGGTGATGCCTTATACATTCTGGGTATCCGGATCTACCGTGACAGATCCAAGAGGATATTAGGACTATCACAGTCCAGGTACATCGACACCATACTGAAGAGATTCAGTATGGAAGATTCTAAGCGCGGTAACCTACCGGCTTGTCACGGGATCACCCTCTCTAAAGAGATGTCTCCCAAGACTGATTTGGAGAGGGATCGCATGTCTATTATACCCTACGCTTCTGCGGTAGGCTCTATAATGTATGCGATGTTGTGTACCAGACCGGATGTAGCTTATGCACTGAGTGTGGTAAGCCGGTATCAGTCAAACCCTGGGGAGAAACACTGGATAGCGGTAAAGAACATTCTCAAGTACCTGAGAAGGACTAAGGAGATGTTCTTGGTGTATGGCGGAAAAGACCTCCAGATCGAGGCCTTTGCTGACTCCAGCTTCCAAAGTGACAAGGATGATTCCAAGTCCATGTCGGGCTTTGTCTTTACCCTCAATGGAGGGGCGGTGTGTTGGAAGAGTTCCAAACAAGAAACCGTTGCAGACTCGACGATGGAAGCGGAATACATCGCTGCATCTGATGCCGCAAAAGAAGCTGTCTGGATGAGGAAGTTCTTGAAAGAACTTCAGGTGGTTCCGTCCATTGTTGATCCAATACCTCTGTATTGCGACAACAACGGGGCTATAGCTTTAGCGAAGGAACCCAGGTCCCATCAGAGATCCAGGCACATCTTGAGGCGGTATCACCTGATCAGGGAGATCGTGGATCGCCAGGAGATCGAGGTTCGGAGAGTCGCTTCAGAAGATAACACTGCAGATCCATTCACCAAGGCCCTGCCCCAGACTCAGTTCGAGCGGCTGATCGAGATGATAGGTCTTCGATACGCCAGTACATGGCCTTAGTGCAAGTGGGAGATTGTTAGTGTATATGCCCTAGAGGCCATTACTGTATCATACTAGTTTGTATATTACTTAATGGATGCTTGGGATATTCACCTTGTATATACAATCTTGCTCAAAATAGTAGTATGCTACTTGGTTTGTTTCTACTTCAATGTGTACATATGTTTATTTTTGTATATCGCCTATACACATTAGTAGAGCCCTTAGGATCTTTGCTTGATTACCAGCGATGTGATGGCCGTCACACTAGTGGGGCTGGGTAATCTATAAGCACATCCTTATGCAGGTCCCTGGTCGCAGGACTATCGAGACAGGGCATCGATACTCCGGAGTAGACCAGCGCATGCGCTTCTCATCCCAGTGTGGGAGACGGTCTGTCCCACAGCTGTCAGTACGTCGTACTTGAGATAGTATGCGGGTGCTCGTTAGGTTACGGGTACACTGGACAGGACTCGTCGGGAACTGACTAGTTGGTATTATACCTATCGTCAGTTATCAGTTCCCAGGTGACATGAGTACAGCTTAGTCTGCTGACTTGACACTGTCACTCCGCCTCGAGTGTGTTCCCACTGTACTTTGACCACTACCCTACCACGGCTCAAAGGAGTCGTGCAAACAGGTAGTGGTTGGGTGCAGTCCCGAAGCACTTGGAGGCAGTGACGGTTAGACAAGATTCGTCTCTCCCGGTATTGGGGGTTGACATCGCGCTGTGTCTAGGAGAGCCATTACACGAGTAGTCCCTGGCCAGGGCAAACGAGATATACTGGTAGGTTTCCAGTGTTATCTCAGGGTGTTTTGGGCTTCGCTCCGGCACGATTTGTACCGCTATTGGGGGACTGACGTTTACCGCCCCGTAGGCCCGCCATGCGATGTATCAGACGAACAGACCGGACTGTACGGAGAATGTCACACTCAGGCTCAGTAGGAGTTCAGATGGGTTTCGCCTCGTCGGTCTTCTTGTCGACATTACCTGGGGACCGTTACGCACAGCTAGTGCCGCTTGCGGTCTGTGGTTAAACCCACTGCCAGCGTAGTGTCGAGTCTTTAGAGTCCCACACAGAAAGCTGTTTGCCTTTAGGAAAAAGAGTAGAGGTCGCATGGTATTGCGACAGGTCGCATGGTTTTGCGACAGGGTTCGGTCACATCCGTGCACTTGTGCACGTACAGTGTCCGGACAGTTTACACTAGCGGACTTTGGTTTAAGCCAGATCCTAGTGTACGTTATGGGATTGGATTTATCCAGTTTTCATTCGTGTTCCTCGGAACGCGGATGCTGGTGTGTATGCACAGTTGACAGGGAGGCAGAGGCAGCGGATTCTCATTAGGGTTGTTGACAGTTGACCGTTGGCTATTTGACTTTATGCTCAACCCTAATGAGAATATGATATGTGATTAACTATTATATTAATTAAGTATTATGGTGATATGGTTGTTGACTTGTTGACTTTTGTTGACTTGTTGACTTTGTTGACTTGTTGACTTTTGTGGACTTGTTGACCGGTTGACTAGGCTTGACTAGTTGACCATCATGATAACCATAGCCATCATTTCATGGCAAAGACTTTTGTTTACTTGCTCATTTGTGTAAAATGAGTGCATGAAATGATATGGTTGTGGTTGCTTCTAACCATCACATAAGACTTTTTTTGATATGATGAGTTATGATCACTTTGGATTATTAGAGGGTGAAAGAAAAAAGAGAGCCTCATTTCTTTCTTGCTCATTCTCTCTCTTGTTCTTGAGCTCTCCTCTTGCTCTCACCCTCAACCTCTTGCTCCCTCTCTTGATCTATGGTTCTCTTGTCTCATGAGTTGAGAATCAAGAACCATAGATAAAATCCCATTCTATTTCTTCTCTACTCATTCTAGTTCACTAGGTTTAGCAAACCAAGTGAACTAGTTTCTTCAAAGAACGAAGAAGGAGCTAAAGGTTGGAGCTTTCAGGTGGATCTATCTTCGGCGTACGGAGACGACGAGAAGAAGCCATCGGACCACCATCGGAGCTTTGAAGACGAAGGAGTTCAAGACAAGCTAGGTATAACCCCCTAACCGAGTAGCTAGAATCTCTTAGTTAGGGTGTTAGATAGATATTTAACCAAGATCCGGGTTATAGGTCCATGTTACCATCTTTAAGAAAATCGTTTTTTACCAAATTCCGTATTCCCGAAAGTACCGGGAGAGGTAGCATGGACTTACACATACCATGTCGCATGATATACAGGATATGCACACATTTCTGTTATATGTTTGCATACTTCATGCTTTATCATTATACGCATTGAGATTTGCTGATTTCATGAGATTCTAGATTTGAGAACCGTGGTTAAATTTCAAAGAAAATTATGTATTGTTTTAAAAACCCGGTTTCTGTTGATATGATGTTTCGAGACGTCCACCATGTGTTTTCTCAGTTCTAAGATTGGCATGTGTAACCCGATTCGAGGAGTGGGAGGCACCGTATGCGGGTACATGGTGGACCCGGTATGGTTCCCCGGGGCGAGAGGTGATTTTCGTGGTGTAGACGATGATCCTAGCAGAGGGATCAGTACCTACCGGTGATAGCATTTGGACTCGGCGGTAATCCGGAGGATAACGACCGGAGTCGTAAGATGATATAGGCCGATCCGGACTGACGGAGCCTGAGGGTCGATCCGGACTGACGGAGCCTTTGATATGAGGATTTACGTGTCGATGCTGTACACGGGTTTTATGATGTTTCAAGTGTCGATGTTGGACACTCAGGTTCCATGATTTTTTCGTGTCATGATCAGTCGAAAATATTGGATTTTTAACATAGCAATTTCCCTACTATTTGTAATCATCTAAAGGTGTTTGGTATAAATATAGAATATATTAGCAACTTGTCTGCAAAAATACGAAATAACATGTGTTATACATTATAACCAGCATTATGAGGGAAATTGTGTGTTTATTATTGCATACGTGATCTTTTGTATATCAAACACTTGTCTCGAGATTATGTGCAGGAAATTCTCCAGACTTGTGATCTGGCAGTAAAAGTGCTGATAAAATACGTCACGTCCAAGACTTGTGATATGGCAGTAAACAAGAAAGTGTTAGTTATATGTATGCCCTAGAGGCCATTACTGTACATAGGATGTATATTGTAGTGGATGCTGGGACATATATAGGGAGGACTTTCTTGCTCGACATGATAGTATGCTATCTGGTTGAACTTTACCTTAACGTGCATACTGTTTGTCTCTCTGTTACATGTTGGTAAAGCCCTTAGGATCTGTACTTGACTACCTGGACTATGATGCGGATCATACTAGTGGGGACATGGTAGTCCATAAGTACATCCTTCAAAGTCCCTAGTCGTGGGTGTATCGAGACGGGGCATCGATATACCAGAGTAGACTAGCGTATACCTTCTCGACCCATATAGATGGACGATGGATGATCCCATATCCATCGGTGTTTGACATCAGAGATGATATACGGGTGCTCAGTAGAGACTGGGTACACTGGGCGGACTCGCCGAGAACTCCTAGATGGTATTATACCTCACGTCAGATGGCAGTTCTCTGGTGACACTGGTACAGAGTAGTCTGTTGACCCGAGATCGTCATAGAGTCTTGTGTGGTTCCCACTGTGCTTTGATTTCCATCTTACCACGTCCAAGAGGGCGTGCAAAACGGTGGTTTTTGGGTACAGTCTCGAGTCACATGGAGGCAATGAGCGATAGGAGGGGATTCGTCTCTCCCGGTATAGGGAGTTGATGTTGCGCTGTGTTCGATTGGCTATAACAGGAAATCCCTGGCCAGGGTTGCTGAGATTTACTGGTAAGTGTTGCCAGTAGTTTCTCGAACAGTTATAGACCTCATATCGACACGACTTATTGAGCTATTGGGGTCTGACGTATACCACCCCTAGGTGAGATATGCGACATATCAGACGATCAGACCGGACTGTACGGTAGTGTTACTGGTCGGATTCACTGGAGTGTGAGCGGGCTTGCTCGTCGATCTTCAGATCGCTCAATACCCGGGTGGCCGTTACGTTTAGCAGACCGCTTGCGGCTTGTGGGTGTTTGATATGATCATCATCTGCTGCCGGCGTATTGACGAGTCTTTAGAGTCCTACACAGAGGTTTCCTGGCTCAAGCGAAACGAAATAGGAGCGCATATGAGATATGTGCGGGACCGAGAATAATGCGTGTATGTGATACCGTATTCTATTCTCGCGATAAATATATCGAATGGTTGTATGCGATATAACCTAGTTATCGATTCAAGCGTTGATTCGATAAGCCGATATATTGTATACTAGTCAGTTGTGTGCGACATAACCGGGTCATTGAATCAAGTGTTGATTTAATGATTTAATGCATATTTATATATTTGATATATTACTTTGCATCAACTAGTATCGGTTTACTTAAGATGGATTTTCTCACTCGGGTGTGCGCATTACATATGCGATATGATTTTGTGCACTTGCTTGTATCATGTTTGATGATGCATGCCAAACTTGGTTAAGTGTAAAGAATGAACCATGGTAATGAATGGGTTAGGGTTTTGATTTTTATTTATTCATTTATCTTTCTTATTTATTCTTTTTTTGAATAAGGAAAAGAAAGATAAATGGTGGCTTATTTTGGATTTAGTTGAAGTTTCTTGAAACTTTGACTAAGTCTTCATTCTTATCATATTCTTAACCCTAACCAATTTAACTAACCTAAGTTAATTCTCTACACTTAACTAGAGTTAAAAGTATGATAAGTATTGTTTTTTGTTTTATTTTTAATTGAAGACTTATCATAACATTCTTCTTCTTCCTCCATTTCTTCAAGTGAAGAAAGCTTGCCCCATCAATGGCAAGTGATGGAAATGAGTGAGAAATCCGATTCTAAAGTCTACCCACTTCCTATTTCTTCATCCTCTACCTCTTGCCAAGTAGTAGAGTGTGTTTACTTCACAAGTTTCATGACTTGGTGAAGTTGAGAGCTTGATCTTGCGATGCTTCGACGTAGATCATCTTCGGCATGGACATCGACGACCTAGCTTGCCCATTCTCCGACGAAACCGACTCTAGAGCCCGGATTTGATTTGGACAGCGGAGACGACCTCGTTGCGGAGCCGTGGAGGTGGAGGACCGGATCTACAAAGGTTGTATTTCCGTATTCCCTTAGTTAATTGTTAACTAGTTCAATGTTCGCCTAGACTTCTAGTTATCGATCCGTAGTTTAGGGTTTGTAGGCACCATAATTTTTGAAATTGCCATGGTTGATGGCTTGGGAGACCTCACTAGTGTGCCTAGGATCCCTACAGTGGTATCAGAGCCTAGCTAGAGCCTTAGGCGAAGTCCAGACGGAATTTGAAGTCCGAACGACACAAAACCGAAACCCAAAACATGCTCTCTGTACAATTTTTAAAATCTGGGATTTTTCCACATTAAAAATGTTCAGAAAAATCAGCAGGTGAATATATGAGGTACTGTGAAATTCGTGCAAATGATTCCTCCATCTTGCCGCGCTTCCGCGGCACGATCTAGCCTCTTGCGGCGGTTGCGCGGCGGTACGGCCACTTTATTAAATAAATTTTACACAGTATCTCATAATTATTAGTGCTGGTATTCCTGGGTATTTTTAATTTTTTTTCAAGAGTTGAATTTTTCTGAGTTGATTTGGGGATTCGGTATTTCGACCGGGGTATCAAATTTTGTCTGTGTGGCTTTCCGGATAAATTTTAGAATATGTTAAAAAGTTCGACCGGATATAAATACCCAACTTTTCCCCTGTCGGGAAATTTCCAAGTGTTGGATCTTTCCGTTGTTTAACGACGTTCTAAGTAGTGCAAGTAATGCGATGGTCCCTCTAGAAGACACAAACCTTAACTCGATTATGTGACCGTCTTGAACTGCCCTTTGAACCTTCGGGTTTGGGGCAGTACGGCGTGCCACATGTGAGGCGTTGGCTTGACCCTTCTACGGCTGGATCGTTGGTACTGAGGCACGAACGGAATGTTGTTAGACGTGTTTCATGTGTTGATCTGTATCGGGAAAACTTGGGTGTTCGATTGTTCGATCGAAAAGTTTAACATTTTCTATTTATCTGGAATAGGATACAATAATTGGAATTCACAAAAGTTATGTGATAACTGAATGAATATTATAAACGTAGCAGTTTGGTCTCACTTGATCGGTTGCCACGGAATTTTGATGTGATCAAAAGTCCGTCGCAATCACGTAGCGTACGCGGATACTCGCCGGGTAAACTTAATAGACAGCCTCACTCCATAGCCCCGACCAAGTGACTGTAGGAGAACCCCGTCGCCGAAAGCATCCGTTCGGGTGCTCGCGGTGGCGGTGTTCCGCCTTGGTGCACTTCGTCGACGGTATCGGGGGTGCAGCCGTCTACTGAAGTTTGCGACGAGTATTCGATCAGGATGTCGGGAATCTTGTTGAATTGCCCGACTTGATATTGAAAAGTGTTTTCGATTTTGAGACTAAACTGCGGGGTTTATAATTGTTAGGCATGCGATGTCTAAGTAATTCATTTGGTCAGGCATGCGATGTCTGAGGTGGTTGCGGATTCCAACTGTTGTAGTTTTACACTTTCTTTTCTGTGACCGTAAGTGTAATATGTGATATCGCCGGTTTCGTTGCTATATGTCAACGACAATTGGGATGCGCATGTTCACTTACGTTGATGACATGTGATGTTATGTGTTGCTGGATATGTTATATTGGATCGTCGTGTTTGAATAGCCGGGGGTTTTTATGTGAGATGAGTGTTTTTCATTTTCATTCATGTAAAAACTTGTATGTAATATTCTTTTATTTGGGGCGCTTCCAGGTTGCGGAAGTTGTCACCTCTTGTATATTATTTACTTTTCCGCACTAGGATAGACCCAAGGAGGAGGGCACAAGTAACCGGGTTCTGGAGTCCAGTGGGAGACCAACTCGAGGAGTCGAGTCCGGGTCTCCTAACTCCAGAATTGGTAGGGTTGCTTGCCGCTCTCGTAGGGGTCTAGGGGTGTGGGTTTGGCTATTCATCACGACCGTGGAATCCGTGTTTTATACTGGCTCGTATTGAAAACACGGACGTCCTAGTATATCCAATATTTCATATGTTTCTTCTGCTGCGATATCTGTGATGTGATCATGTGATGTTCTGTGATAGATACATTTATAGTATATATGATATATTATATAGACGTTACTTATGTTTTACACCCGCGCTAGCCCTGCCCCGCTCTGCCGTTAGTTACCTAACCTAACGGTGCACGAGGGGACATCGAGGCGAATGCGGATGGCATAAGTGTACGTCGTATTTATCTGTGATGTTTAGGTACTAAAATGATGGGACTTCATTAATGTGATTAATGAAATAAAAGAAACCTAAGATGTTGTAGAATCGAATTTCAAAATAAAAACAGGTAGCTACAGTTCTTGCTTTGCATAGCGGTATATGTGATATATCCTGCACCTTATTCGATGAGGAAAGGACCGAGATCCCTTCACCGGGAGTGACTCCTTTAGCAATAACTGGCAGATGCTACACACTCGGTTTGTTTTTGATTGCTTTTAAGTGTTTTTGCTTTGCACAGTGATATATATGATATATCCCGCACCTCATTCGACGAGGAAAGGACCGACGATCCCTTCACCGGGAATGACTCCTTTAGCAAAACTAGAAAAGCCTCAAAAGCACTCCATTTCAAAATCATTTGATTCTACAACGATATCAAGTTCATTACGCAATAGGTTTTCAGAAAAACCTGTCGTAGCCCTCCGTCATTTCAGATACGTACTAGTTAGTATTCGTGCTGCGGTTGTTTGGCCTCCGTCAAGGCGTAGTGTACGGTAGCTAACTAGTGCTTATCTGCTAGCATATGATGCGATTGGATTAGGGTATTCGTACGGCGTTGTTTGGCCTCCGTCAAGGGTCGTGCGGGTGGGTTTAATTCAATCAGGAAATGACGGGTTGAACTTGACTAGCGGACTATGGGTTGTTTGGCCTCCGTCAAGGTCATAGCGAGCTAGGGGCAAAATATTATCGGGAATTTCAAGTGTTGAAATTTGCAATGAGATTGCATACCTTCTATGAGATAGTTGGATCCCGATACCCGCTGCGAGTAAGAGTTACTCCTGGGAGAGTTTTATACATTACAACTAGCCGATCAAGTAGGTGTCTAGAAAGGTGTCAACGAGGTTACGCCTCTGGGAAAACGAGGTTTACAGTAATTAGGTTCGTGCGAAAGCACGGGGGACCTCCCTCAAAGTACCGACACTGGCCTGGCTGAAAGATTGGCGAACTTGTAGTGTGTAATTAATCCCGGCTAGTCTTTCCTTTTAGGGTTTGAAGGAAGATTTGATAAAAAGTAGTGGGAGCCATCCTGATTAGATAAAATAATAACCAATCTATTCTTGCAAGAGCGCACGCTGAGTGTTTTCTTCTCTCTCTCTCCTGGTAGCGACCATATCACGCCTTAATCAAGATAATAATACGGATTATTGACCGAACCCGCTTGTTATACTGAGCTGGGGAACGTTGGTCCCGCTCCAACTTATAATTGTTATAAGACAGAGCAGGAAATTGGGGAATACCAGAATTCCCGTGCCGCCCAGATGAGGAGAGTGCATGATGATGCATCATCTTCGGGTGTGTTCATTATATAAAACTGTTTCTCTGTATCCTCTACGTCCTGGGTATGTGATACCAGATCAGGATCCCAGATATGTAATCTGTTACATAGGGCTACAGAAAGGTAGAGAACTGAGAACGGGTGATAAGTTTCATGAGACAGAAAACGGGGCAAGTGTTGCAGCCAAGTCTGTTGGTCACTGTCACCCTGTATTACAAATACATTGATTCTGAACGAATGTTATTAGATACCGAACCTGATATACAAAATCATATCTATCTCTTTATTAGTAAAGAAAGGATATAATTTTGTATTGTTGGATAATGTTTTGAACATTTCCCATATCAAAAGTTGATCGGTTCAGGCACGTTATCTAAAAGCATTGATGTTCTAAATCAAACTACAGTTCTTAGTATATGGAACACACATAAGAGGAAGAGTTCAGAAATGAACGGATCCTTCTTCAGGCATTGTAGACTAGGTCATATCAATGTGACCCGACTGGCTGGAGTTACATTTAGATGCATATTTAAATCAGTTTGAATTTACATCTTGTGAAACTCGCCAGTCATGTCACAAAGATATAATGACCATAGCTCCGTTTATTGGAAACAGAGAAAGAGTTAGTGAACTCTTGGGATGATACATGTTGATGTATAAAGGTCCCCTGTCTACATATGCCAAGACCGGTTCTTTGTACTTCATTATATTCTCTGATAATCTCTCAAGATTCAGACATATGTTCCTGTTGAAACACAAATCCGAACCTTTTGAGATATTCACAGAATATAAGTTAGAAGTAGAGAACCAAAATAAGGGTATAAGTATTATGTCCTTTGATGTGATCAAGGAGGAGAATACTTGAGCACGGAAATACTGGACTATTCTAAAGGAGAATGAGATTCTCTCTCAGCATTACTCCTCTGTATACACCATGGCACGATGGTATATCGGGGCGGAGCAATCACACCCTATATGATATGGTGTGCTCTATGATGAGTATTACTGAGTCACCTATTTCCTTTAGGGGTTATGCACTTATGAGATTGCATACCTATTGAATAGGGTTCGAATCAAATCAGTTGCCTACCACTTCATATTTGATATGGAAAGGGAAGAGCCCATATCTTAAGCTAGTTAAGATTTGGGGTTGTCCAGCCTATGTCTAAAAACAAAATCTGGACAAGCTCGAGGCAAGGTTAGTTATGTACAACTGGAAAAATTCCAGCTATACAAGCTACAGCAGATGATTTGGTACAGCCAAAGGATTCAGTAGATACCAACGAACCTCAGCCTCTCCGCCGATCTAGTAGGGTTCCTCACCCACCTGAGAGATACTTCGGTTTCTCTATGACAGTGGGAGCGAGGATTGCATCATGAGATGATGACCCAACTAGCTTCGAGCAGGCCATCAGGAGTAAGACTCTGTAAGAATGGCTGGATGCTTAGCGATCTGAGATGGAATCCTTATACACCAACAAAGTATGGACTTTGGTTGCAATATCTGAAGGGTTAAATCCCCATCAGGAGCAAGCATATCTTGAGAAGATTGCTTGGTGTAGACGGAAAAGTTGAGACTTTCAAAGCTAGACTTGTTAAAGGTTTGCATCATTGACCAGATATGGATCATAATGTTAAAACCTTTTCAAGTAACTATGCTTAAGTCCATCCAGATCCTACTTGCCACGGCTACATACCATGACTGCGATATCTGGTGGTTGGGTGTCTTGACTGCTTTTCTAAATGATGATTTAGAAGAGAGCGTCTATAAGTACACAGCCAGAGGGCTTCGTAGACAGTGGGAGCAGCGGAAACGTGTGCAAGATGCTTTATAGGATAAAGCAGGCATCGCGGAGTTGGAACATCTGTTTTGATGAAGCGGTCAAAGAGTTTGACATCATCAAAATGGTAGATGAACCTTGTATATACAAAAAGGTAGTAGGGAGTATGGTGACGATCCTCGTAGAGTACGTGGATGACATACTCTTGATAAGAAAGGAGTTTCTTATGCTACGCTCGATCAATTTCCGCTTATCACAAAGATTCTCCATATAGGATTAAAGTGATACCTACTAAATCCTGGATTTTGGATCTATGAGATAGATCTAAATGGATGTTAGGAAACTCACTAGATGTAGTGAGGTGGTGTCAATCGATCCTGAGGAGAATCACTGGAAGTGTTCCAGGGTGATAAAGACGACTGAGTGTCAGTCGCAGGCATTGTCTTAACCCTCAGTAAAGGGACGGTATGTTGGAAGAGTTCCAAGCTAGATACCATGACATACTAGACGATAAAGGCTGGATACATCGCTACTTAAGATGCTACCCTAGAAGCTGTTTGGGTATATATTGGTTCATAAGATGAACTTTGTTCCTACCATTGTGAGTCAATGGAGTTGTGGCTTATGCCAAGGAACGCCCGTCCCATCAGTGATCCAGACATATTCTAAGGCAGTATCACTTGATCATGGAGATGGTTGATCTCCAGGGTGATCGAGGTTTGGAGAGTAGACTCAGAGGACAACACAGCGGATCCACTCACAAAGGCCTGTTCCCAGAGAGAGACTTTCATGGGATGGTTGAGTATGAGATACTGCAACCACTGCTACAGATGGCCCTAGTGCAAGTGGGAGATTGTTAGTTATATGTATGCCCTAGAGGCCATTACTGTACATAGGATGTATATTGTAGTGGATGCTGGGACATATATAGGGAGGACTTTCTTGCTCGACATGATAGTATGCTATCTGGTTGAACTTTACCTTAACGTGTATACTGTTTGTCTCTCTGTTACATGTTGGTAAAGCCCTTAGGATCTGTACTTGACTACCTGGACTATGATGCGGATCATACTAGTGGGGACATGGTAGTCCATAAGTACATCCTTCAAAGTCCCTAGTCGTGGGTGTATCGAGACGGGGCATCGATATACCAGAGTAGACTAGCGTATACCTTCTCGACCCATATAGATGGGCGATGGATGATCCCATATCCATCGGTGTTTGACATCAGAGATGATATACGGGTGCTCAGTAGAGACTGGGTACACTGGGCGGACTCGCCGAGAACTCCTAGATGGTATTATACCTCACGTCAGATGGCAGTTCTCTGGTGACACTGGTACAGAGTAGTCTGTTGACCCGAGATCGTCATAGAGTCTTGTGTGGTTCCCACTGTGCTTTGATTTCCATCTTACCACGTCCAAGAGGGCGTGCAAAACGGTGGTTTTTGGGTACAGTCTCGAGTCACATGGAGGCAATGAGCGATAGGAGGGGATTCGTCTCTCCCGGTATAGGGAGTTGATGTTGCGCTGTGTTCGATTGGCTATAACAGGAAATCCCTGGCCAGGGTTGCTGAGATTTACTGGTAAGTGTTGCCAGTAGTTTCTCGAACAGTTATAGACCTCATATCGACACGACTTATTAAGCTATTGGGGTCTGACGTATACCACCCCTAGGCGAGATATGCGACATATCAGACGATCAGACCGGACTGTACGGTACTGTTACTGGTCGGATTCACTGGAGTGTGAGCGGGCTTGCTCGTCGATCTTCAGATCGCTCAATACCCGGGTGGCCGTTACGTTTAGCAGACCGCTTGCGGCTTGTGTGTGTTTGATATGATCATCATCTGCTGCCGGCGTATTGACGAGTCTTTAGAGTCCTACACAGAGGTTTCCTGGCTCAAGCGAAACGAAATAGGAGCGCATATGAGATATGTGCGGGACCGAGAATAATGCGTGTATGTGATACCGTATTCTATTCTCGCGATAAATATATCGAATGGTTGTATGCGATATAACCTAGTTATCGATTCAAGCGTTGATTCGATAAGCCGATATATTGTATACTAGTCAGTTGTGTGCGACATAACCGGGTCATTGAATCAAGTGTTGATTTAATGATTTAATGCATATTTATATATTTGATATATTACTTTGCATCAACTAGTATCGGTTTACTTAAGATGGATTTTCTCACTCGGGTGTGCGCATTACATATACGATATGATTTTGTGCACTTGCTTGTATCATGTTTGATGATGCATGCCAAACTTGGTTAAGTGTAAAGAATGAACCATGGTAATGAATGGGTTAGGGTTTTGATTTTTATTTATTCATTTATCTTTCTTATTTATTCTTTTTTTGAATAAGGAAAAGAAAGATAAATGGTGGCTTATTTTGGATTTAGTTGAAGTTTCTTAAAACTTTGACTAAGTCTTCATTCTTATCATATTCTTAACCCTAACCAATTTAACTAACCTAAGTTAATTCTCTACACTTAACTAGAGTTAAAAGTATGATAAGTATTGCTTTTTGTTTTATTTTTAATTGAAGACTTATCATAACATTCTTCTTCTTCCTCCATTTCTTCAAGTGAAGAAAGCTTGCCCCATCAATGGCAAGTGATGGAAATGAGTGAGAAATCCGATTCTAAAGTCTACCCACTTCCTATTTCTTCATCCTCTACCTCTTGCCAAGTAGTAGAGTGTGTTTACTTCACAAGTTTCATGACTTGGTGAAGTTGAGAGCTTGATCTTGCGATGCTTCGACGTAGATCATCTTCGGCATGGACATCGACGACCTAGCTTGCCCATTCTCCGACGAAACCGACTCTAGAGCCCGGATTTGATTTGGACAGCGGAGACGACCTCGTTGCGGAGCCGTGGAGGTGGAGGACCGGATCTACAAAGGTTGTATTTCCGTATTCCCTTAGTTAATTGTTAACTAGTTCAATGTTCGCCTAGACTTCTAGTTATCGATCCGTAGTTTAGGGTTTGTAGGCACCATAATTTTTGAAATTGCCATGGTTGATGGCTTGGGAGACCTCACTAGTGTGCCTAGGATCCCTACAGAAAGTATAAAAAGATTCCAGACATAAAATAAGGCCCTAAGGATCAGCACCAAATCAACCTGAAAATTACATGCAGAGATCACCTCAAACGGCCGCGGATCCGCGGCCGAGTCAGGCCGATCAGCCGTGGATCCACGGCCGAGTTGACTCGTCGGCGATTGGTCATGTTGCAGAAGTCTCCTTTAAATGGCCAAACTTCTTCAACACACTTCAGTTCCTAGAGATCTCTAGAAGCTTCACTTCTAACAGCCAAGCTCTTGTACAAGCTTAATACCTACCAAGCTTCTCATATAAGCTAGCTAACTACCTTAATCTAGAAACTTCTATACAACTACCTAGCTTCCTATGCAAGCTTCATAACAACCAAGCTTCTAAGGGAAGCTAAATCTAGCTTCTAGGGGAAGCTAAAGGGGAAACCTATAAAAAGGGACTTAGGGCTTCTAAGGGAAGCTAAATCTAGCTTCTCATGTAAGCTAGCTAACTACCTTAATCTAGAAACTTCTATACAACTACCTAGCTGCATGATTTGAATCTGGTTCAATTAAATCAGTGCCTCTGTTTCTATATTGGATATAGAACAGTTCATATCTTGACTTTGTTAAGATACGGGGAGTTGTCCGTCTTATGCTTAAAACCAGACTCCGGATAACTCAAGGCACGTTTCTGAAATGGCTGTTTGTGGGTTGACCCGGGCTATGACGAGGGTTGACTTTCTACCATCTGGAAGATCAATAGTAATATTGTTCTAGACTCGCCACAGTTTTAACTAGAATGGTTTTTTCAGAAAACAGTAGTGGGAGTATGGTAGAACTGGAAGTGATTCCAGAACCGCAAACGATTACTGAAGATTTGATAAGAACTTAAAGATTCAATCTGGTTTGACATTCCATTGGCCACTCCGCAGATATGGTGGGTAACCTCAGGCACCCGAGAGGTACTTCGGTATGCTCAGGGACGGTGGCAGGGAGGTTCTTGTTTACACAGACTTGCCATTTCTGTTGTTCCAGACTGTAAGACCCGGCAGGAGGATGAGTATAGCGTCGTTCTAAACTAGCTTTAGAAGTGTACGTTTATATGACTTTGCCAGAGGGTTGTCGTGGTCAGTGGGAGCAGCGGAAGCATTGGTGGACAGGTGGCTTATGTCTATTTATAGACTAAAGCAGATATAGCGGAGATAGATCATCTATTTCTGATGTGACAGTCATAGGTTTAACTTCATCAGAATAGGGGAAGGATCTGTTAAGAAGGTAGTAGGGTGTGATGTCCTGGTATTTGGATGACATACACAGAGTAGGAAGTGACATTCCTGTACTACGATCGGTTATACTTTGGTCGTCACACAGTGGTTTCTCCACATAGGACTTGGATATTATATCAGACATTCTGGTTACTGGATCTATGGTATTAGATCTAGATTTGGGTAGTTTCCCAATCTGGGTACTTAGACAGCATTCTATGAGTATTTAGAATGGATGACTCCTGGCACGGTAGTATACCTGCAAGTGATGGAGTCAATCTCTCTAAAGGTGTCTTACAGACTAAAGGGGAGAGGGATACGCATGATTGGCAGATCACTTCCTTAGACAATTGAGTTGATCATGAGATGTCAAGTACCACACCAGATGTTGTTCTTGCAGTAGATGCAATAAGTTGATATTGATCCAATCCTAGGGAAACAGTCGGAAGCAGTTTTAGAACATAAGTGGATGTTCTAGGGATATGATAACGACAGCCTCCTTTAGGAGACGGTTATCATTCCAGGCTTCCAAGGTGACATCGATGGCAGAGTGGCTGTCAGAGTTATAGTTTTCCCTCTGACGAGGGGCAGTATTATGGACAGATGGTCCAGGTGGATACTGAGGGAAGGTATGGCGCAGGACACTGATTAAGTTCAGTTGTCGATACAGTCTAAGAAGTTTGGATTTGGAGTTCATTTATGATCTGGGACCCATCGGACATCCAGACACATTCTAAGACAGGTATTGCTCATTTCAGGAGATGGCTTTCTCCGCGAACTTGAGATGAAGAGAGACATAGAAAGAAACATCACAGCGGATCCACTAACTGAGGCCATTCCTCGAACGCAATAGTTTCGCAAACGAGCGTTGTGAGACTGACTAGTAGAGGAGTTGGGTGTTCGGTATCACACGGGCTGTGAGTATGCGACATCGCAATAATTAGCCTTGAGTGCAAGTAGGAGATTGTTGGATATAGTGCCCTCAGAGTCAATTATTGGATCACAGGCACGTGATTGCAATGATTGAGGGAGGACCTATGCCGGTAGGACAGTCTTACTCAAGATGATAGTATGCTATCTGGTTTATCTTTATCATCGTGTACTGCTTTAGGTGACCTTACAAGTCGCTATTACACGTTGATAGAGCCCCTAGGATTCTTGCTTGACTACCAGCAGTATGAGGGCGATCATATACGTGAGAGCTGGAGTCTATAAGCACATCCTTAAAAAGTCCCTAGTCGTGGCAGTTTCGAGACAGGGCATCGATTCTCCAGAGTAGACTAGTGTATACAGTCGAGACCCTGACGAGGGGCGGTGGCCGGTCTCACAAGCCACTGGTGTCAGTTGGTTCACCTAAGATGTATACAGGTGCTCATTGGGTTATGAGTACACCGGACAGGACTCGCCGGGAACCTGCTAGTTGGGATTATACCTGATGTCAGATAGCAGTTCCCTGGTGACATGTGTACAGGTTAGTTCATCGACCTGAGATCGTCATTTGTCTCGTGTGAGTTCCCATTGTGCTTTGATTACTACCCTACCACGCTCAAAGAAGACGTGCAAACAGGTTTTAGTTGGGTACAGTCCCGAGCCATATGGAGGCAGTGAGCGGATCTGCAGGGGTTCGTCTCTCCCGTTATTGGGGGTGAGGTCGCACTGTGTCTAGGAGAGCCAGAACACGAAAAGTCCTTGGCCAAGGAAGGAGATTTGCTGGTAGGTATTCCAGTAGTATCTCAGGGTGTTCTGGGCTACACTCCGACACGACTTGTACCACTATTGGGGGTCTGACTTTTACCACCCCCTAGGCCCGCCATGCGATGCTCATAGACGAATGGACCGGACTGTACGGATATTGTCACTGACAGGCTCAGTAGGGTGTCAGGATGAGTTCGCTCATCGACGTCCCTTTTGGTCAATAGCTGGTGGCCCGTCACGTATGGTTGATACCTCTGACGTGCTAGTGGTTAAATCCATTGCCATAGTATTGACGAGTCTTTAGAGTCCACCACACTCAGTTACTCAAGTTTCGAGCGAAACGCTGTAGAGGCCGTATGGAGATATGGCAGGGTTCGATCAGATACGTGCGGGGTTGCACGGATCATGATCGGACGGTTTTTACTAGCCGGTTTTGGTTTAAGCCGGATCCTAGTATTAGATAGTGTAGATTTTGTCTCTTTGCATTTGTGTTCAGTTGGAATACAAATGCGGGCATGTATATGCAGTAGCGGGGTTTTCCTGTAATTTATTACGGGATCAGTTTTCTGAAGTTGCCAGTTTGCATTCCGTTCCGGCCGGTTTTTCTTTGCTCCTTTGCGGCCGGACTTTTGTGATGGAGGGGGTTATTTGCAAGTTTGCGAATAACATTTGTGGAGGGGGTTTCTTGCATTTGTGGCATTATGATAAGTTAAGCATCTTTGCTTTTTCATGATGGCTTGCTTTATTGTGATTTGAATGGATAAGAAATTGATTTGATCTTGTTATCATCATTTTGGGTTGTGGTCACCCTCTCCTTTTTCCTACCATCACCTCCCTTCATGGTTTAGGTTTTTCCCTCCACCATTTCCAATTAAGGGGCCGTCCACATTAGAGAGAGGATGAGAGAGTTTCATTTTTTTGAGGGTGTGGCATTTTCTTCATCTCATTTCCTTGCTAAAAATTGTGAGCACCATTTTCCTCCAAAGCATTTTTCTCTCATCTCCATCATGGCAACTTCTATAACCTCAAGAGACAAAGTCTACTACACTTGCCTACAGCAAATCTTGGATGCGTCGGCTAGCCAACTTCGTGCCCGAGTTGCCTCGGTCAAGAAGTGGGAGCCCGTAAAAGAGATCGGCTACGTGGTGCCCTTTCCGACGAGGTCGTGACAGACGGAAATTCCGCGGGAGATCGGAGTGGAGACAAAGACCGAAGGACACGGATCGCTTGGTATATCTCTTCACCCATCTTTATGTTTGCTAGTAGCTAGGTTAATGGCCCGATCTGGGTTAAAAGTGCGCGGTGGTGCCGGTTTGCTAGTTTGCAAAGTTATTGTTTCCGCGTTTCCTGCGTCGGATCGACGGCCGGGGCGCCGCCGCGGACTTACATTGGTATCAGAGCCACGCCATTAACCTACTTAGCTTGCTCTAGTATGTTTAAAGCCTCGATCGATCAAAATCCCAAAAACCGTATTTTTTGTACATGTGTTCTCTGTCGAAATTTTTTCAGCTCTAAAAATTTTTCAGGTTGTTGAAGAATGCTGTCTAAGGAATTATAAGCAATCTGTGAAAAATTGATCAAGTGATCTCACCATATCGCCGCGGAACCATGGCCAAACCCATGCTTGGGCCGCGGTTCCGCCGTGCTTTTGATTGATCACTTGACCAAAATTTTGCAGATTGCTTCTGAGTTGAAAATAGGGGTTTTGGGATATTCTTTTTGGGCCCAGATTTTTTGTAAGTGCTACAGTATTACTTGGGGCCTACTTGGATAATTTTTGATCGATCGAAAAGTTTAAACATGTTAGTTCACAGTATTTACATTATATCTGCGACCGTGAATGTCACTCGATCGGTAAATCCAGTCTATCTGCTATAGCCCTGTTAGACGGATTTGCGAACGTGACATTCACGTTGATGTTCTGTGTTGTGCTGTGATGTTGCGGATCGGTCATGGGGGATAGCCTGGTTGCAGTGCTAGTACAGTTGTGTTTTATATGTACATTTGATATTGCAGGGCGAGCGTCCGACATGTGGACTGCCGTCACTGCCTGTTTGTATTATTCTTTTGGGGCACGACCAGGTTGCGGTCGATGTACCCGTTGTATGTATATTTTACTTTCTGTACTAGGATTGCCCCGCGGAGGGGTGCACGGATAGCCGGATTCTAGAGGGCAACGGGCCCGCATCTCATAGCATTGAGACGGAGGGGGCTTTACTCTAGAATTGGCGGGCTATTCGCCGCACTCGTAGGGGGTACAGGTTGACCCATGTGGGGTGCCCAAGTTACCGGATTCCGTGAAGTGCTGGGTGGTCTATTCATGTTGCTGAAGGGGGCTGCCTCGCTTCAGGTTTTGGCGGGTAACTTGCCGCGCCCGTAGGGGTCTAGGATCTCATTGCATAGGCTATCCACACGACCAGGGGAACGTCGGGTTTCAGCGGCTCTTGAAAACCCGGGGATCCCAAATATCTGTATTGTTCTGTGATGCTGTACATTTCTGTGGTGTTGCATTTTATCACGCCTTGAGCGAAAATTATATATTGATATATATACTAGTAGATGTTGTATATGTTTTGCATCCGCGCTAGTCCAGTCCCCGCTCTGTCGTTAGTTAAGTAACCTAACGGGTGATGACGGGACCCAGTGGCGAATGCGGATGGCATATACGTACATCATTATTTTCGTTCTTTTGTGGTGTGATCAATTGATGGGACTGCGTTGATTCGGATCAATGCAAGATAAACAAACCTATTCTGATGTTGTTGGAACATTTTTCAAAAAGCTGTTATTGCAAGGGCGTTCTCTTTTGTTTTGCACAGTGGTATTCAGTTGGAATATCCTGCTCCTCAGTCGACGAGGCAAGGGCCGAGATCCCTTCACCGGGAGTGACCCCTTGGACAGAAGTTTGCGTCAGAGCAATAACTTCACTATAGCTGATTACTTTTGCTTTGCATCGTAGTATTCAATTGGAATATCCTGCACCTCATCCTACGGGGAAAGAGCCGAGATCCCTTCACCGGGAGTGACCTCTTTAGCAAAGGTTTTCGTTACTATATTTTTATAAAGCTATCAGTTCCTTCAACGATATCAAGTTCATTACGTTAAAGGTTTTCGCCAGAAATCATTCGTAGCCCTCCGTCGTTTCAGACGGGTAGCACGTAGTATTCATGCTATGTTTGTTGACCTTCGTCAAGGCATAGTGTATGGTAGCTGCTTGTTACCTTTCTGCTGCATAGATAGATGCGTTGGTTTGGGACAGTCGTATAGCCTTGTTGACCTTCGTCAAGGGCTTGTACGGGTGGGTTCAAATTAACCTGGACAATGACGGGTAGAACTTGACATGTGACTTATAATTTGTTGACCTTCGCCAAGGTCATAAGAGCATGGAGCAAAAATCCACATCGGGAGTTTCAAAAGAACTGAAACTTGCCAGATATGCGCATACCTTCTAGAGTGTGATAATGTGAGCGGATTCCGTCACGTTATCATGCGATGAGAGTTGGATCCCGATTCCCACTGATGAGTTGGTTTACTCCTCGGGTGATCCCGGCTAATTCTTCTTTCAGGTTTGGGGAAGAATTTGACGTTACAGTGGGAGGTTTCCAGATTAGATAAAGTGATAACCATTCTGATCTAGGCTAGAGTGCACGCTAAGTGTTTCTTTTCTCTCTCTCTTTGGCAGCGACCATTGACCCGACCCTAGACTATGACTCAGTGACCAAGTTGACCGAACCTTCTTAACACTGGCTTTTGGATTGTCAGAGTTGCAAACCTCATTGCCACTCCTACTTTTACCCTTTTCTCCAGGACACCCCGTATTACTACGAACGTCCACTTCCATTGGACAAAACCATCGTATGGTTATATACGAACTCGAAGGAATTCGAGGATGGTTTCCGGTTCTGGAGAAAACGAATAGGACTATTCAGTTGTCTTTTCCTTTTACCTTCTCTCAGGTTGTGAGTACTCCTTGGTTTAGGAGATGGTACACCTATTACGCAAATTGGATTTTCTTCTTCCAAACCTTAGGCTGGTGCCGACCGGTAGGGAATGAAGAAAACCAATCAGCCTAAACGGTGTACAGAAGGTATTAAGTTAAGACAAAGAAAGGGATTTGTAAAAGGGCAAAGTAAATTGCGACTGCTATTCACGACCATACCAAATATTTCTTCGCCAATCCTAAATCACCTTTTTATTTCTCCAGGACACTCCGTATCACTACGAAGATCCCAAGTTTATTGGATAATCCATCGTATGGTTATATACGAACTCGAAAGGAACTTGTTCCAGTTCGGGGATGGATTCTGGTTCAGGAGAAATAGGAATAAAGTTCATTCAGGTGTCTTTTATCTTCACCTTCTCTCGCATCGCGAGTGCTCCTATGATTAGGACAGTACACCCATTATGCTTATTGGATAGTCTTCTTCCAAACCATAGGCTGGTGCCGAACGGTAGGGAAGGAAGAAAACCAATTGGCCTAAAGGGGTGTACAGAAGGTAATGACTAAAGACATATAAAGGGATTTGGAGAGATGGCAAAGAATTATACGGTTACAGTTGTGAATCTGGATAATGGAAGAGGAATTACTAGGAATACCGGGATACCCCATCGAAACATTTTAATGTTTCAGTTTCACTGTGTACTGTTAAAAGAAAACTGATTTCCCAATTAGACACTTGCTCCAGGGTATGTATTTACCAGGTTTAATTCTCACATCTGTATGGTTTTACAGATGATGAGTGGGAGTAAGTTATTAGGAATTAGGTGATCATCCTCATTATATCGTAATTCGTTGTAATTGGTGATATTTGAGGAAGTCACCTGGGTTGTTTGCCGGACGGCAAATATTTGGTTTTGAATATCCGTTGTTATGCACCAATTTCAAATTGATATATCTGTACGTCTATTTTTATAGAGTGAGATATACCTTTTGAAATTATGTCTATGACATTTACCTATATCAGTGGATGGTTAGGTAAGGAGCATTGAACAGCGGTGTAATTATTCTTAAACATAAGTACAGTTTTCAACCTACGGCACACAGTGAATGAGTCATTTGACTCAAGGGACTTATACAGAGTATTGTATGTTGTCCAGTGTCCATTAGGACAGAGGGGTAGGTACTCATACTATATTCTGTTTACTTATGACCTCTCTAGTTCTTAGAAATGTGTTTTGTAGAAATGCAAGGTCTAAGTTTTGAGAAGTTATAAGTATAAGATTAAAGTAGAGAACCAGGTATTGCAAGTATCAGGATTCTTCAAGGTGATCGAAGATGTAGATACTTATGAATGGTATTCAGTTGATAGTAATGATTAAGTGAACTAGCTTCTTTTTCAGGTTACTCATAATTGGATGTACTCCTAAGTTGAGTAATGCTGATCGGCCTCTCTTCCATTTAGTTGACATGCACTGGAGACAGCTGCATGATTTGAATCTGGTTCAATTAAATCAGTGCCTCTGTTTCTATATTGGATATAGAACAGTTCATATCTTGACTTTGTTAAGATACGGGGAGTTGTCCGTCTTATGCTTGAAACCAGACTCCGGATAATTCAAGGCACGTTTCTGTAATGGCTGTTTGTGGGTTGACCCGGGCTATGACGAGGGTTGACTTTCTACCATCTGGAAGATCAATAGTGATATTGTTCTAGACTCGCCACAGTTTTAACAAAAATGGATTTTTTCAGAAAACAGTAGTGGGAGTATGGTAGAACTGGAAGTGATTCCAGAACCGCAAACGATTACTGAAGATTTGATAAGAACTTAAAGATTCAATCTGGTTTGACATTCCATTGGCCACTCCGCAGATATGGTGGGTAACCTCAGGCACCCGAGAGGTACTTCGGTATGCTCAGGGATGGTGGCAGGGAGGTTCTTATTTACCCAGACTTGCCATTGCTGTTGTTCCAGACTGTGGGACCCGGCAGGAGGATGAGTATAGCGTCGTTCTAAACTAGCTTTAGAAGTGTACGTCTATATGACTTTGCCAGAGGGTTGTCGTGGTCAGTGGGAGCAGCGGAAGCATTGGTGGACAGGTGGCTTATGTCTATTTATAGACTAAAGCAGATATAGCGGAGATAGATCATCTATTTTTGAAGTGACAGTCATAGGTTTGACTTCATCAGAATAGGGGATGGATCTGTTAAGAAGGTAGCTGGGTGTGATGTCCTGGTATTTGGATGACATACACAGAGTAGGAAGTGACATTCCTGTACTACGATCGGTTATACTTTGGTCGTCACACAGTGGTTTCTCCACATAGGACTTGGATATTATATCAGACATTATGGTTACTGGATCTAAGGTATTAGATCTAGATTTGGGTAGTTTCCCAATCTGGGTACTTAGACAGCATTCTATGAGTATTTAGAATGGACGACTCCTGGCACGGTAGTATACCTGCAAGTGATGGAGTCACCCTCTCTAAAGGTGTCTTACAGACTAAAGGGGAGAGGGATACGCATGATTGGCAGATCACTTGCTTAGGCAATTGAGTTGATCTTGAGATGTCAAGTACCACACCAGATGTTTTTCTTGCAGTAGATGCAATAAGTTGATATTGATCCAATCCTGGGGAAACAGTCAAAAGCAGTTTTAGAACATAAGTGGATGTTCTAGGGATATGATAATGACAGCCTCCTTTAGGAGACGGTTATCATTCCTGGCTTCCAAGGTGACATCGATGGCAGAGTGGCTGTCAGAGTTATAGTTTTCCCTCTGACGAGGGGCAGTATTATGGACAGATGGTCCAGGTGGATACTGAGGGAAGGTATGGCGCAGGACACTGATTAAGTTCAGTTGTCGATACAGTCTAAGAAGTTTGGATTTGGAGTTCATTTATAAGCTGGGTCCCATCAGACATCCAGACACATTCTAAGACAGGTATTGCTCATTTCAGGAGATGGCTTTCTCCGCGAACTTGAGATAAAGAGAGACATAGAATGAAACATCACAGCGGATCCACTCACTGAGGCTATTCCTCGAACGCAATAGTGTCGCAAACGAGCTTTGTGAGACTGACTAGTAGAGGAGTTGGGTGTTCGGTATCACACGGGCTGTGAGTATGCGACATCGCAATAATTAGCCCTGAGTGCAAGTGGGAGATTGTTGGATATAGTGCTCTCAGAGTCAATTATTGGATCACAGGCACATGATTGCAATGATTGAGGGAGGACCTATGCCGGTAGGACAGTCTTACTCGAGATGATAGTATGCTATCTGGTTTATCTTTATCATCGTGTACTGCTTTAGGTGACCTTACGAGTCACTATTACATGTTGATAGAGCCCCTAGGATTCTTGCTTGACTACCAGCAGTATGAGGGCGATCATATACGTGAGAGCTGGAGTCTATAAGCACATCCTTAAAAAGTCCCTAGTCGTGGGAGTTTCGAGACAGGGCATCGATTCTCCAGAGTAGACTAGTGTATACAGTCGAGACCCCGATGAGGGGCAGTGGCCGGTCTCACAAGCCACTGGTGTCAGTTGGTTTACTTAAGATGTATGCAGGTGCTCATTGGGTTATGAGTACACCGGACAGGACTCGCCGGGAACCTGCTAGTAGGGATTATACCTGATGTCAGATAGCAGTTCCCTGGTGACATGTGTACAGGTTAATTCATCGACCTGAGATCGTCATTTGTCTCGTGTGAGTTCCCATTGTGCTTTGATTACTACCCTACCACGCTCAAAGGAGACGTGCAAACAGGTTTTAGTTGGGTACAGTCCCGAGCCACATGGAGGCAGTGAGCGGATCTGCAGGGGTTCGTCTCTCCCGGTATTGGGGGTGAGGTCGCGCTGTGTCTAGGAGAGCCAGAACTTGAAAAGTCCTTGGCCAAGGAGGAGATTTGCTGGTAGGTATTCCAACAGTATCTCAGGGTGTTCTGGGCTACACTCCGACACGACTTGTACCGCTATTGGGGGTCTGACTTTTACCAACCCCAAGGCCCGCCATGCGATGCTCATAGACGAACGGACCGGACTGTACGGATATTGTCACCGACAGGCTCAGTAGGGTGTCAGGATGAGTTCGCTCATCGACGTCTCTTTTGTTCAACAGCTGGTGGCCCGTCACGTATGGCTGATACCTCTGACGTGCTAGTGGTTAAATCCACTGCCATAGTATTGACGAGTCTTTAGAGTCCACCACACTTAGTTACTCAAGTTTCGGGCGAAACGCTGTGGAGGCCGTATGGAGATATGGCAGGGTTCGATCAGATACGTGCGGGATTGCACGGATCGTGATCGGACGGTTTTTACTAGCCGGTTTTGGTTTAAGCCGGATCCTAGTATTAGATAGTGTAGATTTTGTCTCTTTGCATTTGTGTTCAGTAGGAATACAAATGCGGGCATGTATTTGCAGTAGCGGGGTTTTCCTGTAATTTATTACGGGATCAGTTTTCTGAAGTTGCCAGTTTGCATTCCGTTCCGGCCGGTTTTTCTTTGCTCCTTCGCGGCCGGACTTTTGTGATGGAGGGGGTTATTTGCAAGTTTGCGAATAACATTTGTGGAGGGGGTTTCTTGCATTTGTGGCATTATGATAAGTTAAGCATCTTTGCTTTTTCATGATGGCTTGCTTTATTGTGATTTGAATGGATAAGAAATTGATTTGATCTTGTTATCATCAATTTGGGTTGTGGTCACCCTCTCCTTTTTCCTACCATCACCACCCTTCATGGTTTAGGTTTTTCTCTCCACCATTTCCAATTAAGGGGCCGGCCACATTAGAGGGAGGATGAGAGTGTTTCATTTTTTTGAGGGTGTGGCATTTTCTTCATCTCATTTCCTTGCTAAAAATTGTGAGCACCATTTTCCTCCAAAGCATTTTTCTCTCATCTCCATCATGGCAACTTCTGTAACCTCAAGAGACAAAGTCTACTACACTTGCCTACAGCAAATCTTGGACGCGTCGGCTAGCCAACTTCGCGTCCGAGTTGCCTCGGTCATGAGGTGGGAGCCCGTAAAAGAGATCGGCTACGTGGTGCCCTTTCCGACGAGGTCGTGACAGACGGAGATTCCGCGGGAGATCGGAGTGGAGACGAAGACCAAAGGACACGGATCGCTTGGTATATCTCTTCACCCATCTTTATGTTTTCTAGTAGCTAGGTTAATGGCCCGATCCGGGTTAAAAGTGTGCGGTGGTGCCGGTTTGCTAGTTTGCAAAGTTATTGTTTCCGGCGTCGGATCGACGGCCGGGGCGCCGCCGCGGACTTACACAAAAAGAAAAAATTGTTGCTTGTTTGAACTTGGTTGTTTGCATTTTTAATCTGGAAATTAAGGGGCAAAGACCAAATTTAGATTAGGTAGGGAGTTCATTACCCTTTTTAAGCCCCAAAAATCACAAACTTGCATCCGCATCACCCTCATTAACTAAAAAATATCAAGACATGACTCTAAGGACAATCGGGCTCACTTAGGATAGAAGGAGGTCGTGGGTAATCTATTGCTTATCCGCGTTTCTTTTGTGGTGTCTAAGGCAAGTGTATGTAGGGCAAGTGGTTAATTAATTAGGTCCACCACTTACGTAGTGGAGAACCTCCTACTTACCTGGCACTTATCTGGCCACAGGAGACAAAAAGGCAATAGAGGATCTATCTTGCGACTTGTCTTCTGGAAGTCTAGGCACGGTCTAGAGACTTGACCTAGGTGACCACTAGAATTAGGGTTGCTTGTGCATTGTTTGTGTGAATTTTTAAAAAATCCGTCTTTTTCAAAACAAATACCAATCCAATTTTCCTTAATTATCACAACGCTGCCACTTGTGCTAAACCATTTAGTGCATGCTCGGCTGGACACGGGATTCTAGTGCCCGTCTCGTCCGCGTTCCTCCTATCGACTCCGAAGTCGGTATTTCTACGTATACTTTTTCTTCACCCTCCACCACACCACTTCGATGGACAATTCTCCATCGAACTTTTTTAACACTACTCTGCCACCGCCAGCAGGTGCGCAGAATCCACCCCGCATCTCTCTCCAAGAGAAATGTTACCCTATGCGAGGTCCACTTTCGACCTGTCTCACCATTCCACCAGCCAATGGGGACAACTTTGAAATCAAACCACAATACATCAATCATCTACCCAAATATCACGGTCTCGAGTCTGAAGACACATACATCTTTATTACCAAATTTGAAAATGTATGCGCTATGATGGGTACTTAACAGCTTTCTGTGGATGCTATGAGATTACGTCTTCTCCTATTCACTTTGTGCAATATAGCTGAGAAGTGGCTTTATAACACAGCCGCACATTCTATTTCGAACTGGGGAGAATTCGTAACAGCTTTCCTAAAGAAATTCTACCCCAATCATAAGACAGCTCGAGTCCGTAGCGAAATAAATCAATTTACCCAGCTTCCAAATGAACCATTCTTGAAATGTTTTGAACGCTTCAAGGATCTGTTAGTTCAATGTCCTCATCAAGGAATTCCTAGATGGGATCTGTGCAGAATCATATATGAGGGCATTAATCCTACAACTAAACAGAACCATGAATCCATGTGTCAAGGCACCTTCATGAATAAAGATGATAGTGAAGCCTGGAGATATTTAGAAGATTTCGCTGAGAAAACTTTCTAGTGGGAGAGTGTAAACCAGTCATCGTTTTGGGGCGGCATTCACCAAATTGAGGCTTCCATAGGAGTTAGAGCTGAAATGGCAGCAATGCAAAAGAAACTCGAAGCTATGGAACATAAATTTTTAGCAGCCTCCCTAAATCAGATGTCACTTTCCAAAACTGTATGTGGATGCCGTTCTGATCCATCTCATCTTACGGAAGAATGTCCATTGAATTCTCCGATTCAAGGTCAAGAGCATACCAATGCTGCGTTCCAACAAAGGCCTAGAAACGATCCGTATTCTTCTACTTATAATTAGGGTTGGAGGAATCACTCTAACTTTGCTTGGAACCAATCACAAACTCAAAACACGGTTCCAAATCAAAACAATTTCCAAAGGGTTCCTCCACCACAACAGCAACCACTTCAACTGAGTCAGCACCCCTACCAATCACAAAACTTTCAAAACCCGGTCAACACACCTGCACCGTATAATCCTTTGCAGTTGACCGGTACAGATGAATCCTCTTCACTCGCACAAACCATGAATTTGATTCTAAAAAATTTCATGCAAGTTTCGGCTGAGATTCAGTCTTCTGTCAATGATATAAAGAAAAACTCCACCTCCCAAGCTGAGAGTTTAAAATCGATGGAATCACAAATTGCACAATTAAAAGCCGAAATGAGTGCGAGAGAGAAAGGGAAACTTCCGTCTCAACCCCTACCAAATCCTGGGCATTCACAACACTACAATGTGAATGCCATCACAATGTTGAGATCAGGAAGAGTGCTGAATAATCACGTTGGGGAAGAAATTGATAATCAAGAAAAATCTATCAATAATACGCCAACTACTTTTCCCTCCACACACACTTCTACTTCTGATCCTTGTTTTTCTACCCCACCACCTTCTTGCGAGCCTATTCTTCGTTTTCCCCAAGACTCAACACCTCAGCATACCTCTTATATTCCACCAAAGACAATCCCCACTTCTATTCTGGGATCAGTTCCACACACACCACCTTCTCCAATGTTGGACCCAGCTCTTATTGCTAAAGCTCCTTATCCGAATCGGTTAAGGGGAAAAAAATCGAGTCTACATATGGAGAAGATTATGGAAATGTTCAAACAGGTTAACATCAACATCCCTCTCCTAGATGCTATCCAACAAGTCCCCGCTTTATGCGAAAATTCTTAAGGACTTGTGCACTAGGAAGAGGAAGACTCAAGTGCCCAAAAAGGTCTTCATGACAAATAATGTTAGCACTGCTTTTACCCCACAGTTACCAAAGAAACGTAAGGACCCAGGATGTCCTACGATATCGATTTCTATTGGGGGTAAAAACATTAACCGTGCTTTACTTGACCTTGGCGCAAGTGTTAACCTGCTTCCATATTCTGTTTACGAGCAGTTAGGGATTGGAGAGTTGAAACCAGCTCATAGCACTCTACAAATGGCAGACCGTTCAATCACCAAACCTAGGGGTGAATGTAACACCTTAGGTCGTGTTTAGGGGTTAATTATATTTTAATAGATAGATTTTGGTAAAAAGTTTACCAAATTAAGTTTCTGATATTTTATCCTAATTAATGAATATTTTGTTAGAATTTTTCTAGACACACACACTTGTGCATGTTAACTAGGGTTAAGAGATGGGGTTAAACCATGATTAGCAAGCATGAAGAATTAACCCATTCTCTTTAAGTTAATTGGGGTTTCATTTAATTGTGTGTTTTGTTTATTTGAATTTCTTTTCTTTTCTTTTGTTGACTTGGTGCATGAGAGAGGGAGTATGGGCATGGCTTGAGCCATGCTCATTAAATGAAGAGAGAGGGGGTTGTTGACTTGGTGCCTCATTCTCTCACTCTCACTTCTCATTCTCCCAACTCTCTCACACACACACACTCAGCTGAGAGAGAGAGAGAGGCAGCATCTGCAGAATAAGCACCAGCAGCAGCAACTAGCAGCAGCAGCAGCAACTAGCAGCAGCAACAGCATCATCATCAGCATCATCAGCAGCAGCAGGCAGTGGCAGCAGCAACATCAACAGCAGCCCCCAGCAGCTGCAGCAGCACTTCCCATCTTCTCCACCTCCTTTCTCCTTGCACCTAGGGTCTTGTAAGGTATAGAATCTGAGCCCAACTTCTTGTTTGTTTAACGTATGTGTAGTTTAGCTTCGGTTTGTATAAAAAGTGAGATTTTGTGCTTGAAATGGTGAATTGTGTGGACTTATGGTTTAGTGCTGTTAGTATTGGTTAACCTAGCCTAATTAGGTGTTATTAAGACCATGTAAACCTAGTTAGACCCCAGATTACACCAAAATACCATAGGGTTTCTAATTGTGCAAATTTAGTGTTTTAAAGTGAACTTTTTGGATTTCTGTGATCTGCTATAGTCCCGAGTAGTTCAGGTTGAAATTGAGTTAACTGGAGCTTGTATACAAGGTATAGACCACACCACCAGAGCCCGAGACCCCCACCCCATAGCGAGGCCGCCGGTTTATTCTTTCTGGCCACAATTTGCGGCCAGATAGGGGAGTTTTTGGGTGATGTTTGGATGGATAGGAGTCTGTTGTTAATTCTAGGCCAGTGGTATGTATAGTTTTGTAAGTTGTTAGCCTAGATAGAATCTAGAACGTTATATCATATTTCTAGTACGTTTGGTTCGCGCGATACACGCGATACGCGAGAGGGTTCCATGATTCAGCGTATCGCGGCGTGTCGGGGTTAGTTTTAGACACGTGCACACGTTTAGCGTATCGTACACATGCGTGTTTAGTTTGCGACGCGAGCGTATCGTTAGACTTCGATATCGCATTTTGCGTGATAGTTGCTTATATATGGATTCTTGTGTAATTCCAGGTTCGCAGGCGGGTACGTCGGACGAAGCTAAGAAAGGGAAGCAGGTGGTCGGCTACGAGTAGCGCACGACCAGGTGAGTAGATTTAACATCTACGGGGAAATCGCCCGTATGGCATTAAGCGTCAGGGCGAGTTAGGATATTAGATTGTAGATGTTCATATGGACTGTAGGAGCATACATTATTGTTGCATATAGAAATGATAGCATAGGACACTGCACTGTCACTAACGGTTCAAGTCGCACGAGCACGATTGATATGCTACACTCACACCGTTAGTGATTGCCATGACACTCACATTATAGGATTGCTATAAATCATATATCATACTGATTCCACCTTATTGATGTTGTCATGAATTGCCGCATAACAGCATATGTTATATCCATATTTGGGCACATACTCATACCAGTGCACACATATATTAATATCTTCATACTTGCTTAGATTACGCATTGAGATATGTTGTTTCCATGTTAATTCTGGATTTGAGGAACCGTGGATATTTTAAAAAGAGAATAGTTAATTATTTAAAAACCCGGTTTCCCTTTATATGATATTTCGGTGCGTCCACCATATGTTTTCTCGGTACTAGAGTGATATATGTGAACCAGAATCGAGGAGTTGGATGAGGCCGATTACGGGTACATGGTGGACCCGGTATGGTACCCCGGGGCGAGAACGGTTTCGCTATGTAGTAGACGGTGAGCCTGGCAGAGGGACTACTACCTATCGGTGATTGGTTGGACCTGGCGGTTATCCGGAGGATACCGACCAGAGTCGATGGATGGATACGGGACGATTCGTACTGCCGGGGCTGAGGGCCGATACCGCAGACAAAGCCCGTGGCCTGATCCGGACTGACGGATGCCCTATATAGGAGGATTTGCGTGTCGATGCTTGGCACGAGTATTTCTTGATATTTTGGGTGCCAATGTCGGGTACTCACGGTTATATGAGATTTACAGGATTGGAGGACCGAGGAGGACGACGACGCCTGAGTAGTATTGGGATTTGGGTGCATTGATGAGTACCGATTATACTTTCCACGATGACATTCTGTGTAGATGTTATATTTCCCATGCTCAATATGTAGTAATTGATATCTCATCCTGTATCTATTATACCTGATATAGTACACATTGCTATACCTGATCATTGCACACCCTGTTCATTCTATATAGGGTTGTTAGATTGCATTGCTATACCTGATCATTACACACCCTGTTCATTCTATATAGGGTTGTTAGATTGCATTGCTATACCTGATCATTGCACACCCTGTTCATTCTATATAGGGTTGTTAGATTGCATTGCTATATCTGATCATTGCACACCCTGTTCATTCTATATAGGGTTGTTAGATTGCATTATTATACCTGATCATCACATTTCTTGCTCATCACATGGAGATGTTATTAGATCGCACTTGTTGCATGTTTGAGCATCCAGTTCATCATATAGATGTTATCTGTTGATATAGGTTAGAGCATCGTTGCACGTGCATACTCGCGATTACCTTTATATGTTATCTTCTATTCACGAGTTGGCAACTCACCCCCGTTGTGCCACAGTGTTTGCAGGTTGCCCTTCGGAGTAGTCGCGGCAGGCTGCGTTTTTGCATCTTTTGACACAGATACCCCTACAGTTGGTGTACTAGCTCTTTTGCTGATAGGTGGATTTTGTACGGTATCTGGTTATCTTTCAGTTATGTACATTGTTGTATCTAGTACTCTCCATCTACCACTTATGTATTGACTTAGAGACAAGTTGTGAGGACGATGTATATTATTTTGTATTCTGGTGTCGAGCTCGTTGTGAGCCGACTTTACTTATGCAGTTTATATTATCTGTGATGTTTTCCACTTGTTGCTCATTTTCATCGCTACGGCATCGTATATTGTTATCTTAGTAATTGGTTCTATCAAAAACTTAAAACACTCTATACTTTTACTGGTTTGATTTCTGGGTTTTCGTCTTACTTAGTCGCGTTACGCCTGTAGACGTTACGTGGTTAAGTGCCGGTCACGGGCCAAACTTTGGGTCGTGAAAGTGAACTAGGGGATGTGTTGATAAAAGTCGGGGAATTTATATTCCCTGTGGACTTTATTGTTCTCGATACACAACCTGTAGCAAACCCACGAAATCAAATTCCGGTGATTTTGGGTCAACCATTCCTTGCCACTTCCAATGCTGTTATTAATTGTCGAAACGGTTCTTTGAACCTATCTTTTACAAAAAAGACAATTGAACTGAACATCTATAAAATTGGAAGTCAGCCGTCTGAACCCTCTGCTCACATACTTGGTGTCTGTTCTGTCCATGAGATTGCTTCCGAAAGTTGCGAAGTTGATGAACTTTGCTTTGATGATCTCGACGACACTAGCACATCAATGTTTGATCTTTCACATCTTAGTGAGGACACTCTTCCCACTCCTGAGTCTGACACTCTTAACTCATCACTTTCCGAGTCTGTATCCTATGGAGGCTACGCGCTTCTTTGTGACTCCGAAAATCATTTGATGATCCCACCTTCTATAGTTTCTCCGCCAGCAATAGATCTTAAACGTTTACCTTCTCATCATAAATATGCATATTTAGGTGAGAATGAGTCTTTAGCTGTGATCATATCCACTTCTTCAGCCTCAGAGCAAGAGAATGCGTTTTTAACGGTATTGAGATCTAATAGGCAGGCGTTTGGTTGGACTATGGCTGACATCAAAGGGATTAGTCCCTTGATTGTTGAACATCATATACATCTGATGGATGAACCCAAGCCAACCCGAGAACCACAGAGATGGTTAAACCCCATCATGAAGGATGCAGTGAAGAAAGAAATCATCAAATGCCTTGACAATGGTATCATTTACCCAATCTCCGATAGCCAATGGGTGAGTCCAATTCATGTTGTCCCTAAGAAATCCGGCATCACGGTCATAATAAACGAGGCAAATGAGTTAATCCAGACACGCGCTCAAACTGGGTGGCGTGTATGTATTGATTATAGAAAACTCAATGCCGAAACGAGGAAAGACCACTTTCCTCTACCTTTCATTGACTAGATGTTAGAACGCTTAGCTGGACGTGAATACTATTGCTTCATGGACAGATACTCTGGCTATAACCAGGTCCCTATTACTAAAAAGGATCAAGACAAAACCACATTTACTTGTCCTTTTGGTACCTTTGTTTATAGATGCATGCCTTTTGGGTTATATAATGCTCCCGCTACCTTTCAGCGGTGCTTGATGGGGATATTCTCGGATATGGTCAAGAATATTCTGGAGATTTTCATGGACGATTTCTTGATATTTGGAGATTCTTTTGCTAACTTCCTATCTCATCTTGACGCAGTTCTTACTCATTGTAAAGAGAAGAACTTAACCTTGAATTGGGAAAAATGCCATTTCATGGTCCAAGAGGGAATTGTGCTTGGACATGTTATTTCACGGAAAGGCATTGAGGTTGACAAAGCTAAAATAGATGTCATTCAAAATCTTCCTTATCCCAAATGCGTCAAGGATATACGATCTTTTCTTGGCCATGGAGGCTTTTAAAGGAGATTCATTAAAGATTTTAGCAAAATTACTAGATCCTTAACTCTTCTCTTGGCCAAGGAAACAACCTTTCACTTTGACTCGGATTGTGAGGAAGCATTTGACTCACTTAAACACTCTCTCACTACAGCCCCCATTCTATCATCTCCAGATTGGAACCACCCTTTTGAGCTTATGTGTGATGCATCAGATTTTGCAGTTGGTGCAGTCTTAGGACATCACATTGAAAAGATGCCACATGTGATCTATTATGCAAGTAAGACCCTGAATGATGCTTAAATTAAATATACAACTACTGAAAAAGAACTTTTGGCAGTTGTATTTGCATTAGAAAAATTCAGGCCTTACTTTATTGGCTCACCTATTTTTATGTAAACTGACCACTCTGCCTTGAAACATCCTTTGGCGAAGAAGGATGCTAAAGGTTGGCTAATACGTTGGATATTTCTATTACAAGAATTTGATCTTATTATTAAAGATAAGAAAGGATGTGAAAACGTTGTAGCCGACCATCTGTCACGCATCTCTTCTTCACCTATGAGCTTGCCGATCAATGATTCTTTTCCAGACGAACAACTCTTGAATGTATCCGACGAACCTTGGTTCAAGGATATTGTGAATTATCTTGCTATGGGACTTATTCCCCGCGAATGGTCGAAACAGGACAAACATCGATTTCTATCCCAAGTAAAATATTTTTACTAGGATGAACCCTATCTGTTTAAGTATTGTCCTGACCAGATCATTCGCAGATGTGTCCCTAATGACGAATTCAAGAGTGTTCTATCTTTTTGTCATGATCAGGCATGTGGGGGTCATTTCGGTCCTTGAAAGACGGCGGAGAAGGTTTTGCAATGCGGTTTCTATTGGCCGACTTTGTTCAAAGATGCATTTGATCATTGCAAAACCTATGCACAATGTCAACACATGGGTAGGATTTCCCGGAGAAATGAAATGCCACTTCAACCCATTTTGGTGGCTGAAATTTTTGACGTTTGGGGTATTGACTTTATGGGTCCTTTTCCTAACTCCTTTGGGAATCTGTACATATTGCTTGCGGTTGATTACGTCTCGAAATGGGTAGAAGCTATTCCTTGTCTCACTAATGACAAAAGGTTGTCATTAATTTCTTAAAAGAAAACATCTTTTCGCGATTTGGACACCCACGTGCTATCATTAGCGATAACGGGATGCATTTCTACAATCGGTCTTTCGAGACTTTGATGCAGAAATATGCAATCAACCACAAACTTTCCACACCCTACCATCCCCAAATGAGCGGGCAAGCTGAGGTTTCAAACAGACAAATCAAACAAATTTTGGAGAAAATTGTTTCTAAAAATCGAAAAGTTTGGTCTACCAAATTGACGGATGCTCTTTGGGTATTCTGAACTGTATAAAAAACTGATTTAGGTATGTCTCCTTACAGACTAGTGTTTGGAAAGGTTTGTCACCTTCCGGTCGAGATTGAGCACAAAGCAATATGGGCCATTAGAGAACTTAACTTTTACTTAAATCAAGGCTGCAACTTTCGGAAGCTGCAATTAAACGAGCTAAGCGAACTCCGCAATGAAGCTTACGATAATGCAGTGATTGTAAAGAATCGGACTATGGTATTTCACGATAAAAATATTTTGAGAAAATTTTTACACTTGGTCAACAAGTCCTTCTTTATGATTCACGACTCCATCTTCATACGGGTAAGCTACGATCTTAGTGGAAAGGACCTTTTGTTGTGCGGTATGTATACCCGCACGGGGTAGTTGAGGTTGAAAATATTGAAAACGGTACAATTTTCAAAGTAAATGGACATAGATTAAAACAGTATTTTTCCACAGACCCCACGGAGGAGCTCCTGTTTTTACAAGAGCCGCTTTATCTTGATTAAAATTCCTCCGTCTCACCTCCATATCTTGTAAAATAATGTATCATCGTTAGAATGGAGGTGAGTGAAAAGAATAAGTTTGGGGGAGGATTTTCACGATCATATTTATTGCCCCAGTTAATAAATTTCCTCCCAGGCTTACAGGTTTTTGTTATCCAGCAGATGGCAACAGTGAGGACACTTTTGTAAACAAGTTTGGGGGAGGTTTGTGCTTATTTATGTAGGGTTAGCATAGCACCTTGTGAAGGTTTTGGCAAGCATCAATCATGCTACTTTAAAAAATTTTGGATGCTAAACAAACCCTAAGCAAGATCTTAACTAGAGACATAGGGTAAACATAGAAAGTAAACAACTTTACATCTAAGAGTTAGGAATTACAACCTTTGTAGTCCGTTCCTTCACTTCAAAAGCTCCGTGTTGAGGTCCCTTTGCTGCGATCATCAAGTACCCGGACTCTAGAGAGCCTCCATGAAGAGAAAGATGCAAGCTTGTTTCCAATCTTCAACAACAAAGATGATCTACCTTGAAGAAACTCAAGCCCAAGCTCTTGCTTCACTAATCAAGTATTAGCAAAGCAAACACCCTAATATAAGTTGCTAGAATAGAGTTGGATGATTAAATAGGAATGTAGCCCTCATTTGTTTTCAATTTCTTACTCAAAATCATCACATACCAAAAAGCTAGTAAGCTTTATCAAAGGAAGAAGAAGAAGAAATCATTTGTGATGAATAATGAAATCATAGTTATGGTTAAAAATCAACCATCGGTTAAGAATGAAGACTTAACCTATGTAGAGAGTTAACTAGAGTAAAGGGTTTGGGTTGGGTTAGAAAATATCTATACAAAATATCTTAGCAAAAACAAAATAAAGCTTCTAGAAGCTTCATGAAAAAGCTAACCCAAATGCTAACCCAAATCAAACACTAACTTGTTTAATCTCTACAAATTATGTTGCATTTGTAACCCTAACTTGTTACAATATTATATATCACATATATAATATATTTTGTAACAAAAGAAAATAATACAATTAACATATATCACATATATATCAATGTATTATCCAAGTGAGAAAAAGAATCTTTAAGTGAGCATATATTAGTTAATCTAACTTAATATATCACATAAATAATTATATATTAAATTATCAAATCAACACTTGATCCAATAATCCGGCTATATCGCATATAACCGACTAATATTATCTGTATCAGTTCATCGAATGAACACTTGATCCGATGAACCGGCTATATAACATATACCCGGCCGATATCTCATTACGCGAGAATGGAATACTATATCTCATATCGTAATATTCTTGGTCCCGCACATATCACATATGTGCTCCTACTCCGTTTTGCCTGAGCCAGGAAACCTCTGTGTAGGACTCTAAAGAATTGTCAATACGCCGGCAGTAGGTGATGATCATATCTAACACCCACAAGCTGCAAGCGGTCAGCTAAACGTAACAGCCACCCAGGTATTAAGCGATCAGAAGATCAACAAGCAAGCCTGTACATTCTCCTGCGAATCCAATCAGTAACACTCCCGTACAGTCCGGTCACTTCGTCTGATATGTCGCATATCTCGCCTAGGGGTGGTAAACGTCAGACCCCAGTAGCTTGATAAGTCGTGTCGGTATGAGGTCCATAACAGTTCAAGAAACTACTGTTAACACTTACCGGTAAATCTCAGCAACCCTGGCCAGGGATTTCCAATTATAGCCAATCGAACACAGCGCAACATCAACTCCCTATACCGGGAGAAACGAAACCCCTCCTATTGTTCATTGCCTCCATGTGATTCGGGACTGTACCCAAAAGCCACCGTTTTGCATGCCCTCTTGGACGTGGTATGATGGAAATCAAAGCACAGTGGGAATCACACAAGACTCTATGACGATCTCGGGTCTACAGACTAACATGTACCAGTGTCACCAGAGAACTGCCATCTGACGTGAGGTATAATACCATCTGGGGGTTCTCGGCGAGTCCGTCCAGTGTACCCAGTCTCCACTGAGCAACCGTATACCTTCTCTGATGTCAAACACCAATGGATATGGGATCATCCATCGCCCATCATGTTAGTTATATGTATGCCCTAGAGGCCATTACTGTACATGGGATGTATATTGTAGTGGATGCTGGGATATATATAGGGAGGACTTTCTTGCTCGACATGATAGTATGCTATCTGGTTACTCTTTACCTTAACGTGTATGCTGATTGTCTCTCTGTTACATGTTGGTAAAGCCCTTAGGATCTGTACTTGACTACCTGGACTATGATGCAGATCATACTAGTGGGGACATGGTAGTCCATAAGTACATCCTTCAAAGTCCCTAGTCGTGGGTGTATCGAGACGGGGCATCGATATGCCAGAGTAGACTAGCGTGTACCTTCTCGACCCATACAGATGGGCGATGGATGATCCCATATCCATTGGTGTTTGACATCGGAGATGATATACGGGTGCTCAGTAGAGACTGGGTACACTGGACGGACTCGCCGAGAACTCCCAGATGGTATTATACCTCACGTCAGATGGCAGTTCTCTGGTGACACTGGTACAGAGTAGTCTGTTGACCCAAGATCGTCATAGAGTCTTGTGTGGTTCCCACTGTGCTTTGATTTCCATCTTACCACGTCCAAGAGGGCGTGCAAAACGGTGGTTTTTGGGTACAGTCCCGAGTCACATGGAGGCAATGAGCGATAGGAGGGGATTCGTCTCTCCCGGTATATGGGGGTTGATGTTGCGCTGTGTTCGATTGGCTATAACAGGAAATCCCTGGCCAGGGTTGCTGAGATTTACTGGTAAGTGTTACCAGTAGTTTCTCGAACAGTTATAGACCTCATATCGACACGACTTATTGAGCTATTGGGGTCTGACGTATACCACCCCTAGGCAAGATATGCGACATATCAGACGATCAGACCGGACTGAACGGTAGTGTTACTGGTCGGATTCACTGGAGTGTGAACGGGCTTGCTCGTCGATCTTCAGATCGCTCAATACCCGGGTGGCCGTTACGTTTAGCAGACCGCTTGCGGCTTGTGGATGCTTGATATGATCATCATCTGCTGCCGGCGTATTGACGAGTCTTTAGAGTCCTACACAGAGGTTTCCTGGCTCAAGCGAAACGAAATAGGAGCGCATATGAGATATGTGCGGGACCGAGAATAATACTGTATGCGATACTGTATTCGATTCTCGCGATGTGACATCGATCGGTTATATGCGATATAGCCGGGTTATCGGATCAAGTGTTGATTCGATAAGATGTTACTAATGATACCCGTCGGTTATGTGCGCCATGACCGGGTCGTTAAATCAAGTGTTGATTTAATGATTTAATGCATAATTATATATTTGATATATTACTTTGCATTAACTAGTATCGGTTCACTTTGAATGGATTTTCTCACTCGGGTGTGCGCATTACATATGTGATATGATTTTTGTGCACTTGATTGTATCATGTTTGATGATACATATCTTTTTGTTAAGTGTAATGAATTAAACCTAGGTTAAATAAATGATTAGGGTTTTCTTTTATTCATTCATTTATATTTTCATTTGTATTTAAAAGATAAATGAGAAAAGGAAAAGAAGTCAAAAATGGTGGCTATTTTTGTTTTCAACTTGAAGCTTCATGAAGTTTTCTTCATGTCACCATTTTTGTCTCATCTCCTTTACCCTAACCATTCTTTAACCTTGGTCAATTCTCTACACTTAACTTGGGTTAAAATTATGATAAGAATAAAATTATTATTCTTTTTATAATAACTCATCATCTTCTTGCTTTCTTCTTCTTCTTCACTTCATGAAGAAAAACTCCACTACATCAATGGTGATTGATGCATATGAGTGAGAAATCCAATTCTAAAGTCTACCCACTTCCTATTTCTTCATCTTCTACCTCTTGCCAAGTAGTAGAGTGTGTTTCCTTCACAACTTTTCACGGTTTGGTGAAGGTGGAGCTTGATTCATCGATGCCTCGACGTAGATCATCTTCGGCATGGACATCGACGACCTAGCTTGCCCATTCTCCGACGAAGCCGATCCTAGAGCCCGGATTTGATTTGGACAGCGGAGAGGACCTCGTTGCGGAGCTATGAAGGTGGAGCACCGGATCTACAAAGGTTGTATTTCCGTATTCCCTTAGTTAATTGTTAACTAGTTCTTTTCGCCTAGACATCTAGTATACGATCCGTTGTTTAGGGTTTGTAGGCACCATAATTTTTGAAATTGCCATGGTTGATGGCTTGGGAGACCTCACTAGAGTGCCTAGGAACCCTGCAGTGGTATCAGAGCCTAGCTAGAGCCTTAGGCGAAGTCCAGACGGAAATTGAAGTCCGATCGAACCGAAACCATACCCGGAAAATTGCTCTCTGTCCAATTTTTAAAATCTGGAATTTTTCCACATTAAAAATGTTCAGAAAAATCAGCAGGTGAATATATGAGGTACTGTGAAATTCGTGCCGATAATTCATTCTTCCTGCCGCGCTTCCGCGGCACGAGCTAGCCTCGTGCGGCGGTTGCGCGGCGGTACGGCATGATTATTTAATATTTTTTACACAGTATCTCATAATTATTAGTGCTGGTATTCCTGGGTATTTTTAATATTTTTTCCGGAGTTGAATTTTTCTGAGTTGATTTGGGGATTCGGTATTTCGATCGGGTATCAAATTTTGTCTGTGTGGCTTTCCGGATAAATTTTAGAATATGTTAAAAAGTTCGACCGGATATAAATACCCAATTTTTCCCCTGTCGGGAAATTTCCAATTGTTGGATTTTTCCGTAGTTTAACGACGTTCTAAGTAGTGCAAGTAATGCGATGGTCCCTCTAGAAGACACAAACCTTAACTCGATTATGTGACCGTCTTGAACTGCCCTTTGAACCTTCGGGTTTGGGGCAGTACGGCGTGCCACATGTGAGGCGTTGGCTTGACCCTTCTACGGCTGGATCGTTGGTACTGAGGCACGAACGGAATGTTGTTAGACTTGTTTCATGTGTTGATCTGTTTCGGGAAAACTTGGGTATTCGATTGTTCGATCGGAAAGTTTAACATTTTCTATTTATCTGGAATGGGATACAATAATTGGAATTCACAATAGTTATGAGATAACTGAATGAATGTTATAAACATAGCAGTTTAGTCTCACTTGATCGGTTGCCATGGAATTTTGATGTGATAAAAAGTCCGTCGCAATCACGTAGCGTACGCGGATACTCGCCGGGTAAACTTAATAGACAGCCTCACTCCATAGCCCCGACCAAGTGACTGTAGGAGAACCCCGTCGCCGAAAGCATCCGTTAGGGTGCTCCCGGTAACGGTGTTCCGCCTTGGTGCACTTCGTCGACGGTATCGTGGGTGCGGCCGCCTACTGAAGTTTGCGACGAGCATTCGATCAGGATGTCGGGAATCTTGTTGAATTTCCCGACTTGATATTGAAAAGTGTTTTCGATTTTGAGACTAAAATGCGGGGTTTATAATTGTTAGGCATGTGATGTCTAAGGTATTCATTTGATTAGGCATGCGATGTCTATGCAGATTGCGGATTCCAACTGTTGTAGTTTTACACTTTCTTTTCTGTGACCGTAAGTGTAATATGTGATATCGCCGGTTTCGTTGCTATATGTCAACGACAATTGGGGTATGCATATTTACTTACGTTGATGACATGTGATGTTATGTGTTGCTGGATATGTTATATTGGATCGTCGTGTTTGAATAGCCGGGGGTTTTTATGTGAGATGAGTGTTTTTCATTTTCATTCATGTAAAAACTTGTATGTAATATTCTTTTATTGGGGCGCTTCCAGGTTGCGGGAGTTGTCACCGTTTGTATATTATTTACTTTTCCGCACTAGGATAGACCCAAGGAGGGGAGCACAAGTAACCGGGTTCTGGAGTCCAGTGGGAGACCAACTCGAGGAGTCGAGTCCGGGTCTCCTAACTCTAGAATTGGCAGGGTTGCTTGCCGCTCTCGTAGGGGTCTAGGGGTGTGGGTTTGGATATTCATCACGACCGTGGAATCCGTGTTTTATACTGGCTCGTATTGAAAACACGGACGTCCTAGTATATCCAATATTTCATATGATTCTTCTGCTGCGATATCTGTGATGTGATCATGTGATGTTCTGTGATGGATATTGTATATAGTATATATGATATATTATATAGACGTTACTTATGTTTTACACCCGTGCTAGCCCTGCCCTGCTCTGCCGTTAGTTACCTAACCTAACGGTGCACGAGGGGACATCGAGGCGAATGCGGATGGCATAAGTGTACGTCATATCTATCTGTGATGTTTAGGTATTTAAATGATGGGACTTCATTAATGTGATTAATGAAAGTAAAAGAAACCTAAGATGTTGTAGAATCGAATTTCAAAATAAAACAGGTAGCTACAGTTCTTGCTTTGCATAGCGGTATATGTGATATATCCTGCACCTCATTCGACGAGGAAAGGACCGAGATCCCTTCACCGGGAGTGACTCCTTTAGCAATAACTGGCAGATGCTACAACCCTCGGTTTGTCTTTTGATTGCTTTTAAGAGTTTTTGCTTTGCACAGTGATATATATGATATATCCCGCACCTCATTCGACGAGGAAAGGACCGACGATCCCTTCACCGGGAGTGACTCCTTTAGCAAAACTAGAAAAGCCTCAAAAGCACTCCATTTCAAAAATTCATTCGATCTTACAACGATATCAAGTTCATTACGCAATAGGTTTTCAGAAAAACCTGTCGTAGCCCTCCGTCATTACAGATAAGTACTAGTTAGTATTCGTGCTGCGGTAGTTTGGCATTCGTCAAGGCGTAGTGTGCGGTAGCTAACCAGTATTTATCTGCTTATGCATATGATGCAGATTGGATTAGGGTATTCGTACGGCGTTGTTTGGCATTCGTCAAGGGTCGTGCGGGTGGGTTTAATTCGATCAAGTAATGTACGGGTTGAACTTGACTAGTGGACTATGGGTTGTTTGGCATTCGTCAAGGTCATAGCGAGCTAGGGGCAAAATATTATCGGGAATTTCAAGTGTGGAAATTCGCAATGAGATTGCATACCTTCTATGAGATAGTTGGATCCCGATACCCGCTGCGAGTAAGTGTTACTCCTGGGAGAGTTTTATACATTACAATTAGCCGATCAAGTAGGTGTCTAGAAAGGTGTTAACGAGGTTACGCCTCTGGGAAAACGAGGTTTACATTAATTAGGTTCGTGCGAAAGCACGGGGGACCTCCCTCAAAGTACCGACACTGGCCTGGCTGAAAGATTGGCGAACTTGTAGTGTGTAATTAATCCCGGCTAGTCTTTCCTTTTAGGGTTTGAAGGAAGATTTGATAAAAAGCAGTGGGAGCCATCCTGATTAGATAAAATAATAACCAATCTATTCTTGACAGAGCGCACGCTGAGTGTTTTCTTCTCTCTCTCTCCTGGTAGCAACCATATCACGCCTTAATCAAGATAATAATACGGATTATTGACCAAACCCGCTTGTTATACTGAGCTGGGGAACGTTGGTCTCGCTCCAACTTATAATTGTTATAAGACAGACAGGAAATTGGGGATTACCAGAATTCCCGTGCCGCCCAAACGAAGAGAGTGCATGCTGATGCATCATCTTCGGGTTTGTTCGTTACACAGAACTGTTTCTCAGTATCCTCTACGTCCTGGGTATGTGATACCAGATCAGGATCCCAGATATGTAATCTGTTACATAGGGCTACAGATAGGTAGAGAACTGAGAACGGGTGATAAGTTTCATGAGGCAGAAAACGGGGCAAGAGTTGCAGCCAAGTCTGTCGGTCACTGTCACCCTGTATTACCAATACATTGATTCTGAACGAATGTTGTTAGATACCGAACCTGATATACCAAATCATATCACTCTCTTTGTTAGTAAAGAAAGGATATAATTTTGTATTGTTGGATAATGTTTTGAACATTTCCTATATCAAAAGTTGATCGGTTCAGGCACGTTATCTAAAAGCATTAATGTTCTAAATCAAACTACAGTTCTTAGTATATAGAACACACATAAGAGGACGAGTTCAGAAATGAACGAATCCTACTTGAGGCATTGTAGACTAGGTCAGATCAATGTGACCCGACTAGCTAGAGTTACATAAAGATGCATATTTAAATTAGTTTGAATTTACATCTTGTGAAACTTGCCAGTCATGTCACAAAGATAAGATGACCATAGCTCCGTTTACTGGAAACAGAGAAAGAGTTAGTAAACTCTTGGGATGATACATGTTGATGTATGAAGGTCCCCTGTCTACACCTGCCAAGACTGGTTCTTTATACTTCATTATATTCTCTGATAATCTCTCAAGATTCAGACATATGTTCCTGTTGAAACACAAGTCCGAACCTTTTGAGATATTCACGGAATATAAGTTAGAAGTAGAGAACCAGAATACGGGTATAAGTATTATGTCCTATGATGAGATCAAGGAGGAGAATACTTGAGCACGAAAATCCTGGATTATTCCAATGGAGAATGAGATTCTCTCTCAGCATTACTCCTCCGCATACACCATAGCACGATGGTATATCGGGGCGGAGCAATCACACCCTATGTGATAAGGTGTGCTCTATGATGAGTAATACTGAGTTACCTTTTTCCTTTTGGGTGTTATGCACTTGAGAAGCTGCATACCTATTGAATAGGGTTCGAATCAAATTAGTTGCCTACCATTTCATATGTGATGTGGAAAGGGAAGAGCCTATGTCTTAAGTTAGTTAAGATTTAGGGTTGTCCGGCCTATGTCTAAAAGCAAAATCCGGACAAGCTCGAGGCAAGGTCTGTTATGTAGAACTGGAAGTGTTCCAGCTATACGAACTACAGCAGATGATTTGATAGAACCAAGGGATTCAGTAGATACCAACGAACCTCAGCCTCTCCGCCGATCTAGTAGGGTTCCTCACCCACATGAGAGATACTTCGGTTTCTCTATGACAGTGGGAGCGAGGATTACATCATGAGATGATGACCCAACTAGTTTCGAGCTGGCCATCAGGAGTAAGACTCTGTAAGAATGGCTGGATGCTTAGTGATCTGAGATGGAATCCTTATACACCAGCAAAGTATGGACTTTAGCTGCAAGATCTGAAGGGTTAAATCCCCATCAGGAGCAAGTATATCTTGAGAAGATTACTTGGTGTACATGGAAGAGTTGAGACTTTCAAAGCTAGACTTGTTAAAGCTTTTCGTCATTGACCAGGCGTGGATCATGATGAAACCTTTTCAAGTGACTATGCTTAAGTCCATCCAGATCCTACTTACCACGGCTACATACCATGACTACGATATCTGGTGGTTGGGTGTCTTGACTGCTTTTCTAAATGATGATTTAGAAGAGTGCGTCTGTAAGTACACAGCCAGAGGGCTTCGTAGACAGTGGGAGCAGCGGAAACGTGTGCAAGATGCTTTATAGGATAAAGCAGGCATCGCGGAGTTGGAACATCTGTTTTGATGAATTAGTCAAAGAGTTTGACATCATCAAAATGGTAGATGAACCTTGTATAAACAAGAAGTTAGTAGGGAGTATGGTGACGATCCTCGTAGAGTACGTGGATGACATACTCTTGATAGGGAAGGAGTTTCCTATGCTACGCTCGATCAATCTCCGCTTATCACTAGGATTCTCCATATAGAATCAAAATGATACCTACTAAATCCTGGATTTTGGATCTATGAGATAGATCTAAATGGATGTTTGGATTCTCACTAGTTGTAGTGAGATGTATCAAACGATCCTAGGGAGAATCACTGGAAGAGTTCCAGGGTGATAAGGACGACTGAATGTCAGTCGCAGGCATTGTCTTTTCCCTCGGTAAAGGGACGGTATGTTGGAAGAGTTCCAAGCTAGATACCGTGACATTCTAGACGATAATGGCAGGATACATCGCTACTTAAGATGCTACCAAGAGGCTGTTTGGGTGTATATTGGTTCATGAGATGAACTACGTTCCTACCATTGTGAGACAATGGAGTTGTGGCTCATGCCGAGGAACACCGGTCCCATCAGTGATCCAGACTTATTCTAAGGCAGCATCGCCTGATCATGGAGATGGTTGATCTCCAGGGTGATCGAGGTTTGGAGAGTAGACTCAGAGAACAACACAGCGAATCCACTCACAAAGGCCTGTTCCCAGAGAGAGACTTTTATGGGATGGTTGAGTATGAGATACTGCAACCACTGCTACAGATGGCCCTAGTGCAAGTGGGAGATTGTTAGTTATATGTATGCCCTAGAGGCCATTACTGTACATGGGATGTATATTGTAGTGGATGCTGGGACATATATAGGGAGGACTTTCTTGCTCGACATGATAGTATGCTATCTGGTTACTCTTTACCTTAACGTGTATGCTGATTGTCTCTCTGTTACATGTTGGTAAAGCCCTTAGGATCTGTACTTGACTACCTGGACTATGATGCAGATCATACTAGTGGGGACATGGTAGTCCATAAGTACATCCTTCAAAGTCCCTAGTCGTGGGTGTATCGAGACGGGGCATCGATATGCCAGAGTAGACTAGCGTGTACCTTCTCGACCCATACAGATGGGCGATGGATGATCCCATATCCATTGGTGTTTGACATCGGAGATGATATACGGGTGCTCAGTAGAGACTGGGTACACTGGACGGACTCGCCGAGAACTCCCAGATGGTATTATACCTCACGTCAGATGGCAGTTCTCTGGTGACACTGGTACAGAGTAGTCTGTTGACCCAAGATCGTCATAGAGTCTTGTGTGGTTCCCACTGTGCTTTGATTTCCATCTTACCACGTCCAAGAGGGCGTGCAAAACGGTGGTTTTTGGGTACAGTCCCGAGTCACATGGAGGCAATGAGCGATAGGAGGGGATTCGTCTCTCCCGGTATATGGGGGTTGATGTTGCGCTGTGTTCGATTGGCTATAACAGGAAATCCCTGGCCAGGGTTGCTGAGATTTACTGGTAAGTGTTACCAGTAGTTTCTCGAACAGTTATAGACCTCATATCGACACGACTTATTGAGCTATTGGGGTCTGACGTATACCACCCCTAGGCGAGATATGCGACATATCAGACGATCAGACCGGACTGAACGGTAGTGTTACTGGTCGGATTCACTGGAGTGTGAACGGGCTTGCTCGTCGATCTTCAGATCGCTCAATACCCGGGTGGCCGTTACGTTTAGCAGACCGCTTGCGGCTTGTGGATGCTTGATATGATCATCATCTGCTGCCGGCGTATTGACGAGTCTTTAGAGTCCTACACAGAGGTTTCCTGGCTCAAGCGAAACGAAATAGGAGCGCATATGAGATATGTGCGGGACCGAGAATAATACTGTATGCGATACTGTATTCGATTCTCGCGATGTGACATCGATCGGTTATATGCGATATAGCCGGGTTATCGGATCAAGTGTTGATTCGATAAGATGTTACTAATGATACCCGTCGGTTATGTGCGCCATGACCGGGTCGTTAAATCAAGTGTTGATTTAATGATTTAATGCATAATTATATATTTGATATATTACTTTGCATTAACTAGTATCGGTTCACTTTGAATGGATTTTCTCACTCGGGTGTGCGCATTACATATGTGATATGATTTTTGTGCACTTGATTGTATCATGTTTGATGATACATATCTTTTTGTTAAGTGTAATGAATTAAACCTAGGTTAAATAAATGATTAGGGTTTTCTTTTATTCATTCATTTATATTTTCATTTGTATTTAAAAGATAAATGAGAAAAGGAAAAGAAGTCAAAAATGGTGGCTATTTTTGTTTTCAACTTGAAGCTTCATGAAGTTTTCTTCATGTCACCATTTTTGTCTCATCTCCTTTACCCTAACCATTCTTTAACCTTGGTCAATTCTCTACACTTAACTTGGGTTAAAATTATGATAAGAATAAAATTATTATTCTTTTTATAACAACTCATCATCTTCTTGCTTTCTTCTTCTTCTTCACTTCATGAAGAAAAACTCCACTACATCAATGGTGATTGATGCATATGAGTGAGAAATCCAATTCTAAAGTCTACCCACTTCCTATTTCTTCATCTTCTACCTCTTGCTAAGTAGTAGAGTGTGTTTCCTTCACAACTTTTCACGGTTTGGTGAAGGTGGAGCTTGATTCATCGATGCCTCGACGTAGATCATCTTCGGCATGGACATCGACGACCTAGCTTGCCCATTCTCCGACGAAGCCGATCCTAGAGCCCGGATTTGATTTGGACAGCGGAGAGGACCTCGTTGCGGAGCTATGAAGGTGGAGCACCGGATCTACAAAGGTTGTATTTCCGTATTCCCTTAGTTAATTGTTAACTAGTTCTTTTCGCCTAGACATCTAGTATACGATCCGTTGTTTAGGGTTTGTAGGCACCATAATTTTTGAAATTGCCATGGTTGATGGCTTGGGAGACCTCACTAGAGTGCCTAGGAACCCTGCACATCATATGGGTCAAGAAGCACATACGCTAGTCTACTTTGGAGTATCGATGCCCTGTTTCGGTACTCCCACGACTAGGAACATTTGAAGGATGTACTTGGTGACTACTCTGTCCACACTAGTATGATCTGCATCATAGTCCTGGTAGTCAAGTACTCATCCTAAGGGCTTTATCAACACGTGACATAGAGACAATCAGAGTACATGTTAAGGTAAAGAGTAACCAGATAGCATACTAGCATGTCGAGCAAGAAAGTCCTCCCTATATATGTCCAAGCATCCACTATAATATACAACGTATGTAGAGTAATGGCCTTTAGGGCATACATTTAACTAACAATCTCCCACTTGCACTAGGGCCATCTGTTGTAGTATCTCATACCCAAAAATAAGCTGTGGTTAAAGTATCTCATACTCAACCATCCCATAAAAGTCTCTACTGGGAAATAGGCCTTTGTGAGTGGATTCGCGCTATTGTCCTCTGTTTCAACTCTCCTAACCTCGATCTCCCTGGAGATCAACCATCTCCATGATCAGGCGATACTGCCTAAGAATATATCTGGATCTCTGATGGGACGGGGGTTCCTAGGCCTAAGCCACAACTCCATTATCATACAATGGCAGGAACGAAGTTCATCTCATGAACTTACATATATCCAGACTGCTTCTTTGGTTGCATCGTTGGTAACGATGTATATTGCCTTTAATCGTCTAGTAAGTCACGGTATCTAGCTTGGAACTCTTCCAACATACCGTCCCTCCACTGAGGGTAAAGACAATGCCTGCGACTGACATTCAGTCGTCCTTATCACCCTGGAACCTTTCCAGTGATTCTCCCCAGGATCGATTGATACCATCTCACTACAACTAGTGAGAATCCTAACATCCAATTAGATCTATCTCATAGATCCATAATCCAGGATTTAGGAGGTATCATCTTGACTCTATATGGAGAATCTTTGTGATAAGAGGAGATTGACTGAGCGTAGCATATGAAACTTCTTCCCTATCAAGAGTATGTCATCTATGTACTATATAAGGATCACCACTATACTCCCTACTACCTTTTTGTATATACTTGGTCCATCTACCATTTTGATGAAGTCAAACTCTTTGACTGCTACATCAAAACAGACGTTCCAACTCCGCGATGCCTGATTTATCCTATAAAACATCTTGCACACGTTTCCGCTGCTCCTACTGTCTATGAAGCCCTCTGGCCGCGTACTTATAGACGCTCTCTTCCAAATCACTATTTAGAAAAGCAGTCATGACACCCAACCACCAGATATCGTAGTCATGGTATGTAGCAGTGGCAAGTTGGATCTGGATGGACTTAAGCATAGCTTTGAAAGTCTCAACTTTTCCATGTACACCAAATAATCATCTCAAGATATACTTTCTCCTGATGGGGATTTAACCCTTCAGATAAAGCAACCAAAGTCCATACTTTATTGGTGTATAAGGATTCCATCTTAGATCGCTAAGCATCTAGCCATTCTTACAGAGTCCCCACTCCTGATAGCCTGCTCGAAACTAGTTGGGTCATCATCTCATGATGCAATCCTCGCTCCCACTGTCATAGAGAAACCGAAGTATCTCTCAGGTGGATGAGGAACCCTACCAGATCGGCGGAGAGGCTGAGGTTCGTTGGAAACTATTGAATCCTCCGGATTTACCAAATCATCAGCTGCAGTTTGTATAGTTGGAACTCCTTCCTGTTCTACCTCATGACCACTAATTTCTTCACATGAAATTCCCATTCTCAAAGGTGGCATGCTGAGAAACAAAACATCTTTTGTGCCTCAGTTTGGTAGAAGATATTCTCTTGCTAATTCTTGGGATATCCAACAAACTTCCACAGAATTGACCTTTCCTCGAGCTTGTCCGGATTTTGCTTTTGACATAGGCCGGACAACCCCAAATCTTAACTTTCTTAAGAGATGGGCTCTTCCCATACCTCCGGAGTGGTAGGCATCTGATTTGTTTGGAACCCTATTCAATAGTTATGCAACTTCTCAAGTCCATAACCCTAAAAGAAAATAGGCAACTCAGTAGTACTCATCATAGAGCACACCATATCACATAGGAAGCGATTGCTCCGCCCCGATACACCGAGGTGCTGTGGTGTATTCGGAGGAGTAATACTGAGAGAGAATTTCATTCTCCTTTAGAATAGTGTAACATTTCAAAATAATAAAATATTATTTTTGGGAATTTTTATAATTTAATAATATTTTTAATGAATATTTTAATATTTCGGTATAATTAAATACCGATAAATTGGGGAAAATTTTTGGAAAATTATAGAAATTACTAAAAGAGGGCGTTTTATGTGAATTATACCATTTTTAAGTTTTTATGATTAATTATATGCTAATTTAGTGCCAATCGCGATTAAAAATCGCTAATCGCGCTTTAAGCGTATTTTCTGGAAAACATGCACCATTTCTTTTTTCTACACTTGTTGCATTTTCCTACATGTTTTGGGTGCATGGCTTGTTATTTTGGGGTTACTATTGATGTGAAAAGGGAATTAGAAAAGAAAAGGAAAAGGAATAAAATATATAGGTATGGGTGAAAAAGAGAAAGGTGAGGGTGCTTTGACTTGGCCATTCTTCTTCATTTCTTCCCCTCATTTCTCTCCCCTCCTTTGTTGTTGTTGCTGCTGCTGCTGCACCCTCTCTCCCTCTCCACAAAGTCCCCCAAAACACCATGAATATCACTCCAAAACCCTATCTCCTTTTCACAAAAAAGATGCACATGCTCTAGGGAAGCACATTGGACCAAGAAAGCAAGGATTTTGGCCACTTGGGGCAACTCAACTATTTTCTTGAGTTGCCAAATAAGGTAATTTCTGAACCATAAGCTTAGTGTTTCCTTTACTTTTACCCCTATGTTATATTTGAACCGATATCGAGTGGTTTTGTGGACTTAGAAAAAACCTAGTTAGGGTTAATGGGAATTGAGAGTGATGATGGGTAATTAAGCTCAGTAGAGGCCACACAAACCCCCTAGTGCTAGAATTAAGACTCATACCGGAGACTAGAACCCCGGAATACGGATTTAGAAAAGCCGACATCGGGAAATTGTGGAATCTGTGAGGGCTATTTGGAATCTGCTATCACGCCGAGTCTCTTAAAATTATTTTGTGAACACATCGAGATCTGCAGGCACCCAGGAAGCTAACCCCAAGACCCCAGCCCCTAGTTCCCTTCCTTGGCCCCAGATTTATTCTGCCTGGCCGCAAATTGCGGCCAGACCTAGGCCATTTGGCCTCGTGTTGGTTCTGTAGCTTTATTTCATGTACAATAGACCCTTGGTATATGCAAAATTGTCCAATTTGACCTAGGGTAGAATCTAGATCCTTTTTCCTGAGTTGTTGTTTTGATTCGTGGTTTTGTTTTGTGTATTTTCAATTCTGGATTTGCGTATTGTGTTTTACCTCGATCACTTGACGTTTGTACGACGAGATCGAGGGTCGTTTGATAGTTTTGAAAGCGTAGTCTATAGGTTCTAACCAATAGGCATAGCGTGTCGTTTTGGGTATTCCCGATGTGATTTTAATACGCGTTCCGATTATGTTATCTATGTAGGTACCACCATGTGGATTCCATATGATGAAGAAGATGAAGGCGACATCGACACCGACACGCAGGATGCAAGGTGAGTAGATTATATCTACGGGGGAAGTCGGGTGGATAGCGTATAGCACCCCCGCAGTCCGATATTTAGTATAGTATATATATACTATTTATGATAGCTTATTATGTGTCGTGGATATTTGAGATGAGATTAGGTGTACTATGAGTAGATTAGGGCGTAGAAGTAAACTAGTATAGTTCCTAGTTGCGAACCCTAGAATAGGCTTACACACACACGCACACACATGCATATTCGTTACATTTGTACCTAGATGACAAGGATAGTGGTTGATATTTGGAGATGAGTCGATGAGATTGGGCATAGTGCCATGAGATCGGTGATATAATGTGATTCGTATTTGGGATACGACATGAGATTTTAACGGGCCTTTGGACGTGTGTTTACACACGCATTTATATAGATCGTATCAGTTGTACTAGACATAGATCAGTACCCCAGATCATGAGATATGATGATAAGGATACCTGATAATAGATGAGATAGATGTGATATTGACCCATACCGAGCTATTGGGATGCCGTACGATGATTTACCGTACGAGCTTTACATTGATGATAGATCCGCACTCATGACTCGAGGACGTCATATGATATACTGTATCGTACGTGATACTATTGAGGCGGGATCACCGACTATTATATATATATATATATATATATATATATCGACTCAGATTTAGGTGGTTTCCATACCCCTCCTGCTGACTAGTTAGTTAGAGCTATAGTTTTGCTAGTAGATGTTAGGTTAGGTTGATGTCATACCTATTTCAAAAACTAATGAATCGGGAACATTTTAAAGACAGGTAAATGGATTCTACGGATATTTCAAAAGACGCATCTTTTCTTAAAAACACCATAGCCCTTATTATTCTAAAAACCCCGATTCGGCTTCTTTCAAATGACAAAACTGTATGATATGGATGCATTAATGTAGCTTCTACACTTTGGCTTTATTATTCAATTGCTGCATATCCTTACTGTTTGCATCGCATTGCATGATAAATATGTTTATTGTTATATCAAAACCATGCTATTAGGACACCAGCACTATTATCGATGATGCATATGTTCCAGGTACACCTGCTTGCCGGCTCACACACTGCATCATCGATAATTGCCATATAACTACACTGTAGTACTATTGCATTCAGTATATGATCCCTTGCATGGCATACTTGTGTACATACCTATTATACACCCATACATGCATACATACGTATTCGCACATACATAGGTGATTCTCGCTGGATTTGGAGATTTAGGAATCACAAGATACACTTTAAAACTGATTCATTTTAAAAGAGCGGTTTCCCTCAATATGTATATATTACTATTCCATATTGCAGGACATAGTGATATGCTTAGATTTCTTTTACATGTCGCATACATCATGGTTTTGATTATACGCATTGAGATATGTTGTTTCCATGATATTTCTGGATTTAGGAACCGTGGATATTTCAAAAGAGAGTATGTAATTGTTTTAAAAACCCGGTTATCCTTGATATGATATTGTTAGTTATATGTATGCCCTAGAGGCCATTACTATACATAGGATGTATATTGTAGTGGATGCTTGGACATATATAGGGAGGACTTTCTTGCTCGACATGATAGTATGCTATCTGGTTGATCTTTACCTTAACGTGTATACTGATTGTCTCTCTGTTACATGTTGGTAAAGCCCCTTGGATGTGTACTTGACTACCTGGAATATGATGCGGATCATACTAGTGGGGACATGGTAGTCCATAAGTACATCCTTCAAAGTCCCTAGTCGTGGGTGTATCTAGACGCGGCATCGATATACCAGAGTAGACTAGCGTATACCTTCTCGACCCATACAGATGGGCGATGGATGATCCCATATCCATTGGTGTTTGACATCAGAGATGATATACGGGTGCTCAGTGGAGACTGGGTACACTGGACGGACTCGCCGAGAACTCCCAGATGGTATTATACCTTAGGTCAGATGGCAGTTCTCTGGTGACACTGGTACATAGTAGTCTGTTGACCCGAGATCGTCATAGAGTCTTGTGTGGTTCCCACTGTGCTTTGATTTCCATCTTACCACGTCCAAGAGGGCGTGCAAAACAGTGGTTTTTGGGTACAGTCCCGAGTCACATGGAGGCAATGAGCGATAGGAGGGGATTCGTCTCTCCCGGTATAGGGGGTTGATGTTGCGCTGTGTTCGATTGGCTATAACAGGAAATCCCCGGCCAGGGTTGCTGAGATTTACTGGTAAGTGTTACCAGTAGTTTCTCGAAATGTTATAGACCTCATATCGACACGACTTATCGAGCTATTGGGGTCTGACGTTTAACACCCCTAGGCGAGATATGCGACATATCAGACGATCAGACCGGACTGTACGGTAGTGTTACTGGTTGGATTCACTGGAGTGTGAGCGGGCTTGCTCGTCGATCTTCTGATCGCTCAATACCCGGGTGGCCGTTACGTTTAGCAGACCGCTTGCGGCTTGTGGATGTTTGATATGATCATCATCCGCTGCCGGCGTATTGACGAGTCTTTAGAGTCCTACACAGAGGTTTCCTGGCTCAAGCGAAACGAAATAGGAGCGCATATGAGATATGTGCGGGACCAAGAATAATACGTGTATGTGATACCGCATTCCATTCTCGCGATGAATGTATCGGAAAGGTTGTATGCGATATAACCTAGTTATCGATTCAAGCGTTGATTCGATAAGTCGATACATTGAATACTAGTCGGTTATGTTCGACATGACCGGATCATTGAATCAAGTGTTGATTTAATGATTTAATGCATAATTATATATATGATATATTACTTTGCATTAACTAATATCGGTTTACTTAAGATGGATTTTCTCACTCGCCTGTGCACATTGTATATGTGATATATTTTGTGCACTTGATTGTATCATGTTTGATGATATATGATAGCTAGGGTTTGTGTAAAGAGTTAAACCTTAGTTAAGTAAATGGTTAGGGTTTTGATATATTTATTAATTCTTTTATCTTTTAATTTGTATTAAAAAGATAAGAGATAAAGAAAACAAAAGGTTGCTTTTCTTCATGAAGCTTGTTGAAGCTTCATGAAGCTTTGACCAAAGAAACCTTTTGTCTTCATCTCATTAACCCTAACCATTCATTGAACTATAGTTAGCTCTCTACACTTTACCATGGTTACAATTATGATAAGAATTGATTTTCTTTTCTATTCTTATTCTTATCATATAACTTATCATAAATTATTCATCTTCTTCTTTTTCATCTTCTTAAAAAGAAGAAAGCTTGCTTCATCAATGGTGATTGATGAAAAAGAGTGATAAATCCAATTCTAAAGTCTACCCACTTCCTATTTTTTCATCCTCTACCTCTTGCCAAGTAGTAGAGTGTGTTTCCTTCACAAGTTTTCAAGGCTTGGTGAAGGTGGAGCTTGATCTAGTGATGCCTCGACGTAGATCATCTTCGGCACGTCGTCGATGACCTAGCCCGCTCTTTCTCCGATGAAGCCGACGCTAGAGGCCGGGATTTGATATGGACAGCGAGGAGACTTCATTGCGGAGCTATGGAGGTGGAGAACCGGATCTACAAATGTTGTATTTCCGTTCTTGTAGTTAACTTGTTAACTAGTTTCATTTTGTCGCCTAATCTCTAGTCAACGATCCGTATTAGGGTTTCTCGGCACCGTTAAATTTTGAAATTGGCATGATTGATGCCTTGTGAGACCTCTTGGGAGTGCCTAGGAACCCTACAGTGGTATCAGAGCCTAGCTAGAGCCTTAGGCGAAGTGTAGACGAAGTTTGAAATCCGAACGAACCTGAAACCCTAAACCAAACATGCTCTCTGGACTTTTTCTAAAATCTAGGATTTTTCCAAATTAAAATTATGCAGAAAAATCAGCAGGGAAATCTAAGAATTACGGTGCAAAAATTTTTCCATGAACTGTTCATAGTGCGGCGGAACCGCGGCAGAAGCCTGGCTTCTGCGGCGGTTCCCCGGCGAAATGATGACGTCATCCTCCACTGTTTGCACAGTAACTCCTATTTTATTATGCTGGATTTTCTGGGAATTTTTAATATTAATTCAAGAGTTGAATTTTTTGGGGTTATTTTGGGGATTCGGTGTTTCGATCGGTGTATCAGATTTTGTCTATGTGGCTTTCCGGATAAATTTTAGAATATGTTAAAAAAAGCTCGACCGGATATAAATACCCAATTTTTCCCCTGTCGGGAAATTTCCAAGTGTTGGATTTTTCCGTAGTTTAAAGACGTTATAAGTAGTGCAAGTAACTCGATGGTCCCTCTAGAAGACAACAAACCTTAACTCGAGTATGTGACCGTCTTGAACTGCCCTTTGAACCTTCGGGTTTGGGGCAGTACGGCGTGCCACATGTGAGGCGTTGGCTTGACCCTTCTACGGCTGGACCGTTGGTACTGAGGCACGAACTGAATGTTTTTAGACTTGTTTCATGTATTGGGAAAACTTGGGTGTTTGAATGTTCGATCGGAAAGTTTAACATTTTCTAATTATCTGAAATGTGATACAATAATTGGAATTCACAAGAAGTTATGAGATAACTGAATGAATGTTATAAACATAGCAGTTTAGTCTCACTTGATCGGTTGCCATGGAATTTTGATGTGATCAAAAGTCCGTCGCAATCACGTAGCGTACGCGGATACTCGCCGGGTGAACTTAATAGACAGCCTCACTCCATAGCCCCGACCAAGTGACTGTAGGAGAACCCCATCGCCGAAAGCATCCGTTCGGGTGCTCGCGGCAGCGGTGTTCCGCCTTGGTGCACTTCGTCGACGGTATCGGGGGTGCGTCCGTCTACTAAAGTTTGCGACGACTATTCGATCAGGATGTCGGGAATCTTGTTGAATTACCCGACTTGATATTGAAAAGTGTTTTCGATAATGAGACTAAAATGTGGGGTTTATAATTGTTAGACATGCGATGTCTAAGGAATTCATTTGATTAGGCATGCGTTGTCTATGCAGGTTGCGGATTCCAACTGTTGTAGTTTTACACTTTCTTTTCTGTGACCGTAAGTGTAATATGTGATATCGTCGGTTTCGTTGCTATATGTCAACGACAATTGGGATGCGCATATTTACTTACGTTGATGACATGTGATGTTATGTGTTGTTGGATATGTTATATTGGATCGTCGTGTTTGAATAGCCGGGGGTTTTTATGTGAGATGAGTGTTTTTCATTTTCATTCATGTAAAAACTTGTATGTAATATTCTTTTATTGGGGCACTTCCAGGTAGCGGAAGATGTCACCGTTTGTATATTATTTACTTTTCCGCACTAGGATAGACCCAAGGAGGGGGGCACAAGTAACCGGGTTCTGGAGTCCAGTGGGAGACCAACTCGAGGAGTCGAATCCGGGTCTCCTAACTCTAGAATTGGTGGAGTTGCTTGCCGCTCTCGTAGGGGTCTAGGGGTGTGGGTTTGGCTATTCATCACGACCGTGGAATCCGTGTTTTATACTGGCTCGTATTGAAAACACGGACGTCCTAGTATATCCAATATTTCATATGATTCTTCTGCTGCGATATCTGTGATGTGATCATGTGATGTTCTGTGATGGATACTGTATATAGTATATATGATATATTATATAGACGTTACTTATATTTTACACCCGCGCTAGCCCTGCCCCGCTCTGCCGTTAGTTACCTAACCTAACGGTGCACGAGGGGACATCGAGGCGAATGCGGATGGCATAAGTGTACGTCGTATTTATCTGTGATGTTTAGGTACTTAAATGATGGGACTTCATTAATGAGATTAATGAAATAAAAGAAACCTAAGATGTTGTAGAATCGAATTTCAAAAATAAAACAGGTAGCTACAGTTCTTGCTTTTCACAGCGGTATATATATGATATATCCTGCACCTTATTCGATGAGGAAAGGACCGAGATCCCTTCACCGGGAGTGACTCCTTTAGCAATAACTGGCAGATGCTACACACTCGGTTTGTCTTTTGATTGCTTTTAAGTGTTTTTGCTTTGCACAGTGATAAATATGATATATCCCGCACCTCATTCGACGAGGAAAGGACCGACGATCCCTTCACCGGGAGTGACTCCTTTAGCAAAACTAGAAAAGCCTCAAAAACACTCCATTTCAAAAATCATTTGATTCTACGACGATATCAAGTTCATTACGCAATAGGTTTTAAGAAAAACCTGTCGTAGCCCTCCGTCATTTCAGATAAGTAGTAGTTAGTATTCGTGCTACGTTTGTTGGCCTGCGTCAAGGCGTAGTGTGCGGTAGCTAACTAGTATTTATCTGCTTATGCATATGATGCAGATTGGATTAGGGTAGTCGTGCGACTTTGTTGGCCTGCGTCAAGGGTCGTGCGGGTGTGTTTAATTCAATCAGGAAATGACGGGTTGAACTTGACTAGCGCACTATGGTTTGTTGGCCTGCGTCAAGGTCATAGGACGCTAGGGGCAAAATATTATCGGGAATTTCAAGTGTTCAAATTTGCAATGAGATTGCATACCTTCTATGAGATAGTTGGATCCCGATGCCCGCTGCGAGTAATTGTTACTCCTGGGAGAGTTTTACACATTACAATTAGCCGATCAAGTAGGTGTCTAGAAAGGTGTCAAGGAGGTTACGCCTCTGGGAAAACGAGGTTTACATTAATTAGGTTCGTGCGAAAGCACGGGGGACCTCCCTCAAGGTACCGACACTGGCCTGGCTGAAAGATTGGCGAACTTGTAGTGTGTAATTAATCCCGGCTAGTCTTTCCTTTTAGGGTTTGAAGGAAGATTTGATAAAAAGCAGTGGGAGCCATCCTGATTAGATAAAATAATAACCAATCTATTCTTGCAAGAGCGCACGCTGAGTGTCTTCTTCTCTCCCTCTCCAGGTAGCGACCATTTCACGCCTTAATCAAGATAATAATACGGATTATTGACCGAACCCGCTTGTTATACTGAGCTGGGGAACGTTGGTCCCGCTCCAACTTATAATTGTTATAAGACAGAGCAGGAAATTGGGGATTATCAGAATTCCCGTGCCGCCCAAACGAAGAGAGTGCATGCTGATACATCATCTTCGGGTGTGTTCATTACAAAGAACTGTTTCTCAGTATACTTTACGTCCTGGGTATGTGATACCAGATCAGGATCCCAGATATGTAATCTGTTACATAAGGCTACAGAAAGGTAGAGAACTGAGAACGGGTGATAAGTTTCATGAGGCAGAAAACGGGGCAAGTGTTGCAGCCAAGTCTGTTGGTCACTGTCACCCTGTATTACCAATACATTGATTCTGAACGAATGTTATTAGATACCGAACCTGATATACAAAATCATATCAATCTCTTTATTAGTAAAGAAAGGATATAATTTTGTATTGTTGGATAATGTTTTGAACATTTCCTATATCAAAAGTTGATCGGTTCAGGCACGTTATCTAAAAGCATTAATGTTCTAAATCAAACTACAGTTCTTAGTATACAGAACAAACACAAGAGGAAGAGTCCAGAAATGAACGAATCCTTCTTGAGGTATTGTAGACTAGGTCATATCAATGCGACCCGACTAGCTTAAGTTACATATAGATGCATATTTAAATCAGTTTGAATTTACATCTTGTGAAACTTGCCAGTCATATCACAAAGATAAGATGACCATAGCTCTGTTTATTGGAAACATAGAAAGAGTTAGTAAACTCTTGGGATGATACATGTTGATGTATGTAAGGTCCCCTGTCTACACATGCCAAGACCGGTTCTTTGTACTTCATTACATTCTCTGATAATCTCTCAAGATTCAGACATATGTTCCTGTTGAAACACAAGTCCGAACCTTTTGAGATATTCACAGAATATGATTTAGAAGCAGAGAACCAAAACGGGTATAAGTATTATGTCCTTTGATGTGATCAGGGAGGAGAATACTTGAGCACGGAATTCCTGGACTATTCTAAAGGAGAATGAGATTCTCTCTCAGCATTACTCCTCCGTATACACCATAGCACGATGGTATATCGGAGCGGAGCAAATACACCCTATATGATATGGTGTGCTCTATGATGAGTACTGCTGAGTTACCTTTTTCCTTTTGGGAGTTATGCACTTATGAAGTTGCACACCTATTGAATAGGGTTCCAATCAAATCAGTTGCCTACCATTTCATATGTGATATGGAAAGGGAAGAGCCCATGTCTTAAGCTAGTTAAGATTTGGGGTTGACCGGCCTATGTCTGAAAGCAAAATCCAGACAAGCTCGAGGCAAAGTCTGTAATGTAGAACTGGAAAGGTTCCAGCTATACAAACTGCAGCTGATGATTTGATAGAACCAAAGGATTCAGTAGATTCCAACGAACCTCAGCCTCTCCGCTGATCTAGTAAGGTTCCTCACCCACCTGAGAGATACTTCTGTTTCTCTATGACAGTGGGAGCGAGGATTGCATCATGAGATGATGACCCAACTTGCTTCGAGCAGGCCATCGAGAGTAAGACTCTGTAAGAATGGCTGGATGTTTAGCGATCTGAGATGGAATCCTTATACACCAACAAAGTATGGACTTTGGTTGCTATATCTGAAGGGTTAAATCTCCATCAGGAGCAAGTATATCTTGAGAAGATTACTTGGTGTAGATGGAAAAGTTGAGACTTTCAAAGCTAGACTTGTTAAAGGTTTTCGTCATCAACCAGGATTGGATAATGATGAAACCTTTTCAAGTATCTATGTTTAAGTCCATCCAGATCCTACTTACCATGGCTACATACCATGACTACGATATCTGGTGGTTAGGTGTCATGACTTCTTTTCTAAATGATATTTTAGAAGAGTGCGTCTATAAGTACACAGCCAGAGGGCCTCGTAGACAGTGGGAGCAGCGGAAACGTGTGCAAGATGCTTTATAGGATAAAGCAGGCATCGCGGAGTTGGAACATCTGTTTTGATGGATTAGTCAAAGAGTTTGACATCATCAAAATGGTAGATGAACCGTGTAGAAACAAAAAGGTAGTAGGGAGTATGGTGGTGATCCTCGTAGAGTACGTGGATGACATACTCTTGATAAGAAAGGAGTTTCTTATGCTACGCTCGATCAATCTCCGTTTATCACAATAATTCTCCATGTAGGATCAAAATGATACCTCCTAAATCCTGAGTTTTGGATCTATGAGATAGATTTAATTGGATGTTAGGATTCTCACTAGTTGTAGTGAGATGATATCAAACGATTCTGGGGAAAATCACAGGAAAGGTTCCAGGGTGATAAAGACGACTAAATGTCAGTCGAAGGCATTGTCTTTACCCTCAGTAAAGGGACGGTGTGTTGGAAGAGTTCCAAGCTAGATACCGTGACACACTAGACGATAAAGGCAGGATACATCGCTACTTAAGATGCTACCAAAGAGGCTGTTTGGGTGTATATAGGTTCATGAGATGAACTATGTTCCTCCCATTGTGTGACAATGGAGTTATGGCTTATGCTGAGGAACGCCGGTCCCATCAGTGATCCAGACATATTCTAAGGCAGTGTCACCTGATCATGGAGATGGTTGATCTCCAGGGTGATCGAGGTTTGGAGAGAAGACTCAGAGGACAACACAGCGGATCCACTCACAAAGGCCTGTTCCCAGAGAGAGACTTTTATGGGATGGTTGAGTATGAGATACTACAACCACTGCTATCAGATGGCCCTAGTGCAAGTGGGAGATTGTTAGTTATATGTATGCCCTAGAGGCCATTACTATACATAGGATGTATATTGTAGTGGATGCTTGGACATACATAGGGAGGACTTTCTTGCTCGACATGATTGTATGCTATCTTGTTGATCTTTACCTTAACGTGTATACTGATTGTCTCTCTGTTACATGTTGGTAAAGCCCCTTGGATGTGTACTTGACTACCTGGACTATGATGCGGATCATACTAGTGGGGACATGGTAGTCCATAAGTACATCCTTCAAAGTCTCTAGTCGTGGGTGTATCGAGACGGGGCATCGATATACCAGAGTAGACTAGCGTATACTTTCTCGACCCATACAGATGGGCGATGGATGATCCCATATCCATTGGTGTTTGAGATCAGAGATGATATACGGGTGCTTAGTGGAGACTGGGTACACTGGACGGACTCGCCGAGAACTCCCAGATGGTATTATACCTTACGTCAGATGGCAGTTCTCTGGTGACACTGGTACAGAGTAGTCTGTTGACCCGAGATCGTCATAGAGTCTTGTGTGGTTCCCACTGTGCTTTGATTTCCATCTTACCACGTCCAAGAGGGCGTGCAAAACGGTGGTTTTTGGGTACAGTCCCGAGTCACATGGAGGCAATGAGCGATAGGAGGGGATTCGTCTCTCCCGGTATAGGGGGTTGATGTTGCGCTGTGTTCGATTGGCTATAACAGGAAATCCCTGGCCAAGGTTGCTGAGATTTACTGGTAAGTGTTACCAGTAGTTTCTCGAAATGTTATAGACCTCATATGGACACGACTTATCGAGCTATTGGGGTCTGACGTTTACCACCCCTAGGCGAGATATGCGACATATCAGACGATCAGACCGGACTGTACGGTAGTGTTACTGGTTGGATTCACTGGAGTGTGAGCGGGCTTGCTCGTCGATCTTCTGATCGCTCAATACCCGGGTGGCCGTTACGTTTAGCAGACCGCTTGCGGCTTGTGGATGTTTGATATGATCATCATCCGCTGCCGGCGTATTGACGAGTCTTTAGAGTCCTACACAGAGGTTTCCTGGCTCAAGCGAAACGAAATAGGAGCGCATATGAGATATGTGCGGGACCAAGAATAATACCTGAATGTGATACCGCATTCCATTCTCGCGATGAATGTATCGGAAAGGTTGTATGCGATATAACCTAGTTATCGATTCAAGCGTTGATTCGATAAGTCGGTACATTGAATACTAGTCGGTTATGTTCGACATGACCGGATCATTGAATCAAGTATTGATTTAATGATTTAATGCATAATTATATATATGATATATTACTTTGCATTAACTAGTATCGGTTTACTTTAAGATGGATTTTCTCACTCGCCTGTGCACATTGTATATGTGATATATTTTGTGCACTTGATTGTATCATGTTTGATGATATATGATAGCTAGGGTTTGTGTAAAGAGTTAAACCTTAGTTAAGTAAATGGTTAGGGTTTTGATATATTTATTAATTCTTTTATCTTTTAATTTGTTTTAAAAAGATAAGAGATAAAGAAAACAAAAGGTTGCTTTTCTTCATGAAGCTTGTTGAAGCTTCATGAAGCTTTGACCAAAGAAACCTTTTGTCTTCATCTCATTAACCCTAACCATCCATTGAACTATAGTTAGCTCTCTACACTTTACCTTGGTTACAATTATGATAAGAATTGATTTTCTTTTCTATTCTTATTCTTATCATATAACTTATCATAAATTATTCATCTTCTTCTTCTTCATCTTCTTAAAAAGAAGAAAGCTTGCTTCATCAATGGTGATTGATGAAAAAGAGTGAGAAATCCAATTCTAAAGTCTACCCACTTCCTATTTCTTCATCCTCTACCTCTTGCCAAGTAGTAGAGTGTGTTTCCTTCACAAGTTTTCAAGGCTTGGTGAAGGTGGAGCTTGATCTAGTGATGCCTCGACGTAGATCATCTTCGGCACGTCGTCGATGACCTAGCCCGCACTTTCTCCGATGAAGCCGACGCTAGAGCCCGGGATTTGATATGGACAGCGAGGAGACTTCATTGCGGAGCTATGGAGGTGGAGAACCGGATCTACAAAGGTTGTATTTCCGTTCTTGTAGTTAACTTGTTAACTAGTTTCATTTTGTCGCCTAATCTCTAGTCAACGATCCGTATTAGGGTTTCTCGGCACCGTTAAATTTTGAAATTGGCATGATTGATGCCTTGTGAGACCTCTTGGGAGTGCCTAGGAACCCTACAGATATTTCAGTGCGTCCACCTTGTGTTTCCTCGGTGCTGAGAGCGACATGTGAAACCCGATTCGAGGAGGTACATGAGGCCGATTGCGGGTACATGGTGGACCCGGTATGGTACCCCGGGACGAGAAAGGGATGCTGTGTATACAGACGGTGAGCCTAGCAGAGCGACTACTACCTACCGGTGATTGTATTTGAGCTCGGCGGATATCCGGAGGATACCGACCGGAGTTGAGAGATGATATGGGCCGATCCAGACTGACGGAGCCCGATATATGAGGATTTACGTGCCGATGCTAGGCACAGGTTTCATGATGTTTTCGAGTGTCGATGCTTAATACTCAGGTTCCATGATTTGATATGTCGTGAGCGACACGTGTTGATTTACATCCTCATACTTCCATGCATATGTTATGATATTTACATGCATGATGCTTATTGTCATTGGGTGACACGTGGACGATTTCCACATACATATATTGACATTGATGATATTGATCACACTGTTAGATGATATCCACATATTCATAGACTTCATGATATAGTCGACATTGATCATACCTCATATTTATGATATATTATTACCTGGGCACTGGCACGAGCACTTGGCACAACACTCATGTATAGATGTTATATTGCCACCTTATCATGCTTCAGACTTATTCATTTGAGATTTATATATATATTGATCGTATTGACCTAGGATTGTGTCATGCATACGATTTCTACTCTGCGATGTTTTCTATTCATGAGTTGGCAACTCACCCCCGTTGTGCCACAGTTCTTGCAGGTTTTGCCGTATAGGTTCCATTGCGGCTTTTCTGGCACACTGCTTCCTTTCTGGGTGATTGCATTGGTTGGTGGGTTCACTCGCATCGTGACCACCCTTGTATTTATTTTGTTCAGTTGTATCTAGTAATTCCATCAACCAAAACTTGTATATTGTTTCAGACTTAGAAAACCAGTTATGTATTATTTCGACCTTAGAGTCGTGCGTTATAGTATTATAGTTTTCATGTTGATTTTGAGTTCTTTTTGAGTTTTGATCCTCGCCCTTTGGCGTTGTATATTATATTGTTTGTGTGGTTGTGACCGTCGATTGACGAAGAGATAGCTCCCACTAAGGGATGCCTTTTATCTTTGTGCATATATTATTCTTGTTGTACCCCGTACGAGGCCTGTTTTTACAAAGGAAACTCTGCCGAAATTTTCAGAAAAGACTAGAGATTCTTAAAATGCATATTCGGCTTACTTATTTAAAAACCACACTTTTAAACATGTTTTCTTACTTCTTAAAACTATTTCCTTTATTTATTACTTTAAAATGGTTTAGATTTCCGTGCTTTTTGGCTTACTTGGATTAGATGGGGTCCTATAGACTTCATATGATTCAAGTGCCAGTCACGGTCTACTTCGGGTCGTGACAAAGTTGGTATCAGAGCGCTAGGTTAACCTTGGTTCGAGTCTAAGTTTGACTATGTGGAGCCTAGGGCGTTTATATATATACGGAACTTAGGCTTGACCTTACGGAACTTAGACATAGTCGAGGGATTATTATACCCGAACTTTCGTCGCGTAGGATGACCCTTGGTTGATTGAGTAGGTAGCTTGAGTAGAGTAACGTACCGTACGTATTTTCCGCGGAATATTTACGATACGCTATTCCGCTTAAGAAACCTTAGGATGTACATTTCATTGCACAGTATTATATTCATTCCTATGATCTATCCTCATCGATATTGGTTATGATTTTGCTGCTACGATTACACGGGCAGAGAGAGCTATGGCTAGAGTTGCGTCAGCTTGAGCTCGTCACGGACGAGGACTGACCAGGGCATGATTCCAGAGACGTACGATTGCATAGAGAGGCGTCGTCTTATTTTGTTTTCACGCCATGAGCATTTGACCGATCGCTGTTACTGTTAGTGTATATGCCCTAGGGGCCATTATTGTATCATACTAGTTTGTATATTACTTAATGGAAGCTTGGGATATTCACATGTATATAACAGTCTTGCTAAATATGGTAGTATGCTACTTGGTTTTTATATCTTAATATGTGAGTATACGTATTGATAGAGCTCTTAGGATCTTGCTTGACTACCAGCGTTGTGATGGCAGTCACACTAGTGGGGGCTGGGTAGTCTACAAGCACATCCTTATTCAGATCCCTTATCGTTGGATTATCGAGACAGGGCATCGATACTCCGGAGTAGACTAGTGTGTACGCTTCTCATCCCAGTTGGGGAGATGGTCTGTCCCACAGCCGTCAGTACGTCGTACTGGAGATAGTATGCAGGTGCTCGTTAGGTTACGGGTACACCGGACAGGACTCACAGGGAACTGTTGGTTCGTTTTATACCAGTCGTCAGTGAACAGTTCCCAGGTGACATGAGTACAGCATAGTCCGCAGACTTGACACTGCTACTTCGCCTCGAGTGTGTCCCACGGTTCTTAGATTTCTACCCTACTACGGCTCAAAAGAGTCGTGCAAACAGGTAGCAGTTGGGTGCAGTCCCGAGCACTTGGAGGCAGTGGCGGTTAGACAGGATTCGTCTCTCCCGGTATTGGGGGTTGATATCGCGCTGTGTCAGAGAGCCATTACGCAAAGTCCCTGGCCAGGGCAAGCGAGATTTGCTGGTAGGTTCCAGTAGTTTCTCAGGGTGTAATGGGCTTCGCTCCAACACGACTTATACCGCTATTAGGGGACTGACGCATGCCGCCCCCTGGGCCCGATATGCGATAGTCTTAGATGAGCGGACCGGACTGTATGGAGATTGTCACAGCAGACTCAGTAGGAGTTCGGATGGCTTTCCTCATCGGCCTTCTTATCAACATCTACCCGGGGACCGTTACGTACAGCTAGTGCCGCTTGCGGTCTGTGGTTAAACCCACTGCCAGCGTAGTAGTCGAGTCTCTAGAGTCCCACACAGAGAGTTTCCCTACTCCAGGCGAAACGATATAGAGGTCGTATGGTTTTACGACAAAGGTTCGGACGCATACGTGTGTTTACGCACGTACGATATCCGGAAAGTTTTTACTAGTCGGCTTTGGTTTAAGCCAGTTACTAGTATCCGGTTATTGGATTTATACAGTCTAAAGTTTTTCCGTGTTTTCACGGATAGGAGGGGCGTTCTCGTAATTGCGCGAGACGCTTCTAGAAGGTTGTGACTAAGGGGGTTAAGGTGGCATATACATTGAATGAGATTAGTAAGTCATATGGATGATTATCCATATCATTAATGCATCATAAATGCTTAATGACTCATGGAGATGAATCACCATTAGATATTTATCAAGCATGGTTGTAAATCATTTTCTTTTCTTTTCTTGATAAATAATAATGCTTGATATATATTATGATAGCTCATTTTCTCATCTCATTGATTATTCTCACTTTCTCTCTCCTCAAGCTCTCCCTCTTCAAACCCTAATCCTCCCCTCTCATGTGTTGAGTACAAGGATTAGATTAGACTACTTAATCCTTAACCATTCTCTGTATCACCTAGGTTACTTTGATTAGCACTTCAAGAAACCTAGTTACCTCTAGTTTGAGGTGAAGCTTGTAGTAAAGCTCTCGGGTGGATCTTCTACTACTTAGAGAAGGCCGGAGAGGACGTAGAGAATGACAAGACGAAGGACTCGGTTCTATAGGTATAATCACTTAACATAGTAGTTAACACTTCTATGGTTTCTTGTTAATTATTGTTTATGCAAAGATTCTCGGTTAGTCGATGTTTACGCCTAAAACAAGATCGTTTTTCATTATTCCGCCTCCCCGCAAGTCGTTGGGTGTTGTACATCGACTTACAGTTACGAGATTTCCCAGATGTGCTGATCGGCACCACAGGATCAGGCTACTGTTAGAGGTCAGCCAGAATGTGATGACCATTGATATATCGCTTATTCATGATGATTGAGGCGCTGTTCAGCGTAAAGACGAATGAGCCAGTTGTTGCTGCAAATGACGAGATATCGCCCAGATGTTGGAGCTACTGCAGCATAAGTATATACTTAGAGATATGATGGAAGGTCGCTAGTCGTCCAAGGACGAAGGAGTAGGATATGTGGTTCGTTCGCTTACCCCGATGCGAGGTCATCAGATTGATTGATTCCAACTAGTGACGACTTCACGCAGGTTCGTTGGTAGTCGATGGAGGTGATCGAATGTCAGAAACCCATTTTCCAAGTTTAAAGTATTCGAAAAGACATGCAAGCGATTCTATGGACCCTCTAGAAGAATGAAATCCTAACTCGACATAATGACCGTGTGAAAGCCTTTGAACCTTAAGGTTTGCCGCAGTTCCGCGGCGCCATTAGTGAGGCTTGGGTTTGCCCTTCTACGGCTGGTCCACCGATGCTGTAGCATGTACTCGATACTATTAAGCTGTAACCAAGATGTTGAGCTCTTGGGGGATTGTGAGGTTTTGACGAATCGATCAAAAGGTTCGACATCTTTCGGATGCTATATGGTGGGATGCATTTTAGGAGACTCCAGATACGAGTATAGTCGTTGGAGCACAGTCCATGCAGCCATGAAGAGACGAGTCTGAAGCAGTCGACAGCAGATAAAAGTGGAGAAAAGAGTTCGCATGAGACTTCGACAGGACCTTTCTGGAATACTATACGAGAAGACTTGGAACCAGGAGCGGTCATAATGCGCACACCCAGCAGGCCAGAGTTCGGCATCGTCGACTAGATAGTTGGCCAGATATGACCAGAGAAGTGCCAGAACGGAATCGTCCCCGTTAACACACCTGACAGGGCCGATGAGCCGATGAATTGCGAGATTGGTAATCCATAGAGGAGATAAGGACCCAGAGACAGAGGACGCTAGGCCATGAACAGGAGGCAAGTAGATATCTTGCGCTGCTAGCATTGGATGCACCGACACCTTCTTGACTTTGAAGGAGGATATACCGACGACGGTATTTATGATTTGTGATTTTGTGATTCGATTATCACGTATCCGTCACCTTGGATTTCGGTATTTTGGGCGATCTATTCGCATGATTTAGTCTTGATGGCTGAGCTCCTGTTAGTTGTATGTATGCCCTAGAGGCCAGTATTGTACAGATGATGTATATTATATTGGATGCTTGGACATATATAGAGATGACTTTCTTGCTCGATATGATAGTATGCTATCTGGTTGCTCTTTATCTTAACATGTACACTTGTCTCTTTAAACTGTCTTATAGTTACATGTTGATAAAGCCCTTAGGATGTGTACTTGACTACCTGGACTATGATGCAGATCATACTAGTGGGGACATGGTAGTCTATAAGTACATCCTTCAAGGTCCCTAGTCATGGGTGTATCGAGACAGGGCATCGATATACCCGTGTAGACTAGCGTATACGCTTCTCGACCCATGAGATGGACGATGGATGATCCCATATCCATTGGTGTTTGACATCAGAGATGGTATACGGGTGCTCAGTGGAGACTGGGTACACTGGACGGACTCGCCGAGAACTCCCAGATGGTATTATACCTCACGTCAGATGGCAGTTCTCAGGTGACACTTGTACAGGTTAGTCTGTAGACCCGAGATCGTCATAGAGTCTTGTGTGATTCCCACTGTGCTTTGATCTCCACCTTACCACGTCCATGAGGGCGTGCAAAACGGTGGTCTTTAGGTACAGTCCCGAGTCATATGGAGGCAATGAGCGATAGGAGGGGTTTCGTCCCTCCCGGTATTGGGGGTTGATGTTGCGCTGTGCTCGATTGGCCGTAACAGGGAAGTCCCTGGCCAGGGCTGATCAGATATTTGCTGGTAAATGTTACCAGTAGTTTCTCGACCCGTTATGAGCCTCACATCGGCACGACTTATCGGTTATTGGGGTCTGACGTATACCACCCCTAGACTTGATATGCGATATATCAGACGAACAGACCGGACTGTACGGTAAGTGTTACTGGTTGGATTCACAGGAGTGTGAGCGGGCTAGCTCGTCGATCTTCTGATCGCTCAATACCCGGATGACCGTTACGTTTAGCAGACCGCTTGCGGCTTGTGGGTGCTTGATATGATCATCATCTGCTACCGGCGTATTGACGAGTCTTTAGAGTCCTACACAGAGGTTTCCTGGCTCAAGCGAAACGAAATAGGAGTGCATATGAGATATGTGCAGGACCGAAAATGATGCGTGTATGTGATACCGTATTCCATTCTCGCGATGGATGTATCGATTGGTTATATTCGATATAACCTAGATATCGAATCAAGGATTGATTCGATAAGCCGATACATAGGATACTAGTCGGTTATATGCGATATGACCGGATCGTTAAATCAAGTGTTGATTTAATGATTTAATGTATAATTATATATTTGATATATTACTTTGCATTAACTAGTATTGGTTCACTTTAAATGGATTTTCTCACTTGATGTGCAAGAAGTATATGTGATATACTTTTGTGCACATATTTGTATCATGTTTGATGATACTTGATCATGTGGTTAAGTGTAAAGGATTAAACCATGGTTAAGAGATGATTAGGGTTTTACTTTTTCATTTATTTATTTGTTTATTTATTTGGAAAAGATTTAGATAAGAATGGTGGCTATGTTTGTTTCTAGTTGAAGCTTCATGAAGCTTTGACTTCTTAACCATTCTTGTCTTCATGCTTAACCCTAACCCATCCAAGTAACCATGGTCTATTCTCTACACTCTACCCTAGTTAGTTTATGATAAGTATTCATTTATTATTCATTTTAACTCAACACTTATCAAAATTCTAGCTTCATCTTCTTCTTCATCTTCAAGAATGAAAACTTGATGCCATCAATGGCAACTTGAGAAAAAGTGAGAGAAATCCAATTCTAAAGTGAACCCACCTCCTATTTCTTCATCCTCTACCTCTTGCCAAGTGGTTTTGGGTGTTTTCTTCACAAGTTTCACAACTTGGTGCAGTCGGAGCTTGAACTTGTGAAACCTCGACATAGATCATCTTCGGCACGAAGCCGACGACCTTGCCCGCTCGTTTTTCCGATGAAGCCGACGATTGAGTCTAGGATTCGAGATGGACAGCGAGAGGACGCCTACGTGGAGCTAAGGAAGTGGAGAACCGGATCTACAAAGGTTGTAGCCTCTCTCCTTTAGTTAAGTTGTTAACTAGTTTAGTTTTTCGCCTAAATTTCTAGTTAACGATCCGTATTAGGGTTTCTCGGCACCCGTAAAATTTGAAATTGGCATGGTTGATGCCTTGTGAGACCTCTTGAGAGTGCCTAGGAACCCTACAGTGGTATCAGAGACTAGCTAGAGCCTTAGGCGAAGTCTAGACGACGTTTGAAACCCGAACGAACCCGAAACCCTAAAACCCAAGTGCTCTCTGGACTTTTTCTAAAATCTGGGATTTTTCAATATTAAAAATGCTTAAAAAATTCAGCAGGGAAATCGAAGAATTACGATGCAAAATTTATCCCATGAACAGTAAAAAGTGCGGCGGAACCGCGGTAGAAGCCTGGCTTCTGCGGCGGTTCCGCGGCAAGATGATGACATCATCACTCCCGTTTTGCACAGTAATTACTATTTTATTATGCTGAATTTTCTGGGAATTTTTAATTTGACTCAAGTGTTGAGTGTTCTGGGGTTGTATTGGGAATCAACGATTCGATCGGATTATCGAACTTTGTCTAAGTGCTTTCCGGATAATTTTTTTGAATATGTTAAAAAGTCCGACCGGATATAAATACCCAACTTTTCCCCTGCCGGAAAATATCCAAGTGTTGGATTTTTGTGTGGTTTAAGGACGTTCTGAGTAGTGCAAGTAACGCGATGGTCCCTCTAGAAGACAACAAACCTTAACTTGATTATATGACCGTCTTGAACTGCCCTTTGAACCTTCGGGTTTGGGGCAGTACGGCGTGCCACATGTGAGGCGTTGGCTTGACCCTTCTACGGCTGGACCGTTGGTACTGAAGCATGAAGTGAATGTCTTTGAACCTATTTCATGTGTTGGACGGTTTCGGGAAAACTTGGGTGTTCGAATGTTCGATCGGAAAGTTTAATATATTCTATTTATCCGGAATGGGATACAATAATTGGAATTCACAAACAGTTATGAGATAACTGAATGAATGTTATAAATCTAGCGGTTTAGTCTCATTTGATATTGAAAAGAGTTTTCGATAATGGGACTAAAATGCGGGGTTTATAACTGTTAGGCATGTGATGTCTAAGTATTTCATTTGATTGGGCATGTGATGTCTAAAGAGGTTGCGGATTCCAACTGTTGTAGTTTTACACTTTCTTTTCTGTGACCGTAAGTGTAATATGTGATATCGCCGGTTTCGTTGCTATATGTCAACGACAATTGGGATACGCATGTTTACTTACGTTGATGACATGTGATGTTATGTGTTGCTGGATATGTTATATTGGATTGTCGTGTTTGAATAGCCGGGGGTTTTTATGTGAGATGAGTGTTTTTCATTTTCATTCATGTAAAAACTTGTATGTAATATTCTTTTATTTGGGGCACTTCCAGGTTGCGGTAGCTGTCACCCTTTGTATATTATTTACTTTTCTGCACTAGGATAGACCCAAGGAGGGGAGCACAAGTAACCGGGTTCTAGGGTCCAGTGGGAGACCATCTCGAGGAGTCGAGTCCGGGTCTCCTAACCCTAGAATTGGTAGGGTTGCTTGCCGCTCTCATAGGGGTCTAGGGGTGTGGGATTGGCTATTCATCACGACCGTGGAATCCGTGTTTTATACTGGCTCGTATTGAAAACACGGACATCCTAGTATATCCAATATTTCATATGTTATTTTCTGCTGTGATATCTGTGATGTGATCATGTGATGTTCTGTGATAGATACAGTATATAGTATATATGATATATTATATAGACGTTACTTATGTTTTGCACCCGCACTAGCCCTGCCCTGCTCTGTCGTTAGTTACCTAACCTAACGGTGCACGAGGGGACATCCAGGCGAATGCGGATGGCATAAGTGTACGTCGTATTTATCTGTGATGTTTAGGTGACTTAATTGATGAGACTTCATTAATGTGATTAATGAAAGAAAAGAAACCTAAGATGTTGTATAATCAAATTTTAAATAAAACAGGTAGCTACAGTTCTTGCTTTGCATAGCGGTATATATGATATACCCTGCACCTTATTCGATGAGGAAAGGACCGAGATCCCTTCACCGGGGGTGACTCCTTTAGCGATAACTCGCAGATGCTACACACTCGGTTTGACTTTTGATTGCTTCTATAGTTTCTGCTTTGCACAGTGATATATATAATATATCCCGCACCTCATTCGACGAGGAAAGGGCCGACGATCCCTTCACCAGGAGTGACCCCTTTAGCAAAACTAGAAAAAGCTTCAAAAATCACTCCATTTCAAAACTTCATTTGATTCTACAACGATATCAAGTTCATTACGCTCATGGTTTTCAGAAAAACCTGCGTAGCCCTCCGTCATTTCAGATAAGTACTACTTAGTATTCGTGCTACGGTTGTTTGGCATTCGTTAAGGCGTAGTGTACGGTAGCTAACTAGTATTTATCTGCTTATGCATATGATGCAGATTGGATTAGGGTATTCGTACGGCGTTGTTTGGCACTCGTCAAGGGTCATACAGGTGGGTTTAATTCAATCAAGAAATGTACGGGTTGAACTTGACTAGTGCACTATGGGTTGTTTGGCATTCGTCAAGGTCATAGAACACTAGGGGTAAAATATTATTGGGAATTTCAAGTGTTGAAATTTGCAATGGATTGCATACCTTCTATGAGATAGTTGGATCCCGATACCCACTGCGAGTAAGAGTTACTCCTGGGAGAGTTTTACACATTGCAATTAGCTAATCAAGTAGGTGTCTAGAAAGGTGTCAACGGGGTTACGCCTCTGGGAAAACGAGGTTTACATTAATTAGGTTCGTGCGAATGCACGGGGGACCTCCCTCAAAGTACCGACACTAGCCTGGCTGAAAGATTGGCGAACTTGTAGTGTGTAATTAATCCCGGCTAGTCTTTCCTTTTAGGGTTTGAAGGAAGATTTGATAAAAACCAGTGGGAGCCATCCTGATTAGATAAGATAATAACCAATCTGATCTTGCACGAGCTTACGCTAAAGTGTTTTCTTCTTTCTCTCTCCAGGTAGCGACCATTTCATGCCCTAACAAAGATAATAATATGGATGTATTGACCGAACCCGCATGTTATACTGTGCTGGGGAACGTTGAACCCGTTCTATCTTATAAGTGTTATAAGAATGAACAGGAAACAGGAGAATATCTGGATTCTCACACCGCCCAAACGGAGAACATGCATGTTGATGCATCATCTTCAGGTGTGTTTGTCATTGAGAACTGTTTCTCAGTTCACCCTACGTCCTGGGTATTAGATACCGGATCTGGATCCCACATATGTAAAATGTTACATGGGCTGCGGAAAGGTAGAGAACTAGGAAAAGGTGATCATTCCGTTCAAGTTGGGAATGGGGCAAATGTTGCAGCCAAAGCAGTTGGCGAATATCACCTAGTATTACCAAGTGGTGATACACTGATTCTAAATGAATGCTATTATATACCGAACATGATGTGCAACATTATATCAGTTTCTTTATTAAGTAAAGAAGGATATAATTTTGTAGTACAGGATAATGTAATGAACATATTCCTAGATCAAAAGTTGATTGCATCAGGCTCGTTACATAATGGCATATTCATTCTAAATCAAAATACAGTCCTCAATATACAAAACACACACAAGAGGAAAAGTTCAGAAATGAACGAATCCTACTTGTGGCATTGTAGACTTGGTCATATCAATGCAACACGACTGGCTAAGTTACATAAGGATGGTTATTTGAATCCGTTCGAATTATCATCTTATAATACTTGCCATTCATGTCTCAAAGGAAAAATGACCAAAGCTCCGTTTAGTGGACACGGAGAAAGAGTTACTGAACTCTTAGGACTGGTACATAGTGATGTATGCGGTCCCATGTCTACCGATGCCAGGAACGGTTCTTCCTACTTCATTACATTCACTGACGATCTCTCTAGATATGGGCATGTGTTCCTATTGAAACACAAGTCTGAAGCTTTTGAGAAATTCAGAGAATATAAGCAAGAAGTAGATAACCAAACGGGCAAAAGTATTAAGATCCTTCGATCTGATCGAGGAGGAGAATACTTGAGCAATGAGTTCCAAGATTATCTAAAAGAGAATGGGATTCTCTCTCAGCTTACTCCACCTTATACACCACAGCACAACGGTGTATCGGAACGAAGGAATCGCACCCTATTAGATATGGTGCGTTCAATGATGAGTACAGCTGAGTTACCTATTTCCTTCTAGGGGTATGCGCTTGAGACAGCCATACACCTATTGAATATGGTTCCTACCAAATCAGTGACTACCACTCCATATGAGATATGGAAAGGGAAGAGACCATCTCTTAAGTATGTTAAGATATGGGGTTGTCCAGCCTATGTCAAAAGACAAAATCCGGACAAACTCGAGGCAAGATCAGTCTTATGTAAGTTTGTAGGATATCCCAAAAATTCACAAGGGTATATCTTCTACCACCCCGAGGAACAAAAGGTGTTTGTTTCTCGACATGCTACTTTCTTAGAAAAAGGTTTTCTTATGAAACAGATTAGTGGCATAGAGGTAGAACTGGAAGAGGTTCCAGCAACACAAACTATAACTGAAGATTTAGTAGAACCACATGGTTCAGTAGTACCCGACGAACCCCAGCCTCTCCGCCGATCTAGCAGGGTTTCTCGTCCACCTGAGAGATAATACGGTTTTCTCATTGACGGTGGAAGCGAAGATTGCATCATGGAGGATGATGACCCAACTAGCTTCGAGCAGGCCATCACGAGTAGGGACTCAGTGAAATGGCTGGATGCTATGCGGTCCGAGATGGAATCCATGTACACCAACAAAGTATGGACTTTGGAAGTTGCTCCTGAAGGGGTAAAACCCATTGGGAGCAAGTGGATCTTCAAGAAGAAACTTGGTGTAGATGGGAAAGTGGAGACTTTCAAAACTAGACTTGTTGCAAAAGGTTTTCGTCAAAGACCAGGTGTGGACTATGACGAAACCTTTTCTCCAGTGACTATGCTTAAATCCATCCGAATCATGCTTGCCATCGCTGCATATCATGACTACGAAATCTGGCAAATGGATGTTAAGACCGCCTTTCTAAATGGTGATTTAGAAGAGTGCGTGTACATGACTCAGCCAGAGGGCTTCGTAGACAGTGGGACCAGCGGGAAGGTGTGCAAGCTGCTTAAATCCATTTATGGATTAAAGCAAGCATCGCGGAGTTGGAACATCTGCTTTGACGTCGTTATCAAAGAGTTTGATTTCGTCGAAAACCCAGATGAACCTTGTATTTACATGAAGGTGGCAGAGAGTAAGGTTGTCTTCCTCGTATTGTATGTGGACGACATACTCTTGATAGGAAATGATATTCCTATGCTGCAATCGGTTAAGCTCTTCTTATAACAAAGATTCTCAATGAAAGATCTTGGTGATGCCTCCTGCATATTGGGAATTAGGATCTATAGAGATAGATCCAAACGGATATTGGGATTGTCCCAATCCAGGTACATTGACACCATACTAAAGAGGTTTAGTATGGAAGAATCCAAGCGTGGGAACTTGCCCACGATCTCTGGAGTCACTCTCTCCAAAGAGATGTCTCCCAAGACTGATTTGGAGAGAGCTCGCATGCATGGGATACCCTATGCTTCGGCTGTAGGCTCTATCATGTATGCGATGCTATGTACCAGACCCGATGTAGCATACTCACTAAGTGTAGTGAGCAGGTATCAAGCTGATCCTGGAGAGAGTCACTGGACAGCTGTGAAGAGCATTCTCAAGTACTTACGAAGGACTAAAGAGATGCTCTTGGTGTATGGTAACGGAGAACTCCAAGTGGAGTCCTTTACCGATTCGAGCTTCCAGAGTGATAAGGACGACTCTAAGTCGCAGTCGGGATTTGTCTTTACCCTTTACGGAGGGGCGGTTAGCTGGAAGAGTGTTGCGCCACGGCAGCGCCCCGGCCGTCTATCCGAGGCCAAAATGCGGAATCAAAATTTTCTTAACTTTTAAACTGGCGCTACCGCGGACAATAAACCCGGATCGAAACCATTAACCGATACTAGCTATCAAGAGAAAGGGTGAGAGATATACCGAGTGATCCGAGTCCTCCGGTCTTCTCGCCATCGTCCCGATCTCCCGCGGAAAGTCCTGTCTCCATATCGTCGCCTCCTCGCCGGAAGGGCACCACATCGCCTGCGTCTTTTACGGGCTCCCGCCTCAATACCGAGGCAACTCGGGCATGAAGCCGGCAAGTCGACATGCCCAAGATTTGCTGTAGAATGTAGTGTAGAAACTTTGTCTCTTGGAGTTTATGTAGTTGCCATTGATGGATGGAGGAAGAGGTAATGAAAATTGGTGCTTTCAATTTTCTAGCAAGAAGAAGATGAGATGAAGAATTCCTCACTTAACAAAAATGAACTCTCTCATTTTTCTCCCCTCTCCAAGATGTGGCCGGCCAATCTCTCATGGAAATGGTGGAGGGAATGAAAAAATGCAAACCATAACAAGAAGGGAGGTGAGTGTAGGAGAAAGAGAAAGGTGACCATATTCAAAAACCATCATCACAATCTCACATCAAAACACAAATCAATCCTAATCACCTTTTACAAGAAATGATGATAGAAAAGAAAGGAATAAAAAAAGATGCTTTCATAATCAAACCATTTGCATGAAAACCCTCCACAATGTGTTATTTGCAAACTTGCAAATAACACCCGCCGGGAAGGAACAAAGGAAAACCGGCCGGAACGGAATGCAAACTGGCAACTCCAGAAAACTGGTCCCGTAATAAATTACAGGAAAACCCCGATACTGTTCATACACACCCGCATCTGTATTCCTACCGGATACAAATGCAAAAAGACAAAATCTACACTGTACTATACTAGGATCCGGCTTAAACCAAAGCCGGCTAGTAATATCCGTTCGATCCTGATCCGTGCAATACCGCACGTATCTGATCGAACCCTGCCATATATCCATACGGCCACTAGTACAAACCGTCCGATCCTGATCCGTGCAATACCGCACGTATCTGATCAGACCCTGCCATATCTCCATACGGCCTCTACAGCGGTTCGCCCGAAAGCTTGAGTAACTGTAAGTGTGGTGGACTCTAAAGACTCGTCAATACTATGGATGTGGATTTAACCACTAGCACGTCAGAGGTATTAGCCAATACGTGACGGGCCACCAGCTATCGACCAAAAGGGACGTCGATGAGCGAACTCATCCTGACACCCTACTGAGCCTGTCAGTGACAATATCCGTACAGTCCGGTCCGTTCGTCTATGAGTATCGCATGGCGGGCCTAGGGGGTTGGTAAAAGTCAGACCCCCAAAAGCGGCACAAATCGTGTCGGAGCGTAGCCCAGAACGCCCTGAGATACTACTGGAATACCTACCAGTAAATCTCCTTCCTCGGCCGAGGGCTTTGCGTAATGGCTCTCCTAGACACAGCGCGACCTCACCCCCAATACCGGGAGAGACGAACCCCTGAAGATCCGCTCACTGCCTCCATGTGGCTCGGGACTGTACCCAACTAAAACCTGTTTGCACGACTCCTTTGAGCCGTGGTAGGGTAGTAATCAAAGCACAGTGGGAACACACACGAGACAAATGACGATCTCAGGTCGATGAACTAACCTGTACACATGTCACCAGGGAACTGCTATCTGACATCTGGTATAAGACCAACTAGCAGGTTCCCGGTGAGTCCTGTCCGGTGTACTCATAACCCAATGAGCACCTGTATACATCTTAGGTGAACCAACTGACACCAGTGGCTTATGAGACCGGCCACCGCCCCTCGTCGGGGTCTCGACTGTATACACCAGTCTACTCTGGAGAATCGATGCCCTGTCTCGAAACTCCCACGACTAGGGACCTTTTAAGGATGTGCTTATAGACCACCAGCTCTCACGTATATGATCGCAATCATACTGCCGGCAGTCAAGCAAGAATCCTAGGGGCTCTATCAGCGTGTAATAGCGACCTGTAAGGTCACCTAAAGCAGTACACGATGATAAAGGTAAACCAGATAGCATACTATCATCTCGAGTAAGACTGTCCTACCGGGATAGGTCCTCCCTCAATCATTGCAATCACGTGCCTGTGATCCAATAATTGACTCTGAGGGCACTATCTCCAACAATCTCCCACTTGCACTCAAGGCTAATTATTGCGATGTCGCATACTCAAAGCCCGTGTGATACCGAACACCCAACTCCTCTACTAGTCAGTCGCACAAAGCCTGTTTGCGAAACTATTGCGTTCGAGGAATAGCCTCAGTGAGTGGATCCGCCTAGATGTTTCTTTCTATGTCTCTCTAAATCTCAAGTTCGCGGAGAATGCCATCTCCCGAAATGAGCAATACCTGTCTTAGAATGTGTCTGGATGTCTGATGGGACTTAGCTCATAAATGAACTCTAAATCCAAACTTCTTAGACTGTATCGACAACTGAACTTAATCAGTATCCTGCGCCATGCCTCCCTCAGTATTGTAAGTGCACGGCGGCACCCCGGCCGTCAATCCGACGGCCAAATGCGGAAGCGGTGATAAACTTTAAATTTTCTTGAACTGGCAAACCGCCGCGCACTAATACCCGGATCGAACCATTAATTAGTCCTAGCTATCTACTAGAAAGGGAATAGAGATATACCGACGATCCAAGTCCTCCGGTCTTCTCGTCATCGTCCCGATCTCCTGCGGAATGTCCCTTCTCCTCCTCGTCACCGGAAGTGCACCACATCGCCTACTTCTTTTACGGGCTCCCACCTCAATGCCGAGGCAACTCGGGCACGAAGCCGGCTACTCGACGTGCCCAAGGTTCGCTGTAGAATATGTAGTCCTCAAGTCTCACTTTGGGGTTCATGGAGTTGCCTTTTGTGGTGGAGGAAGAAGAACTTGGAGAGAGGTGAAGGAAAAAATGTGATAGACCAAGAAGAATGAGAGTATCATATTTTTCCCACTCAAAAGAGAAGCATTTTCCTCATCCTAACCAAAAAGTGGCCGGCCCCCCATTTGGAGTGATTGGAGAGAGAGAGAGTAAGGTCAAGGGGGTGGGTGGAATGCAATGATGCAAGCAAGTGATGATGAAAGAATCCAATGATCACAACCATAACCCACACTCCAAAACAAGTAATCAACAACCATGATTGCTACAAAAAGTCAAGCAATCATGAAGCATGGAAGGTCAAGGGATGGGCTCCATCATGAAACCATCATGATAAAACAAAAAATGCAAAGACCCCCTCCACAACCACTTATTTGCAACAATGCAAATAAGCCCTCCTCCACCAAACTTCGGCCAATGAACGGAACAATGGAAATCGGCCGAAACGGAAAGCAAACTGGCAACTCCAGAAAACTGGTCCCGTAATAAATTACAGGAAAACCCCGATACTGCGCATACACACCCGCATCTGTATTTCGACCGAAATACAAATGCAATGAGACAAAATCTACACTGTACTATACTAGGATCCGGCTTAAACCAAAGCCGGCCAGTAATATCCGTTCGATCCTGATCTGTGCAATACCGCACGTATCTGATCGAACCCTGCCATATATCTATACGGCCTATAGTACAAACTGTCCGATCCTGATCCGTGCAATACCGCACGTATCTGATCGGACCTTGCCATATCTCCATACGGCCTCTACAACCTTTCGCCCGAAAGCTGAGTAACTGAAATGTGGGGGACTCTAAAGACTCATCAACACCTTGGTTGTGGATTTAACCACTAGCACGTTAGAGGTATAAGCCAATACATAACGGGCTACCAGGTATTGACCAAAAGGGACGTCTGTGAGCGAACTCAGCCTGACAACCCTACTGAGCCTGTCAGTGACAATATTCGTACAGTCCGGTCCGTTCGTCTATGAGCATCGCATGGCGGGCCTAGGGGGTTGGTAAAAGTCAGACCCCTAAAAGCGGTACAAGTCGTGTCGGAGTGTAGCCCAGAACACCCTGAAATACTACTGGAATACCTACCAGTAAATCTCCTTGCCTCGGCCGAGGGCTTCGTGTAATGGCTCTCCTAGACACAGCACGACCTCACCCCCAATACCGGGAGAGACGAACCCCTGAAGATACGCTCACTGCCTCCATGTGGCTCGGGACTGTACCCAACTAAAACCTGTTTGCACGACTCCTTTGAGCCGTGGTAGGGTAGTAATCAAAGTACAGTGGGAACTCACACGAGACAAATGACGATCCCTAGGTCGGTGAACTAACCTGCACACATGTCACCAGGGAACTGCCATCTGACGTCTGGTATATGACCAACTAGCATGTTCCCGGCGAGTCATGTCCGGTGTACTCATAACCCAATGAGCACCTGTATACATCTTAGGTGATCCAACTGACACCAGTGGCTTGTGAGACCGGCCACCGCCCCTCGTCGGCGTCTCGACTGTATACACTAGTCCACTATGGAGAATCGATGCCCTGTCTCGAAACTCTCACGATTAGGGACCATTTAAGGATATGCTTATAGACCCCCAGCTCCCACTTATATGATCGCCCTCATACTGCTGGTGGTCAAGCAAGAATCCTAGGGGCTCTATCAACGTGTAATAGCGACGTGTCAGGTCACTTAAAGCAGTACACGATGATAAAGGTAAACCAGATAGCATACTATCATCTCGAGTAAGACTGTCCTACCGGGATAGGTCCTCCATCAATCATTACAATCACGTACCTGTGACCTAATAATTGACTCTGAGGGCACTATCTCCAACAATCTCCCACTTGCACTCAAGGCTAGTTATTGCGATGTCGCATACTCACAGCCCGTGTGATACCGAACACCCAACTCCTCTACTAGTCAGTCTCACAAAGCTCGTTTGCGAAACTATTGCATTCGAGGAATAGCCTCAGTGAGTGGATCCGCCTTGTTGTCTCTTTCCATGTCTCTCTATATCTCAAGTTCGCGGAGAAACCCATCTCCCGAAATGAGCAATACCTGTCTTGGAATGTGTCTGGATGTCTGATGGGACATAGCTCATAAATGAACTCCAAATCCAAACTTCTTAGACTGTATCGTCAACTGAACTTAATCAGTATCCTGCGCCATGCCTCCCTCAGTATTGCCTTAGACCAACTGTCCAAAATACTGCCCCTCATCAGAAGGAAAAACTATAACTCTGACAACCTCCCTGTCGTCCAGGTCACCTTGGAAGCCTGGAATGATAACTGTCTCCTGCATGAGGCTGTCGTTATCATATCCCTAGAACATCCACTTATGTTCTAAAACTGCTTCCTACCGTTTCTCCAGTATTGGATTAATGTCAGCTTATTGCATCTTGTGCAAGAACAATGTCTGGTGCGGTACTTGACATCTCATGATTGACTCAATTGCCTGAGCAAGTGATCTGCCAATCATGCACATCCCTCTCCCCTTTAGTCTGTAAGACACCTTTAGAGAGGGTGACTCCATCACCTGCAGGTATAATACCGTGCCAGGAGTCAACCATTCTAAATACTCTTAGAATGCTGTCAACGTACCCTGATTGGGAAACCACCCAAATCTAGATCTAAAACCATAGATCTAGTAACCAGTTTGTCTGATATAATGTCCAAGTCCCATATGGAGAAACTACTGTGTGACGACCAAAGTATAACCGATTGTAGTATAGGAGTTTCTTTTCCTACTCTGTGTATGTCATCCAAATACTAGGATATCACACCCTACTACCTTCTCAACAGATCCATCCCCTATTCTGATGAAGTCAAACCCATGACTGTCACGTCAGAAATAGATGATCTATCTCCGCTACATCTGCTTTAGTCTATAAATAGACATAAGCTACCTGTCCACCAATGCTTCCGCTGCTCCCACTGACTATGACAACCCTCTGGCAGAGTCATATACACGTACACTTCTAAAACTAGTTTAGAACGACGCTATACTCATCCTCCCGCCGGGTCTCGCACCCTGGAACAACAGCAATGGTAATTGTGGGTAAACAAGAACTTCCCTGTCACCGTCCTTGAGGCTACCGTAGTACCTCTCGGGTGCCTGAAGTTACCCACCTTATCTGCGGAGTGGCCAATGGAATGTCAATCCAGATTGAATCTTTAGGTTCCTTGTCAAATATTCAGTAATCGTTCGTGGTTCTGGAATCACCTCCAGTTCTACCATACTCCCACTACTGTTTTCTGAAAAAATCCATTTTTAATAAAACTGTGGCGAGTCTAGAACAATATCGCTATTGTTCATCCAGATGGTAGAAAATCAACCCGCGTCATAGCCTGGGTCAACCCACAAACAGCCATTACAGAAACGTGCCTTGAGTTGTCCAGTGTCTGGTTTTAAGCATAAGCCGGACAACTCCCCGTACCTTAACATCGTTAAGATATGAACTGTTCTATATCCCATATAGGACCAGAGGCACTGATTTAATTGAACCAGATTCAAATTATGCAACTGTCTCCAGTGCATGTCAACTAAATGGAAGGAGGCCGATCAGCGTTACTCAACTTAGGAATGCTTCCAATTATGAGTAACCTGAAAAAGAAGCAAGTTCTCTTAGTCATTACTATCAACTGAATACCATTGACAAGTATCTACATCTTCGATCACTTTGAAGAATCCCGATACTTGCAATACCTGGTTCTCTACTTTATTCAAATACCTATAACTTCTCCAAATTCGGACCCTGTGTTTCTACGAAACACCTGTCTAAAAACTAGAGAAGTCATAAGTAAACCGAATATAGTACGAGGTCCATCCCCTCTGTCCTGATGGACCCTGGACAACATACAATACTCTGTATAAGTCCCTTGAGTCTGAAAACTCATTCACTTTGTGTCGTAGGTTGAAAACTGTACTTATGGTCAAGAAGAATTACACCGCTGCTTAATGCTCCTTACCTAACCATCCACTGATATAGGTAAATGTCGTAGACATAATTTCAAAAAGGTATATCTCACTCTATGAAAATAGACGTACAGATATATCAATTTGAAATTGGTGCATAACAGCGGATATTCAAAACCAAATATTTGCCGACCGGCAAACAACCCAGGCGATCTCCTCAAATATCACTGATTACAACGAATCCCGATATAATGAGGATGATCACCCAATTCCCAATAACCTACTCCCACTCATCATCTGTAAAACCATGCAGATGTGAGAATCATACCTGGTAAATACATACCCTGGAGCAAGTGTCTAATCGGGAAATCAGTTTTCCTTTAACAGTACACAGTGAGACTGAAACATCGAAATGTTTCGATGGGGTATCCTGGTATTCCTAGTAATGCCTCTTCCAGATTCACGACTGTAACCGTATAATTCTTTGCCACCTCTCCAAATCCCTTCATATGTCTTTAGTCTTTACCTTCTGCACACCCCTTTAGGCCAAATGGTTTTCTTCCTTCCCTACCGTTCGGCAACAGCCTATGGTTTGGAAGAAGACTATCCAATAAGCATAATGGGTGTACTGTCCCAATCCTAGGAACACTCGCAATGAGAGAGGGTGAAGATAAAAGACAACCGAATAAACCTTATTCCTATTTCTCCTGGACCAGAATCCATCCCCGAACTGGAACAAGTTCCTTTCGAGTTCGTATATAACCATACGATGGAGTATCCAATAAACTGTGGATCTTCGTAGTGATACGGAGTGTCCTGGAGAAATACAAAGGTGATGTGGGAGTGGTAACGAAATACCTGGTTTGGTCGTGAATATCTGTTGCAATTTACTTTGCCCTCTTACTAATCCCTTGCTTTGTCTGAACTTAATACCTTCTGTACACCATCGTTAGGCTAATTGGTTTTCTTCATTCCCTACCGGTCGGCACCAGCCTAAGGTTTGGAAGAAGACAATCCAATTTGCATAATAGGTGTACTGCCCCTAAACCAAGGAGTACTCGTAACCTGAGAGAGGGTAAAAGGAAAAGACAACTGAATAATCCTATCCGTTTTCTCCAGAACCTGAAACCATCCTCGAATAAATCCCTTCGAGTTCGTATCTAACCATACGATGGTTTTGTCCAATGGAAGTGGACGTTCGTAGTAATACGGGGTGTCCTGGAGAAAAGGGTAAAAGTAGGAGTGGCAATGAGGTTTGCAACTCTGACAATCCAAAAGCCAGTGTTAAAGAAGGTTCGGTCAACTTGGTCACTGAGTCATAGTCTTAGGGTCGGGTCAATGGTCGCTGCCAAAGAGAGAGAGAAAAGAAACACTCAGCGTGCACTCTAACCTAGATCAGAATGGTTACCAATTTATCTAATCTGGAATCCTCCCACTGTACCTCAAATTCTCCTCCAAACCTGAAAGAAGAATTAGTCGGGAACACCCGAGGAGTAAACCAACTCATCAGTGGGAATCGGGATCCAACTCTCATCGCATGATAACGTGACGGAATCCGCTCACGTCATCACACTCCAGAAGGTATGCGCATATCTGGCATGTTTCAGTTCTTTTGAAACTCCCGATGTGATTTCTGCCCCATGCTCTTATGACCTTGGCGTGAGGTCAAAATATCATAAGTCACATGTCAAGTTCTGCCCGTCATTATCCAGGTTAATCTGAACCCACCCGTACATACCCTTGACGTAGGCCAAAATAGTAGTACGACTGTCCCAAACCAACGCATCTATCTATGCAACAGATAAATACCCGGCAACTACCAATCACTATGCCTTGGCGTGAGGTCAAAATACATAGCTTGAATACTACCGAATATTTAACTGAAATGACGGAGGGCTACGAATGGTTTCTGGCGAAAACCTTTAACGTAATGAACTTGATATCGTCGAAGGAACGGATAGCTTTTAAAAATATAGTGACGAAAACCTTCGCTAAAGAGGTCACTCCCGGTGAAGGGATCTCGGCTCTTTCCCCGTAGAATGGGGTGCAGGATATTCCAACCTAATACCACGGTGCAAAGCAAAAGCAATCGGCTATAGTGAAGTTAATACCCTGAAGCAAACTTTTGTCCAAGGGGTCACTCCCGGTGAAGGGATCTCGGCCCTTGCCTCGTCGACTGAGGAGCAGGATATTCCAACTGAATATCACGGTGCAAAACAAAAGAGAACGTCCTTGCAATAACAGCTTTTTGAAAAAGTGTTCCAACAACATCAGATTAGGTTTGTTTTTAACTTGCATTGATCCGAATCAATGCAGTCCCATCAATAGATCACACCAAAAAGAACGAAAATATACTGATGTACGTATATGCCATCCGCATTCGCCACTGGGTCCCGTCATTACCCGTTAGGTTAGCTAACTAACGACAGAGCGGGGACTGGACTAGCGCGGATGCAAAACATATACAACATCTACTAATATATATACCAATATATTATATTCGCTCAAGGCGTGAATAAAATGCAACATCACAGAAATGTACAGCATCACAGAAACAATACAGATATCTGGGATCCCCGGGTTTCACAGAGCCGCTGAAACCCGACGTTCCCCTGGTCGTGTGGATAGCCTGTGCAATGAAATCCTAGACCCCTACGGGCGCGGCAAGTCACCCGCCAAAACCTGAAGCGAGGCAGCCCCCTTCAGCTCCGTGAATGGACCACCCAGCACTTCACGGAATCCGGTAACCTGGGCACCCCTCCTGGGTCAACCTGTACCCCCTACGAGTGCGGCGAATAGCCCGCCAATCCTAGAGTGAAGCCCCCTCCGTCTCAATGCCATGAGATGCGGGCTTGTTGCCCTCTAGAACCCGGCTATCCGTGCACCCCTCCGCGGGGCAATCCTAGCACAGAAAGTAAAATATACATACAACGGGTACATCGACCGCAACCAGGTCGTGCCCCAAAAGAATAATACAATCAGGCAGTGACGGCAGTCCACATGTCGGACGCTCGCCCCGCAATATCAAATGTACATAATACAACCACAACTGTACTAGCATTGCATCCAGGCTATCCCCCACGACCGATCCGCAACATCACAGCAAAAACAAAACATCAACGTGAAAGTCACGTTCGCAAATCCGTCTAACCGGGCTATAGCAGTTAGACTGGATTTACCGATCAAGTGATATTCACGGTCGCAGATATAATGTAAATACTGTGAAATAATGTGTTTAAAATATCCGATCGATCAAATATTAACAAGTGGGCCCCCAAGCAATACTGCAGCACTCACAGAAATAATTGGCCCAATTTTAATATTCCAAAACCCCTATTTTAAGCCCAGAAGCCCACTGGAAAAAATTTATACAGTCATGACACCAATGTGCGGCGGATCCGCGGCCCAATGGGGGGTTTGGCCGCGTATCCGCGCTATATTGGTCGACTGACTGTGTCGAATTTTTCCAGTAGTCTTAGAATTTCCTGCACAGTACTTTTATACAACCTGAAAAATTTTTGGACACCAAAAAGTTTCAACAGAAAACTGATGTGAACTAAAATGTAGATTTTGGAATTTTGGTCGATCGGAAATGCAAAACACATTAAACCAAGCTAGACTAAGTTAATGGCGAGGCTCTGATACCACTGTAAGTGCACGGCGGCGCCCCGGCCGTCAATCCGACGGCCAAATGCGGAAGCGGTGATAAACTTTAAATTTTCTTGAACTGGCAAACCGCCGCGCACTAATACCTGGATCGAACCATTAATTAGTCCTAGCTATCTACTAGAAAGGGAATAGAGATATACCGACGATCCAAGTCCTCCGGTCTTCTCGTCATCGTCCCGATCTCCTGCGGAATGTCCCTTCTCCTCCTCGTCGCCGGAAGTGCACCACATCGCCTACTTCTTTTACGGGCTCCCACCTCAATGCCGAGGCAACTCGGGCACGAAGCCGGCTACTCGACGTGCCCAAGGTTCGCTGTAGAATATGTAGTCCTCAAGTCTCACTTTGGGGTTCATGGAGTTGCCTTTTGTGGTGGAGGAAGAAGAACTTGGAGAGAGGTGAAGGAAAAAATGTGATAGACCAAGAAGAATTAGAGTATCATATTTTTCCCACTCAAAAGAGAAGCATTTTCCTCATCCTAACCAAAAAGTGGCCGGCCCCCCATTTGGAGTGATTGGAGAGAGAGAGTAAGGTCAAGGGGGTGGGTGGAATGCAATGATGCAAGCAAGTGATGATGAAAGAATCCAATGATCACAACCATAACCCACACTCTAAAACAAGTAATCAACAACCATGATTGCTACAAAAAGTCAAGCAATCATGAAGCATGGAAGGTCAAGGGATGGGCTCCATCATGAAACCATCATGATAAAACAAAAAATGCAAAGACCCCCTCCACAACCACTTATTTGCAACAATGCAAATAAGCCCTCCTCCACCAAACTTCGGCCAATGAACGGAACAATGGAAATCGGCCGAAACGGAAAGCAAACTGGCAACTCCAGAAAACTGGTCCCGTAATAAATTACAGGAAAACCCCGATACTGCGCATACACACCCGCATCTGTATTTCGACCGAAATACAAATGCAATGAGACAAAATCTACACTGTACTATACAAGGATCCGGCTTAAACCAAAGCCGGCCAGTAATATCCGTTCGATCCTGATTTGTGCAATACCGCACGTATCTGATCGAACCCTGCCATATATCTATACAGCCTATAGTACAAACTGTCCGATCCTGATCCGTGCAATACCGCACGTATCTGATCGGACCTTGCCATATCTCCATACGGCCTCTACAACCTTTCGCCCGAAAGCTGAGTAACTGAAATGTGGGGGACTCTAAAGACTCATCAACACCTTGGTTGTGGATTTAACCACTAGCACGTTAGAGGTATTAGCCAATACATAACGGGCTACCAGGTATTGACCAAAAGGGACGTCTGTGAGCGAACTCAGCCTGACAACCCTACTGAGCCTGTCAGTGACAATATCCGTACAGTCCGGTCCGTTCGTCTATGAGCATCGCATGGCGGGCCTAGGGGGTTGGTAAAAGTCAGACCCCCAAAAGCGGTACAAGTCGTGTCGGAGTGTAGCCCAGAACACCCTGAGATACTACTGGAATACCTACCAGTAAATCTCCTTGCCTCGGCTGAGGGCTTCGTGTAATGGCTCTCCTAGACACAGCACGACCTCACCCCCAATACCGGGAGAGACGAACCCCTGAAGATACGCTCACTGCCTCCATGTGGCTCGGGACTGTACCCAACTAAAACCTGTTTGCACGACTCCTTTGAGCCGTGGTAGGGTAGTAATCAAAGTACAGTGGGAACTCACACGAGACAAATGACGATCCCCAGGTCGATGAACTAACCTGCACACATGTCACCAGGGAACTGCCATCTGACGTCTGGTATATGACCAACTAGCATGTTCCCGGCGAGTCCTGTCCGGTGTACTCATAACCCAATGAGCACCTGTATACATCTTAGGTGATCCAACTGACACCAGTGGCTTGTGAGACCGGCCACCGCCCCTCGTCGGGGTCTCGACTGTATACACTAGTCCACTATGGAGAATCGATGCCCTGTCTCGAAACTCTCACGACTAGGGACCTTTTAAGGATATGCTTATAGACCCCCAGCTCCCACTTATATGATCGCCCTCATACTGCTGGTGGTCAAGCAAGAATCCTAGGGGCTCTATCAACGTGTAATAGCGACGTGTCAGGTAACTTAAAGCAGTACACGATGATAAAGGTAAACCAGATAGCATACTATCATCTCGAGTAAGACTGTCCTACCGGGATAGGTCCTCCATCAATCATTACAATCACGTACTTGTGACCTAATAATTGACTCTGAGGGCACTATCTCCAACAAGTATTGCCTTGGATCACCTGTCCAAAATACTGCCCCTCGTCAGAAGGAAAACTATAACCCTGACAACCTCCTTGTCGTCCATGTCACCTTGGAAGCCTGGTGTGATAACCGTCTCCTAAAGGAGGCAGCGGTTATCATATCCCTAGAACATTCACTTATGTTCTAAAACTGCTTCCGACTGTTCCTCCAGGATTGGATCAATATCAACTTATTGCATCTAGTGCAAGAACAACATCTGGTGTGGTACTTGACATCTCATGATTGACTCAATTGCCTAAGCAAGTGATCTGCCAATCATGCACACCCCGCTCTACTTTAGTCTATAAGACACCTTTAGAGAGGGTGACTCCATTACCTGCAGGTACACTACCATGCCAGGAGTCGTCCATTCTAAATACTCTTAGAATTCTGTCAAAGTACCCTGATTGGGAAACCATCCAGATCTAGATCTAAAACTATAGATCTAGTAACCAGTATGTCTGATATAATGTCCAAGTCCCTTGTGGAGAAACCACTGTGTGACGACCAAAGTATAACCGATCGTAGTATAGGAATGTCACTTCCTACTTTGTGTATGTCATCCAAAACCCGGATATCACACCCTACTACCTTCTCAACAGATCCATCCCCTATTCTGTGACGTCAAACCTATGACTGTCACATCAGAAATAGATGATCTATCTCCGCTATATCTGCTTTAGTCTATAAATAGACATAAGCCTGATGTCCACCAATGCTTCCGCTGCTCCAACTGACTATGAAAACCCTCTGGCAGAGTCATATAGACGTGCACTTCTAAAGCTAGTTTAGAACGACGCTGTACTCATCCTCCTGCCGGGTCTCGCAGCCTGGAACAACAACAATGGCAAGTGTGGGTAAACAAGAACTTCCTTGTCACCGTCCTTGAGGCTACCGGAGTACCTCTCGGGTGCCTGAAGTTACCCACCTTATCTGCGGAGTGGCCAATGGAATGTCAAATCAGATTGAATGTTTAGGTTCCTTATTTAATCTTCAGTAATCGTTTGCGGTTCTGGAATCACTTCCAGTTCTACCATACTCCCACTACTGTTTTTCTGAAAAATAACCATTTCTTTTTAAAATGTGGCGAGTTAAGAACAATATCACTATTGATCTTCCAGATGGTAGAAAGTCAACCCTCGTCATAGCCTGGGTCAACCCACAAACAGCCATTACAGAAACGTGCCTTGAGTTATCCAGAGTCTGGTTTTAATCATAAGCCGGACAACTCCCCGTACCTTAACAATGTTAAGATATGAACTGTACTATATCCAATATAGAACCAGAGGCACTGATTTAATTGAACCAGATTCAAATCATGCAACTGTCTCCAGTGCATGTCAACTAAATGGAGAGAGGCCGATCAGCGTTACTCAACTTAGGAATGCTTCCAATTATGAGTAACCTGAAAGAGAAGCAATTTCTCTTTATCATTACTATCAACTGAATACCATACACAAGTATCTACATCTTCGATCACCTTGAAGAATCCCGATACTTGCTACACCTGGTTCTCTACTCTATTCAAATACCAATAACTCCTCAAAACTTAGACCCTGTGTTTCTACGAAACATATGTCTAAGAACTAGAGAAGTTAAAAGTAAACAGAATATAGTATGAGGACCAACCCCTCTGTCCCAATGGACACTGGACAACATACAATACTCTGTATAAGTCCGCTGAGTCTAACAACTCTTTCACTGTGCGTCGTAGGTTGAAAACTGGACTTATGGTTAAGAAGAATTACACCGCTGTTTGATGCTCCTTACCTAACCATCCAGTGATATAGGTAAATGTCATCAACATAATATCAAAAGGTATATCTCACTCTATGAAAATAGACGTACAGATACATCAATTTGAAATTGGTGCACAACAGCGGATATTCAAAACCATATATTTGCCGACCGGCAAACAACCCAGGTGGCTTCCTCAAATATCACCAATTACAACGAATCCCGATATAATGAGGATGGTCACCTAATTCCCAATAACTTACTCCCACTCATCATCTGTAAAACCATACAGATGTGAGAATCATACCTGGTAAATACATACCCTGGAGTAAGTATCTTATCGGGAAATCAGTTTTTTTTTAACAGTACACAGCTGAACTGAAACATTGAAATGTTTCGATGGGGTATCCTGGTATTCCTAGTAATGCCTCTACCATTATCCAGATTCACAACTATAACCGTATAATTCTTTGCCACCTCTCCAAATCCCTTTATATGTCTTTAGTCATTACCTTCTGCATACCCCTTAGGCCAAATGGTTTTCTTCCTTCCCTACCGTTCGGCACCAGCCTATGGTTTGGAAGAAGACTATCCAATAAGCATAATGGGTGTACTGTCCTAATCCTAGGAGCACTCGCAATGCGAGAGAAGGTGAAGATAAAAGACAACCGAATAAACCTTATTCCTATTTCTCCTGAACCAGAATCCATCCCCGAACTGGAACAAGTTCCTTTCGAGTTCGTATATAACCATACGATGGATTATCCAATAAACTTGGGATCTTCGTAGTGATACGGAGTGTCCTGGAGAAATACAAAGGTGATTTAGGATTGGCGAAGATATACTTGGTTCGGTCATGAATAGCAGTCGCAATTTACTTTGCCCTCTTACTAATCCCTTGCTTTGTCTTAACTTAATACCTTCTGTACACCATCGTTATGCTAATTGGTTTTCTTCATTCCCCACCGTTCGGCACCTGCCTTAGGTTTGGAAGAAGACTATCCAATTTGCGTAATAGGTATACTATCTCCTAAACCAAGGAGTACTCGCAATTTGAGAGAAGGTAAAAGGAAAAGACAACTGAATAATCCTATCCATTTTCTCCAAAACCGGAAACCATCCTCGAATTCCTTCGAGTTCGTATATAACCATACGATGGTTTTGTCCAATGGAAGTGGACGTTCGTAGTAATACGGGGTGTCCTGGAGAAAAGGGTAAAAGTAGGAGTGGCAATGAGGTTTGCAACTCTGACAATCCAAAAGCCAGTGTTAAGAAGGTTCGGTCAACTTGGTCACTGAGTCATAGTCCAGGGTCGGGTCAATGGTCGCTGCCAAAGAGAGAGAGAAAAGAAACACTCAGCGTGCACTCTAACCTAGATCAGAATGGTTATCACTTTATCTAATCAGGAAACCTCCCACTGTAACCTCAAATTCTTCCCCAAACCTGAAAGAAGAATTAGTCGGGATCACCCGAGGAGTAAACCAACTCATCAGTGGGAATCGGGATCCAACTATCATCGCATGATAACTTGACGGAATCCACTCAAGTCACCACACTCCAGAAGGTATGCGCATGCCTGGCAAGTTTCAGTTCTTTTGAAACTCCCGATGTGATTTTTACCCCTAGGACCCAAGTGACCTTGACACAGTCAACAAATCAAAGAGTCCTAGTCAAGTTCAACCCGTCATTATCCTGGATTGCATTAAACCCACCCGTACGAGCCCTTGACACAGTTAACAAGGCCGCACGACTGTCCTAACCAATCCCTTTAATAAGCTACAAACAAACACTACTTAGCTACCGCACACTACGCCTTGACACAGTCAACAAACGCAGCACGAATACTAAGTAATACTTGTAAGAAATGACGGAGGGCTACGTCTAGTTTTTGGCGAAAAACTTTCAACGTAATGAACTTGATATCGTTGAAGGAACTGCATAGCCTTTTATAAAAATATAGTGACGAAAACCTTTACTAAAGAGGTCACTCCCGGTGAAGGGATCTCGGCTCTTTCCCCATAGAATGAGGTGCAGGATATTCCAACTGAATACCACGATGCAAAGCAAAAGTAATCGGCTATAGTGAAGTTATTACCCTGACGCAAACTTCTGTCCAAGGGGTCACTCCCGGTGAAGGGATCTCGGCCCATGCCTCGTCGACTGAGGAGCAGGATATTCTAACTGAATACCACTATGCAAAACAAAAGAGAACGCCCTTGCAATAACAGCTTTTTGAAAAATGTTCCAACAACATGAGAATAGGTTTGTTCAACTTGCATTGATCCGAATCAACGCAGTCCCATCAATTGATCACACCACAAAGAACGAAAATATACTGATGTACGTATATGCCATCCGCATTCGCCACTGGGTCCCGTCATCACCCGTTAGGTTAGCTAACTAACGGCAGAGCGGGGACTGGAATAGCGCGGATGAAAAACATATACAACATCTACTAATATATATACCAATATATTATATTTCGCTCAAGGCGTGAATAAAATGCAACATCACAGAAATATACAGCATCAAAGAACAATACAGATATCTGGGATCCCCGGGTTTCACAGAGCCGCTGCTGAAACCCGACGTTCCCCTGGTCGTGTGGATAGCCTGTGCAATGAAAACCTAGACCCCTACGGGCGCGGCAAGTCACCCGCCAAAACCTGAAGCGAGGCAGCCCCCTTCAGCACCGTGAATGGACCACCCAGCACTTCATGGAATCCGGTAACTTGGGCACCCCTCCTGGTCAACCTGTACCCCCTACGAGTGCGGCGAATAGCCCGCTAATCCTAGAGTGAAGCCCCCTCCGTCTCAATGCCATGAGATGCGGGCCCGTTGCCCTCTAGAACCCGGCTATCCGTGCACCCCTCCGCGGGGTAATCCTAGTACAGAAAGTAAAATATACATACAACGGGTACATCGACCGCAACCAGGTCGTGCCCCAAAAGAATAATACAAACAGGCAGTGACGGCAGTCCACATGTCGGACGCTCGCCCCGCAATATCAAATGTACATATAAAACAAAACTGTACTAGCATTGCATCCAGGCTATCCCCCACGACCGATCCGCAACAACACAGCATAAACATAGAACATCAACGTGAAAAGTCACGTTCGCAAATCCGTCTAACCGGGCTATAGCAGTTAGACAGGATTTACCGATCAAGTGACATTCACGGTCGAAGATATAATGTAAATACTGTGAACCAATGTGTTTAAAATATCCGATCGATTAAATTTTAACAAGTGGGCCCCCAAGTACTACTGTAGCACATCAAGAAATTCTGGGCCCAAAATTAATGTTCCAAAACCCCTAAAATCATCCCAGAAAGGAACTGAAGAAAAACGACACAGTGATCTGACCATAGTGCGGCGGAACCGCGGCACAAAGGGGGGTTTTGCCGCGGTTCCGCGCTCAAACAATGGAATCACTCTGTCGAATTTCTACAGTAGCCTTATATTTTCCAGTACATCACTTTTATGCAACCTGAAAAAATTTTTGAGCAAGAAAAAAATCAACAGAAAACTGATGTACAGAAAACGCGTATTTTGGGAATTTTGGTCGATCGGAAATGTAAAACACATTAGACAAAGCTAGACAAGGTTAATGGCGTGGCTCTGATACCATGTTGCGCCACGGCAGCGCCCCGGCCGTCTATCCGAGGCCAAAATGCGGAATCAAAATTTTCTTAACTTTTAAACTGGCGCTACCGCGGACAATAAACCCGGATCGAAACCATTAACCGATACTAGCTATCAAGAGAAAGGGTGAGAGATATACCGAGTGATCCGAGTCCTCCGGTCTTCTCGCCATCGTCCCGATCTCCCGCGGAAAGTCCTGTCTCCATATCGTCGCCTCCTCGCCGGAAGGGCACCACATCGCCTGCGTCTTTTACGGGCTCCTGCCTCAATACCGAGGCAACTCGGGCATGAAGCCGGTAAGTCGACATGCCCAAGATTTGCTGTAGAATGTAGTGTAGAAACTTTATCTCTTGGAGTTTATGTAGTTGCCATTGATGGATGGAGGAAGAGGTAAAGAAAATTGGTGCTTTCAATTTTCTAGCAAGAAGAAGATGAGATGAAGAATTCCTCACTTAACAAAAATGAACTCTCTCATTTTTCTCCCCTCTCCAAGATGTGGCCGGCCAATCACTCATGGAAATGGTGGAGGGAATGAAAAAATGCAAACCATAACAAGAAGGGAGGTGAGTGTAGGAGAAAGAGAAAGGTGACCATATCCAAACACCATCATCACAATCTCACATAAAAACACAAATCAATCCTAATCACCTTTTACAAGAAATGATGATAGAAAAGAAAGGAATAAAAAAAGAAGCTTTCATAATCAAACCATTTGCATGAAAACCCTCCACAATGTGTTATTTGCAAACTTGCAAATAACACCCGCCGGGAAAGAACAAAGGAAAACCGGCCGGAACGGAATGCAAACTGGCAACTCCAGAAAACTGGTCCCGTAATAAATTACAGGAAAACCCCGATACTGTTCATACACACCCGCATCTGTATTCCTACCGCATACAAATGCAAAAAGACAAAATCTACACTGTACTATACTAGGATCCGGCTTAAACCAAAGCCGGCTAGTAATATCCGTTCGATCCTGATCCGTGCAATACCGCACGTATCTGATCGAACCCTGCCATATATCCATACGGCCACTAGTACAAACCGTCCGATCCTGATCCGTGAAATACCGCACGTATCTGATCAGACCCTGCCATATCTCCATACGGCCTCTACAGCGTTTCGCCCGAAAGCTTGAGTAACTGTAAGTGTGGTGGACTCTAAAGACTCGTTAATACTATGGCTGTGGATTTAACCACTAGCACGTCAGAGGTATTAGCCAATACGTGACGGGCCACCAGCTATCGACCAAAAGGGACGTCGATGAGCGAACTCATCCTGACACCCTACTGAGCCTGTCAGTGACAATATCCGTAAAGTCCGGTCCGTTCGTCTATGAGTATCGCATGGCGGACCTAGGGGGTTGGTAAAAGTCAGACCCCCAAAAGCGGTACAAGTCGTGTCGGAGCGTAGCCCAGAACGCCCTGAGATACTACTGGAATACCTACCAGTAAATCTCCTGCCTCGGCCGAGGGCTTTGCGTAATGGCTCTCCTAGACACAGCGCGACCTCACCCCCAATACCGGGAGAGACGAACCCCTGAAGATCCGCTCACTGCCTCCATGTGGCTCGGGACTGTACCCAACTAAAACCTGTTTGCACGACTCCTTTGAGCCGTGGTAGGGTAGTAATCAAAGCACAGTGGGAACACACAAGAGACAAATGACGATCTCAGGTCGATGAACTAACCTGTACACATGTCACCAGGGAACTACTATCTGACATCTGGTATAAGACCAACTAGAAGGTTCCCGGCGAGTCCTGTCCGGTGTACTCATAACCCAATGAGCACCTGTATACATCTTAGGTGAACCAACTGACACCAGTGGCTTATGAGGCCGGCCACCGCCCCTCGTCGGGGTCACGACTGTATACACTAGTCTACTCTGGAGAATCGATGCCCTGTCTCGAAACTCCCACGACTAGGGACCTTTTAAGGATGTGCTTATAGACCACCAGCTCTCACGTATATGATCGCCATCATACTGCCGGCAGTCAAGCAAGAATCCTAGGGGCTCTATCAGCGTGTAATAGCGACCTGTAAGGTCACCTAAAGCAGTACACGATGATAAAGGTAAACCAGATAGCATACTATCATCTCGAGTAAGACTGTCCTACCGGGATAGGTCCTCCCTCAATCATTGCAATCACGTGCCTGTGATCCAATAATTGACTCTGAGGGCACTATCTCCAACAATCTCCCACTTGCACTCAAGGCTAATTATTGCGATGTCGCATACTCACAGCCCGTGTGATACCGAACACCCAACTCCTCTACTAGTCAGTCGCACAAAGCCTGTTTGCGAAACTATTGCGTTCGAGGAATAGCCTCAGTGAGTGGATCCGCCTAGATGTTTCTTTCTATGTCTCTCTAAATCTCAAGTTCGCGGAGAATGCCATCTCCCGAAATGAGCAATACCTGTCTTAGAATGTGTCTGGATGTTTTATGGGACTTAGCTCATAAATGAACTCCAAGTCCAAACTTCTTAGACTGTATCGACAACTGAACTTAATCAGTATCCTGCGCCATGCCTCCCTCAGTATTGCCTTGGATCACCTGTCCAAAATACTGCCCCTCGTCAGAAGGAAAACTATAACTCTGACAACCTCCTTTTCGTCCATGTCACCTTGGAAGCCTGGAGTGATAACCGTCTCCTAAAGGAGGCAGCCGTTATCATATCCCTAGAACATTCACTTATGTTCTAAAACTGCTTCCGACTGTTCCTCCAGGATTGGATCAATATCAACTTATTGCATCTAGTGCAAGAACAACATCTGGTGTGGTACTTGACATCTCATGATTGACTCAATTGCCTAAGCAAGTGATCTGCCAATCATGCACACCCCTCTCTACTTTAGTCTATAAGACACCTTTAGAGAGGGTGACTCCATTACCTGCAGGTACACTACCATGCCAGGAGTCGTCCATTCTAAATACTCTTAGAATGCTGTCAAAGTACCCTGATTGGGAAACCACCCAAATCTAGATCTAAAACTATAGATCTAGTAACCAGTATGTCTGATATAATGTCCAAGTCCCTTGTGGAGAAACCACTGTGTGACGACCAAAGTATAACCGATCGTAGTATAGGAATGTCACTTCCTACTTTGTGTATGTCATCCAAAACCCGGATATCACACCCTACTACCTTCTCAACAGATCCATCCCCTATTCTGTGACGTCAAACCTATGACTGTCACATCAGAAATAGATGATCTATCTCCGCTATATCTGCTTTAGTCTATAAATAGACATAAGCCTGATGTCCACCAATGCTTCCGCTGCTCCAACTGACTATGAAAACCCTCTGGCAGAGTCATATAGACGTGCACTTCTAAAGCTAGTTTAGAACGACGCTGTACTCATCCTCCTGCCGGGTCTCGCAGCCTGGAACAACAACAATGGCAAGTGTGGGTAAACAAGAACTTCCTTGTCACCGTCCTTGAGGCTACCGGAGTACCTCTCGGGTGCCTGAAGTTACCCACCTTATCTGCGGAGTGGCCAATGGAATGTCAAATCAGATTGAATCTTTAGGTTCTTTATCAAATCTTCAGTAATCGTTTGCGGTTCTGGAATCACTTCCTGTTCTACCATACTCCCACTACTATTTTTCTAAAAAATAACCATTTCTTTTTAAAATGTGGCGAGTTAAGAACAATATCACTATTGATCTTCCAGATGGTAGAAAGTCAACCCTCGTCATAGCCTGGGTCAACCCACAAACAGCCATTACAGAAACGTGCCTTGAGTTATCCAGAGTCTGGTTTTAATCATAAGCCGGACAACTCCCCGTACCTTAACAATGTTAAGATATGAACTGTACTATATCCAATATAGAACCAGAGGCACTGATTTAATTGAACCAGATTCAAATCATGCAGCTGTCTCCAGTGCATGTCAACTAAATGGAGAGAGGCCGATCAGCGTTACTCAACTTAGGAATGCTTCCAATTATGAGTAACCTGAAAGAGAAGCAATATCTCTTTATCATTACTATCAACTGAGTACCATACACAAGTATCTACATCTTCGATCACCTTGAAGAATCCCGATACTTGCTACACCTGGTTCTCTACTCTATTCAAATACCAATAACTCCTCAAAACTTAGACCCTGTGTTTCTACGAAACATATGTCTAAGAACTAGAGAAGTTAAAAGTAAACAGAATATAGTATGAGGACCAACCCCTCTGTCCCAATGGACACTGGACAACATACAATACTCTGTATAAGTCCGCTGAGTCTAATAACTCTTTCACTGTGCGTCGTAGGTTGAAAACTGGACTTATGGTTAAGAAGAATTACACCGCTGTTTTATGCTCCTTACCTAACCATCCACTGATATAGGTAAATGTCATCGACATAATATCAAAAGGTATATCTCACTCTATGAAAATAGACGTACAGATATATCAATTTCAAATTGGTGCACAACAGCGGATATTCAAAACCATATATTTGCCGACCGGCAAACAACCCAGGTGGCTTTCTCAAATATCACCAATTACAATGAATCCCGATATAATGAGGATGGTCACCTAATTCCCAATAACTTACTCCCACTCATCATCTGTAAAACCATACAGATGTGAGAATCATACCTGGTAAATACATATCCTGGAGTAAGTATCTTATCGGGAAATCAGTTTTCTTTTAACAGTACACAGCTGAACTGAAACATTGAAATGTTTCGATGGGGTATCCTGGTATTCCTAGTAATGCCTCTACCATTATCCAGATTTACAACTATAACCGTATAATTCTTTGCCACCTCTCCAAATCCCTTTATATGTCTTTAGTCATTACCTTGCACACCCCTTAGGCCAAATGGTTTTCTTCCTTCCCTACCGTTCGGCACCAGCCTATGGTTTGGAAGAAGACTATCCAATAAGCATAATGGGTGTATTGTCCTAATCCTAGGAGCACTCGCAATGCGAGAGAAGGTGAAGATAAAAGACAACCGAATAAACCTTATTCCTATTTCTCCTGAACCAGAATCCATCCCCGAACTGGAACAAGTTCCTTTCGAGTTCGTATATAACCATACGATGGATTATCCAATAAACTTGGGATCTTCGTAGTGATACGGAGTGTCCTGGAGAAATACAAAGGTGATTTAGGATTGGTGAAGATATACTTGGTTCGGTCGTGAATAGCAGTCGCAATTTACTTTTCCCTCTTACTAATCCCTTGCTTTGTCTTAACTTAATACCTTCTGTACACCATCGTTATGCTAATTGGTTTTCTTCATTCCCCACCGTTCGGCACCTGCCTTAGGTTTGGAAGAAGACTATCCAATTTGCGTAATAGGTGTACTATCTCCTAAACCAAGGAGTACTCGCAATCTGAGAGAAGGTAAAAGGAAAAGACAACTGAATAATCCTATCCATTTTCTCCAAAACCGAGAAACCATCCTCGAATTCCTTCGAGTTCGTATATAACCATACGATGGTTTTGTCCAATGGAAGTGGACGTTCGTAGTAATACGGTGTGTCCTGGAGAAAAGGGTAAAAGTAGGAGTGGCAATGAGGTTTGCAACTCTGACAATCTAAAAGCCAGTGTTAAGAAGGTTCGGTCAACTTGGTCACTGAGTCATAGTCCAGGGTCGGGTCAATGGTCGCTGCCAAAGAGAGAGAGAAAAGAAACACTCAGCATGCACTCTAATCTAGATCAGAATGGTTATCACTTTATCTAATCAGGAAACCTCCCACTGTAACCTCAAATTCTTCCCCAAACCTGAAAGAAGAATTAGTCGGGATCACCCGAGGAGTAAAGCAACTCATCAGTGGGAATCGGGATCCAACTATCATCGCATGATAACTTGACGGAATCCACTCAAGTCACCACACTCCAGAAGGTATGCGCATGCCTGGCAAGTTTCAGTTCTTTTGAAACTCCCGATGTGATTTTTACCCTTAGGACCCAAGTGACCTTGACACAGTCAACAAATCAAAGAGTCCTAGTCAAGTTCAATCCGTCATTATCCTGGATTGCATTAAACCCACCCGTACGAGCCCTTGACACAGTCAACAAGGCCGCACGACTGTCCTAACCAATCCCTTTAATATGCTACAAACAAACACTACTTAGCTACCGTACACTACGCCTTGACACAGTCAACAAACGCAGCACGAATACTAAGTAATACTTGTAAGAAATGACGGAGGGCTACGTCTAGTTTTTGGCGAAAAACTTTCAACGTAATGAACTTGATATCGTTGAAGGAACTGCATAGCCTTTTATAAAAATATAGTGACGAAAACCTTTACTAAAGAGGTCACTCCCGGTGAAGGGATCTCGGCTCTTTCCCCGTAGAATGAGGTGCAGGATATTCCAACTGAATACCACGATGCAAAGCAAAAGTAATCGGCTATAGTGAAGTTATTACCCTGACGCAAACTTCTGTCCAAGGGGTCACTCCCGGTGAAGGGATCTCGGCCCATGCCTCGTCGACTGAGGAGCAGGATATTCTAACTGAATACCACTATGCAAAACAAAAGAGAACGCCCTTGCAATAACAGCTTTTTGAAAAATGTTCCAACAACATGAGAATAGGTTTGTTCAACTTGCATTGATCCGAATCAACGCAGTCCCATCAATTGATCACACCACAAAGAACGAAAATATACTGATGTACGTATATGCCATCCGCATTCGCCACTGGGTCCCGTCATCACCCGTTAGGTTAGCTAACTAACGGCAGAGCGGGGACTGGACTAGCGCGGATGAAAAACATATACAACATCTACTAATATATATACCAATATATTATATTTCGCTCAAGGCGTGAATAAAATGCAACATCACAGAAATATACAGCATCACAGAACAATACAGATATCTGGGATCCCCGGGTTTCACAGAGCCGCTGCTGAAACCCGACGTTCCCCTGGTCGTGTGGATAGCCTGTGCAATGAAAACCTAGACCCCTACGGGCGCGGCAAGTCACCCACCAAAACCTGAAGCGAGGCAGCCCCCTTCAACACCGTGAATGGACCACCCAGCACTTCATGGAATCCGGTAACTTGGGCACCCCTCCTGGGTCAACCTGTACCCCCTACGAGTGCGGCGAATAGCCCGCTAATCCTAGAGTGAAGCCCCCTCCATCTCAATGCCATGAGATGCGGGCCCGTTGCCCTCTAGAACCCGGCTATCCGTGTACCCCTCCGCGGGGTAATCCTAGTACAGAAAGTAAAATATACATACAACGGGTACATCGACCGTAACCAGGTCGTGCCCCAAAAGAATAATACAAACAGGCAGTGACGGCAGTCCACATGTCGGACGCTCGCCCCACAATATCAAATGTACATATAAAACAAAACTGTACTAGCATTGCATCCAGGCTATCCCCCACGACCGATCCGCAACAACACAGCATAAACATAGAACATCAACGTGAAAAGTCACGTTCGCAAATCCGTCTAACCGGGCTATAGCAGTTAGACAGGATTTACCGATCAAGTGACATTCACGGTCGCAGATATAATGTAAATACTGTGAACCAATGTATTTAAAATATCCGATCGATTAAATTTTAACAAGTGGGCCCCCAAGTACTACTGTAGCACATCAAGAAATTCTGGGCCCAAAATTAATATTCCAAAACCCCTAAAATCATCCCAGAAAGCAACTGAAGAAAAACGACACAGTGATCTGACCATAGTGCGGCGGAACCGCGGCACAAAGGGGGGTTTTGCCGCGGTTCCGCGCTCAAACAATGGAATCACTCTGTCGAATTTCTACAGTAGCCTTATATTTTCCAGTACATCACTTTTATGCAACCTGAAAAATTTTTTGAGCAAGAAAAAAATCAACAGAAAACTGATGTACAGAAAACGCGTATTTTGGGAATTTTGGTAGATCGGAAATGTAAAACACATTAGACAAAGCTAGACAAGGTTAATGGCGTGGCTCTGATACCATGTTGCGCCACGGCAGCGCCCCGGCCGTCTATCCGAGGCCAAAATGCGGAATCAAAATTTTCTTAACTTTTAAACTGGCGCTACCGCGGACAATAAACCCGGATCGAAACCATTAACCGATACTAGCTATCAAGAGAAAGGGTGAGAGATATACCGAGTGATCCGAGTCCTCCGGTCTTCTCGTCATCGTCCCGATCTCCCGCGGAAAGTCCTGTCTCCATATCGTCGCCTCCTCGCCGGAAGGGCACCACATCGCCTGCGTCTTTTACGGGCTCCCGCCTCAATACCGAGGCAACTCGGGCATGAAGCCGGCAAGTCGACATGCCCAAGATTTGCTGTAGAATGTAGTGTAGAAACTTTGTCTCTTGGAGTTTATGTAGTTGCCATTGATGGATGGAGGAAGAGGTAAAGAAAATTGGTGCTTTCAATTTTCCAGCAAGAAGAAGATGAGATGAAGAATTCCTCACTTAACAAAAATGAACTCTCTCATTTTTCTCCCCTCTCCAAGATGTGGCCGGCCAATCTCTCATGGAAATGGTGGAGGGAATGAAAAAATGCAAACCATAACAAGAAGGGAGGTGAGTGTAGGAGAAAGAGAAAGGTGACCATATCCAAACAGCATCATCACAATCTCACATCAAAACACAAATCAATCCTAATCACCTTTTACAAGAAATGATGATAGAAAAGAAAGGAATAAAAAAAGATGCTTTCATAATCAAACCATTTGCATGAAAACCCTCCACAATGTGTTATTTGCAAACTTGCAAATAACACCCGCCGGGAAAGAACAAAGGAAAACCGGCCGGAACGGAATGCAAACTGGCAACTCCAGAAAACTGGTCCCGTAATAAATTACAGGAAAACCCCGATACTGTGCATACACACCCGCATCGGTATTCCTACCGGATACAAATGCAAAAAGACAAAATCTACACTGTACTATACTAGGATCCGGCTTAAACCAAAGCCGGCTAGTAATATCCGTTCGATCTTGATCCGTGCAATACCGCACGTATCTGATCGAACCCTGCCATATATCCATACGGCCACTAGTACAAACCGTCCGATCCTGATCCGTGCAATACCGCACGTATCTGATCAGACCCTGCCATATCTCCATACGGCCTCTACAGCGTTTCGCCCGAAAGCTTGAGTAACTGTAAGTGTGGTGGACTCTAAAGACTCGTCAATACTATGGCTGTGGATTTAACCACTAGCACGTCAGAGGTATTAGCCAATACGTGACGGGCCACCAGCTATCGACCAAAAGGGACGTCGATGAGCGAACTCATCCTGACACCCTACTGAGCCTGTCAGTGACAATATCCGTACATTCCGGTCCGTTCGTCTATGAGTATCGCATGGCGGGCCTAGGGGGTTGCTAAAAGTCAGACCCCCAAAAGCGGTACAAGTCGTGTCGGAGCGTAGCCCAGAACGCCCTGAGATACTACTGGAATACCTACCAGTAAATCTCCTGCCTCGGCCGAGGGCTTTGCGTAATGGCTCTCCTAGACACAGCGCGACCTCACCCCCAATACCGGGAGAGACGAACCCCTGAAGATCCGCTCACTGCCTCCATGTGGCTCGGGACTGTACCCAACTAAAACCTGTTTGCACGACTCCTTTGAGCCGTGGTAGGGTAGTAATCAAAGCACAGTGGGAACACACTCGAGACAAATGACGATCTCAGGTCGATGAACTAACTTGTACACATGTCACCAGGGAACTGCTATCTGACATCTGGTATAAGACCAACTAGCAGGTTCCCGGCGAGTCCTGTCCGGTGTACTCATAACCCAATGAGCACCTGTATACATCTTAGGTGAACCAACTGAAACCAGTGGCTTATGAGACCGGCCACCGCCCCTCGTCGGGGTCTCGACTGTATACACTAGTCTACTCTGGAGAATCGATGCCCTGTCTCGAAACTCCCACGACTAGGGACCTTTTAAGGATGTGCTTATAGACCACCAGCTCTCACGTATATGATCGCCATCATACTGCCGGCAGTCAAGCAAGAATCCTAGGGGCTCTATCAGCGTGTAATAGCGACCTGTAAGGTCACCTAAAGCAGTACACGATGATAAAGGTAAACCAGATAGCATACTATCATCTCGAGTAAGACTGTCCTACCGGGATAGGTCCTCCCTCAATCATTGCAATCACGTGCCTGTGATCCAATAATTGACTCTGAGGGCACTATCTCCAACAAAGAGTTCCAAGCAGGAAACCGTGGCAGACTCGACGATGGAGGCTGAATACATCGCTGCCAACGATGCTGCCAAAGAGGCTGTCTGGATCAAGAAGTTCATTACTGAACTTGGAGTGGTTCCATCCATTGAGCATCCAATACCTTTGTATTGCGATAACAATGGAGCGGTGGCTTTGGCCAAGGAACCCAGGTCCCATCAGCGATCCAGGCATATTCTGAGGCGGTATCACCTGATCCGGGAGATAGTTGATCGCCGGGAGATCGAGGTCAGGAGGGTTGACACGAAGAACAACACGGCGGATCCACTCACGAAGGCCATTCCCCAGATACAGTTTGAGAGACTCTTCGGGATGCTCGGTATGCGATACTACAGCAGCTGGCCCTAGTGCAAGTGGGAGATTGTTAGTTGTATGTATGCCCTAGAGGCCAGTATTGTACAGATGATGTATATTATATTGGATGCTTGGACATATATAGAGATGACTTTCTTGCTCGATATGATAGTATGCTATCTGGTTGATCTTTATCTTAACATGTACACTTGTCTCTTTAAACTGTCTTACAGTTACATGTTGATAAAGCCCTTAGGATGTGTACTTGACTACCTGGACTATGATGCAGATCATACTAGTGGGGACATGGTAGTCTATAAGTACATCCTTCAAGGTCCCTAGTCGTGGGTGTATCGAGACAGGGCATCGATATACCAGTGTAGACTAGCGTATACGCTTCTCGACCCATGAGATGGGCGATGGATGATCCCATAACCATTGGTGTTTGACATCAGAGATGGTATACGGGTGCTCAGTGGAGACTGGGTACACTGGACGGACTTGCCGAGAACTCCCAGATGGTATTATACCTCACGTCAGATAGCCGTTCTCAGGTGACACTTGTACAGGTTAGTCTGTAGACCCGAGATCGTCATAGTGTCTTGTGTGATTCCCACTGTGCTTTGATCTCCACCTTACCACGTCCATGAGGGCGTGCAAAACGGTGGTCTTTGGGTACAGTCCCGAGTCACATGGAGGCAATGAGCGATAGGAGGGGTTTCGTCTCTCCCGGTATTGGGGGTTGATGTTGCGCTGTGCTCGATTGGCCGTAACAGGGAAGTCCCTGGCCAGGGCTGATCAGAGATTTGCTGGTAAGTGTTACCAGTAGTTTCTCGACCCGTTATGAGCCTCACATCGGCACGACTTATCGGTTATTAGGGTCTGACGTATACCACCCCTAGACTTGATATGCGACATATCAGACGAACAGACCGGACTGTACGGTAAGTGTTACTGGTTGGATTCACAGGAGTGTGAGCGGGCTAGCTCGTCGATCTTCTGATCGCTCAATACCCGGATGACCGTTACGTTTAGCAGACCGCTTGCGGCTTGTGGGTGCTTGATATGATCATCATCTGTTACCGGCGTATTGACGAGTCTTTAGAGTCCTACAAAGAGGTTTCCTGGCTCAAGCGAAACGAAATAGGAGTGCATATAAGATATGTACAGGACCGAGAATGATGCGTGTATGTGATACCGTATTCCATTCTCGCGATGGATGTATCGATTGGTTATATTCGATATAACCTAGATATCGAATCAAGGATTGATTCGATAAGCCGATACATAGGATACTAGTCGGTTATATGCGATATGACCGGATCGTTAAATCAAGTGTTGATTTAATGATTTAATGTATAATTATATATTTGATATATTACTTTGCATTAACTAGTATTGGTTCACTTTAAATGGATTTTCTCACTTGATGTGCAAGAAGTATATGTGATATACTTTTGTGCACATATTTGTATCATGTTTGATGATACTTGATCATGTGGTTAAGTGTAAAGGATTAAACCATGGTTAAGAGATGATTAGGGTTTTGCTTTTTCATTTATTTATTTGTTTATTTATTTGGAAAAGATTTAGATAAGAATGGTGGCTATGTTTGTTTCTAGTTGAAGCTTCATGAAGCTTTGACTTCTTAACCATTCTTGTCTTCATGCTTAACCCTAACCCATCCAAGTAACCATGGTCTATTCTCTACACTTTACCCTAGTTAGTTTATGATAAGTATTCATTTATTATTCATTTTAACTCAACACTTATCATAATTCTAGCATCATCTTCTTCTTCATCTTCAAGAATGAAAACTTGATGCTATCAATGGCAACTTGAGCAAAAGTGAGAGAAATCCAATTCTAAAGTGAACCCACCTCCTATTTCTTCATCCTCTACCTCTTGCCAAGTGGTTTTTGGTGTTTTCTTCACAAGTTTCACAACTTGGTGCAGTCGGAGCTTGAACTTGTGAAACCTCGACGTAGATCATTTTCGGCACGAAGCCGACGACCTTGCCCGCTCGTTTTTCCGATGAAGCCGACGATTGAGTCTAGGATTCGAGATGGACAGCGAGAGGACGCCTACGTGGAGCTAAGGAAGTGGAGAACCGGATCTACAAAGGTTGTAGCCTCTCTCCTTTAGTTAAGTTGTTAACTAGTTTAGTTTTTCGCCTAAATTTCTAGTTAACGATCCGTATTAGGGTTTCTCGGCACCCGTAAAATTTGAAATTGGCATGGTTGATGCCTTGTGAGACCTCTTGAGAGTGCCTAGGAACCCTACAGCTCCATGATATTTGTTTTCGTGCACCATGGTTGCACCCACTGGGTATTTATATTTTGCACATAGTTATTACGCTTGAGGTATTGATTGTGATTTCATGCCTATTTTATGCCGATGATTTGATTTACTCTTCCAGCATAGTTTTCATGCACTTTTAGTGTGTTGATGTGATTTGTGCACGCTGATGCACATGGTTGTGAGCTTATACACCGCGGTATACCTGATTTGGATTGAGCCGTATAGTATACCGTCGATTTTGATTTTGTTATTGATGTTGATTTCTTGCACTCCGAGCATTTGATTTGGATTTTCGCACGTGTTGAGCGCATGTTTTGAGATACGATTTTGGTGCACATCAGATGCACTAAATCGGGATTCCCTGTGCATGTCAGATGCACCTGATTTTGGTGTCAGGCACACGCGTTGCCTATGACAGATGTTTCGTGCATACCCGTTGCACCTAGATGTTGTTTCTGTGCACATGTATGGCACATATATGGATTTTGATTTCCGTGCGCACCAGACGCACGTATCATCTATATGCACATTTTTGTGATTGATTTCTTATGGAGCAGTACGTTTTTATGATTTTTGCTATAGGTTTTTGTACTGAGCAGGACTAGTCAGAGGACAGTGCCTGGATATATTTTGCATGCATTGTTAGTTATCGAAGGGATTTCCAAAAATGGAGCTATAGTCTCAGTATTTACTTACGTGTCTGATATGACACGAAACGTTTAAAACAAGGAAACCCTTTTAATTGTTTTCAAAATGGCGGAACATACATATTAAACAAAGGATATATACGTACATGGTTATTTTATTATAATAGAAGTCCGCCACTGTGCAGTGTTATGCGCATCGCACAGCGACTTAAAAAGATTTGGCGGGCATTTACATCAGCTATTTACATGTATAGTTCTGATTTATATCATATTGATTTTATTTTGGATTTGACATTTGTGTCTTTACCATGACTCCGATGATTGCGGGATGCTTGACAGAGGTTTGATTTTTAGTTATCTGCTCATTGTTCTAGCTCATGCATTGCGCTATGATGCGTTTTATGTATTGATGATTTCGGAATCCCGACGACTTAGACTTTTACTGAAATGTTTTAGTATTTGAGGTGTTTTAAATTTAAATTCGGGGACCGAATTTCTTTAAGGGGGGAAGATTGTAACATTTCAAAAAAATAAAATAATATTTTTTGGAATTTTTTTAATTTAATATTATTTTTAATGAATATTTAATATTTCGGTATAATTAAATACCGATAAATTGGGGAAAAAATTTGGAAAATTATAGAAATTACTAAATGAGGGTGTTTTATGTGAATTATGCAATTTTTAAGTTCTTATGATTAATTATATGCTAATTTAGTGCTAATCGCGATTAAAAATCGCTAATCGCGCTTTAAGCGTATTTTGTGCAAAACATACACCATTTCTTTTTTCTACACTTGTTGCATTTTCCTACATATTTTGGGTGCATGGCTTGTTATTTTGGGGTTACTATTGATGTGAGAAAGGAATTAGAAAAGAAAAAGAAAAGGAATAAAATATATAGGTATGGGTGAGAGACAGAAAGGTGACGGTGCTTTGACTTGGACATTCTTCTTCATTTCTGCCCCTTATTTCTCTCCCCTCCTTTGTTGCTGCTGCTGCTGCTGTTGCACCCTCTCTCCCTCTCCACAAAATCCCCCAAAACACCATGAATATCACTCCAAAACCTTATCTCCTTTTCACAAAAAAGATGCACAAGCTCTAGGGAAGCACATTGGACCAAGAAAGCAAGGATTTTGGCCACTTGGGGAAACTAAAGTATTTTCTTGAGTTGTCAAATAAGGTAATTTCTGAACGATAAGCTTAGTGTTTCCTTTACTTTTACCCCATGTTAGATTTGAACCGATATCGTGTGGTTTTGTGGACTTAGGAAAAACCTAGTTAGGGTTAATGGGAATTGAGAGTGGTGATGGGTAATTAAGCTCAGTAGAGGCCACACAAACCCCCTAGTGCTAGAATTAAGACTCAAACCAGAGACGAGAACCCCGGAATACGGATTTAGAAAAGCCGATATCCGAAAATTGTGGAATCTGTGAGGGCTATTTGGAATCTGCTATCACCGCGAGACTCTTAAAATTATTTTGTGAACACATCGAGATGTGCAAGCACCTAGGAAGCTCACCCCAAGACCCCAGCCCCTAGTTTCCTTCCTTGGCCGCAGATTTATTCTACATGGACGCAAATTGCGGCCAGACCTAGGCCATTTGGCCTCGTGTTGGTTTTGTAGCTTTATTTCATGTACAATAGACCGTTGTTATGTGCAAAATTGTCCAATTTGACATAGGTTAGAATCTGGAGCCTTTTTCCTGAGTTGCTGTTTTGATTCGTGTTTCCGTTTTGTGTATTTTAAATTCTGGATTTGCGTATTGTGTTTTTCCTCGATCACTTGACGTTTGTACGACGAGATCGAGGGTCGTTTGATGGTTTCGAAAGCGTAGTCTATAGGTTCTAACCTATAGGCATTAGCGTGTCGTTTTGGGTATTCCCGATGTGATTTTAATATGCGTTTCGATTATGTTATCTATGTAGGTACCATCATGTGGATTCCATACGATGAAGTAGATGAAGGCGACATCGACACCGACACGCAGGATGCAAGGTGAGTAGATTATATCTACGGGGGAAGTCGGGTGGATGGCGTATAGCACCCCCGCAGTCCAATATTTAGTATAGTATATATATACTATTTATGATAGTTTATTGCGTGTCGTGGATATTTGAGATGAGATTAGGTGTACTATGATGAGATTAGGGCGTAGAAGTAAACTAGTATAGTTCCTACTTGCGACCATAGAATAGGCTTACACCCACACGCACACACATGCATATTCGTTATACTTATACCTATATGACAAGGATAGTGGTTGATATTTGGAGATGAGTCGATGAGATTTGGCATTGTGCCATGAGATCGGTGATATAATATGATTCGTATTTAGGATACACCATGAGATTTTAGCGGGCCTTTGGACGTTGATTGAAAGAATTAAAGTTTTAACCGCAATCAAGACGGTGTCGCTTGCAGCTAGCCGGTTGAGCACGGGTCGATCCACAGGGAGATGGTTGTATGTCCGTTCTTGTCTTAGACGAGTCAATAAAGAATCTGTATGTTTGTTTGATCTAACCTATGTGTTTATCTGCAAGTATGAAGTTTGTTAAGAAAGATACGAAATTGTAAGCTAAGAAATCTATACTCAAAACCTTTGAGCCGAGTCTTGACCAATTGAAGCTAAGCAATTGGCAACAACGTGGATTACGGGATTTAAGCGCGGTATTCGTGGAATCCGGCTTATTTACCCTTGTCCTTCCGTTCTTGTCTCTTGCTTTCGCCTCCGGCCAAACCGAACGCAACCGGTCGCGGTTAGGAAATCACCGTTACCTTGTCAGGGTACGGTGCCTAACGGAGCGCTTGCGTATGGTTTGGGCGAAGTTCAAATGGAAAATAACGGGAAAAGGAATTGGCAAAGAAACGTTAACTTATAATACCGTATTTTATCTTAACAACAATAATTACATGCATTCACAAAAGAGAACCAAAAAGAGAGCAAAAAGAAAAGAACAAAGAAAAGAAAAGATTACAAGTATTAAAGGCATGAATAAAATTGCAAGTAATTAAAGTGCATGGAAATAAATTGCAAGTAATAAAAGACAAGAATGAAAAATGCAAGAAAGTAATTACAAGAACCATAGAACTCAAAACAAGCATGGGATCAATAGCCAACCCTTAAACTTGCAAGCTCAATCAAGACGTTGCAAGATCAAGGGAAGGGTAGAGAACGCATGTGAATTGAAGCGCTAAGGCGAGAACGAAATGATACAACCCCTTGAGACCAATGACCAAAACTTAAACTTGCAAGCTCACTTAAGAGATTGCAAGATCAAGTTAAGGTAGAGAGCTCAAGGGGGAAGCTTAAACAAAAAGAATAATACAAAAAACCTTCATCTTTATTCACATCCATAAAAAAGCTTCTCACTTACAATTTCATGGAAGAGGCATGAAGAAGAAGAAGAAAAAGAACTAAATCCTACAAAAGAATGGAGAACAAAGAATGACCCTTGGTTGTGCTCAAAACTGCTGTATTTATAGGCAGGAGAATGGAGTTCTAGGGCAACCACCAGACCACATGGGAAATACCCAAAATACCCCCAAAAGTTGACGCAGAGAGGGCCCCACCTAGCCGCGGATCCGCCGCCAATACCCCCTATTGGCCACGGATCCGCGCCCCTACAGTAGGTTTAGGGTGGGGTTTCTTGTACGGCCCTGATCTGCTGTCCCCTGTTGTCTGGTACACATATTTTCTGATAATTCTTTCACAATTCTTCCAGAATTTCTGTTGAGGAAAGGTGGACTTTTTGTGGATGTTTTTGTCATGATTGCCTCGAGCTCCGCGTAGATTTCTTGGAACTTGTTGCTGCCATTGAGCCTTGTGCATGAAGGTGACATTGATTTGACATTTTGTCTTCCTAAACTGGTATCTGGCAACATACGGATGACGAGCGGAGACCGTGTTTTCTCAGTGGTTGGCAGGAACCCGGATTTTGTCTTGTTTTCCATGAATTTACCGTTTTAGAACCGAGAACCTGTATCCTGCAAATATGTAACAAACACGGATTAAAAGCACCTACCTATAAACACACGAGCGTAAGAATGGGCGGTATAAAATGCAATATTCTGCTATGAACAAACACCCCCAAACTTAACTTTTGCTCGTCCCGAGCAAAACCAATTATTCACAAAAATAAAATGATAACCGCACTTTCGCAGGGAACGCGATTGCACTGAGCGCGTGCAACAAGCCGTTAAACCTCTAGGTGTCCCTAGTAGGAGGAGTGTTGTCTCCTGAGGGTTTTCAGCGGATTACACCCACAAAATCCCGTCAAGCTAGTTTGTAAAATGACTAAGATTCAAACCCTAAAGTTTTGTTTTTAGAAAATAACAATTCTATAATCCTAAGTCTAGACCATCGAACCTTTATTTTTCACACCTCGCTTTTTATTTAACTACAGATTTTATATGTCTTTACGTGTAGTGCAAATAGTGTCGTTAAGTTCCAGAAGGATCGATTAAAGTCATCATGTCGCACAATAAAGCCCAGATAACAATTTTAAAAGGATCACATAAGTTTTATAAAGAGTTAAGCATTTTTCAAGTTTCGTTTTCCAGTAAGGTTTCAACTTCAGAATTTCTATCTTCCTTAACAGGAAACTAAGTCGTATTTTTCACTCCACCTTTTTCTTGTTTTCATTTCATACACACCTCTGTGAACGTGCAATAGTCTTTATCATAGAATAAAACCTTCATATCTCCGTTAAATTTTTTTTTATAAAAGCCTGTCTTTTATCAAGATTATTCTCACACAAAGAACCGTTAGGAATTTTAACTCGGAGAGAACACTTGCTTGACTTTGTTTTAAACTGGACTTTCTAGGCTTCTTAGCGAGCTTTGGGCCAATGCACCCAAACCAGTTGGTTTTAGGGCATTAGGTGTAGAAACACCCCAGCGGACTTAATTACTCAAGTTTCCTAGGTCCAAAAACAAAAGAAAGTTTGTCGTGAAAATCAGATGATTCAATACGAACGGAGATATAACCGGTAGTTCAATTATTTTTTTGGATAAAAGACGTGTTTAGTGGGTTTGGTGTGTAATCATTCCAATCAAGTTTCAGATGGGTTATTTTTCAGACTTAGTTCCAATTAAGGCATCAATAACATTCCTTCATATTCACTTACTTCATAAACTTTTCTTGATATATTACTTATCTCAGAACAAACCTATTTGATCCTTAGAAAATCATTTATCTTATTTAAAAGTTTTTTAAACATAAAAGACTTGTCATCTAATTTCCAAGACTCACGACACGTGTAGTGTGATGTAAAGACGTATATCAGCTATAGTTAACTTCAAAGGAGAGTTATCTTTCAGGTTTTCAAAATCTAAACATAAGATTTAGTTATTCCTATTTTTTCAAACAAAAACCGTCGAATGTTGAATCAGAGTTCTTCCACAATCTAACTTGACAAAAAAGTTTTTATATTTTTAGAAAATTTTCAGATTTTTATGGATTTTATGGATTTAATATGCAGATGCAAAATATACATATGAATGCGAAGGAAGAAAGCTTACCGAGCACACCCCCAAACTTAAACTTGACAGTGCCCTCACTGTCAGGCTATACCAAGAGGGTTAAAATTGCCGGCGCTCCCCCTAAAAACAAATTATATACAACAAAGAAAACAAAAAATATATACAAAAAAAGTGTCCCCCCCAAACTTAAGTAAAACGGTGTTTCCACTGTTAAGCGATGAAGTTCAGGATTAGGGGGGAAAGAACAGTTTCAAACTATACAAGGCCTTACACAGGCCAAAAGTGAGCACCAACCATTCAAAGATTTTATCGCTATAAAGCAGTGGCTGGTGAAAGAATGCGGAGAGGTAAGAAATGGAGACTATGCGAGACCGTATGCGGAGAGAAGCGGGATACGGTCTCGGTATATGAAAGGAAGAAGAATGGCGGAAGGGGAAAAGAAGTGGAATACGAACTTGAGGGTGCAAATGGAGTAAAAAGATTAGCACAATTTGTGATGACCGATGTGTGAAAAGCGATTTTGCTAATATATTTATCCGTCTAGAAATGGGGTCAAATCCCTCAAGATTCGTAAGAATCCATGGGTACACCGAACTTGGTAAACCAGACATATGAAATGTAAGTGAGACGGGTTCTTGCAAGGTCGGAACGATGGAAAGGATGGAGGGAAGTGGTTGAGAAAGGGTATCGGTTAAAGGTTCAGGAGGGTGTACACAGTCAGTGGAAGGAATGGGATAAATAGGAAAATCCGACTCATCAATTAAAACTGTTTCATCCTCAAAAATATCCTCAAAATTCAGCTTATCCATGCAAATTTCATCAAAATCAAGACGCATATGGGGTTTGGGAAAAACATTTAATGACTCGGGATGATGATTTGAAGAGACAAACTCAGCCAAATTTACGGGTTCATCATCCAAAATATTCCCAGCGTCAATATCCTTAATTAAGTGAAAATTAATATTCTCAGACACCTCATCAAAAGCATGGATTTCAATCAATTCAGGTTCTAAGATGGAGGTGTAGAGGTCAAAAGGATTGGGTGTGGTTTCACTTGGCAAGGTTCCTTCACAATCTGGCAAATCAAACACTACAAAGTCGCACAACTCATTAAACATTCTATCTTCAACTGATAATTCATTTGGGACACTTGATAGACTTTCAACACAGGAGTTGTGGGATTCAATTTGAGACGGGTAGGTTTGATTTGGAAGGGGGTATATCTCACTCTCTCCACTCAAATTCACAGCCTGTCCTGCCGCCTCATCATACATTGAAAAAGTTGGAGCTAGTTGAAAACTAGCTACCGGATCACTAGGTTGCATGAGGGCGGCCATGGACGCATTCAAATCCATCATCTATTGGCTTGACGCTACCCTAAAGTCTTCCAACGACTGTTCCAGACTAGACATGGGTTGAGAAGGGGTTTCAGTAAAAGATTCAAAGTTGTTTAGATACTGAAAATTCCCAAATGGCGGTTCAGAAACAATGTCTAGGGAAGGTGAAAAAGTCGGGTAGAACTGGTAGGAATTGAATGGCTGGACAGGAGCAGGATCAACATTTGGATAAGAAGGTGAATGGAATTGTTGATCCCAAGAGTTTGAAGTGGTGAAAGGAGTGAAAGATCGGCTACGAGATTGTTCAATACGTTCAGCGATGGACAAAGGACGACTTGCAGAAGGGGTATCAACATAAGCGGGAGTGAATGTTTGAAACGGTTGATACGAAGTGGAATGAGGAGTGCAAGTGTTTGTCCTAGACGCTGCTATGCGATCTTTCAGTGAAACTTTGGGCATGGAGGGGTCGTTCGAAGTTCGGCCAAAGCAAGAACCGTAAGATGTAATGTCTGGTTGTGGGTACCAAAGTTCGGCAAGAGTTTTGCGAGGTGGAGTACCCATGATATGAAGAGAGAGAGAGAAAGGTAGAGAAAAGGAGGGGAAAAAGAATGTGATTTTTTTTTTATTAGTTGTTAGCAAAAGAATGAAATATACACAAAAAAATATGGACAAAAATAATCACGACACAAAAATACCACACACCTAATCGTTCTAGGGTTTACCTAGGTCAACTAGACCTGCTCGAGAACTTGATTGTCGAAGTAAAACTGTGTCGAGAAACAGGCTCAAGATACACTGATCACGAGGCCAGGTAAGTGCAGAGATAAAGGGAGGTTTTCCAACTCTTTCGCGAAGTTCCTTAATTAAATAACCCTTTCTCTTTTGGCGGTTGCGCCGTTAACACTTTCCTAGACACCCCGTAAACAATATACCGTTAAGCGAGGTTCTAAACACAGTTAACTTCTCCTAGTGAGCGCGAAGTCCTTAAGGCTTAAAGTCTAGTTTCTTTTAAATTTTGTGCGGGTAATCGTTATGCTCAAGTTCGTGATTTGTGGGCCACGGAAAAGGTGATGAAATCCTTTACCGTATATTGTGGGGTTCGCTTGCCCTTAAGTCCGTATTAATGTATGCAATGCGCAATTCAATAAAAATTCTATAAAGAATCAAAAAATTGTTTTTAGTTTAAGCGTGGCACTGCAACAAATACGGGTTAGTCAATTTTTTTAGCGTTTGCTAGCGAACTTGCAAAGAATCCTGCAAAGAATAGTATATTGGATGCGTCGGATCTGAGAAGAAGGTGTTAGGAAAGTACGTACCGTTAAGTTTTTGGGTTAGGAAACCCCCGTTGAATCAAATCCGGTATGCTTGAAAGGTTCTCTTGCGCGGGTCAAACTACCCGGATCTTTGGCACTGTACTTCGTAATCACCTTTGCCTTGAATGCACACTTTGCTCCCCACAATTGCAGTTTGCAAATACGCAAAAATCTGCACACTTGCCCACAAAAAATATAAAATAAAAAATAAAAAAAAAACAAAAAGATTTTTATTTTTATTTATATTTTTTTTTTATAAATATATACAAAAAGAATATTAACCCGAATAACAAGAAGGAAAATACGCTACCGTCTCCCCGGTAACGGCGCCATTTGATTGAAAGAATTAAAGTTTTAACCGCAATCAAGACGGTGTCGCTTGCAGCTAGCCGGTTGAGCACGGGTCGATCCACAGGGAGATGGTTGTATGTCCGTTCTTGTCTTAGACGAGTCAATAAAGAATCTGTATGTTTGTTTGATCTAACCTATGTGTTTATCTGCAAGTATGAAGTTTGTTAAGAAAGATACGAAATTGTAAGCTAAGAAATCTGTACTCAAAACCTTTGAGCCGAGTCTTGACCAATTGAAGCTAAGCAATTGGCAACAACGTGGATTAGGGGATTTAAGCGCGGTATTCGTGGAATCCGGCTTATTTACCCTTGTCCTTCCGTTCTTGTCTCTTGCTTTCGCCTCCGGCTAAACCGAACGCAACCGGTCGCGGTTAGGAAATCACCGTTACTTTGTCAGGGTACGGTGCCTAACGGAGCGCTTGCGTATGGTTTGGGCGAAGTTCAAATGGAAAATAACGGGAAAAGGAATTGGCAAAGAAACGTTAACTTATAATACCGTATTTTATCTTAACAACAATAATTACATACATTCACAAAAGAGAACCAAAAAGAGAGTAAAAAGAAAAGAACAAAGAAAAGAAAAGATTACAAGTATTAAAGGCATGAATAAAATTGCAAGTAATTAAAGTGCATGGAAATAAATTGCAAGTAATAAAAGACAAGAATGAAAAATGCAAGAAAGTAATTACAAGAACCATAGAACTCAAAACAAGCATGGGATCAATAGCCAACCCTTAAACTTGCAAGCTCAATCAAGAGGTTGCAAGATCAAGGGAAAGGTAGAGAACGCATGTGAATTGAAGCGCTAAGGCGAGAACGAAATGATACAACCCCTTGAGACCAATGACCAAAACTTAAACTTGCAAGCTCACTTAAGAGGTTGCAAGATCAAGTTAAGGTAGAGAGCTCAAGGGGGAAGCTTAAACAAAAAGAATAATACAAAAAACCTTCATCTTTATTCACATCCACAAAAAAGCTTCTCACTTACAATTTCATGGAAGAGGCATGAAGAAGAAGAAGAAAAAGAACTAAATCCTACAAAAGAATGGAGAACAAAGAATGACCCTTGGTTGTGCTCAAAACTGCTGTATTTATAGGCAGGAGAATGGAGTTCTAGGGCAACCACCAGACCACATGGGAAATACCCAAAATACCCCCAAAAGTTGACGCAGAGAGGGCCCCACCTAGCCGCGGATCCGCCGCCAATACCCCCTATTGGCCGCGGATCCGCGCCCCTACAGTAGGTTTAGGGTGTGGGGTTTCTTGTACGGCCCTGATCTGCTGTCCCCTGTTGTCTGGTACACATATTTTCTGATAATTCTTTCACAATTCTTCCAGAATTTCTGTTGAGGAAAGGTGGACTTTTTGTGGATGTTTTTGTCATGATTGCCTCGAGCTCCGCGTAGATTTCTTGGAACTTGTTGTTGCCATTGAGCCTTGTGCATAAAGGTGACATTGATTTAACATTTTGTCTTCCTAAACTAGTATCTGGCAACATACGGATGACGAGCGGAGACCGTGTTTTCTCAGTGGTTGGCAGGAACCCGGATTTTGTCGTGTTTTCCATGAATTTACCGTTTTAGAACCGAGAACCTGTATCCTGCAAATATGTAACAAACACGGATTAAAAGCACCTACCTATAAACACACGAGCGTAAGAATGGGCGGTATAAAATGCAATATTCTGCTATGAACAGACGTGCGTTTACACACGCATTTATATAGATGGTATCGGTTGTACTAGACATAGATCAGTACCCCAGATCATGAGATATGATTATAAGGATACCTGATAATAGATGAGATGGGTGTAATATTGACCCGTACCCAGCTATTGGGATGCCGTACGATGATTTACCGTACGAGCTTTACATTGATGATAGATCCGCACTCATGACTCGAGGACGTCATATGATATACTGTATCGTACGTGATACTATTGAGGCGGGATCACTGACTTTTATATATATATATCGACTCAGATTTAGATGGTTTTCATACCCCTCCTGACAGACTTGTTAGTTAGAGCTATAGTTTTGCTAGTGGATGTTAGGCTAGGTTGATGCCATACCTATTTCAAAAACTAAAGAATCGGGAATATTTTAAAGACAGGTAAAGTGATTCTACGGATATTTCAAAAGACGTATCTTTTCTTAAAAACACCGTAGCCTTTATTATCCTAAAAAGCCCGATTCGTCTTCTTTCAAATGGCAAAACAGTATGATATGGATGCATTGATGTAGCTTCTACACTGTTGGGTTTATTGTTCATTTGCTGCATATACTTAATGTTTGCATCACATTGCATGATAAATATGTTTATTGTTATATCAAAACCATGCTGTTAGGACACCAACACCATTATCGATGATGCATATATTCCACGTACACCTGCTTGCCGGCTCACACACTTCGTCATCGATAATTGCCATGTCACTACACTGTAGTACTGTTGCATTCAGGATATGATCCCTTGCATGGCATACTTGTGTACATACCTATTGTATACCCATACGTGCATACATACGTATTCGCACATACATAGATGATTCTCGCTGGATTTTGAGATTTGGGAACCGCAAGATACTCTTTAAAACGGATTCATTTTAAAAGAGCGGTTTCCCTCAATATGTACATATTACTATTCCATATTGTAGGATATACTGAAATGCTTACATTTCTTTTACATGTCGCATACATCATGCTTTTGATTATACGCATTGAGATATGTTGTTTCCATGATATTTCTGGATTTGGGAACCGTGGATATTTCAAAAGAGAGTATGTAATTGTTTTAAAAACCCGGTTACCCTTGATATGATATTTCAGTGCGTCCACCATGTGTTTTCTCGGTGCTGAGAGAGACATGTAAAAACCGATTCGAGGAGGCGCATGAGGCCGATTGCGGGTACATGGTGGACCCGGTATGGTACCCGGGGCAAGAAAGGGATGCTGTGTATATAGACGGTGAGCCTGGCAGAGAGACTACTACCTACCGGTGATTGTATTTGAGCTCGGCGGATATCCGGAGGATACCGACCGGAGTTGATAGATGATATGGGCCGATCCAGACTGATGGAGCCCGATATATGAGGATTTACGTGCCGATGCTAGGCACAGGTTTCATGATATTTTCGAGTGTCGATGCTTGATACTCAAGTTCCATGATTTGATATGTCGCGAGCGACACTTGTTGATTTACATCCTCATACTTCCATGCATATGTTATGATATTTACATCCATGATGCTTATTGTCATTGGGTGACACGTGGACGATTTCTACATACATATATTGACATTGATGATATTGATCACACTGTTAGATGATATCCACATATTCATAGACTTCATGATATAGTCGACATTGATCATACCTCATATTTATGATATGTTATTACCTGAGGCACTGGCACTGGCACTTAGCACTACACTCATGTATAGATGTTACATTGCCACCTTATCATGCTTCAGACTTATTCATTTGTGGTTTATATATATATATATATTGATCGTATTGACCTAGGATTGTGTCATGCATACGATTTCTACTCTGCGATGTTTTCTATTCACGAGTTGGCAACTCACCCCCGTTGTGCCACAGTTCTTACAGGTTTTGCTGTACAGGTTCCATTGCGGCTTTTCTGGCACAGTACTTCCTTTCTAGGTGATTGCATTGGTAGGTGGGTTCACTCGCATCGTGACCACCCTTGTATTTATTTTGTTCAGTTGTATCTAGTAATTCCATCAACCAAAACTTGTATATTATTTCAGACTTAGAAAACCAGTTATGTATTATTTCGACCTTAGAGTCGCGCGTTGTAGTATTATGGTTTTCATGCTGATTTTGAGTTCTTTTTTAGTTTTGATCCTCGCCATTTGGCGTTGTATATTATATTTCTTGCGTGGTTGTGACCGTCGATTGACGAAGAGCTAGCTCCCGCTTAGGGATGCCTTTTATCATTGTGCATATATTATTCTTGTTGTACCCCGTACGGGGCCTGTTTTTACAAAGGAAGCTCTGCCGGAATTTTCAGAAAAGACTAGAGATTCTTAAAATGCATATTCGTCTTACTTATTTAAAAACCTCACTTTTAAACATGTTTTCTTATTTCTTAAAACTATTTTCTTTATTTATTACTTAAAAATGGTTTATATTTCTGGGCTTCTTGGCTTACTTGGATTAGATGGGGTCCTATAAACTTCATATGATTCAAGTGCCAGTCACGGCCTATTTCGGGTCGTGACAAATAGTTCAGGAATTCCGTGGTCAAGTGTTCTCCTCCTTGATCACATCAAAGGACATAATACTTATACCTGTTTTTGGTTCTCTACTTCTAACTTATATTCTGTGATTATCTCAAAAGTTTCGGACTTGTGTTTCAACAGGAACATATGTCTAAATCTTGAGATATCATCAGTGAATGTAATGAAGTACAAAGAAACGGTCCTGGCATATGTAGACAGTGGACTTTCATACATCAGCATGTATCAATCCCAAGAGTTCACTAACTCTTTCTCTGTTTCTAATAAACGGAGCTGTGGTCATCTTATCATTGTGACATGACTGGAAAGTTTTACAATATGTAAATCCAAACTAATTTAAATATGCATCTGTATGTAACTTCAGCTAGTCGGGTCGCATTGATATGACCTAGTCTACAGTGCCTCAAGAAGGATTCATTCATTTCTAAACTCTTCCTCTTGTGTGTATTATATACATTAAGAATTGTAGTTTGATTTAGAATGTCTATGCTTTTAGATAACGTGCCTGAACCGATCAACTCTTGATATAGGAAATGTTCAAAACATTATCCAACAATATAAAATTATATCCTTCTTTACTAATAAAGAGACTGATATGATGTTGTATATCAGGTTCGGTATCTAATAACATTCATTCAGAATCAATGTATTCTGGTAATACAGGGTGATAACTGCCAACAGACTTGGCTGCAACACTTGCATCATTTCCAACGCTTGAAACTTATCAAGCGTTCTCAGTTCTCTACCTCTCTGTAGCCCATGTAACAAATTACATTTGCGGGATCCTGATCCGGTATCTTATACCCATGACGTAAAGGACACTGAGAAACAGTTCTCAGTAATGAACACACCCGAAGAAGATGCATCAGCATATACTTTCTTCGTTTGGGTGGCACGGGAATTCTGGTAATCCCTTATTTCCTGCTTTGTCTTATAACAATTATAAGTTGGAGTGGGTCCAACGCTCCCTAGCGCAGTATAACAAGTGGGTTCGGTCAATACATCCGTATTATTATCTTGATTAAGGCGTGACATGGTCGCTACTAAGAGATAGATAGAAGAAAACACTCAGCGTATGCTCTTGCAAGATTAGATTGGTTATTAATATATCTAATCAGGATATCTCCCACTGTTTTAGTCAAATCTTCCTTCAAACCCTAAAAGGAAAGACTAGCCGGGATTAATTACACTCTATAAGTTCGCCAATCTTTCAGCCAGGCCAGTGCCGGTACATTGAGGGAGGTTCCCCGTGCTTTCGCACGGACCTAATTAAAGCAAACCTCGTTTTTCCAGTGGCGTAACCCCGTTGACACCTTTCTAGACACCTACTTGATCGGCTAATTGTAATGTGTAAAACTCTCCCAGGAGTAACTCTTACTCGCAGCGGGTATCGGGATCCAACTATCTCATAGAAGGTATGCAATATTATTGCAAATTTCAACTCTTGAAATTCCCAATAATATTTTACCCCTAGCAGCTATATGACCTTAACATAGTCAACAAATCATAAGTGCTAGTCATGTTCAACCCGTCATTTCCTGATTGAATTAATCCCACCAGCACGACCCTTAACATAGTCAACAAAGTCGCACGACTACCCTAATCCAATCGCATCATAAGCTTATACAGATAAGCACTAATCAGCTACCACACACTACGCCTTAACATAGTCAACAAACATAGCACGAATACTAACTAGTACTTATCTGAAATGACGGAGGGCTATGACAGCTTTTTAAGAAAACCCTTGGCGTAATGAACTTGATATCGTTGTAGAATCGAGTGATTTTAAATGGAATGTTTTTTAGGCCTTTTCTAGTTTTGCTAAAGAGGTCACTACCGGTGAAGGGATCGTCGGCTCTTTCCTTATCGAATAAGGTGCAGGATATTTCACAAATACCGCTGTGCAAAGTAAAACTATAAAAACAATCAAAAGACAAACCGAGTTTGTAGCATCTGCTAGTTTCGCTAAAGAGGTCACTCCCGGTGAAGGGATCTCGGCTCTTTCCTTGTCGAATAAGGTGCTGGATGTTCTACAAGGAACACCGCTATGCAAAGCAAGAAGTAGATCTACCAGTTTTTGAGGCAAGTTTCTACAACATCTTTAGGTTTCTTTTAATTTCATTAATCTCATTAATGAAGTCCCATTTTATTATGCTTCACAAGCATCACATTTGAAAAGGAATCAGCAATATAACATATATCTCATATATATAATATAAACATTCGTCTCAGGCAGTAATATGATCTCATCACAGAACATTGCAGCAGAAGATAACATATGAAATATTGGATATACAAGGATTTCCGTATTTTATGCGAGCCTGTATAAAACGCGGATTCCACGGTCGTGATGAATAGCCAATCCTACACCCCTAGACCCCTACGAGAGCGGCAAGCAACCCTACCAATTCTAGAGTTAGGACACTCAGTCTCGACTCGTCGAGATGGTCTCCTACTGGACCCTAGAACCCGGTTACTTGTGCTCCCTGCCTTGGGTCTATCTTAATGCGGAAAAGTAAATAATATACAATGGTGACATCATCCTCAACCCGGAAGTGCTCCAATAAAAAAATATTACATACAATGAATTTTACATGAATGAAAATAAAAACCCTCATCTCATGTCACGACCCGCAGGGTACGGAATATGACTGGCACTTAAATTACGAAATGTCTCAAGGCGTCCGTAATTAAGTAAGCCAAAGCCCAGAAAACAAAACCTGATTTGGAAATAGAGTGAAGGAAAAACCAATTTTAATGCAAGCGATAATCCATTAAGTCATATCAAGCCTTTTAAAAGCGACATCCGTTTTCCAAAATTCCTGCAGAATCTTCTTTGTAAAAACGGGCCCCCAAACGGGTACAAAACAGGAGTATAAATTTATAACATTAAATATGGCATTCCCAAGCGGGAGCTAGCTCTTCTCCTCAAGGCGGTCACAAATCCCACATAATGTAAAATAGCAATGTGCGTAAATACTCAAGAGAAGCACAATTAAAATAACATGTCGACTCAAGTGAGCTCGACCCCAGATACAACATAAAATCCACAAGTCTCACAGCCTCGTCTCTAGGTCAATATACAATAATCCAAATAACAGGTGCAGCTGATACAGTAGATGGAGTACTCTAGATACAATGAATATATAAGGTGGTACAAAATTATAACAACCCACCTACGAACAAAAGCCTCGAGTCCAGGCAAGAAGGGCAAAAGTGGCAAGTGCGTCCGCCGCTACTGTGCTGACGGAGCGGACCTGCAGAAAAGCTGTGGCACAATGGGGGTGAGTTGCCAGCTCGTGAGTAATAAATAACATCTATAGAGGCTATCACATGCATGCACACAAGTATCCTAGCATCTCTAAAACAGATATGGCAGGGTATACTAGCAGGTATGTATGCAGCATGAATATACTAGCATGTATGTATGCAACATAAATCAACTCGTGATCTCAATTTGTATATATAAGAATCATTCTATCTTTTTGAAATTCTTTTTAAATACCAGCATAATATCCATAGAATCAACAAGAATCCATGTCCAGCAACGACACCTCAAAACTGTCTCAAATCTCATATATCCATGTCATAGCATCTCTGGCTTCAGCCGTCCGGCTGACCCATCTCAAATGTCAATATCTCATCATCTCGTGGCCACGGTCGGTATCCTCTGGATATCCACCGTGCCGAACAGTCACCGGTAGGTAATCCATCCCCTGCCAGGCTCAACGCCATCATCTGCAATCTTCTTGCCGCGGGGTACCTCACCGAGCCCACCATGTACCCGAGACGGTTCATCCACCTCCTCGATATGGGTCTCGAAAACCACAACAAACTCATGGTGGACGACACTTTACATCACTAGAAAACCGCAACTTTTCATATTTTAAAAGATAATAAGTTTTTAAATCTTGCGGCTTTCCCCCGAAATCCAGAAATATCATAAAATCTCAAGAAACCATCATGGGTGCATATGTCAATGATAATGAATGCATATGGTATCAATGTTCAAGTTGAAATGTATGATTAATAACTAGGCATGAACAAATGATATAGTGATATACATGCACATGAATAGCAATTTTACAATCTCATTTTAAGGATTTAATGCAATAGCACAGGTTATACGCATCAATTGATAAGATGTTTTCAGATTATAAGTTATCTAGTGTTGTGACATGGCAATTACCAGGGCGTGTGTGTACGTATGAATAGTGCTCATACTGCATGTAAAAACCCTGATAATGGTGCATGTGTCCTACAGAATGAGTTCGCATATGTAGGTAAAACATATAGATCCTGAACGTAGCAATTATCATGCAAATATTATAATTTCTGACATCACTAGCAATCTTTTACTTTACTAAATCTATCGGGCGACTTGCGCCATCCATACGATTGTCCCCCGTAGATGTTACATCTACTCACCCGTGATCTCGCGCTAGGTGTGTCCGACCATCTGCTTTCTTTTCTCCGCGGCGCTCGAAGTCCCCACCTGCGAACCTAGAATTTGCACAAAGCAACATATAAGCTTAGATATTCTAAAAACGCGATATTAAAACCAAACGAGAAACTCGCGTCGCGAACTAAACGCGCGCGTGTATGTAACGTGAGTGCATACGAAAAAACCCAACGCGACACGCTGTGGCACATAGCGATACGCTGTGATTTACAGCAACCCAACTCGACACGTATCGTATGTGTCGCGCAAGTCTCGCTACGCTAAATATAGGTAACAGGTTCCAGATTCTATCTGGAGCAAAAACAAGGAAAATAAACAAGACCAAACCCTTAACCATACCTACAGACACCTACCCAACAAAACTCAAGGCATTTAACCAAGATTTGGCCGGCGGCAGGGGGGTCATACCGGCCCAAATCCGGTGACAGGGGTCTGGGCTTCTACCCTAACATCCTAACACCATATACAACCTAATGTACATGTTTGCTAGCTAAAATAACAACCCTAGGTACAGCAGATTCTATGTATCTTAAAGTCTCGTTTTAAAAATGCTTAAAGCACTAAGTTTGCAAAGATAGGGTGTTTTGTGAAATTAGGTGGAATTATATGGGTCAAGTGATACCAACAGCAAATACTGGAGCTAAGCTAACCTTAAAAACCCTAATCTATCCTACTCACCAACTAAACCACCAAAACTCGCCAAAGGTCCACAAAATACAAGGAAGCTCACCAATTCCCCCAGATTTTACCAACAACAGAACCTCAAAAACTAAACAATACCAAGACACAGGTAAAACCTTATAGACACTACTGGACAGAACCCCCAAGCCCAACTCACCAAGACGGCCGGCGACGCCGGAAAATGAGGGGAGGTCGCCGATTTTTTTGCAAGAGGAAAACCGGCCCCAACCCTACACACTACTCTAAAGGCCCTGCACAACATTCTGAAGGTGTTTGCTAAAGTTAAAAGGGATCCAGGTTGTAGCAGACCTCGGATATCCTAAAAGTCTATAAAAAAAGCTAAGTTACACCAATTAGCAAAGATCTGGTATTTTAACGAAATCTGGGACAATTCCAAGATTAACTGGCCTTAACAGCACCTAGTAAGGCTATACTAACCATCACAACCATCACTTTGCCAAAACTCACCTAAATTACCCAAAACTAGCACTAAAACATATAATAAACACTAAACTAAACTAAATAACCATAACCTAGCAAGCAAGAAGTCAAGTTAAGAAATTATACCTCTAAGGATCCTAGGATGTAGGAGAAGAGAAGAAGAAGAAGAAGATGGTGCGGTTACTGCTGCTGCTGAGCTTCTACTGAAGTTGCTGTTGCTGCTACTAAAGTTGCTGTTGCTGATGCTTGCTGTTGCTGCTACTGAAGTTGTTGTTGTTGTTGTTGTGTTGGTGTTGTGGCTGATGTTGCTGTGCTATGGTGTTGATGTTGTAGCTGCTGCTGTTCTTGCTGCTGTTGCTGCTTCAGATGAGGCTGCTGCTGTTGTTTTTAATGATGTTGTTGCTGTTGTGGCTGTTGTAGCTGCTGATGTTGTTGTTGCTTGTTGCAGCTGCTGTTGTGGCTGATGATGGTATGTGTGTGTGAGAGTGAGAGGGAAAGATGTGAGTGAGAGAGACAGGCAAAAGATTTGAAAATACCCATGAGAGCCACCTCACTCTCTCTCTCTCTCATTAAATGCTTGCAAGCTCAAGCCATCATAACCTTTCTCTCTCACCTACCTAATAGTCAACCCCTAATACTAATTTAAATTTTAAAACTAAAACCCATAATTAAACACAATTAACTTAACCAAAATGGTTAGGCCACCATGGTTGTCTAAACATGGTTTAACTCTAGGCTTAACCCGAGTTAACATGCACAAGTGTGTGCAGTCCAGATAAAATTCTAATAAAATATTCATAAAATCAGATAATTTATTTGGAAACCGTTTTGGTAAACTTTTTACCAAAAACCCCGTATTAACAAACAATTACCACTAACATAACTCAGTTGTTACATCTCACAGAAAAGCTCCGGCTATTCAAAACATGACGATCTAATATAACATATCACAGCAACACATAACATCACATGTCATCAACGTAAGTAAATATGCGTATCCCAATTGTCGTTGATGTATAGGAACGAAACCGGCGATACACCACATATTACACTTACGGTCGCAGAAAAGAAAGTGTAAAACTACAACAGTTGGAATCCGCAACCTCCTTAGACATCTCATGCCTAACCAAATGAATTCCTTAGACATCGCATGCCTAACAATTATAAATGTAACGCCTTATATTTCAGTTTGTGTTCGTTTAGACGTTAATGCGGGTTTACTGTAGAAAGTTTACCAATTCGGGTTCCTCACATTTTATAACATTTAATTAGTTGTTTATTATTATTTGTTATAAGCATGCACGCACGTATGCATGTAAATGTGAGTTTTGTTTGTACTAATTTTGTTCTTAGCAACCATGACACATAACCTTAATTCTAAATCCTTTGCCTTGAATTAACCATTAATCTTTTGTGAGAGAGAGAGAGAGAGATAATTGTGTTGGAATGATGAGGTATGGTGCATTTAATGTGAGGGCATGGTTAGCATTAATTGCAATGATACACTCACCTCTCATTCTCACCCTACACTCACCTCCCTCTCTCTTTATCAATCACCCTCTCTCTTTTTCCTTATCTCTTTCTCATTTCTCTCATCTCTCCCTCATCAACTGAACACTTAGCTTCTCTTCACCATTTCTTCACAAAATCCATCACTAAACATCACAAACTTCATCAAAATCACATCTTTATCTTGGTTTTGCCTCATGGATGCCTGGGAGCATGCAAAACTTGGATCTTTGAGTTCTTTTGGCTAGGTAATGATCCCTATCTGTTCTTTTTATAGTTTTTGTGCTTTGTAGATTGTTAGATTTAGTTTAGATAGTGTAAAGTTATGTTTTGTCCATAATATCATATTTTTAGTGCCTATTTGTGATATCTGTGATCTGCTGTGACCCGGAAAGTTTATTAGAAAGCCAAACAATGTAGTTTTGTAGTACCTGAGACCATAAGACCCCACCTGAGACACGAGACCCACCCCACCGGCCAGGGCCGGCGACGTATGAAGGGGATTCCGGCGACCTCGGCTCGGGGAATGAGTTGGGATGTGGGTTTTTGAGGGTAGGTCTATGCTGTGGTTTGGGTGTTTTTGGTCTTGTTTGGTTGTTGAGTTTTCTCTGTATACGAAATCTGGGATCGCCTAGGCAGATTCTTGTGTTTCGTTTAAGCGCGATACGTTAAACGACACGGGTCGTGCACTTTGTGTGGTTTTGCTCTTGGGTTAGTTTCGTTGTGTCGCTACGCACGTTAGCCACAATACGAACACTTTAGAGTATGTTTTGTATTGTTTCGTCGGTCTAATGTAGTTAGTACGCGTTTTTGATCTATTATTAATATATACTTGTTTTATTGTTTTAATATTGCAGGTTCGCAGGCGGGGACTTCGAACACTGCTACATGGGGAAAACAGGTGGTTGGCTTCACTTAGCCAGGAGTGTTGGTGAGTAGATTTAACATCTACAAGGGAATTGCCCGTATGGCGTTATGCGTCTGGGCTAGAGATGTTAATTCTGTCGCATATTCTATGTCATATTTGGAATTGCGCATTTACCCTACTGCTTAGTTAGTGTTGTGCTTGGACTAGTATCCTTAGGACACTGTACCATTATTGACGATTCATGTTGTACGAGCACTAATTGTATGTCACACACACCGTCAATAATTGCCATGTCACGCACAACCCACTTATAGATATGATATTGCTTGGTTAGGGACATTGGGACTTTGATTCATATTTCTTATCGCATATGACATATAGCATACCTGTATATCCACATGCTTAAACATATGCCTTCACATACTTACATGCTAGATACCTGTATATATATAGGGTATTGTACCATTAGTGATAGGTACATACACACTTTATGACATAGCTACAGGTATACCTTGCACACATACTTCACTTATACCCAAGGGGTGTTTTACATCATTTATTTATAGGTAGATACATATACCTTGCTATACCTTATTGTTCACACATATATCTAGTTATAGCTACATGTTTACCTTTACTTGATGTTATTTAGACTTGAATAAATTAGGAACCGCATGATATTTTTATATTAACTTATTGCAGTTAATTAGCGGTTTTTCGTTTATATGCTTTCATTACAGTTTTATGTTGCATATATTATATTCATGGATTTTCGTATTGAGATATGGATTTTTCTTGTTGTTTTCTGGATTTGGGGACCGTGAGAGTTCATGAAATTATACATTATTTGAAAAACCCGGTTTCCCTTGATATGATATTTCAGCATCCACCATGAGATTTATCGGTTCTGATATATATATATATATATATATATATATATATATATATATATATATATATATATATATACCCCTACGAGGAGGCGTTGAGGCCGTATGAGGGTACATGGTGGGGCTGTAGGGTTGCTAGGCAACACGCACAAGGATCTGCGAGGCATCAACCATGCCCGATTTAAAATTTAGCCGTGCCGAACAACCCAAAGCCGGATCTTTAAACTAGAGATTAGGCGAAAACAAGCATGTTAAACACATTAACGCTAAGTGAGAGAGATTACAACCTTTGTAGATCCGTTCTTTTACTTATTAAGCTCCGTGTTGAGGCCGCTTCACTGCGATCATCATGTTCCGGACTCTCGAGAGGCTCCATGAAGAGAAAGGTGCAAGCTTGCTTCCGATCTTCGATAACAAAGATGATCTACCTTGAAGTTTCATTAACACAAGCTCTCACTCACTAAATGAAGTGAACACTCTCATCTAAAGGGCAAGGGTAGATGAGAATGATGAATTAGGATTTTTGGTCTCATTTGTTTTCTTATTCTCACTCATTTTTCATCACAAAATCAAAAGCAAGAAAGCTTTTTTATCAAGCAACAACAAGAAGAAGAAGAGTGATTCTATTTGTGATGAATAATGAAAACATAATAATGATGAATAATGCAGCCATGGTTAAACAAACCTGTGTAGAGATATAACTAGGGCTAGGCTTTGGGTTGAGTTAAAGATGAGTCACTTTAAAATATCTAACACAAAACAAAAAGAAACCTTCTAGAAGGTTCATGAATGCACTAACCCAAATCAAACCCTAACCTTGTTTAATCTCCACTAAACATGTTGCATTAGTTATCATATCATGTTACAATATTATATATCACATATATAATATTTATTGTAACAAAATAAAATAATACAATTAACATATATCGCATATATATCAATGTATTACCCGAGTGAGAAAAAGAATTTTTTAGTGAGCTAATATTAGTTAATGTAATTTAATATATCATATATATTATTATACATTAAATTATCGAATCAACACTTGATCCGACAATCCGGCTATATCGCATATAACCGACTAATATTTTATTTACCGATTCATCGAATCAACACTTGATCCGATGATACGGCTGATATCAAATATCGCGAGAATATAATACGGTATCTCATATCGCATTATCCTTGGTCCTGCACATATCACATATGTGCCCCTACTCCGTTTTGCCTGAGTCAAGAAACCTCTGTATAGGACGCTAAAGAATCGTCAATACGCCGACAGTAGGTGATGATCATATCAAACACTCACAAGCTGCAAGCGGTCAGCTAAACGTAACAGCTACCCAGGTATTGAGCACTCAGAAGATCAACAACCAAGCCTGTACATTCTCCTGTGAATCCAATCAGTAACACTCCCGTACAGTCCGATCTCGTCGTCTGATATGTCGCATATCTCACCTAGGGGTGGTATACGTCAGACCCAGTAGCTTGATAAGTCGTGTCGATATGAGTTCTATAACAGTTCGAGAAACTACTGATAACACTTACCAGTAAATCTCAGCAACCCTGGCCAAGGATTTCCAGTTATAGCCAACGAACACAGCACAACATAAACTCCCTATACCGGGAGAGACAAATCCCCTCCTATCGCTCATTGCCTCCATATGATTCGGGACTGTACCCAAAAGCCACCATTTTGCACGCCCTCTTGGACGTGGTATGATGGAAATCAAACCACAGTGGGAATCACACAAGACTCTATGACGATCTCGGGTCAACAGACTACTCTGTACCAGTGTCACCGGAGAACTGCCATCTTACGTGAAGTATAATACCATATGGGAGTTCTCGGCGAGTCCGTCCAGTGTACCCAGTCTCTACTGAGCACCCGTACACCATCCTTGATATCAAACACCGATGGATATGTGATCATCCATCGCCCATCATATGGGTCAAGATGCGTATACGCAAGTCTACTCTGGTTTATCGATGCCCTATCTCGATACACCCTCGACTAGGAACAGTTATAGGATGTACTTGTCGACTACCGTAGCCCCACTAGTATGATCTCATCATAGTCCCAGTAGTCGAGTGCATATCCTAAAGGCTTTATCAACATGTAACAAAGAGACAATCAGAGTATATGTTAAGATAAAGTACAACCAGATAGCATACTAACATGTCGAGCAAGAAAGTCCTCCCTATATATGTCCAAGCATCCACTACAATATATATCGTATGTACAGTAATGACCTCTAGGGCATACATATAACTAACAATCTCCCACTTGCACTAGGGCCATCTGTTGTGGTATTATATACCCAACAATTAGCTGTGGTTGAAGTCTCTCATACTCAACCATCCCATAAAAGTCTGGGAAAAAGGCCTTTGTGAGTAGATCCGTGCTGTTGTCCTCTGTGTCTACAATCCTAACCTCGATCTCCCTGGAGATCTACCATCTTCATGAACAGGTGATACTGCCTAAGAATTATATCTGTATTTTTGATGGGACAGGGGTTCCTTTGCATAAGCCCCAACTCCATTGTCACATAATGGTACGAACGCAGTTCATCTCATAAACTTATATATATCCAGACTGCCTCTTTGGTAACATCCTTGGTAACGATGTATCTTGCCTTTAATCATCTAGTATGTCACGGTATCTAGCTTGGAACTTTTCCAACATACCGTCCCTCCACTGAGGGTAAAGACAATGCCTGCGACTGACATTCAGTCGTCCTTATCACCGTGGAACCATTCCAGTGATTCTCCCCAGGATCGTTTGATACCATCTTACTTCAACTAGTGAGAATCCTAATATCCAATTTGATCCATCTCATAGATCCAAAACCCAGGATTTAGGAGGTATCAGTTTGATCCTATATGGAGAATCCTTGTGATAAGTGGAGATCGACCGAGCGTAGCATAGGAAACTCCTTCCCTATCAAGAGTATGTCATCCACGTACTCTACGAGGATCACCACCATACTCTCTACTACCTTTTTGTATATACAAGGTTCATCTACCATTTTGATGAAGTCAAACTCTTTGACTACGACATCAAAACAGACGTTCCAACTCCGCGATGCCTGCTTTATCATATAAAACATCTGGCACACGTTTCTGCTGCTCCCACAGTCTCCGAAGCCCTCTGGCTGTGTACTTATAGACGCTCTCTTCTAAAACATCATTTAGAAAAGCAGTCAGGACACCCACCCACCAGATATCGTAGTCATGGTATATAGCAGTGGCAAGTAGGATCTAGATGGACCTAAGCATAGCTTTGAAAGTCTCAACTTTTCCATGTACACCAAGTAATCTTCTCAAGATATACTTGCTCCTGATGGGGATTTAACCCTTCAGATAAAGCATGCAAAGTCCATACTTTATTGGTGTATAAGGATTCCATCACAGATCGCTAAGCATCCAGCCATTCTTACAGAGTCCCACTCCTGACGGCCTGCTCGAAACTAGTTGGGTCATCATCTCATGATGCAATCCTCGCTCCCACTGTCAAAGTGAAACCGAAGTATCTCTCAGGTGGGTGAAGAACCCTACTAGATCGGCGGAGAGGCTGAGGTTCGTTGGAAACTATTGAATCCTTTGGTTCTACCAAATCATCTGCTGTATTTTGTATAGCTTGAACTCCTTCCAGTTCTACCTCATGTCCACTAATTTTTCACAAAGGTGGCATGCTGAGAAACAAAACATTTTTGTTCCTCGGTTAGGTAGAAGATATTCCCTTGCGAATGCTTAGGATATCCAACAAAACTTCCACAGAACTGACTTTGCCTCGAGCTTTTGCAGATTTTGCTTTTTAGACATAGGCCGCACAACCCCAAATCTTAACAAACTTAAGATATGGGCTCTTCCCTTTCCATATCATATATGAAGTGGTAGGCAACTGATTTGATTTGAACCCTATTCAATAGGTATGCAACTTCTCAAGTGCATAACTCCCAAAAGGAAATAGGAAACTCAGTAGTACTCATCATAGAGCACCATATCACATAGGGTGCTATTGCTCCGCCCCGATACACCGACATGCTGTGGTGTATACGGAGGAGTAATGCTAAGAGAGAATCTCATTCTCCTTTTGAATAGTCCAAGATTTCCGTGCTCTAGTATTCTCCTCCTTGATCTCATTAAAGGACATAATACTTATACCCGTTTTTGGTTCTCTACTTCTAACTTATATTCTGTGATTATCTCAAAAGTTTCGGACTTGTGTTTCAACAGGAACATATGTCCGAATCTCGAGAGATAAATAGTGAATGTAATGAAGTATAAAGAACCGGTCTTAGCATGTATAGACAGGGGACTTTCATACATCATCATGTATCAATCTCAAGAGTTCATCAACTCTTTCTCTGTTTCCAATAAACAGAGCTATGGTCATCTTATCTTTGTGACATGACCGGCAAGTTTCATAAGATGTAAATTCAAACTAATTTAAATATGCATCTAAATGTAACTTGGCTAGTCGGGTCGCATTGATATGACCTAGTCTACAATACCTCAAGAAGGATTCGTTCATTTCTGAACTATTCCTCTTCTGTGTGTTCTGTATACTAAGAACTGTAGTTTGACTTAGAACGTCTATGCTTTTAGATAACGTGCCTGAACCGATCAACTCTTGATATAGGAAATGTTTCAAAACATTATCCAACAATACAAAATTATATCCTTTCTTTACTAATAAAGAGACTGATATGATGTTGTATATCAGGTTCGGTATCTAATAACATTCGTTCAGAATCAATGTATTCTGGTAATACAGGGTGATAGTGACCAACAGACTTGGCTGCAACACTTGCACCGTTTCTATCTCATGAAACTTATCACCCGTTCTCAGTTCTCTACCTATCTGTAGCCCACGTAACAAATTACATATGCGGGATCCTGATCCGGTATCAAAAACCCAGGACGTAAAGGATACTGAGAAACAGTTCTCGGTAATGAACACACCCGAAGAAGATGCATCAACTTGTACTTTCTTCGTTTGGGTGGCACGGGAATTCTGGTAATCCCCTATTTCCTGCTCTGTCTTATAACAATTATAAGTTGGAGCGGGACCAACGTTCCTTAGCGCAGTATAACAAGCTGGTTCAGTTAATACATCGGTATTATTATCTTGATTAAGGCGTGACATAGTCGTAACCAGGAGAGAGAGAGAAGAAAACACTCAGCGTGCGCTTTTACAAGATTAGATTGGTTATCAATTTATCTAATCAGGATGTCTCCCACTGTTTTAGTCAAATCTTCCTTCAAACCCTAAAAGGAAAGACCAGCCGGGATTAATTACACCCTACAAGTTCGCCAATCTTTCAGCCAGGCCAGTGTCGGTACTTTGAGGGAGGTTCCCCGTGCTTTCGCACGGACCTAATTAAAGTAAACCTCATTTTCCTAGGGGCGTAACCCCGTTAACACTTTTCTAGACACCTACTTGTTCGGCTAATTGTAATATGTAAAACACTCACAGGAGTAACTCTTACTCGCAGCGGGTATCGGGACCCAACTATCTCATAGAAGGTATGCAATCTCATTGCAAATTTCAACACTTGAAATTCCCAATAATATTTTACCCCTAGCAGCTATATGACCTTAACATAGTCAACAAATCATAAGTGCTAGTCAAGTTCAACCCGTCATTTCCCGATTGAATTAAACCCACCCGCACGACCCTTAACATAGTCAACAATGTCGCACGACTACCCTAATCCAATCACATCATGTGCTTATACAGATAAGAACTAATCAGCTACCGCACACTACGCCTTAACATAGTCAACAAACGTAGCACGATTACTAACTAGTACTTATCTGAAATGACGGAGGGCTACGACAGGTTTTTAAGAAAACCCTTTGCGTAATGAACTTGATATCGTTGTAGAATCGAGTTATTTTAAATGGAATGTTTTTGAGGCTTTTCTAGTTTCGCTAAAGAGGTCACTCTCGGTGAAAGGATCGTCGGCTCTTTCCTCATCGAATAAGGTGCAGTATATTTCACAAATATCACTATGCAAAGCAAGAACTATAGATGCAATCAAAAGACAAACCGAGTTTGTAGCATCTGCTAGTTTCACTAAAGAGGTCACTCCCAGTGAAGGGATCTCGGCTCTTTCCTTATCGAATAAGGTGCTGGATGTTCTACAAGGAACACCGCTATGCAAAGCATGAACTAGAACTACCAGTTTTTAAACAAGTTTCTACAACATCTTTAGGTTTCTTTTATTTCATTAATCTCATTAATGAAATCCCATTTTAATATGCTTCACAAGCATCTCATTTGAAACGAAATCTGCAATATAATATATATCTCATATATATAATATAAACATTCATCTTAGGCAGTAATATGATCTCATCACAGAATATTGCAGCAGAAGAACATATATGAAATATTGGATATACTAGGACGTCCGTGTTTTAATACGAGCCTGTATAAAACACGGATTCCACGGTCGCGATGAATAGCCAAACCCACATCCCTAGACCCCTACGAGAGCGATAAGCAACACTGCCAATTCTAGGGTTAGGAGACCCGGTCTCGACTCCTCGTGATGGACTTCCACTGGACCCTAGAACCCGGTTACTTGTGCTCCCCGCCTTGGGTCTACCTAATGCAGAAAAGTAAATAATATACAACAGTGACAACATTCTCAGCTCGGAAGTGCCCCAATAAGAGAATATTACATACAAATCAATTTTACATGAATGAAAAAGAAAAACTCTCATCTCACATGAAACCCCCGGCTATTCAGAACGCGATGATCCAATATAACATATCACAGCAACACATAATATCTCATATCATCAACGTAAGCAAGTATGCGTATCCCGATTGTCGTTGATGTATAGCAACGAAGCCGGCGATACACCACATACTACGCTTACGGTCACAGAAAAGAAAGTGTAAAACTACAACAGTTGGAATCTGCAACTTCCTTAGACATCGCATGCCTAACCATATGAATTCCTTAGACATCGCATGCCTAACAATTATAAACCCCGCATTTAAGTCTCATTATCGAAAACTCTTTTCAATATCAAGTCAGGCAATACAACAAGATTCCCGACATCTTGATCGAATGCTCGTCGCAAACTTTAGTAGACGGCCGCAACCCCGATGCCGTCGACGAAGTTCACTAAGGCGGAACACCGCTGCCGCAAGCACCCGAACGGATGCTTTTGGCGACGAGGTTCTCCTACAGTCACTTGGTCGGGCAATGGGGCGTTGCTATCTATTAAGTTTACCCGGCGAGTATCCGCGTATACTACGTGATTGCAACGGACTTTTGATCGCATCAAAATCCCGTTGCTACCGATCAATTGAGACTAAACTGCTATGTTTATAACATTCAAATTAGTTATCTTATAACTATCTGTGGATTCTAAATATTGTATAACATTCAAGATAAATAGACAGTGTTAAACATTCTGATCGAATAAACAAACACCCAAGTTTTCCCAAATAGCTCAACACTTGAGCGGAGTTCAAAAATATCCATCACATGCCACAGTACCAATGGTCCAGCGGTAGAAGGGTCAAGTCAACGCCTCACATGTGGCACACTGTACTGCCCCAAACCTTAAGATTTAGAGGCGGTTCAGACGGTCACATAATAGAGTTAAGGTTTGTTGTCTTGTAGAGGGTTCACCGCGTTACTTGCACGACTTAGAACGTTCTTAAACTACGGAAAAATCCAACGCTTCGAAATTTTCCGGCAGGGGAAAAGTTGAGTTATTGATATTCGTTCGAACTTTTTAACAGTTTCTAAAATTACCCGGAAAAACTTAAACGAAGTTAAATTATCCGATCAAATCAACGAGTCCCTAATACACCCCAGAAAACTCAACACTTGAGTATAATTAAAAATTCCCAGAAGAATTAGGAAGTTGGTACTGAAGTTACTGTACAAAACCCTAACCCTAATTCTACTATTCCGCGGAACCGCCGCGCAAGCAAGGTAATGCGGCGGTTCCGCGGCCTTTTAGTGGAATTAAGATGTCGTATTTCACAGTAATTCCTAAAATACCCTGCTGATTTTTTTGAGTATTTTTAATATGAAAAAATCAACAGTTTTACAAAATTTCCAGAGAAGGGTATGTTTTGGGGTTTCGGGGTTCGATCGAACTTTAAACTTCGTCCAGACTTCGCCTAAAGCTCTAGCTTGGCTCTGATAGCACTGTAGGGCTGCTAGGCACACGCACAATGGTCTACAAGGCATCAACCATGCCCGATTTAAAATTTAGCCGTGCCGAACAACCCAAAGCCGGATCTTTAAACTAGAGATTAGGCGAAAACAAGCATGTTAAACACTTTAACTCTAAGTGAGAGGGATTACAACCTTTGTAGATCCGGTCCTTCACTTCTTAAGCTCTGTGTTGAGGTCCCTTCGCTGCGATCATCGTATTCCGGACACTCGAGAGGCTCCACGAAGAGAAAGGTGCAAGCTTGCTTCCGATCTTCGATAACAAAGATGATCTACTTTGAAGTTTCATTAACATAAGCTCTCACTCACTAAACGAAGTGAACACTCTCATCTAAAGGGCAAGGGTAGATGAGAATGATGAAGTAGGATTTTCTCTCTCATTTGTTTTCTTATTCTCACTCATTTTTCATCACAAAATCAAAAGCAAGAAAGCTTTTTTATCAAGCAAGAAGAAGAAGAAGAATAGTGATTCTATTTGTGATGAATAATGAAAAGATAATAATGATGAATAATGCAAACACGGTTAAACAAACCTTTGTAGAGATTTAACTAGGGCTAGGCTTTGGGTTGAGTTAAAGATGAGTCACTGTAAAATATCTAACACAAAACAAAAAGACACCTTCTAGAAGGTTCATGAATGCACTAACCTAAATCAAACCCCAAGCTTATTTAATCTCCACTAAACATGTTGCATTAGTTATCATATCATGTTACAATATTATATATCACATATATAATATTTATTGTAACAAAATAAAATAACACAATTAACATATATCGCATATATATCAATGTATTACCCGAGTTAGAAAAAGAATTTTTTAGTGAGCTAATATTAGTTAATGTAATTTAATATATCATATATATTATTATACATTAAATTATCGAATCAACACTTGATCCGACAATCCGGCTATATCGCATATAACCGACTAATATTTCATTTACCGATTCATCGAATCAACACTTGATCCGATGATCCGGCTTATATCAAATATCGCGAGAATATAATACGGTATCTCATATTGCATTATCCTCGGTCCTGCACATATCACATATGTGCCCCTACTCCGTTTTGCCCGAGTCAAGAAAACTCTGTGTAGGACTCTAAAAAATCGTCAATACGCCGGCAATAAGTGATGATCATATCAAACACCTACAAGCTGCAAGCGGTCAGCTAAACATAACAGCCACCCAGGTATTGAGCGCTCAGAAAATCAACAAGCAAGCCTATACATTCTCCTGTGAATCCAATCAGTAACACTCCCGTACAGTCCGGTCTCGTCGTCTGATATGTCGCATATCTCGCCTAGGGGTGGTATACGTCAGACCCCAGTAGCTTGATAAATCGTGTCGATATGAGGACTATAACAGTTCAAGAAACTACTGATAACACTTACCAGTAAATCTCAGCAACCCTGGCCAAGGATTTCCAGTTATAGCCAATCGAACATAGCACAACATCAACTCCCTATACCGGGAGAGACGAATCCCCTGCTATCGCTCATTGCCTCCATGTGATTCGGGACTGTACCCAAAAGCCACCTTTTTGCACGCCCTCTTGGACGTGGTATGATGGAAATCAAAGCAAAGTGGGAATCATACAAGACTCTATGACGATCTCGGGTCAACAGACTACTCTGTACCAGTGTCACCGGAGAACTGCCATCTGACGTGAGGTATAATACCATCTGAGAGTTCTCAGCGAGTCCGTCCAGTGTACCCAGTCTCTACTGAGCACCCGTACACCATCCTTGATGTCAAACACCGTTGGATATGGGATCATCCATCGCCCATCATATGGGTCAAGATGCGTATACGCTAGTCTACTCTGGTGTATCGATGCCCTGTCTCGATACACCCTTGACTAGGAACAGTTATAGGATGTACTCGTCGACTACCGTGGCCCCACTAGTATGATCTCATCATAGTCCCAGTAGTCGAGTACATATCCTAAGGGCTTTATCAACATGTAACAAAGAGACAATCAGAGTATATGTTAAGATAAGGTACAACCAGATAGCATACTATCATGTCGAGCAAGAAAGTCATCCCTATATATGTCCAAGCATCCACTACAATATACATCGTATGTACAGTAATGGCCTCTAGGGCATACATATAACTAACAGGGGCCCGGAGGTACCCCGGGTCAAGACGATTGATGGACCTTGCCGATTAAGCCTGGCAGGAGAACTATACACTCCGGTGACACTACCTATGACTCGACGGTTATCATGGGGATACCGAAGGGAGTCATGTACGTATAGATACGTCGAAAGGCGAGGGTCATAGCTAGGCACTCGTGCTTTCGGTATAGCGTATGGTACGTACCTATCATGGTGCTAGTCTTGGTGACAGCACCTGATAGATCAGCATTTCTGTGTCGATGCTTGACACATTGGTTTCATGGTATTTATTTTTACTCCTTTGTATATATAACAGTGGAAAGGAACGATGTTATATATGCCTTTACACCAATATTAGTGGAATGGGACGCTAATATATGTGTATTGATATTAATCCATATACTTCATCATATTTATTCATGCAAATATACCTAGGTTATTAGAGATTCACTTGATATTGGATTTAGGACATATGACATTTACTTGATATTGTACATAAAGGATATATGAGATTCACTTAATTTTGTACATTCAGGATACAGGAGATATTCGAAATTGTACATTAAGGATTGTGAGACTTATATGATATGAGAGCCAATTTAGGGGCTGATTTGAGGAAATTGGGATTTGGATTGTCTTGATGGATTGTGATCCTACCACGATATTAGGATTCCGTGGAAATGACATATTTCTTTTCATACTCCACATTTATTGTTTATGCACTGCTTCACGTATTAGTAGTACATGTTAGTTTACCTTCATGACTGTTGCATTTACATACCTTTATTTATATGCACTGTTTCATGTAGTAGTTGTACCTGTTAGTGTACCACCTTCCATGATAGTTATATATATACATTTTCATATCATTAGTGCATAATTATTGCATACCGATTTTCATATTATTATTTCTTCATGTATTAGTTGTACCTGCTAGTGTACCGTTCATGATTATTGCATTCATATGACCATTTATTGCTACTAATTGCACATGTTAGATTCACGCTGTACGTGCATACTTGCGATTATCTGCATATGTTATTTACTATTCACGAGTTGGCAACTCACCCCCGTTGTGCCACAGTTGTTTGGCAGGGTGTTCTCCAGAGTAGTCAAGGCAGGCTATTCATCTATTTGATCATCTTTTGCTGCGGATACCGCTTCAGCTCATAGTGTGCAGTTTTGCTTAGGTGGGTTTTGTGGTTATCCGTATTGTTGTATTTTATATTCGTTGTTTCCTTGTACTCTCCATCTACTATATTTTCTTGTTGACTTAGAGACTTGGTGAGGGCGATATTGTATTTTTGTGACTTGTTGTCTTTTATACAGTTTCCTTTCTATCGTCTTTTATTTCTTCGTTACGGTGTCGTATATTTGTTGTGGTGGTTGTTTTCCGCATTTGGGCGTGTTTTTGCTCCCGTTTGGGGATGCTTTATTTATATTTATGTTGTACCCATTTTTGGGGCTAGTTTTTACAAAGGAGGTGCTGCTAAAATTTTTAAGAAAGAAAGTTGGACTTTTAAAGAATTTGGGTTGTGATTTCAAAGACTTTTAAAAATGTTTCTTATCTTATCTTGTCTTTTATTGGTTTAGATTTCTGGGTTTTGGCTTTCTTTTACTGCGTTACGCCTGTAGACGTTGCGTAGTATTAGGGCCGTCACGTGCCAATTTTCGGATCGTGACAATAAACCCCGCATTTTAGTCTCAATATCGAAAACTCTTTTCAATATTTAGTCGGGCAATTCAACAAGATTCCCGACATCCTGATCGAATGCTCATCGGAATCTTTAATAGACGACCGCACCCCTGACGCCGTCGACGAATTGCATTAAGGCGGAACACCGCTGCCGCGAGCACCCGAACGGATGCTTTTGGCGACGGGTTTCTCCTATAGTCACTAGGTCAGGGATATGGAGCGTGGCTATCTATTAAGTTTACTCAGCGAGTATCCGCGTACGCTACGTGATTGCGACGGACTTTTGATCACATCAAAATCCTATGGCAACCGATCAAATGAGACTAAACTGCTAGATTTATAACATTCAAATTAGTTATCTCATAATTACTTGTGGATTCCAAATATTGTATCACATTCCAGATAAATAGACAATGTTAAACTTTCCAATCGAATAAACAAACACCTAAAATTTCCCTTTTTATTCAACACTTGAACTTAGTTTAAAAGCATCCATCACATGCCAAAGTACCAATGGTCCAGCCGTAGAAGGGTCAAACCAACGCCTTGCATGTGGCAACGCCGTACTGCCCCAAACCCTGAGGTTTAGAGACGGTTCAGACGGTCACATAATCGAGTTAAGGTTTGTGTTCTTCTAGAGGGTCCACCGCGTTACTTACACGACTGTGAATGTTCTTTAACTAAGGAAAAAACTCCAACACTTGGAAATTTTTCGGCAGGGGAAAAAGTGAGTTATTGATATCCATTCGAACTTTTTAACACGTTCTAAATTATCCGGAAAAAGTTAAACGAAGTTAAATTATCCAATCGAATCAACGAGTTCCCAATATATCCCGGAAAGCTCAACACTTGAGTAGAACTAAAAATTCCCAGAAGCATGGAAAATACCCAAGAATATAACCCTGAAGTATTAGCCCCTAACTCCTCATGTTGGCCGCGGAACCGCCGCCAAACGCATGGTTTGGCCACGGTTCCGCGGTCACGTAATGGAGTTATGGCTTCGTACTTCACAGTAATTCTTAGAATTCCCTGCATGATTTTCTGAATATTTTTAATATGAAAAATTTCAACTTTTGAAAAAATTTCCAGAGAAGGGGGATATAGCGGGTTTTCTGACTTCAAACTTCGCCTGAACGACGCCTGAAGCTCTAGCTTGGCTCTGATACCACTGTAGGGTTAGCATAGCACCTTGTGAAGGTTTTGGCAAGTATCAATCATGCTACTTTAAAATTTTTGGGGTGCTAAACAAACCCTGACCAAGATCTTAACTAGAGACATAGGGTTAACATAGCAAGTAAACAACTTTACTTCTTAGAGTTAGGGATTACAACAATTGTAGTCCGTTCCTTCACTTCAAAAGCTCCGTGTTGAGGTCCCTTCGATCCGATTATCAAGTACCCGGACTCTAGAGAGGCTCCATGAAGAGAAAGATGCAAGCTTGGTTCCAATCTTGAACAACAAAGATGATCTACCTTGAAGAAACTCAAGCCCAAGCTCTTACTTCACTAATCAAGTATTAGCAAAGCAAACACCCTAATCTAAGTGGCTGGAATAGATGAGGATGATGAAGTAGGAATTTATCTCTCATTTGTTTTCAATTTCTCACTCAAAATCATCACATACCAAAAAGCTAGTAAGCTTTTTCAAAGGAAGAAGAAGAAGAAATCATTTGTGATGAATAATGAAATCATAGTTATGGTTACAAATCAACCATGGGTTAAGAATGAAGACTTAACCCATGTAGAGAGTTAACTAGAGTAAAGGGTTTGGGTTGGGTTAGAAAATATCTATACAAAATAACTTAGCAAAAACAAAATAAAGCTTCTAGAAGCTTCATGAAAAAGCTAACCCAAATGCTAGCCCAAATCAAACCCTAACTTGTTTAATCTCCACAAATTTTGTTGCATTTGTAACCCTAACTTGTTACAATATTATATATCACATATATAATATATTTTGTAACAAAAGAAAATAATACAATTAGAATATATCACATATATATCAATGTATTATCCAAGTGAGAAAAAGAATCTTTAAGTGAGCTTATATTAGTTAATGTAACTTAATATATCAAATATATAATTATACATTAAATCATCGAATCAACACTTGATCCGATAGTCCAGCTATATCGCATATAACCGACTAATATAATCTGTATCAGTTCATAGAATCAACACTTGATCCGATGACCCGGCTATATCACATATACCCGGCCGATAACTCATTACGCGAGAATGGAATATGATATCTCATATCGTAATATTCTCGGTCCCGCAAATATCACATATGTGCTCCTACTCCGTTTTGCCTGAGCCAGGAAACCTCTGTGTAGGACTCTAAAGAATCGTCAATACGCCGTCAGTAGGTGATGATCATATTAAATACCCACAAGCTGCAAGCGGTCAGCTAAACGTAATAGCCACCCAGGTATTGAGCAATCAGAAGATCAACAAGCAAACCTGTACATTCTCCAGCGAATCCAATCAGTAACACTCCTGTACAGTCCTGTCCCTTCGTCTGATATGTCGCATATCTCGCCTAGGGGTGGTAAACGTCAGACCCCAGTAGCTTGATAAGTCGTGTCGATATGAGATCCATTACAGTTCGAGAAACTACTGATAACACTTACCAGTAAATCTCAGCAACCCTGGCCAGAAATTTCCAGTTATAGACAATCGAACACAGCGCAACATCAACTCCCTATACCGGGAGAGACGAAACCCCTCTTATCGCTCATTGCCTCTATTTAATTCGGGATTGTACCCAAAAGCCACCGTTTTGCACGCCCTCTTGGACGTGGTATGATGGAAATCAAAGCACAGTGGAAATCACACAAGACTCTATGACGATCTCGGGTCTACAGACTAACCTGCACCGGTGTCACCAGAGAACTGCCATCTGACGTGAGGTATATGTTAGTGTATATGCCCTAGAGGCCATTACTGTATCATACTGGTTTGTATATTACTTAATGGAAGCTTGGGATATTCACCTTGTATATAAAATCTTGCTCAAAATAGTATTATGCTACTTGGTTTGTTTCTACTTCAATGTGTGCATGTGTTTATTTTAGTATATCACCTATACACATTAGTGGAGCCCTTAGGATCTTTGCTTGATTACCAACGTTGTGATGGCAGTCACACTAGTGGGGCTGGGTAATCTATAAGCACATCCTTATGCAGGTCCCTAGTCGCAGGACTATCGAGACAGGGCATCGATACTCCGGAGTAGACTAGCGCATGCGCTTCTCATCCCAGTGTGGGAGACGATCTGTCCCACAGCCGTCGGTACGTCGTACTTGAGATAGTATGCGGGTGCTCGTTAGGTTACGAGTACACTGGACAGGACTCGTCGGGAACTGACTAGTTGGTATTATGCCTATCGTCAGTTATCAGTTCCCAGGTGACATGAGTACAGCTTAGTCCGCTGACTTGACACTGTCACTTCGCCTCGAGTGTGTTCCCACTGCACTTTGATTACTACCCTACCACGGCTCAAATGAGTCGTGCAAACAGGTGGTAGTTGGGTGCAGTCCCGAAGCACTTGGAGGCAGTGACGGTTAGACAGGATTTGTCTCTCCCGGTATTAGGGGTTGACATCGCGCTGAGTCTAGGAGAGCCATTACACGAGTTGTCCCTGGCCAGGGCAAACGAGATATACTGGTAGGCTTCCAGTGTTATCTCAGGGTGTTTTGGGCTTCACTCCGACACGACTTGTACCGCTATTAGGGGACTGACGTTTACCGCCCCCTAGGCCCGCCATGCGATGTATCAGACGAACAGACCGGACTGTACGGAGATTGTCATATTCAGGCTCAGTAGGAGTTCAGATGGGTTTCGCCTCGTCAGTCTTCTTGTCAGCATCTACCTGGGGACCGTTACGCACAGCTAGTGCCGCTTGCGGTCTGTGGTTAAACCCACTGCCAGCGTAGTGTCGAGTCTTTAGAGTCCCACACAGAAAGCTATTCGCCTATAGGCAAAAGAGTAGAGGTCGCATGGTTTTGCGACAGGTCGCATGGTTTTGCGACAGGGTTCGGTCACATCCGTGCACTTGTGCACGTACAGTGTCCGGACAGTTTACACTAGCGGGCTTTGGTTTAAGCCAGATCCTAGTGTACCTTTTGGGATTGGTTTTATTCAGTATGCATCCGTGTTCCTCGGAACGCGGATGCGGGTGTGTATGCATAGTTGACGGAGAGACAGAGGCAGAGGATTCTCATTAGGGTTGTTGACCGTTGACCGTTGACTATTGACTTTTTTCTCAACCCAAATGAGAATATGATATGTGATTAACAATTATATTAATTAAGTATTATGGTGACATGGTTGTTGAGGGGTTGACTTTGTTGACTTGTTGACTTTGTGGACCGGTTGACTAGGCTTGACTAGTTGACCATCATGATAACAATAGCTATCATTTCACGGCAAAGACTTTTGCTTGCTTGCTCTCTTGTGCAAAATGAGTGCATGAAATGATATGGCTATTGTTGCTTAAACCATCACATAATACTTGATTGCTATAATGTGTTATGATGGTTATGGATTATGAGAGCCAAATGAAAAAAGTCTTCTCTCATTCTATCATTTTCATTCTCTCTCTTGTTCTTGAGCTCTCATCTCCTTCCTCTTGCTCTCCCTCTCTTAGTCTATGGTTCACTTGTCTCATGTGTTGAGAACCAAGAACCATAGAGAAAATCCCAACACACTCTTCTCTACTCACTCTAGTTCACAAGGTTTAGCAAACCAAGTGAACTAGTTTCTTCAAAGATCGAAGAAGAAGCCAAAGGTATAAGCTTTCGAGGTGGATCTATCTTCGGCGCAAGGAAACGACGGAGTGAAGCCGATCCGGACAACCATCGAGGCTTGAAGACGAAGGAGATCAAGAAAGAAAGGTATAACCCCCTAACCGAGTAGTTAACAACTACTAGTTAGGTTGTTAGTTAGATGTTTAACAAAGATCCGGTTTTGAGTCCATGTTACCACCTCTAGAAAAATTATTTTTCACCTAATTCCGCATGCCCGGAAGTACCGGGAGAGGTAGCATGGACTTACAGTGGTATCAGAGCCTAGTTAAACTCTATCTAACATGTTAGCAAAGTAACTAGAAGATCGATCAAAGAAAAAGTCACGAAACGAACCCGAGTTGTCAAGTTTCTGCCGATTTTTATTCTGTTCAAAAGTTGATAATTTTCATCTTAAAAATCGGCTCAGGCTTTTGTTTGAATAACCACCAAATTTGGTCCCACGAACCGTTCAAAGAGCCACGGAAACGCGGCGGGAGCACGCTCCCGCCGCGGTTCCGCGGCCGAGTTGACTCGGCCGATGTCCAAATTTGGTGCAGTGTATTTCTGGGGTTGTTTTGGGATTTTTGGAATATGTATTTTCTGCCCAGATTTTCCAGAACGAAAATTTTGTGTCTGGGGCCTATAAATCCGTATTTTTGATCAAACTTCTAAAAGACTTAAGCTGACGGGTTTTTCTGTGATGTGATATTTGTATTGAACGTCTGCTAATCGCTATATGTCGATTAGTGGGGGTTATACAAATCTGTGATCTGTAATGTCATTAGAATGTGTATATGAATTCATTGGATTGTCGCGGGTGAATAGCCGGGGGTTGTGAGACGAGAGTTTTCTTTTCTTTCAATTCATGTAAATTTGTAAATTGATGTAATAATTATTTGTATGGCCGCACAACCGGGTCGGGGTTGTAGCCGTCATTGTATAATTTCTTTTTACAGTTTTTGCTCCTAGGATAGACCCATGGAGGGGGTGCACAAACTACCGGGTATGCCGAAGTGCCGAGTGGCCTACTCACGGAGTTGAGGGAGGTTGCTTCGCTTCGGGTACTTGGCGGGTAGTTTGCCGCATCCGTAGGGGTCTTGGGTGGGGTATTGGCTATTCACCGCGACCGTGTAATCTGCTTTTCGTTACAGGCTCGTACGAATTGCGGATTCCTAGTATATCCAATGTGTTCATCTGTGATCTGAAATGGCTATCATTGCAGTATATCTATATATGATATTATTTAGGCGTTGCTTATGTTTTACAGCCGCGCTAGCCCAGCCCCCGCTCTGTCGTTAGTTAAGTAACCTAACGGGTAATGACGGGGCCCCGTGGCGAATGCGAATGGCATAAGCGCACGTCATATTTTGGTTGTTTTCTGCAATGGTAGGATTAAATGATGGGACGCATTAAAAGAACTAATGCAAGAATATCACGCATTAAAAGAACTAATGCAAGAAAATAAACCAAGTTAAAATCGTTGGAACACTTTCGGAAAACCACTCGGTTCTTTTCAAAACTAACTTTTAAATGCGGAGCTTGAGCCACTCCTTTTAAAAGCTATCTCGTTCCATCGATTATATCAAGTTCACTACGTTCACGGTTTTGCCAAAACCATTCGTAGCCCTCCGTCGTTTCACATGAATAGTCAATAGTATTCAAGCTGTGTATGTTGGCCAAAGTCAAGGCATAGTGATTGGTAGCTATTGGGTATTCATGTGTAGCATAGATAGATGCGTTGGTTTGGGACAGTCGTACTGCCATTTTGGCCAAAGTCAAGGGTAGGTACGGGTGGATCCAAATTAACCTGGAGAATGACGGGTAGAACTTGACATGTGACTTATGATATTTTGGCCAAAGTCAAGGTCATAAGAGCATGGGGCAAAAATCCACATCGGGAGTTTCAAAAGAACTGAAACTTGCTAGTGTTGCATACCATTTGGAGTGTGATGATTCTGGTAGGATTCCTTCAGTTTCGACACACGATGATATTTGGATCCCGATCCTACTGTGAGTATATGCTACTCTTCGGGAAATTTCTCACTTAACGATCCAAGTAGGTGTCTAGAAAGGTGTTAGCGGGGCTACGCCCCCAGGGAAAAGAGGTTCTTAAATTAAGGAACTTCGCGAAAGCGTTGGAAAACCTCCCTCGAAGTACCGACACTGGCCTGGCTGAACGGTTAAGCAAGTATTGTGCGGTGAGATTGATCCCGACTAATTCTTCCTTTATGGTTTGAGGAGGGATTCGAGAAACAGTGGGAGCCATCCTGTTTAGACAAACTAAAAACCACTCTAAACTTGCAAGAGCATCATGCTGAGTGTTTCTTCTCTCTCCTAATTGCAGCGACCAATCGACATGACTGGACTTAAGTTACTTCTAGATAAAAACATACTGACAGGGCCAAACTACAAAGATTGGCTCAGGAATGTCAAGATGGCAATCACTCACGACAAGCTGGGGTAACTTCTTACCACCAAAGCTTCCTCTGTCCCAGGTCCCACTTCCAGCGTCGCGGATAAGGAAATCCGTAAGACTTGGGAGATTGATAGTGCGAAGGCCAAGTGCCTCGTGCTTGCCTCTATGGATAATGAACATCAGAGGAGGGACGAGAATATGGACCTGGAATCCATATTTCTTCATACAAAAGAACTGTATGGAGAGCAGTCTCGTATCGCAAGATACGAAGCGTCGAAGAAGTTATTTTCGGCAAGGTTGGCCGTCGGATCATCAGTAGCAGAACATGTGCTTAAGATGATCGGCTACATTGAGGAGCTCGCGGACCTTGGGACCACATTGGAGAGTGAGCTCTATACGGAATTGATTCTCCAGTCTCTTCCTTCCACTTACGCCCAGTTTATACTGAACTTCAACTTACAAGAAAAAGAAGTTGAACTTTCAGAGCTCCTCAACATGCTAAGGAGTGCAGAGGGCACCCTACAGAAAGGTAGGGAAACATCCACTTTGTTTGTAGGAGGATCATCTTCTTCTAGGTCCAAGGAGAAAGCCAAGGGAAAGAAGAAGAAAGCCCCCGCCAAACCAAGGGGCGGTGTTAGTAAAGTGGATACGAAGGGAAAGGAAAAAGCAACAAATAAAGCGGGGAAGCTTGTGGATAAGGAAGAATGCTTCTATTGTCATAAGAAAGGACACTGGAAGAATGATTGCAGGGCTTGGAAAGCCAGGACACAGGAATTGAAGCAGGTTGCAGCTTCAGCTTCAGGTGTGTATGTTATTGAAAACTGTCTTTCAATAAACTCTACTTCCTGGGTATTGGATACCGGATCAGGATCTCATATTTGTAATTCTTTGCAGGCGTTGAGAAACCGTAGGGTTTTGAAGGCAGGTGACATGACCCTCAAAGTTGCAAACGGAGCTAGCATGGATGCTAAGTGTTAGTTATATGTATGCCCTAGAGGCCATTACTATACATAGGATGTATATTGTAGTGGATGCTGGGACATATATAGGGAGGACTTTCTTGCTCGACATGATAGTACGCTATCTGGTTACTCTTTACCTTAACGTGTATACTGTTTGTCTCTCTGTTACATGTTGGTAAAGCCCTTAGGATGTGTACTTGACTATCTGGACTATGATGCAGATCATACTAGTGGGGACAAGGTAGTCCATAAGTACATCCTTCAAGGTCCCTAGTCGTGGGTATATCGAGACGGGGCATCGATATACCAGAGTAGACTAGCGTATACCTTCTCGACCCATACAGATGGGCGATGGATGGTCCCATATCCATTGGTGTTTGACATCAGAGATGATATACGGGTGCTCAGTGGAGACTGGGTACACTGGACGGACTCGCCGAGATGGTATTATACCTTACGTCAGATGGCAGTTCTCTGGTGACACTGGTACAGAGTAGTCTGATGACCCGAGATCGTCATAGAGTCTTGTGTGGTTCCCACCGTGCTTTGATTTCCATCTTACCACGTCTAAGAGGGCGTGCAAAACGGTTGTTTTTGGGTACAGTCCCGAGTCGCATGGAGGCAATGAGCGATAGGAGGGGATTCGTCTCTCCCGGTATAGGGGGTTGATGTTGCGCTGTGTTCGATTGGCTATAACAGGAAATCCCTGGCCAGGGTTGCTGAGATTTACTGGTAAGTGTTACCAGTAGTTTCTCGAATTGTTATAGACCTCATATCAACACGACTTATCGAGCTATTGGGGTCTGACGTTTACCACCCCTAGGTGAGATATGCGACATATCAGACGATCAGACCGGACTGTACGGTAGTGTTACTGGTTGGATTCACTGGTGTGTGAGCGGGCTTGCTCGTCGATCTTCAGATCGCTCAATACCCGGGTGGCCGTTACGTTTAGCAGACCGCTTGCGGCTTGTGGGTGTTTGATATGATCATCACCTGCTGCCGGCGTATTGATGAGTCTTTAGAGTCCTACACAGAGGTTTCCTGGCTCAAGCGAAACGAAATAGGAGCGCATATGAGATATGTGCGGGACCGAGAATAATGCGTGTATGTGATACCGTATTCCATTCTCACGATGAATGTATCGATATGGTTGTATGCGATATAACCTAGTTATCGAATCAAGGATTGATTCGTTAAGCCGATACATTGGATACTAGTCGGTTATATGCGATATGACCGGATCGTTAAATCAAGTGTTGATTTAATGATTTAATGTATAATTATATATTTGATATATTACTTTGCATTAACTAGTATCGGTTCATTTAAGATGGATTTTCTCACTCGAATGTGCACATTGTATATGTGATATATTTTGTGCACTTGTTTGTATCATGTTTGATGATGCAAAGGTTGCTAGTGTTTGTATAAAGAGTTAAACCTTGGTTAAGTAAATGGTTAGGGTTTTTATTTATTAATTCATTTATCTTTTTATTTGGATTAAAAAATGAGAAAAGAAAAACAAAATGGTTGCTTTAATACATGAAGCTTGTTGAAGCTTCATGAAGCTTTGACCAAAGTGACCATTTTGTCTTCATGCTTAACCTTAACCATTCCTCTAACCTTGGTCAATTCTCTACACTTAACCCTAGTTCATATTATGATAAGTATTCTTTTTCTTTTGGTTTTTAAAAAAACTTATCATAATATAATATTCCTTCTTCTTCTTCTTCATCTTCTTCAATGAAGAAACCTTCACTTCATCAATGGTGATTGATGAAAAAGAGTGAGAAATCCAATTCTAAAGTGAACCCACTTCCTATTTCTTCATCCTCTACCTCTTGCCAAGTAGTAGAGTGTGTTTTCTTCACAAGTTTCATGACTTGGTGAAGTGGGAGCTTGATCTAGTGATGCCTCGACGTAGATCATCTTCGGCACGAAGCCGACGACTTTGCCCGCCCATTTCTCCGATGAAGCCGACGCTAGAGCCCGGATTTTGATTTGGACAGCGAGGAGACTTCATTGCGGAGCTATGGAGGTGGAGGACCGGATCTACAAAGGTTGTATTTCCGTTCTCATAGTTAAAGTAGTTAACTGGTTTGTTTTGTCGCCTAGATTTCTAGTTAACGATCCGTATTAGGGTTTCTCGGCACCCGTAATTTTTGAAATTGGCATGGTTGATGCCTTGTGAGACCTCTTGGGAGTGCCTAGGAACCCTACAGTGGTATCAGAGCCTAGCTAGAGCCTTAGGCGAAGTCTAGACGGAGTTTGAAGTCCGATCGACCCGAAACCCCAACTCAAAACTTGCTCTCTGGACTTTTTCTAAAAACTGGGATTTTTCCAGATTAAAAATTCCTAAAAAATTCAGCAGGAAGATCTAAGAGTTATGGTGAAAAACGACATCCTAATTCATCTAAACCGCCGCGGTTCCGCGGCATGAGCATGGCTCATGCGGCGGTTCCACGGCCGTACGGTCGTATCTCACTGTAATTGCTGCACAGTAACTCCCTATTTTCTGATGCTGGATTTTATGGGAATTTTTAAATTTTATTCAAGAGTTGATTTTTCTGGGTTTGTTTTGGGGATTCGGTGTTTCGATCGGAGTATCAGATTTTGTCTATGTGGCTTTCCAGATAATTTTTAGAATATGTTAAAAAGTTCGACCGGATATAAATACCCAATTTTTCCCCTGTCGGGAAATTTCCAAGTGTTGGATTTTTCCGTAGTTTAACGACGTTCTAAGTAGTGCAAGTAACGCGATGGTCCCTCTAGAAGACAACAAACCTTAACTCGATTATGTGACCGTCTTGAACTGCCCTTTGAACCTTCGGGTTTGGGGCAGTACGGCGTGCTACATGTGAGGCGTTGGCTTGACCCTTCTACGGCTGGACCGTTGGTACTGAGGCACGAACTGAATGTTGTTAGACTTATTTCATGTGTTGATCTATATCGGGAAAACTTGGGTGTTCGACTGTTTGATCGAAAAGTTTAACATTTTCTATTTATCCGGAATGTGATACAATAATTGGAATTCACAAGTAGTTGTGAGATAACTGAATGAATGTTATAAACATAGCAGTTTAGTCTCACTTGATCGGTTGCCACGGAATTTTGATGTGATCAAAAGTCCGTCGCAATCACGTAGCGTACGCGGATACTCGCCGGGTAAACTTAATAGACAGCCTCACCCCATAGCCCCGACCAAGTGACTGTAGGAGAACCCCGTCGCCGAAAGCATCCGTTTGGGTGCTCGCGGTAGCGGTGTTCCGCCTTGGTGCACTTCGTCGACGGCGTCGGGGGTGCGGCCGCCTACTAAAGTTTGCGACGAGCATTCGATCAGGATGTCGGGAATCCTGTTGAATTGCCCGACTTGATATTGAAAAGAGTTTTCGATAAATGAGACTAAAATGCGGGGTTTATAATTGTTAGGCATGTGATGTCTAAGGAATTCATTCGATTAGGCATGCGATGTCTAAAGAGGTTGCGGATTCCAACTGTTGTAGTTTTACACTTTCTTTTCTGTGACCGTAAGTGTAATATGTGATATCGCCGGTTTCGTTGCTATATGTCAACGACAATTGGGATGGACATATTTACTTACGTTGATGACATGTGATGTTATGTGTTGCTGGATATGTTATATTGGATCGTCGTGTTTGAATAGCCGGGGGTTTTTATGTGAGATGAGTGTTTTCATTTTCATTCATGTAAAAACTTGTATGTAATATTCTTTTTTTTGGGGCACTTCCAGGTTGCAGAAGATGTCACCGTTTGTATATTATTTACTTTTCCGCACTAGGATAGACCCAAGGAGGAGAGCACAAGTAACCGGGTTCTGGAGTCCAGTGGGAGACCAACTCGAGGAGTCGAGTCCGGGTCTCCTAACTCTAGAATTGGTAGGGTTGCTTGCCGCTCTCGTAGGGGTCTAGGGGTGTGGGTTTGGCTATTCATCGCGATCGTGGAATCCGTGTTTTATACTGGCTCGTATTGAAAACACGGACGTCCTAGTATATCCAATATTTCATATGATTCTTCTGCTGCGATATCTGTGATGTGATCATGTGATATATTCTATGATGGATACTGTATATAGTATATATGATATATTATATAGGCGTTATGTTTTACACCCGCGCTAGCCCTGCCCCGCTCTGCCGTTAGTTACCTAACCTAACGGTGCACGAGGGGACATCGAGGCGAATGCTGATGGCATAAGTGTACGTCGTATTTATCTATGATGTTTAGGTATTTAAATGATGGGACTTCATTAATATGATTAATGAAATAAAAGAAACCTAAGATGTTGCAGAATCGAATTTCAAAAATAAAACAGGTAGCTACAGTTCTTGCTTTGCACAGAGGTATATGTGATATATCCTGCACCTTATTCGATGAGGAAAGGACCGAGATCCCTTCACCGGGAGTGACTCCTTTAGCAATAACTGGCAGATGCTACACACTCGGTTTGTCTTTTGACTGCTTTTAAGTGTTTTTGCTTTGCACAGTGATATATATGATATATCCCGCACCTCATTCGACGAGGAAAGGACCGACGATCCCTTCACCGGGAGTGACTCCTTTAGCAAAACTAGAAAAGCCTCAAAAACACTCCATTTTAAAATCATTTGATTCTACAACGATATCAAGTTCATTACGCAATAGGTTTTCAGAAAAACCTGTCGTAGCCCTCCGTTATTTCAGATAAGTACTAGTTAGTATTCGTGCTGCGGTTGTTTGGCATGCGTCAAGGCGTAGTGTACGGTAGCTAACTAGTGCTTATCTGCTAGCATACGATGTGATTGGATTAGGGTATTCGTACGGCGTTGTTTGGCATGCGTCAAGGGTCGTGCGGGTGGGTTTAATTCAATCAAGAAATGACGGGTTGAACTTGACTAGTAGCCTATGGTTTGTTGACCTCCGTCAAGGTCATAGGGTGCTAGGGGAAAAATTATCGAGAATTTCAAGTGTTGAAATTTGCAATGAGATTGCATACCTTCTATGAGATAGTTGGATCCCGATACCCGCTGCGAGTAAGAGTTACTCCTGGGAGAGTTTTACACATTACAATTAGCCGATCAAGTAGGTGTCTAGAAAGGGGTCAACGGGGTTACGCCTCTGGGAAAACGAGGTTTACATTAATTAGGTTCGTGCGAAAGCACGGGGGACCTCCCTCAAAGTACCGACACTGGCCTGGCTGAAAGATTGGCGAACTTGTAGTCTGTAATTAATCCCGGCTAGTCTTTCCTTTTAGGGTTTGAAGGAAGATTTGATAAAAAACAGTGGGAGCCATCCTGATTAGATAAAATAATAACCAATCTATTCTTGCAAGAGAGCACGCTGAGTGTTTTCTTCTCTCTCTCTCCAGGTAGGGACCATATCACGCCTTAATCAAGATAATAATACGGATTTTTGACCGAAACCGCTTGTTATACTGAGCTGGGGAACGTTGGTCCTGCTCCAACTTATAATTGTTATAAGACAGAGCAGGAAATTGGGGATTACCAGAATTCCCGTGCCGCCCAAATGAGGAGAGTGCATGATGATGCATCATCTTCGGGTGTGTTCATTACAGAGAACTGTTTCTCAGTATCCTTTATGTCCTGGGTATGTGATACCAGATCAGGATCCCAGATATGTAATCTGTTACATAGGGCTACAGAAAGGTAGAGGACTGAGAACGGGTGATAAGTTTCATGAGACAGAAAACGGGGCAAGTGTTGCAGCCAAGTCTGTTGGTCACTGTCACCCTGTATTACCAATACATTGATTCTGAACAAATGCTATTAGATACCGAACCTGATATACAAAATCATATCAGTCTCTTTATTAGTAAAGAAATGATAAAATTTTGTATTGTTCGATAATGTTTTGAACATTTCCTATATCAAAAGTTGATCGGTTCAGGCACGTTATCTAAAAGCATTGATGTTCTAAATCAAACTACAGTTCTTAGTATACTGAACACACAAAAGAGGAAGAGTTCAGAAATGAACGAATCCTTCTTGAGGCATTGTAGACTAGGTCATATCAATGTGACCCGACTAGCTGAAGTTACAAGTAGATGCATATTTAATTCAGTTTGAATCTACATCTTATGAAACTTGCCAGTCATGTCACAAAGATATAATGACACCAGCTCTGTTTATTGGAAACAGAGAAAGAGTTAGTGAACTCTTGGGATGATACATGTTGATGTATGTAAGGTCCCCTGTCTACATATACCAAGACCGGTTCCTTTTACTTCGTTACATTCTCTGATAATCTCTCAAGATTCAGACATATGTTCCTGTTGAAACACAAGTCCGAACCTTTTGAGATATTCACAGAATATAAGTTAGAAGTAGAGAACCAAAATACGGGTATAAGTATTATGTCCTATGATGAGATCAGGGAGGAGAATACCTGTGCATGGAATTGCTGGACTTTTCTAAAGGAGAATGAGATTCTCTCTCAGCATTACTCCTCAGTATACACCATAGCACGATGGTATATCGGGGCGGAGCAATAACACCCTATATGATAAGGTGTGCTCTATGATGAGTACTACTGAGTTACCTATTTCCTTTTGGGAGTAATGCACTTGAGAAGCTGCATACCTATTGAATAGGTTCGAATCAAATCAGTTACCTACCACTTCATATTTGATATGGAAAGGGAAGAGCCCATGTCTTAAGCTAGTTAAGATTTGGGTTTGTCCGGCCTATGTCTAAAAGCAAAATCCGGACAAGCTCGAGGCAAGGTCTGTTATGTAGAACTGGAAATGTTCCAGCCATACAAACTGCAGCTGATGATTTGATAGAACCAAAGGATTCAGTAGATTCCAACGAACCTCAGCCTCTCCGCCGATCTAGTAGGGTTCCTCACCCGCCTGAGAGATACTTCGGTTTCTCTATGACAGTGGGAGCGAGGATTGCATCATGAGATGATGACCCAACTAGCTTCGAGCTGGCCATCAGGAGTAAGACTCTGTAAGAATGGCTGGATGCTTAGTGATCTGAGATAGAATCCATGTACACAAACAAAGTATGGACTTTGGGTGCTATATCTGAAGGGTTAAATCCCCATCAGGAGCAAGTATATCTTGAGAAGATTACTTGGTGTAGATGGAAAAGTTGAGACTTTCAAAGCTAGACTTGTTAAAGGTTTTTGTCATCGACCAGGCGTGGACAATGATGAAACCTTTTCAAGTGGCCATGCTTAAGTCCATCCAGATCCTACTTGCCACGGCTACATACCATGACTACGATATCTGGTGGTTGGGTGTCATGACAGCTTTTCTAAATGATGTTTTAGAAGAGAACGTCTGTAAGTACACAGCCAGAGGGCCTCGTAGACAGTGGGAGCAGCGAAAACGTGTACAAGATGCTTTATAAGATATAGCAGGCATCGTGGAGTTGGAACATCTGTTTTGATGAGATAGTCAAAAAGTTTGACATCATCAAAATGGTAGATGAACCTTGTATATACAAAAAGGTAGTAGGGAGTATGGTGATGATCCTCGTATAGTACGTGGATGACATACTCTTGTTAGGAAGGAGTTTCCTATGCTACGCTCGATCAATCTCCGCTTATCACAAAGATTTTCCATATAGGATCAAAGTGATACCTACTAAATCCTAAGCTTTGGATCTATGAGATAGATCTAATTGGATGTTAGGATACTCACTAGTTGTAGTGAGATGGTATCAATCGATCCTGGGGAGAATCACTGGAAGGGTTCCAGAGTGATAAAGGCGACTGAATGTCAGTCACAGGCATTGTCTTTACCCTCAGTAAAGGGACGGTATGTTGGAAGAGTTCCAAGCTAGATACCGTGGCAAACTAGAAGATAAAGGCTGGTAACATCGCTATTAAAGATACTACCTAAGAGGCAGTTTGGGTGTATATTGGTTCATAGGATGAACTAGGTTCCTACCATTGTGTGACAATGGAGTTGTGGCACATGCCAAGGAACACCCGTCCCATCAGTGATCCAGACAAACTCTAAGGCAGTGTCACCTGATCATGGAGATGGATGATCTCCAGGGTGATCGAGGTTAGGAGAGTAGAGTCAGAGAACAACACGGCGGATCCACTCACGAAGGCCTATTCCCAGAGAGAGACTTTTATGGGATGGTTGAGTATGAGATACTACAACCACTGCTACAGATGGCCCTAGTGCAAGTGGGAGATTGTTAGTTATATGTATGCCCTAGAGGCCATTACTATACATAGGATGTATATTGTAGTGGATGCTGGGACATATATAGGGAGGACTTTCTTGCTCGACATGATAGTACGCTATCTGGTTACTCTTTACCTTAACGTGTATACTGTTTGTCTCTCTGTTACATGTTGGTAAAGCCCTTAGGATGTGTACTTGACTATCTGGACTATGATGCAGATCATACTAGTGGGGACAAGGTAGTCCATAAGTACATCCTTCAAGGTCCCTAGTCGTGGGTATATCGAGACGGGGCATCGATATACCAGAGTAGACTAGCGTATACCTTCTCGACCCATACAGATGGGCGATGGATGATACCATATCCATTGGTGTTTGACATCAGAGATGATATACGGGTGCTCAGTGGAGACTGGGTACACTGGACGGACTCGCCGAGAACTCCCAGATGGTATTATACCTTACGTCAGATGGCAGTTCTCTGGTGACACTGGTACAGAGTAGTCTGTTGACCCGAGATCGTCATAGAGTCTTGTGTGGTTCCCACCGTGCTTTGATTTCCATCTTACCACGTCCAAGCGGGCGTGCAAAACGGTTGTTTTTGGGTACAGTCCCGAGTCACATGGAGGCAATGAGCGATAGGAGGGGATTCGTCTCTCCCGGTATAGGGGGTTGATGTTGCGCTGTGTTCGATTGGCTATAACAGGAAATCCCTGGCCAGGGTTGCTGAGATTTACTGGTAAGTGTTACCAGTAGTTTCTCGAATTGTTATAGACCTCATATCAACACGACTTATCGAGCTATTGGGGTCTGACGTTTACCACCCCTAGGTGAGATATGCGATATATCAGACGATCAGACCGGACTGTACGGTAGTGTTACTGGTTGGATTCACTGGAGTGTGAGAGAGCTTGCTCGTCGATCTTCAGATCGCTCAATACCCGGGTGGCCGTTACGTTTAGCAGACCGCTTGCGGCTTGTGGGTGTTTGATATGATCATCACCTGCTGCCGGCGTATTGACGAGTCTTTAGAGTCCTACACAGAGGTTTCCTGGCTCAAGCGAAACGAAATAGGAGCGCCTATGAGATATGTGCGGGACCGAGAATAATGCGTGTATGTTATACCGTATTCCATTCTCGCGATGAATGTATCGATATGGTTGTATGCGATATAACCTAGTTATCGAATCAAGGATTGATTCGGTAAGCCGATACATTGGATACTAGTCGGTTATATGCGATATGACCGGATCGTTAAATCATGTGTTGATTTAATGATTTAATGTATAATTATATATTTGATATATTACTTTGCATTAACTAGTATCGGTTCATTTAAGATGGATTTTCTCACTCGAATGTGCACATTGTATATGTGATATATTTTGTGCACTTGTTTGTATCGTGTTTGATGATGCAAAGGTTGCTAGGGTTTGTGTAAAGAGTTAAACCTTGGTTAAGTAAATGGTTAGGGTTTTTATTTATTAATTCATTTATCTTTTTATTTGGATTAAAAAATGAGAAAAGAAAAACAAAATGGTTGCTTTAATACATGAAGCTTGTTGAAGCTTCATGAAGCTTTGACCAAAGTGACCATTTTGTCTTCATGCTTAACCTTAACCATTCATCTAACTTTAGTCAATTCTCTACACTTAACCCTAGTTCATATTATGATAAGTATTCTTTTTCTTTTGGTTTTTAAAAAAACTTATCATAATATAATATTCCTTCTTCTTCTTCTTCATCTTCTTCAATGAAGAAACCTTCACTTCATCAATGGTGATTGATGAAAAAGAGTGAGAAATCCAATTCTAAAGTGAACCCACATCCTATTTCTTCATCCTCTACCTCTTGCCAAGTAGTAGAGTGTGTTTTCTTCACAAGTTTCATGACTTGGTGAAGTGGGAGCTTGATCTAGTGATGCCTCGACGTAGATCATCTTCGGCACGAAGCCGACGACTTTGCCCGCCCATTTCTCCGATGAAGCCGACGCTAGAGCCCGGATTTTGATTTGGACAGCGAGGAGACTTCATTGCGGAGCTATGGAGGTGGAGGACCGGATCTACAAAGATTGTATTTCCGTTCTCATAGTTAAAGTAGTTAACTAGTTTGTTTTGTCGCCTAGATTTCTAGTTAACGATCCGTATTAGGGTTTCTCGGCACCCGTAATTTTTGAAATTGGCATGGTTGATGCCTTGTGAGACCTCTTGGGAGTGCCTAGGAACCCTACACTAAGGCCGTGGAGGACTATCACCTGGGGTTGTCAGATGGACACGTTTTGGTTTTGCGTAATTGCTATTTTGTACCCAACGCAACTTGTAATATCATTTCTGTATCTTTGACTTCTAAAGAAGGTTATGAATTTGCGTTTGTAAGTAATGTTGTAAACATTCACCTTAATCAAGTTCTGATTGGGTCAGGTACATTAAGCAATGGTATATACGTATTAAACCAACCAAAGATTTTCAATGTCCAGAATACACACAAAAGAAAGTTTCCGGAAATAAATCAGACTTTCTTGTGGCATTGTAGACTAGGTCACATCAATGAGAGAAGGTTGATGAAGTTACATGCAGAAGGATATTTGAATCCGTTCGAATATCAATCGTATGCCACTTGTCAATCCTGTCTCAAAGGAAAGATGACAAAGACTCCGTTCACTGGACACGGAGTAAGAGCGAGCGAGCTCTTGGGACTCGTACAAAGAGACGTGTGCGGTCCCATGTCTACACATGCGCGAAGCGGTTATTCTTACTTCATTACTTTTACGGATGACTTTTCAAGGTAAGGTTATGTCTTCTTAATGAAACATAAGTCCGAAGCCTTTGGAAAATTCCAGGAATATAAGAATGAAGTAGAAAAACAAACTGGCAAAAGTATCAAGATCCTAAGATCGGATCGAGGTGGTGAATACTTAAGTGCCGAGTTCCTGGACTATTTAAAAGAGAACAGAATTCTCTCTCAGCTTACTCCTCTATACACTCCGCAACATAATGGTGTATCGGAGAGACGGAACCGAACCCTATTGGATATGGTACGGTCCATGATGAGTAACGCTGAGTTACCGCGATCATTCTGGGGGTATGCGCTAGAATCAGCTGCATACCTTTTGAACCGAGTTCCCACTAAGACTGTGCCTACCACACCATATGAGATGTGGTGTGGGAAGTGGTCCCATCTTAATCACATTAAGATATGGGGAAGTCCAGCTTTTGTCAAAAAGCAGCATGCGGACAAGCTCGAGGCACGCTTAGTACAGTGCAAGTTCGTGGGATATCCAAAGAACTCCAAGGGATATTTCTTCTACTACGAAGAGGAACAAAATATTATTGTTTCTCGTCATGCCCACTTTCTAGAACACCAGTTCTTAGAAAAGGAAATTAGTGGGAGCGCAGTAGAACTGGAAGAAATTCCAGAACTACAGACTATTACTGAAAGCTTAGTGGAACCAGAGGGTTCAAAAGAGCTGGACATTCCTACGCCGCTCCGCAGGAGCAGTAGGCAGACTCATCCGCCCGAGAGATACTACGGTTTTCTCATAGACGGGGATAGAGAGGATTGCATCATAGATTATAATGAGCCTACTAGCTTCCAGCAGGCCGTTCAGAGCATTGACTCGGTAAAATGGCTGGATGCAATGCGGACTGAAATGGAGTCCATGTACACCAATAAAGTATGGACGTTGGACATTGCTCCAGACGGGGTAAAACCCGTAGGATGCAAGTGAATCTTCAAAAGGAAGATTGGTGTAGATGGACAGGTTGAGACCTATAAAGCTAGACTTGTTGCAAAGGGTTTTCGTCAAAGACCTGGTTTGGACTATGACGAAACCTTTTCTCCAGTAGCTATGCTGAAATCCATTCGGATCCTTCTTGCCATTGCTGCCTTCCACGATTATGAGATTTGGCAGATGGACGTAAAGACCGCTTTTCTAAATGGAAATTTAGAGGAGTGTGTCTATATGGACCAGCCAGAGGGTTTCATTCAGAGTGGGAGCAGCGGAAAGGTGTGCAAGTTGCTTAAGTCCATCTATGGACTAAAGCAGGCATCGCGGAGTTGGAACATCTATTTTGATGAGACGGTCAAGGAATTTGGCTTTATCAAAAATCCAGATGAACCATGCATCTATAGTAGATTTGTAGCGAGAACTGTAGTATTCCTCGTTTTATACGTGGATGACATTCTCTTAATAGGAAATGACATTCCTATGCTACAATCTGTCAAGGGGTTCTTGTCGCACAGGTTCTCCATGAAAGACCTGGGTGATGCCTCATACATCCTGGGGATCCGGATCCATCGTGATAGATCCAAGAGGATATTAGGACTTTCACAGTCCAGGTACATCGACACCATACTGAAGAGATTCAGTATGGAAGATTCCAAGCGCGGTAACCTACCGGCTTGTCACGGGAACACCCTCTCTAAAGAGATGTCTCCCAAGACTGATTTGGAGAGGGGTCGCATGTCTATTATACCCTACGCTTCTGCGGTAGGCTCTATAATGTATGCGATGTTGTGTACCAGACCGGATGTAGCTTATGCACTGAGTGTGGTAAGCCGGTATCAGTCAAACCGTAAGGAGAAACACTGGATAGCGGTAAAGAACATTCTCAAGTACCTGAGAAGGACTAAGGAGATGTTCTTGGTGTATGGCGGAAAAGACCTCCAGATCGAGGCCTTTGCTGACTCCAGCTTCCAGAGTGACAAGGATGATTCCAAGTCCATGTCGGGTTTTGTCTTTACCCTTAATGGAAGGGCGGTGTGTTGGAAGAGTTCCAAACAGGAAACCGTTGCAGACTCGACGATGGAAGCGGAATACATCGCTGCATCTGATGCCACAAAAGAAGCTGTCTGGATGAGGAAGTTCTTGAAAGAACTTCAGGTGGTTCCGTCCATTGTTGATCCAATACCTCTGTATTGCGACAACAACGGGGCTATAGCTTTAGCGAAGGAACCCAGGTCCCATCAGAGATCCAGACACATCTTGAGGCGGTATCACCTGATCAGGGAGATCGTGGATCGCCAGGAGATCGAGGTTCGGAGGGTTGCTTCAGAAGATAACACTGCAGATCCATTCACCAAGGCCTTGCCCCAGACTCAGTTCGAGCGGCTGATCGAGATGATAGGTCTTCGATACGCCAGTACATGGCCTTAGTGCAAGTGGGAGATTGTTAGTGTATATGCCCTAGAGGCCATTACTGTATCATACTGGTTTGTATATTACTTAATGGAAGCTTGGGATATTTACCTTGTATATACAATCTTGCTCAAAATAGTAGTATGCTACTTGGTTTGTTTCTACTTCAATGTGTACATGTGTTTATTTTAGTATATCACCTATACACATTAGTGGAGCCCTTAGGATCTTTGCTTGATTACCAGCGTTGTAATGGCAGTCATACTAGTGGGGCTGGGTAATCTATAAGCACATCCTTATGCAGGTTCCTAGTCGCAGGATTATCGAGACAGGGCATCGATACTCCGGAGTAGACTAGCGCATGCGCTTCTCATCCCAGTGTGGGAGACGGTCTGTCCCACAGCCGTCGGTACGTCGTACTTGAGATAGTATGCGGGTGCTCATTAGGTTACGAGTACACTGGACATGACTCGTCGGGAACTGACTAGTTGGTATTATGCCTATCGTCAGTTATCAGTTCCCAGGTGACATGAGTACAGCTTAGTCCGCTGACTTGACACTGTCACTTCGCCTCGAGTGTGTTCCCACTGCACTTTGATTACTACCCTACCATGGCTCAAATGAGTTGTGCAAACAGGTGGTAGTTGGGTGCAGTCCCGAAGTACTTGGAGGCAGTGACGGTTAGACAGGATTCGTCTCTCCCGGTATTGGGGGTTGACATCGCGCTGTGTCTAGGAGAGCCATTACACGAGTAGTCCCTGGCCAGGGCAAACGAGATATACTGGTAGGCTTCCAGTGTTATCTCAGGGTGTTTTGGGCTTCACTCCGACACGACTTGTACCGCTATTAGGGGACTGACGTTTACCGCCCCCTAGGCCCGCCATGCGATGTATCAGACGAACAGACCGGACTGTACGGAGATTGTCACATTCAGGCTCAGTAGGAGTTCAGATGGGTTTCGCCTCGTCAGTCTTCTTATCGGCATCTACCCGGGGACCGTTACGCACAGCTAGTGCCGCTTGCGGTCTGTGGTTAAACCCACTGCCAGCGTAGTGTCGAGTCTTTAGAGTCCCACACAGAAAGCTATTCGCCTTTAGGCAAAAGAGTAGAGGTCGCATGGTTTTGCGACAGGGTTCGGTCGCATCCGTGCACTTGTGCACGTACAGTGTCCGGACAGTTTACACTAGCGGGCTTTGGTTTAAGCCAGATCCTAGTGTACCTTTTGGGATTGGTTTTATCCAGTAAGCATCCATGTTCCTCGGAACGCGGATGCGGGTGTGTATGCACAGTTGACGGAGAGACAGAGGCAGAGGATTCTCATTAGGGTTGTTGACCGTTGACCGTTGACTATTGACTTTTTGCTCAACCCTAATGAGAATATGATATATGATTAACAATTATATTAATTAAGTATTATGGTGACATGGTTGTTGAGGGGTTGACTTTGTTGACTTGTTGACTTTGATGACCGGTTGACTAGGCTTGACTAGTTGACCATCATGATAACAATAGCTATCATTTCATGGCAAAGACTTTTGCTTGCTTGCTCTCTTGTGCAAAATGAGTGCATGAAATGATATGGCTTTTGTTGCTTAAACCATCACATAATACATGATTGCTATGATGTGTTATGATGGTTATGGATTATGAGAGCCAAATGAAAAAAGTCTTCTCTCATTCTATCATTCTCATTCTCTCTCTTGTTCTTGAGCTCTCATCTCTTTCCTCTTGCTCTCCCTCTCTTAGTCTATGGTTCACTTGTCTCATGTGTTGAGAACCAAGAACCATAGAGAAAATCCTAACACACTCTTCTCTACTCACTCTAGTTCACAAGGTTTAGCAAACCAAGTGAACTAGTTTCTTCGAAGATCGAAGAAGAAGCCAAAGGTAGAAGCTTTCGAGGTGGATCTATCTTCGGCGCAAGGAGACGACGGAGTGAAGCCGATCCGGACAACCATCGAGGCTTGAAGAAGAAGGAGATCAAGAAAGAAAGGTATAACCCCCTAACCGAGTAGTTAACAACTCCTAGTTAGGTTGTTAGTTAGATGTTTAACAAAGATCCGGTTTTGAGTCCATGTTACCACCTCTAGAAAAATTGTTTTTCACCTAATTCCGCATGCCCGGAAGTACCGGGAGAGGTAGCATGGACTTAAAGTATAATACCATCTGGGAGTTCTCGGCGAGTCCGTCCAGTGTACCCAGTCTCCACTGAGCACCCGTATACCTTCCCTGATGTCAAACACCAATGGATATGGGATCATCCATCGCCCATCATATGGGTCAAGAAACGCATACGCTAGTCTACTCTGGAGTATCGATACCCTGTCTCGGTACTCCCACGACTAGGAACATTTGAAGGATGTACTTGGCGACTACTCTGTCCCCACTAATATGATCTGCTTCATAGTCCTGGTAGTCAAATACGCATCCTATGGGCTTTATCAACATGTGACATAGAGACAATCATAGTACATGTTAAGATAAAGAGTAACCAGATAGCATACTATCATGTCGAGCAAGAAAGTCCTCCCTATATATGACCAGATAGCATACTATCATGTCGAGCAAGAAAGTCCTTCCTATATATGTCCAAACATCCACTCCAATATACAATGTATGTACAGTAATGGCCTCTAGGGCATACATATAACTAACAATTTATGCATCACTTTGCATCATACTTTGCATAACAACAAAATATTTAAAATTTAAAAAAAAATTCAAAAGATTAAAATATTTAATATTTAATTAGATAATAAAAGATTAGATAGTGAAAAATTACATTCAAAAGATTGGAAAAATTTAAGAAAACTAAGAAAATTAGAAGTTTTCTTAAACGAACTAGTAATAAGTAGTTATGAGCCGTTGTCCCAAGGGTTAGTAAGATGAAGGAAGTCACTAATCTGAGGATAAAAATAAGTCTGAAAAATAGTTCTTATTCTTAAAGCCAAACATTTGAATTGGAAAGATCCCGTATGGATAAAAATAGCATTTGAATGTTGATACCCTACTATACGCACTTACACACGTCTTGAAACTCGGGATACCTTGAAATGCCCTTGTGTAAAAGCCAAAGTATGAAGGAAATTATAAATGAATAAAAGATAAAATGGTATAGAAAATTGAACACGGGTTTTGTTATCACCAAGACAGCAATAAAAAAATATAGCGAGGGTGCTTCATCACCTAGTGCCTTAGACCAACTGGTTGGGAGTCACTGCTAAGCCTTAGGTGTTGCAAGATGAGGAAAATACTAATAAACCTAATCAGCAAGCACATGAGTAATCGGTCGGTTAGTACCTCAAGAAGTATTAACGGTCGTATGAAAAATGTGTGAGCAAATCCATCGAAATATTCACCGATTAAAAAGTACTGAGGTAGATGGACAAGAGTATGATAGTTTGAATTGAATTCTCCGAGTGTAGGGATGTCTTTTACACACACGTAGGGGTATATGATCGATATTTTGAAGAAAGGTAGGAATGAAGAATAAGGATGATGTTTTATTGAGGGATGATGTGATTTCTAACATCTTTTCATGACTATTAAGATAGGGCTCATAACAACCGAAAAGCTAGTATAGTTGGAAACTCTAATTTTCAAAGTTTTTCTTTTATAATTCTTATCTTTATATGTAACTTTGACGGTCTTCCTTTTATTATGGGATTTTATGGGTGCAATCTGCTGAAAACACTCAGGAGACAACACTCCTCCTACTAGGGACACCTAGAGGTTTAAAGGCTTGTTGCACAGGCTCAGTGCAATGTGTTGCCTACGAAAGTGTGCTGGTTAGTTTTTCTTTTTCTTATATTTTCTCCTTCTTTTGAATAAAATAAGTTTGCTCGAGACGACCAAAATTAAGTTTGGGGGAATTTGATCAGTCGAAAATATTGCATTTTTAACACAGCAATTTCCCTACTATTTGTAATCATCTAAAGGTGTTTGGTATAAATATAACACATATTAGCAATTTGTCTCCAAAAATACCAAATAACATGTGTTATACATTATAACCAGCATTATGAGGGAAATTGTGTGTTTATTATTGCATACATGATCTTTTGTATATCAAACACTTATCTCAAGATTGTGTGCAGGAAATTCTCCAGGTAAATGAGCCGGAACTGCTAAAAGTGCTGATAAAATACGTCAAGTCCAAGACTTATGATCTGGCAGTAAACAAGAAAGTATAAAAAGATTCCAGACATAAAATAAGGCCCTAAGGATCAGCACTAAATCAACCTGAGAATTACATGCAAAGATCACCTCAAACGGCCGCGGATCCGCGGCCGAGTTGACTCGTCGGCGGTTGGTCATGATGTATAAGTCTCCTTTTAAATGGACAAACTTCTTCAAGGCACTTCAGTTCTTAGAGATCTCCAGAAGCTTCCCTTCTAACAGCAAAGCTTCTTGTGCAAGCTTAATACCTACCAAGGTTCTCATGCAAGCTAGCTAACTACCTTAATCTAGAAACTTCTATAGAACTACCTAGCTTCTTATGCAAGCTTCATAACAACCAAGCTTCTAAGGGATGCTAAATCTAGCTTCTAGCGGAAGCTAAAGGGGAAAGCTATAAAAAGGGACTTAGTGCTTCATTACAAATGTTGTTCAAGAGTTGATTAGTTGTTCAACAATTCCAAACACAAGTTGAGTGACACAACTTGTGATCCAAAACCCTAACCCCAAATCCAATTCAAAAGCCAAATCAAGATTCATCGAGAAGAGAATCAAGCAAGCAAATGGAGATCCTTTGAAGCAACATCGACCTTCATCCGAGCAAGAGATCCCCGACAATCCGCGACCCAAGAAGATCGATGCGAAGCTAATTTCGGTGGATATAGTTACCTCCTCAAATCTTGTAACCTCGAGTTGAGTGAATTGTACCTAATCTTCGATTAATAAAGGTGAATATTGTAAATCTTGCTTTTCTTTACATTCTTGCATTATGAAAATTTATCGATTCTTGATTCTTTCTTTTTTTCATGATGTGTGAGTGAAATCTCCGCTTGTAGAGGAATCGAGGAAATAGATAGATGATGATGATTAAATACTTGAACGATTCTTAAGTCTTATGAGTTTTGTAAACTTTAGGAAATTGAATTATCGAAAACCTAATTTGAGTGGGATCGATTTCTTCACTCCAAATTAGAGATCAACGATCGGTGATTTAATTTGCTAGAGGCTGGAATTTGAATGATAATCAATGAAAGAACAAGGGATGATGATGAAGAAACCCTAGTTTCTTCAATAGATCCCTAATTCTCATTGATCGTCATCGATCTAGCAATAAATCTTCAATAGATAAGAATTCGTAATCATTAGTATTCATCATCACTATCAATTGGATCGATTCTGACAAGCCTCTTTACAAATCTTGATAATTCAAACAATTTGGGACATTTCTTGATTCTTGATTTTAGATCTTTACTTTCTTTAAGTTTCTTGAAAATAAAAACTCACAAATCATGAATCAATTTTATTGCAATTTCTTTTATCTTTTAATTTTCGACTCAACAAAAACAATAACGAGCAAATCACACTTTCTCATTGGACGATATGCATTCACCGACGAAACTACAGTAGACACCGTCAATTGATTGCTGTATAAATTTCTTTTGTTGTGATCTTTGCACTTTTCAAAATACGACACACAACAAAGATCATCAATCATGTCATTGATGGACACACGTTGATTTATATCCTCATATTTTCATGCATATGCTTTATGATATTTACATGCATGATGTTATTGTGTCATTGATGGACACGTAGGATGTTATCCACATGCTGATAGGAATTGATTATATTGTTGGCACATATGCAGATACGGTCACTCTAGATATCATAGTATTACCTTTATGATATAGTTAACCTAGGAATCGTTGTTTTATTCGATTTCTACCTGATGCGATCAGGGCAAGCTCGTCATGGACGAGGACTGACCATCGTGTTTTTCTTGGTGACATGGGAACGTATCGATTTAGTGTTTCTGTTGTGACCTCTCATTGAGACGAGTGTTCGGTTTTGCACCGGATGATCGGGCCATTGTTAGAGCCTGCCTGTTGTGAGAGGACTGTGTATGTATAACCTACCTCAAAGTTTGTGATGTGGTCTACCGTGCACACAGATGACCCAGCTATTGCTGAGATTGATAGGATGTTGCTTCCTGAGCTTACAAGCTGAGATCGCCGGAGCTTTCAGGCAGAGATGCGACAGATGATAGTTAGACTATCTTGAGTTGAGAGACGAAGGTGATTCATCAGATTTGATGCACCGACACAGGACCATTTGAGTTGAAGATTTCCAGTGTGGAGAATCTTACTCAGATCTAGAGTAGATCGATCCAAAGATGACGTTGTTCGTTGGATGATCCGATAAGAGATCAGTAAGATGACCAGTTACGGATAGAGGACCTCACCCAAATGCGTTGTGAGTTGATCGAGAACAGATGAATATAGAATGTTCCTTTGATGATTGGGGCGAGTTCCTGAGGACGAGTTCGGCTAGATATCTTCTACTGAGTGATGAAGATACCGAGTTCGTAATTTCGAGTCCGTGTGAGAAACTCCAGGTTGACTGTAGCCGAGAACAATTGCAGTACGCAGATAGCAAGACATGACGTCGAGGTAGACAGAAATAAAGACGAGTGGAACAAGATGTTTGTGCGAGATGTTAACGAGCTGTTATTACTTCCCGTTGAGATTAGAGATCGGATATGTATACTGAGGCATTGGGATACGACCAGTTCCTGAGGAAATGTTGTACTGAGAGCGCAGATGTCCAGAAAGCAAGAAAAGATTTGTAAGAGCATCAGCCTCCTTACAGTTCGGTATAGGCGAGATCGGAAGAAACCCTGAGCAGGTTCTTTCCTGGACACTGCTGCGATAAGATTTGCACCGAGGATCAGTTGTGTCACGTGTATTCAGATGGCCAGAAGCCGACGCCAGTGACGTGCTGCTTTACAAGTGGTCATACTAATTGGCCGAGAGATGACCAGAGGAGTGCCAGAGCGGAATCATTTCCATTAGCACACCTGTCCGGGCCGACGAGCCGATGGATTGCGAGATTGGTAATCCGCAGAGAAATGAGGACCCAGAGACAGAAGACGCCAGACCGTGAGCAGGAGGCAAGTAGATGTTCTTGCTCTGCCAGTTTTGGACGCACCAACATTTTTCGACATTGTAGGAGATATAACTCAATGGCATTTGTTGCGATTTGCGTTTATGATCCGAGTATCATGCTTATATCGCTTGGAGTTTAATTTTGATGATTTAGTTCATGATATTGTTTTCGTGCACCATGGCGACACTTACTGGGTATTTACATTTTGTGCATGTTTATTGCACTTGTTATACGTTTTATAGTTCGTTGTGTTGCGTTGCGATTTGTGCATATCTATTGCACTTGATGTTGATTTTGTACCTTGGCAGCACGTGTTTATGATTTCGTGGATTTCAAACGGTTTATTTGATATTGTGCATGTGGTACACACTCGATTTGATTTCTGCACTCGGTATAGCTCACATATGCTTGCGGTGCATTGATACGTGTTTTGTGCACGCAGTTGCACACGATTATGGTTTTATACACCTTGGTACACTCGGTGTTGCCTTTTATACGCATTTGAGTTATTGATGAGATTTCGTGCATTGGTTGCACCAGCTTCGTATTTCGTGCATTTGTTGCACTAGATTTCCGTTCCATGCGTTTGTTGCACCAGGTGGGTATTTCATACCTCGGTTGCACAAGATTTATACTCCGTACATTGGTTACACCCGATTTATGTCTTTGAGCATTCATTTTACCAGATTTGTGTTTTCATGCGTGTGTGTACTTGATATTCGTTTTCGTGCATGCTAGTGCACTAGATGTTTTAAACGAACCTGACACGCTTGGGTTAGATTTTTGCGCGTATTAGGCGCTTAGTATTGGATTTTGTGCCCATTGGATGCACTTGAGTTATATTGCATTCGTACATGACAGATGCACATGATTTGGGTTTTTGCGCATGTTGGGCGCATGATATGAGAATTATATTTGTGCATGTTAGTGGCACTGGGTTGAGATTTTTATGGACTATAGATGCACTTGATATTATGGTCGTGCACATCCGTTGCACTGGACAGAGGTTATCGTGCACACCCGTTACACTTAGTTTGGTTTTGTGCACATTCATAGCACTTGTATTTGGCTTTGATTTCCGTATGCACCAGATGCACGTGATTGTCGCTTTTGGAGGCTGATTTTGCTCTTGAGCCCTTTATTTTCATGATAGGTACTATACTATGTAGTAGCCGAACAGGACTGATATGAGAACTGTACCTGAGTAGTTTCCATGCATTAAAAGTTTAACCAGTGGTTTTCGAAAAGGAACTATAGTCTCGCCATTTCCTACGTGTTCCCGAGCGACACGAACGTTTATAAAGGAAAACCATTTGGGATATTTCAAAAGGGTGGAACATATATTTTGGCGAAACATATATGAACATACGTTTATTACTTCATAAATGTGCGTCCGTCACTTGTGCCGTGAGTTACGCATCACACGGCAATTCAGAAAAAAAATTTGCATGTGTTTTATTCGGTTTTTAAAAGTTTTTTCCAAGGATGCGTACTATACCCGTATAATAGTATTTGATTGGTGCATATTGGATTTCAGTAGTGCATTTCGAGATCTGTATCTCCATTGTAACTCCGATGATTTCCGTGACGCTTGACGGAGTTCGATTTTGATTTTCGTACTCGTTTTGAGGTGCACATGATGCGCTGTGGTATTTCTGTATCTTCCGTGATTTCGGAGCCCCATGATAGAGCGGATTATTGAAATGGTTTACTATTTGGGGGTTTAAATTTAAATTCGGGGACCGAATTTATTTAAGGGGGGAAGATTGTAACATTTCAGAAAAATATAAAATATTATTTTTGGAAATTAATATTAAAATAATATATTTCGCGAAAACTACCAAATTGCGAATTTGGGGTTTTCGTAAAATGGTATAAATATATATACCAATATTTGTGAAATAATTGGGAGATTAAAATTATTTATTCATTTAAAAATTTAAGTAATGGAAATTTGTGAATCATTGTTTTTGGACATTTTCTTGTGCTTCAAATTTCATTTGCAGTGAACAATTTCGTGGGCCTTGAAATTTGGTGGGCCATGGTGGGTGGTGACTCATGCTTTGGCATTGATTGATTTTTGTCAAGCTTAGGATTTTTTTGTTAGATATTTTGAATGGTTGTTGATATTTGTGGGGGGTTAATTATTGAGTGTGCTGGGAATTATTTGGTAGTGGATTAATTCTTGTGATAATTAATTGACACAACACAACACTCAAAAAGAAATCCCCAGAGAACATATATTGGCCGAGCCCATTTGATTTTTCCATCACAAGCAAAATTTCATTCTTCACACTTTCTCATCTCACTTGGCAGCTTGATTTAGCTCCACCCAAATACTTGGGTGTTTTGAGACAATATTCACACACAATCTCTACTTCATCTTGGGTATCTAGGCTGGCAAACTGGATGCCCGAGTTGCTTCGGTTTAGAAGCGGGAGCTTGTATAAAGAATCCTCGACGCGTGTCCTTTTCGATGAGCGTGACCGGACAGCGAACTTCGTCAAGGCAGCCGCAACATGCTAAGGACAGAGATTGAAGACCGAAGGAGACAGATCGATCGGTATAATCTCTTAAAACACTTTACAGTTTACTAGTATAGGGTTAATGGTTCGATCCGGGTTTTAGGGTTATGTTAGCGCCAAGTTTAAAAGTTTTTGTTCCTCTTTTGGCCACGGATTGATGGCCGGGGCGCTGGCTTTGACTTATAGTTTGTACGTCAACGACGAGAGTTGTTTGGTCGTTTTTGCATGCGTAGGCTATAGGTTAAAACCTATAAGCGCACCGTGTGCCGTATCGATTTTCCGGACTTGGTTTTCATAACATTGCGATATGTATTGATTTGTTTGTACCCTAGCATAGATTCCGAGACGGTGTAGCACATCGACTACGGCTGAACAAGGAGTTCCACAGGTGAGTAGATGTATATCTACGAGGGAAGTCGGGTGGATGGCGAATAGGACCCCCGCAAATTATGAATAGAAATCGATATATATATATATATAATACAGTAGGAGAAACTTATATTAAAAAAACTATTGATGTGGTTAAAAGATAGTTAGAGGTGATATTAATGATTGAATATATATATATATATATATATATATATATCGAGATATGAGATGAAAGCTATAGGGACATAACTCTTGGACATGATATGATTGAAATGATTTTTCGAATTTATATAAGGATATGAAAAGTGAATGTGAATCACAATATATAGTTATGTAATTGCACGAGATTAAGTATGAGATTTAGAGTAGCCTGATATGAGATTCATATGATGGAATGTATATGTAAAATGACTTGATGTGAGAGATTGATGCGATGAAAAGAGTATACGATAAGATATGATAATTTGGTTGATGTGTCATTATATGGATGCGAGTCGATAAGAGATAGTTGATACCTTGCCGGTCCCCTGATACGAGATTGATACGGATGTGACATGAGAGATAGGTATATATATATATATGTGGATACTGATGTGCATAATCAGTGATATGCCGTATGGGACTTGGATCCGTACCCCTGTTGTTGTATAGGTTGATAGAATCCCTAATTGTTTAATGCCGTCGTACGATGTATTACCGTACGCGATGAGTTTTACCTGTTGATTGATCTATACCCTTGATTAGAGGATGTCGTACGATAGATTATACCATACGTGGTCTTATGAGGCTGGATACCTATTGATAGCTTCACCGACTCGGATATGTTGTATATACGTATAACTTTTAGCATTCGCTTACGATGTACCTTATACTACGTTCATGCCATTGTCACTGCATTACATATACCTGTACTAGTACACCTACACCATTATCGATGATACGTATGTTACACTTACACAGATTTGCCGGCTCACACACTTTCATCATCGATAATTGCTATGTCACTTACATTGTAGAATTGCTATATCATGCTGTGATATATTGCTTTGCTCACATCATTATGCTATGTCGCATGATATACTTGCTATATTCACATCACCATACCATGTCGCATGATATACTGGATATGCTCACATTTTTGTTATATGTTTGCATACATCATGCTTTATCATTATACGCATTGAGATTTGCTGATTTCATAAGATTCTGGATTTGAGAACCGTGCTTAAATTTCAAAGGAAATTATGTATTGTTTTAAAAACTCGGTTTCTCTTGATATGATGTTTCAATACGTCCATCATGTGTTTTCTTGGTTCTGAGATTGGCATATGAAACCCGATTCGAGGAGTGGGAGGCACCATCTGCGGGTACATAGTGGACCCGGTATGGTTCCCCGAGGCGAAAGGTGTTTTTTGTGGTGTAGACGATGAGCCTGGCAGAGGGAGTAGTACCTACCGATGACAGCAATTGGATTCGGCAGTTATCCGGAGGATACCGACCGGAGTCGTGAGATGATACGGGCCGATCCGGACTGACGGAGCTAGAGATATTGATATGGGCCGATCTGGACTAACGGAGCCCGAGGGCCGATCCGGACTGACGGAGCCCGAGATATGAGGATTTACGTGTCGATGCTGGACATGGGTTTCTTGATGTTTCAAGTGTCGATGTTGGACACTCAGATTCCATGATTTTGTTGTGTCATTGATGGACACACGTTGATTTATATCTGTTGGAGTTAGTGCCCTCAGAGTCAATTATTGGATCACAGGCACGTGATTGAAATGATTGAGGGAGGACCTATCCCGGTAGGACAGTCTTACTCGAGATGATAGTATGCTATCTGGTTTATCTTTATCATCGTGTACTGCTTTAGGTGACCTGACATGTCGCTATTACACGTTGATAGAGCCCCTAGGATTCTTGCTTGACTGCTAGCAGTATGATGGCGATCATATACGTGGGAGCTGGTAGTCTATAAGCACATCCTTAAATGGTCCCTAGTCGTAGGAGTTTCGAGACAGGGCATCGATACTCCATTAGTAGACTAGTGTATACAGTCGAGACCCCGACGAGGGGCGGTGGCCGGTCTCACAAGTCACTGGTGTCAGTTGGTTCACCTAAGATGTATACAGGTGCTCATTGGGTTATGAGTACACCGGACAGGACTCGCCGAGAACCTGCTAGTTGGTCTTATACCAGACGTCAGATAGCAGTTCCCTGGTGACATGTGTACAGGTTAGTTCATCGACCTGAGGATCGTCATTTGTCTCGTGTGAGTTCCCACTGTGCTTTGATTACTACCCTACCACGGCTCAAAGGAGTCGTGCAAACAGGTTTTAGTTGGGTACAGTCCCGAGCCACATAGAGGCAGTGAGCGGATCTGCAGGGGTTCGTCTCTCCCGGTATTGGGGGTGAGGTCGCGCTGTGTCTAGGAGAGCCATTACGCAAAGCCCTCGGCCGAGGCAGGAGATTTACTGGTAGGTATTCCAGTAGTATCTCAGGGCGTTCTGGGCTACGCTCCGACACGACTTGTACCGCTTTTGGGGGTCTGACTTTTACCAACCCCCTAGGCCCGCCATGCGATACTCATAGATGAACGGACCGGACTGTACGGATATTGTCACTGACAGGCTCAGTTGGGTGTCGGGGTGAGCTTCCTCATCGACGTCCCTTTTGGTCAATAGCTGGTGGCCCGTCACGTATTGGCTTATACCTCTGACGTGCCAGTGGTTAAATCCACAGCCATAGTATTGACGAGTCTTTAGAGTCCACCACACTTACAGTTACTCAAGCTTTCGGGCGAAACGCTGTAGAGGCCGTATGGAGATATGGCAGGGTCCGATCAGATACGTGCGGTATTGCACGGATCAGGATCGGACAGTTTTGTACTAGTGGCCGTATGGATATATGGCAGCGTTCAATCAGATACGTGCGGTATTGCACGGATCAGGATCGAACGGGTTTTTACTAGCCGGCTTTGGTTTAAGCCGGTACTAGTTTAGTACAGTGTAGATTTTGTCTCATTGCATTTGTATCCGGTCGGAATACAGATGCGGGTGTGTATGCACAGTATCGGGGTTTTCCTGTAATTTATTACGGGACCAGTTTTCTGGAGTTGCCAGTTTGCATTCCGTTCCGGCCGGTTTTCCTTTGTTCTTTCCCGGCCGGACTTTTCCGATAGAGGGGGGTTATTTGCAAGTTCGCAAATAACATTTTGTGGAGGTTTTATTTGGAAAGGTATTGATTATGATAGCTTTCATTTCTTTTCATCCATCACTTGCTTTTATGTGAAGTGAAAGGGTATGGGTTAAATAGTAGATTAAGCATGGTTGATGTTCCTTGGATGTGGTCACCATTCTTGTGCTCCTACACTCACCTCCCTTCTTGCTTCATATATTCTTTTCCTCCACCATTTCAAAGATGATAAGTTTTTCATGAGAAGAAAAAGAAAGAGAGAAGAAGAAGAAGAGAGTTTTCCTTCTTGAGAGTTTCATTCTTCTTGATCTCATTTCCATGCTAGAAAAATGCAAGCACCATTTTTCTAGTCTTGATTCCTCCATCATGGCAACTTAACCCCATTGAGTCAAAGCATCTTCTACACTACATTCTACAGCATATCTTGAGCATGTCGAGTTGCCGGCTTCATGCTCGAGTTGCCTCGGTATTGAGGCGGGAGCCCGTAAAAGACGAAGGCGATGTGGTGCCCTTTCCGGCGAGGAGGCGACGATGTGGAGCCAAGACTTTCCGCGGGAGATCGGGATGATGAAGAGAAGACCGGAGGACTCGGATCACTCGGTATACTTTTCTTCCCATCTCTTGATTGCTAGCATTAGGTTAATGGTAAACGATCCGGGTAATTGTCCGCGGTAGCGCCGGTTTCCGAGTAAGGAAAATTTTTGATTCCGCTTTTTGGCCTCGAGTAAGAGGCCGGGGCGCTGCCGTGGCGCAACATGGTATCAGAGCCACGCCATTAACCTTATCTAGCTTGTTCTAATGCGTTTTACTTATCCGATCGACCAAAATCTCAAAAACCGTATTTTAGTTCACATCAGTTTCTGTTGAAATTTTTTGGTGTCTAAAAATTTTTCAGGTGGTCTCAGAAAGATGTGCAGGTTGTTCTAAGAACTCTGGGAAAAAACGACAAAGTGAACCCTTACTTGGAGCGCGGAAGCGCGGCAATACCCCCATTTCTGCCGCTCTTCCGCCGCACTATGGTGGGCCCACTTGGTCATTTTTCTTCAGTTGTCTTATGGGCTGAAAATAGGGCTTTTGGGATATTAAAATTGGGCCAGTTATTTCTGTGAGTGCTACAGTTTTCTTTTGGGGCCCGCTTGTTAATTATTTGATCGATCGGATATTTTAAACACATTATTTCACAGTATTTACATTATATCTGCGACCGTGAATGTCACTCGATCGGTAAATCCGGTCTAACTGCTATGCCCGGTTAGACGGATTTGCGAACGTGATTTTCACGTTGATGTTCTATGTTTATGCTGTGATGTTGCGGAACGGTCGTGGGGGATAGCCTGGATGCAATGCTAGTACAGCTTTGTTATATTATGTACATTTGAGATTGCGGGGCGAGCGTCCGACATGTGGACTGCCGTCACTGCCTGTTTGTATTATTCTTTTGGGGCACGACCTGGTTGCGGTCGATGTACCCGGTGTATGTATATTTTACTTTCTGTACTAGGATTACCCCGCGGAGGGGTGCACGGATAGCCGGGTTCTGGAGGGCAACGGGACCGCATCTCATGGCATTGAGACGGAGGGGGCTTCAGTCTGGAATTGGCAGGCTATTCGCCGCACTCGTAGGGGGTACAGGTTGACCCAGGAGGGGTGCCCAAGTTACCGGATTCCGTGAAGTGCTGGGTGGTCCATTCACGGAGCTGAAGGGGGCTGCCTCGCTTCAGGTTTTGGCGGGTGACTTGCCGCACCCGTAGGGGTCTAGGATTTCATTGCACAGGCTATCCACACGACCAGGGGAACGTCGGGTTTCAGCAGCGGCTCTGTGAAACCCGGGGCTTCCAGATATCTGTATTGTTCTGTGATGCTGTACATTTCTGTGATGTTGCATTTTATTCACGCCTTGAGCGAAATACTATATATTGGTATATATATTAGTAGATGTTGTATATGTTTTTCATCCGCGCTAGTCCAGTCCCCGCTCTGCCGTTAGTTAGCTAACCTAACGGGTGATGACGGGACCCAGTGGCGAATGCGGATGGCATATACGTACGTCAGTATATTTTCGTTCTTTGTGGTGTGATCAATTGATGGGACTGCATTGATTCGGATCAATGCAAGTTTAAACAAACCTTTTCTGATGTTGTTGGAACACTTTTTCAAAAAGCTGTTATTGCAAGGACGTTCGCTTTTGTTTTGCATCGTGGTATTCATTTGGAATATCCTGCTCCTCAGTCGACGAGGCAAGGGCCGAGATCCCTTCACCGGGAGTGACCCCTTGGACAGAATTTTGCGTCAGGGCATTAACTTCACTATAGCCGATTACTTTTGCTTTGCATCGTGGTATTCAGTTGGAATATCCTGCACCTCATTCTACGGGGAAAGAGCCGAGATCCCTTCACCGGGAGTGACCTCTTTAGCAAAGGCTTTCGTCACTATATTTTTATAAAAAAGTTGTGCAGTTCCTTCAACGATATCAAGTTCATTACGTTAAAGGTTTTTCGCCAAAAACCAGTCGTAGCCCTCCGTCATTTCAGATTAGTATTACTTAGTATTCGTGCTGCGTATGTCGTGCTCAGCCGAGGCGTAGTGTTCGGTAGCTATGTAGTGCTTTTCTGTTGCATGGATATGTGATTGGTTAGGACAGTCGTACGGTCATTTTGGCTCAGTCAAGGACTCGTGCGGGTGGGTCTAATGCAATCAAGATAATGACGGGTTGAACTTGACTAGGATCCTTTGATATGTTGGCTCAGTCAAGGTCACTTGGGTCCTAGGGGTAAAAACACACATCGGGAGTTTCAAAAGAACTGAAACTTGCCAGGCATGCGCATACCTTCTGGAGTGTGATGACTTGAGTGGATTCCGTCAAGTTATCGTGCGATGATAGTTGGATCCCGATTTCCACTGATGAGTTGGTTTACTCCTCGGGTGATCCCGACTAATTCTTCTTTCAGGTTTGGAGGAGAATTTGAGGTACAGTGGGAGGTTTCCAGATTAGACAAAGTGATAACCATTCTGATCTTGGTTAGAGTGCACGCTGAGTATTTCTTTTCTCTCTCTCTTTGGCAGTGACCTTTGACCCGACCCTGGACTTTGACTCAGTGACCAAGTTGACCGAACCTTCTTAACACTGGCTTTTGGATTGTCAGAGTTGCAGACCTCATTGCCACTCCTACTTTTACCCTTTTCTTCAGGACACCCCGTATTACTACGAACGTCCACTTCCATTGGACAAAACCATCGTATGGTTATATACGAACTCGAAGGACTTCGAGAATGGTTTCTGGTTCTGGAGAAAACGAATAGGATTATTCAGTTGTCTTTTCTTTTCACCTTCTCTCATTGCGAGTACTCCTTGGTTTAGGAGATAGTACACCTATTACGCAAATTGGATAGTCTTCTTCCAAACCTTAGGCTGGTGCTGACCGGTAGGGAATGAAGAAAACCAATTAGCATAACTATGGTGTGCAGAAGGTATTAAGTTAAGACAAAGCAAGGGATTAGTAAGAGGGCAAAGTAAATTGCGACTGATATTCACGACCAAACCAAGTATTTCTTCGCCAATCCTAAATCACCTTTGTATTTCTCCAGGACACTCCGTATCACTACGAAGATCCAAAGTTTATTGGATACTCCATCGTATGGTTATATACGAACTCGAAAGGAACTAGTTCCAGTTCGGGGATGGATTCTGGTTCAGGAGAAATAGGAATAAAGTACATTCAGGTGTCTTTTATCTTCACCTTCTCTCGCGTTGCGAGTGCTCCTAGGATTAGGACAGTACACCCTTTATGATTTTTGGATAGTCTTCTTCCAAACCATAGGCTGGTGCCGAACGGTAGGGAAGGAAGAAAACCATTTGGCTTAAAGGGGTGTACAGAAGGTAATGACTAAAGACATATAAAGGGATTTGGAGAGGTGGCAAAGAATTATACGGTTACAGTTGTGAATCTGGATAATGGAAGAGGCATTACTAGGAATACCAGGATACCCCAACGAAACATTTCAATGTTTCAGTTTCACTGTGTACTGTTAAACGAAATCTGATTTCCCGATTGGACACTTGCTCCAGGGTATGTATTTACCAGGTTTGATTCTCACATCTGTATGGTTTTACAGATGATGAGTGGGAGTAAGTTATTGGGAATTGGGTGATCATCCTCATTATATCGGGATTCGTTGTAATCGGTGATATTTGAGGAGATCACCTGGGCTGTTTGCCGGTCGGCAAATATTTGGTTTTGAATATCCGATGTTGTGCACCAATTTCAAATTGATATATCTGTACGTCTATTTTCATAGAGTGAGATATACCTTTTGATATTATGTCGATGACATTTACCTATATCAGTGGATGGTTAGGTAAGGAGCATTAAACAGCGGTGTAATTCTTCTTAACCATAAGTACAGTTTTCAACCTACGACACACAGTGAAAGAGTTGTTAGACTCAGCGGACTTATACAGAGTATTGCATGTTGTCCAGTGTCCATCAGGACAGAGGGGTTGGTCCTCGTACTATATTCTGTTTACTTTTAACTTCTCTAGATTTTAGACAGCTGTTTCGTGGAAACACAGGGTCTAAGTTTTGAGGAGTTATGGGTATTTGAATAGAGTAGAGAACCAGGTATAGCAAGTATCGGGATTCTTCAAAGAGATCGAAGATGTAGATACTTGTGTATGGTATTCAGTTGATAGTAATGATGAAGACAGATTGCTTCTCTTTCAGGTTACTCATAATTGGAAACATTCCTAAGTTGAGTAACGCTGATCGACCTCCTTCCATATAGTTTACATGCACTGGAGATAGTTGCATGATTTGAATCTGGTTCAATTGAATCAGTGCCTCTGGTTCTATATTGGATATAGAACAGTTCATATCTTAACGATATTAAGGTACGGGGAGTTGTCCAGCTTATGATTAAAACCAGACACTGGACAACTCAAGGCACGTTTCTGTAATGGCTGTTTGTGGGTTGACCCAGGCTATGACGAGGGTTGACTTTCTACCATCTGGATGAACAATAGCAATATTGTTCTAGACTCGCCACAGTTTTTATTAAAAATGGATTTTTTCAGAAAAAGTAGTGGGAGTATGGTAGAACTGGAAGTGATTCCAGAACCACAAACGATTACTGAAGATTTGATAAGGAACCTAAAGATTCAATCTGATTTGACATTCCATTGGCCACTCCGCAAATAAGGTGGGTAACTTCAGGCACCCGAGAGGTACTCCGGTAGCCTCAAGGACGGTGACAGGGAAGTTCTTGTTTACCCACACTTGCCATTGTTGTTGTTCCAGGCTGCGAGACCCGGCAGGAGGATGAGTATAGCGTCGTTCTAAACTAGCTTTAGAAGTGCACGTCTATATGACTCTGGCAGAGGGTTGTCGTAGTCAGTGGGAGCAGCGGAAGCATTGGTGGACTTCATGCTTATGTCTATTTATAGACTAAAGCAGATATAGCGGAGTTAGATCATCTGTTTCTGATGTGACAGTCATGGGTTTGACGTCATCAGAATAGGGGATGGATCTGTTGAGAAGGTAGTAGGAAGTGATATTCCTATACTACGATCGGTTATACTTTGGTCGTCACACAGTGTTTTCTCCACATGGGACTTGGATATTTTATCAGACATACTGGTTACTAGATCTATGGTTTTAGATCTAGATTTGGGTGGTTTCCCAATCAGGGTACTTTGACAGCATTCTAAGAGTATTTAGAATGGACGACTCCTGGCATGGTAGTGTACCTGCAGGTAATGGAGTCACCCTCTCTAAAGGTGTCTTACAGACTAAAGGGGAGAGGGATACGCATGATTGACAGATCACTTGCTTAGGCAATTGAGTCAATCATGAGATGTCAAGTACCACACCAGATGTTGTTCTTGCAGTAGGTGCAATAAGTTGATATTAATCCAATCCTGGAAAAACAGTCGGAAGCAGTTTTAGAACATAAGTGAATGTTCTAGGGATATGATAACGGCTGCCTCCTTTAGGAGACGGTTATCACTCCAGGCTTCCAAGGTGACATGGACGACAAGGAGGTTGTCAGAGTTATAGTTCTCCCTCTGACGAGGGGCAGTATTTTGGACAGGTGGTCCAAGGCAATACTGAGGGAGGCATGGCGCAGGATACTGATTAAGTTCAGTTGATGATACAGTCTAAGAAGTTTGGATTTGGAGTTCATTTATGAGCTAGGTCCCATCAGACATCCAGACATTCTAAGACAGGTATTGCTCATTTCGGGAGATGGCTTTCTCCGCGAACTTGAGATATAGAGAGACATAGAAAGAAACATCCCTGCGGATCCACTCACTGAGGCTATTCCTCGAACGCAATAGTTTCGCAAACGGGTTTTGTGAGACTGACTAGTAGAGGAGTTGGGTGTTCGGTATCACACGGGCTGTGAGTATGCAACATCGCAATAATTAGCCTTGAGTGCAAGTGGGAGATTGTTGGAGTTAGTGCCCTCAGAGTCAATTATTGGATCACATGCACGTGATTGCAATGATTGAGGGAGGACCTATCCCGGTAGGACAGTCTTACTCGAGATGATAGTATGCTATCTGGTTTATCTTTATCATCGTGTACTGCTTTAGGTGACCTGACATGTCGCTATTACACGTTGATAGAGCCCCTAGGATTCTTGCTTGACTGCTAGCAGTATGATGGCGATCATATACGTGGGAGCTGGTAGTCTATAAGCACATCCTTAAATGGTCCCTAGTCGTAGGAGTTTCGAGACAGGGCATCGATACTCCATTAGTAGACTAGTGTATACAGTCGAGACCCCGACGAGGGGCGGTGGCCGGTCTCACAAGCCACTGGTGTCAGTTGGTTCACCTAAGATGTATACAGGTGCTCATTGGGTTATGAGTACACCGGACAGGACTCGCCGAGAACCTGCTAGTTGGTCTTATACCAGACGTCAGATAGCAGTTCCCTGGTGACATATGTACAGGTTAGTTCATCGACCTGAGGATCGTCATTTGTCTCGTGTGAGTTCCCACTGTGCTTTGATTACTACCCTACCACGGCTCAAAGGAGTCGTGCAAACAGGTTTTAGTTGGGTACAGTCCCGAGCCACATGGAGGCAGTGAGCGGATCTGCAGGGGTTCGTCTCTCTCGGTATTGAGGGTGAGGTCGCGCTGTGTCTAGGAGAGCCATTACGCAAAGCCCTCGGCCGAGGCAGGAGATTTACTGGTAGGTATTCCAGTAGTATCTCAGGGCGTTCTGGGCTACGCTCCGACACGACTTGTACCGCTTTTGGGGGTCTGACTTTTACCAACCCCCTAGGCCCGCCATGCGATACTCATAGACGAACGGACCGGACTGTACGGATATTGTCACTGACAGGCTCAGTTGGGTGTCGGGGTGAGCTTCCTCATCGACGTCCCTTTTGGTCAATAGCTGGTGGCCCGTCACGTATTGGCTTATACCTCTGACGTGCCAGTGGTTAAATCCACAGCCATAGTATTGACGAGTCTTTAGAGTCCACCACACTTACAGTTACTCAAGCTTTCGGGCGAAACGCTGTAGAGGCCGTATGGAGATATGGCAGGGTCCGATCAGATACGTGCGGTATTGCACGGATCAGGATCGGACAGTTTTGTACTAGTGGCCGTATGGATATATGGCAGCGTTCGATCAGATACGTGCGGTATTGCACGGATCAGGATCGAACGGGTTTTTACTAGCCGGCTTTGGTTTAAGCCGGTACTAGTTTAGTACAGTGTAGATTTTGTCTCATTGCATTTGTATCCGGTCGGAATACAGATGCGGGTGTGTATGCACAGTATCGCGGTTTTCCTGTAATTTATTACGGGACCAGTTTTCTGGAGTTGCCAGTTTGCATTCCGTTCCGGCCGGTTTTCCTTTGTTCTTTCCCGGCCGGACTTTTCCGATGGAGGGGGGTTATTTGCAAGTTCGCAAATAACATTTTTTGGAGGTTTTATTTGGAAAGGTATTGATTATGATAGCTTTCATTTCTTTTCATCCATCACTTGCTTTTATGTGAAGTGAAAGGGTATGGGTTAAATAGTAGATTAAGCATGGTTGATGTTCCTTGGATGTGGTCACCATTCTTGTGCTCCTACACTCACCTCCCTTCTTGCTTCATATATTCTTTTCCTCCACCATTTCAAAGATGATAAGTTTTTCATGAGAAGAAAAAGAAAGGGAGAAGAAGAAGAAGAGAGTTTTCCTTCTTGAGAGTTTCATTCTTCTTGATCTCATTTCCATGCTAGAAAAATGCAAGCACCATTTTTCTAGTCTTGATTCCTCCATCATGGCAACTTAACCCCATTGAGTCAAAGCATCTTCTACACTACATTCTACAGCATATCTTGAGCATGTCGAGTTGCCGGCTTCATGCTCGAGTTGCCTCGGTATTGAGGCGGGAGCCCGTAAAAGACGAAGGCGATGTGGTGCCCTTTCCGGCGAGGAGGCGACGATGTGGAGCCAAGACTTTCCGCGGGAGATCGGGATGATGAAGAGAAGACCGGAGGACTCGGATCACTCGGTATACTTTTCTTCCTATCTCTTGATTGCTAGCATTAGGTTAATAGTAAACGATCCGGGTAATTATCCGCGGTAGCGCCGGTTTCCGAGTAAGGAAAATTTTTGATTCCGCTTTTTGGCCTCGAGTAAGAGGCCGGGGCGCTGCCGTGGCGCAACAATATCCTCATATTTTCATGCATAAGCTTTCATGATATTTACACGCATGATGTTGTTGTGTCATTGATGGATACGTAGGATGTTATCCATATGCTGATAGGCATTGATTATATTGTTGGCACATATGCAGATACGGTCACCTTAGATATCATAGTATTACCTTTAACCTAGGAATCGTTGTTTTATTCGATTTCTACCTGATGATGTTTTCTACTCACGAGTTGGTAACTCACCCCCGTTGTGCCACAGTTCTTATAGGTTGACCGCATGGATCAGTAGCGGCATCACTGGCACACAGCTTGCATTCGCATGATTTGCTTTGGTAGGTGGTACATGTTGGATCGTACCCCTCTTGTTTTATTATTCTTGTTGTATCTAGTCAACTCAATTAATCAGAACCTAGTATTTGTATAAGCAGTAAGACATAGTAAGACTTGTAGTTGCGAGACTTGAGCGATGGGTTATATGTTCGCTTGGTGGGTTTGGTGTCTTGCTTTACTTTTCCTTGTGTTGATCTTCGCCGTTGGGCGTCGTATACATATATATGCTTGTGGTGGTTGTTTCCGCCGTTGGGCGTGATTTGCTCCCGTTTGGGGATACTTTATTTATATTCTATGTTGTACCCGTTTCGGGGCTAGTTTTTACAAAGGAGGTGCTGTCGAAATTTTTATGAAAGTAAATGTAAGTTTAAAGATTTTTACTTGAGTTTCCCGAACGTTTTTAACATTATTTCTTTACTTATTCCTTTTGGTGGTTTAGATTGCTGGGCTTCGGCTTACTTAAGTTACGTTATGCCTGTAGACTTTGCGTGATTTAAGTGCCGGCCACGAGCTAATATTTTGGGTCGTGACAAAGTTGGTATCAAAGCGCTAGGTTTAATGTTGGTTCGAGTGTTGGTTTGACTATATGGAGTCTGGGGCGTAATTTATTTCGTTACATAGGCTTGACCTTACGGAACATAAACTTGAACTGGGGGGTATAAGACCTGAACTTTCATTTCATAGGCTGACCCTCATTGATGGAGTAGGTGGCTTGAGTAGAGTGACGTACCGTACGTATGTTCCGCGGTATATTTACGATACGATACTCCACTTAAGAAACCTTAGGATGTACATAACTTGAGATCTGTGATTCTTTTCGTTCCCTTGATCATACTCCATTTGAGATCCTTGATTGTTTTCATTTCCATGTCATACTCTCACTGATCCCGTTCCTCCTTATGATCATGTATTCATTCTGGATCGGTTGATTCATTCATCCCTTTGATCTATTTTTGTTGATACTTGATTGAGGTTACTGTCACCATGGTTTGAGCGCATATTGAGCTGCTGCTAGTGATGCGGTCAAGGCGAGCTCGTCATGGACAAGGACTGACCATCATGTTTTTCTTGGTGACATGGGAACGTATCGATTTATTGTTTGTGTTGTAACCTCTCATTGAGACGAGTGTTCGGTTTTGTATCGGATGATCGGGCCATTGTTAGAGCCTGCCTGTTGTGAGAGGACTATTGATGTATAGCCTACCTCAGAGTTTGTGATGTGGTCTACTGTGCAGACTGATGACCCATTTGTTGCTGAGAATTATGGGATGTCGCTTCCTGAGCTTACGAGCTGAGATCGCTGAAGCTTTCAGGTAGAGATGCGACAGATGATAGCTAGAATATCTTGGGTTGATAGAAGAAGGTGATTCGTCAGATTTGATGCGCCGATGCAGGCCCAGTTAAGTTGAAGATTTCCAGTTTGGAGAATCTTACTCAGATCTAGAGTAGATCGATCCAGAGATGACGTTTTCCATTGGATAATCCGATAGGAGATCAGTAAGATGACCAGTTATGGATAGAGGACCTCACCAAGATACGTTGTGAGTTGATCGAGAACGGACGAATATAGAATGTTCCTTTGATGATTGGGGGCGAGTTCCCAAGGACGTGTTCGGCTAAATATCTTCTACCGAGTGATGAAGATATCGAGTCGTAATTTCGAGTCCGTGTGAGAGACTCCGGATTGACTATAGCCGAGAACAATTGCAGTACGCAGAAAGTAAGACGTGACGTCGAGGTGGATAGAAATAACGACGAGTGGAATAAGGTGTTCGTGCGAAATGTTAACGAGCAGTTGTTACTTCCCATTGAGATTAGAGATGGGATATGTATACCGAGATCTTGGGATACGGCCAGTTCCCGAGAAAATGTTGTGTTGAGAATGCAGATATCCAGAAAGCAAGAAAAGATTTGTAAGAGTATCAGCCTCCGTACAGTTCGGTATAGGCGAGATTGGAAGAGACCCTGAGCAGGTTCTTTTCAGGACACTGCTGCGATAAGATTACCATTGGGGATCAGTTATGTCACGTGTATTCAGAAGGCCAGAGGCCGACGCCAGTGACGTACTGCTTTACGAGTGGTCATACTAATTGGCCGAGAGATGACCAGAGGAGTGCCAGAGAGGAATCATTTCCGTTAGCACACCTGACTGGGCCGACGAGCCAATGGATTGCGAGATTGGTAATCCGTAGAGAAATGAGGACCCGGAGATAGAGGACGCCAGACCGTGAGCAGGAGGCAAGTGGATGTTCTTGCTCTACCAGTTTTGGGCGCACCAACATTTTTCGACATTATAGGAGGTATACCTCAATGTCATTTGTTGCGATTTGCGTTTGTGATCCGAGTATCATGCTTATATCGCTTGGAGTTTAGTTTTCATAAATGTCACGACCCGAAAAGTATGGAACATGACCGGCACTTAAATTACGAACGTCTCGAGACGTACGTAATCAAGTAAGCCAAAACCAAGAAATCAAAACCAAAGAAGCAGTAGAGTGAAGGAAAAACCAACTTAAAGAAAGTAGTTTTAATAGCATAAGCCGAATTATGCGTTTTAAAAAGATCAAGTATTTTCTGACATTTTCGGCAGAGTCTCCTTTGTAAATACTGGCCCCCAAATGGGATACAACATGAATAGTATACGAAATCAATAAAAAGGCATCCCCAAGCGGGAGCTAGCTCTTTGTCAAACGACGGTCACAACCACGCCAGCAATATAATATACAACGCCAATGGCGAGGATCAAAACTCAAAAGAAACTCAAAACAACATGAAAAACATAATAATACAACGTGCGACTCTAAGGTCGTAAGAATAATAAACTGGTCTTCTAACTCTCTCAAATATACAATCTGGTTGATGGAGTTTCTAGATACAACTGAAATAATAATAAACAATGGTGGTCCTGATGCAAAGAACCCACTTGCCAAAGCAATAACCCGGAAAGAATAGTGTGCCAGCAAAGCCGCAAAGAACTTGTACGGCAAAATCTGCAAGGAACTGTGGCACAATGGGGGTGAGTTTCCAATTCGTGAGTAGAAAACATCTACGAGCAGAAATCGTATGCATAACGCTATCCTAGGTCATATCAGGTAATATCCTCAAATAAAAATCCTGGTCCAGCTTTGTATAGTGTAATACTACATGCTCGTGTCCGTTCCCCAGATAGCAACATATCAGATATATGATGTATGAATGCATTACGAATGGAAACGGAATATATCATGAGTGAGACAACTATTTTCTTTAATCAATGAGATTTCTATATGTATTTCAATCACGTATCATCAATGAATGCAACAGAGAAATCAGTGTCAAGCATCGACACAAAACATAAGTCTCAGTATCAAATTTCAATATCTCAAATCTCAAATCTCAAATCTCAATATCAATAACTCAGGCATCCGTATCATCTGCGGGATCGGCCCGCGGGCTCCGGCATAACGGATCAGCCTATAACGATCTCATGACTCCGGCCGGTATCCTCCGGATAACCGACGAGTCCAATTAATATCACTTGTAGGTAGTGCTCCCCTGCCAGGCTCATCGAATACAACTCGAGCTTCTTGCCCCGGGGTACTATACCGGGCCCACCATGTACCCGAGACGGTTCATCCAACTCCTCCAATCGGGTCTCGAAATCCAACAGCAATCATGAAAACTCATGGTGGACGACTCATACATCATGAGAAAACCGCAATTTGCATTTTTAAAATGATGATACTAAGCTTTTATTAAATTCTTGCGGTTTTCCCCCAAATCCAGAAATCTCATATAAATCCGAAATCATCAAAATCATGAAACCAATAAACGGTGAATACGGGCATAAATCTCCATAATACTGCATAACCAATGAATATATGAATGCACCTAATATCATGCAATGAATGCAATATTTAAACTAGCATATGGAAGCTATAACATATTGCGACTATCAGTTATCAAGCTATGTCAAAGAAAAGGTATTTTCTAAAGTGTACGTAACATGGCAATTACCGATGAAGATGTGTGTGAGCCGGCAAGTGAGTGTGCGTAGAGCATACACGTCATCGGTAATGGTGCTGGTGTCCTAACAACATGGTTTTATAATTACTACGTACACAATGGCATGCAATGCGGCGATAACAACAAAATATGGAAAATGAATAGTAAATACAACAATAATATGCGGAACATGAATAATAACGTAACAACAAGGAATCTGCCTTACTATACATGTGTTATACTGTTTTGCCGTTTGAAATAGTACGAATCGTGGTGTTTGAAAATAAGGACTACGGTGTTTTTAAAAAAAGATACGTCTTTTAAAATATCCGTAGTATCCCTTGGTATGTCTTTAAAATTCTCACGATTCGTCAATTTTGGAAATAGGTATGACTCGGGTCCAGTCTGACATCTACTAGGTAAACTACAGGTCTAACTAACAACTAATCAAAAGGGGTACGGAAACCACTTACATATGAGTCGATATATATATATATATATATATATATACATACATACATACATGTATAATAGTCGGTGATCCCGCCTCAATAATATCATGTACGATACAACATATCATATGACATCCTCGAATTAAGAGTGCAGATCTATCGTCAATATATAGCTCGTACGGTAAATCCGTCGTACGGCCTCCCAAATCTGGGTATGGGTCAAATATCACATCTATCACATTAATCATCTGGTATCCTCATTATCAAATATCATGATTGGGGTACTGATCTACGTCTTGTGCAATACTGATACCATCCATGAAATGCATGCGGGTGTATGAAAACACCACGCCTAAAGAACCCGCTAAAATATCATGTCGTATCTCAAATACGGACCACGTCACATCACCGATCTCACGGCCTCAAGCACAATCTCATCGACTCATCTCCAAATATCATACAATATCCTCAACATTCATGCATGTGTATATGAATGCATATATGCATAGTTCCATACCCATGCGTATATACATATATACACATTCCCATATATGCACAATAAGATGATATATGCAAGTGTATATGTGTGCGTGTATGCAAGTCCTTACTCTAGCTTTCGTGACTAAGAAATCCGCTAAAGTCCTTTCTTCAATTTTCGCTAACCCTAAACCTATAAGCTCCTAAGGCTTCTCTTATTTGGTGTTCATATCTCCTATTAACATAAAAAAGTATATTGTTACCGCATCACCTCATTCCTCATAATTTTGCGGGGGTGCTATACGCCATCCACCTGACTTCTCCCCGTAGATATAAATCTACTCATCTGGTCCTCGCTCGCCGGTGCCGATGTCGGCCCGCGCTTGCTTGTCGTCTCAAATTCTACATGGGGGTACCTACATGTCATATATAGTATAGTAAACGAAGTCACGCACGAAAACCAAGTCGGAACGCGTATCACGTATAGGTCAAAACCTATCGCCTAAGCATGCAAGAATTTCCAAACCAACTCTCGATGTCGATCTACAAACATCAACCCATCGAGAAAAACCCAAATGCACCCATTTACACATTCACAGACACTAATTATAATATGAAATATGTTAGAATTCACAAAAACCCCAAACTCACTTTAAAAGCCATTTTCCCGAAAACCTAGCAAGCAAAATTTACCGTTTTAGTACAACACTAGATATTTTAACAATTCTAATGGTGATAATACTTACTAAACATCTTAAATATGCCATACAAAGCATTTCCACAATTTAATCTCATTAAATTTCATTAACCCCGAAAACCTAGTTTACAAATTATCCAATTTAACAATTTTCAAAGCAAAATTCACAATTTAACAATTAAGCTTGGTTTTGCAAGAACTAAAGTATTAAACTACAATTTAAAATGTTAAAAAAAGTCATGAAAACCTAATTATATTTTAAATCTTAATTATTTAATAAATTTCTAAAAACCTAGTTTGCTTAAAAAAAATCTTAATTTGGACTATTTAAATGCAACAATTTACATATTAGCAACTAGATTAGGTTTTCTATGGTTTAGTATGATAACTACACCATTAAACTATGATCAATTGACATAAACCCTAATTTAGTTAAAATCCTTCTCTTGAATTTTCAAATTAGCACTTAGAACCACAATTAAGCACCGAAATTAGTTAAATTGAAGTAATTAAACATCAAGCAAACATTGGGTTAAGATTATACCTAAAAACCATTTGGAATGAGATCCACACTTGCAAAAAAAAACTTAGCCTCCAAAATGCTAACTTTTGCCTAAGATCCATGCTTGAATGTCCGAGGAATAATGGGTAAGGAATGGATTTTGGATTTGTGAGGTTTTGTGTTAATTTGTGAGGCAATTTCGATGAGTTTTTTGAAGAGAAATGTGATGAGAAAAGAGGGGGGCTGTTGTTGTGCAGGAAATGGGAGGTTCGGCCACAATTGAGTGATTGGAGAGAGAGTGAGGTGAGGAAAGTCTTGCCAAGTCAAGAAAGTCCAAAGTCAACACAACCCATACCTCTTTTCTTATACTTTTCTTTATATTTTCTTTTCTTTTATCAAAAGAAATGGGGTAAAACTTTGGAGAGGGGCTGCTGAAAATGGGGAGGTAAATGGGGGTGTGTTAGTGTGGGTGTGTGTGTCGGGTGAGGGAAAAATGATAAATGTTATACCCCAATATCTATTTACACTAATTTCACTATTTAAGCTTTTTTCTTCGATATTTTCTAAAATCGTTTAACAATTTCATTTCATTTCAAAAACAACATGTTAGTATTTTGTTCAATGTGTTATGATGCACAAAATTTGTTTCAACCCATTCCAATTTGTAATTTTCCCTAATTAAATGTATTAGTAACAGCTTAAAATAATATTAAAATAATAAATTTCGGAAAATTTTTCAATAAATTAGAAACTTTACCAGTGGCTCAATAAACACCAAATAATTGCCATTTCATAGTTAGAATATGTATATTTAATTTTATATTAAAAGTTATTTATATTTTGTCTTTTTACGGAAAACCCCCTTATTTTACCGATTTTCCGAAATTTCACCGAAACGATTTTCAAAACGTAAAAATAAATTAGTTCATGATATTGTTTTCGTGCATCATGGCTGCACCTACTGGGTATTTACATTTTGTGCATGGTTATTACACTTGTTATACGTTTTATACACCGTTGTGTTGGGTTGCGATTTGTGCATATCTATTGCACTTGATGTTGATTTTGTATCTTGGCTGCACGTGTTTATGATTTCGTGGATTTCAAACGGTTGATTTGACATTGTGCATGTGGTACACACTCGATTTGATTTCTGCACTCGGTATAGCTCACATATGCTTCCAGGGCATTGATACGTGTTTTTTGCACGCAGTTGACACGATTATGGTTTTATACACCTTGGTATACTCGTTGTTTCCTTCTATACGCATTTGAGTTATTGATGAGATTTCGTGCATTGGCTACACCAGATTTGTATTTTGTGCATTTTTTGCACCAGCTTCGTATTTCGTGTATTTGTTGCACTAGATTTGCATTCCATGCGTTTGTTACACCAGGTGGGTATTTCGTGCCTCGGTTGCACTAGATTTATACTCCGTACATTTGTTATACCCGATTTATGTCTTTGAGCATTCGTTTTACTCGATTTCTGTTTTCGTGCGCGTGTGTACTTGATGTTCGTTTTCGTGCATGCTACTGCACTAAATGTTTTAAACGAACCTGACGCGCTTGGGTTGGATTTTTGCGCGTATTAGACGCTTAGTATTGGATTTTGTGCGCATTGGATGCACTTGAGTTAGATTTCATTTGTGCATGACGGATGCACTTGATCTGGGTTTTCACGCATGTTGGGCGCATGATATGAGAATTATATTCGTGCATGTTAGTGGCACTGGGTTGAGATTTTTATGCACTATAGATGCACTTGATATTATGGTCGTGCACATCCGTTGCACTGGACAGAGGTTATCGTGCACACCCGTTACACTTAGTTTGGTTTTGTGCATATTCATAGCACTTGTGTTTGGCTATGATTTCCGTGCGCACCAGATGCACGTGATTGTTGGATACGCCTTTGGAGGCTGATTTTGCTATTGAGCCCTTTGTTTTCATGATAGGTACTGTACTATATAGTAGCCGAACATGACTGATCCGAGGACAGAATCTGAGTACTTTGCATGCTTTAAAAGTTTAACCAGTGGTTTTCAAAAAGGAGCTATAGTCTCGCCATTTCCTACGTGTCCGCGAGCGACACGAACGTTTATAAAGGAAAACCTTTTGGAATATTTCAAAAGGGAGGAACATATATTTTGGCAAAACATATATGAACATACATTTATTACTTCATAAATGAGTGCCATGAGTTATGCATCACACAGCGATTCAGAAAAGATTTCGCATGTGTTTTATTCAGTTTTTAAAAGATTTTTCCAAGGATGCGTAATATACCCGTTTTATAGTATTTGACTAGTACATATTGGATTTCAGTAGTGGATTTCGAGATCTGTATCTCTATTGTAACTCCGATGATTTGCGTGACGCTTGACGGAGTTCAATTTTGATTTTCATACTCGTTTTCAGGCGCACATGATGCGATGTGGGATCTCTGTATCTTCCGTGATTTCGGAGGCCCGTGATAGAGTGGATTATTGAAATGGTTTAGTATTTGAGGGTTTAAATTTAAATTCGGGGACCGAATTTATTTAAGGGGGGAAGATTGTAACAATTCAAAAAAATATAAAATATTACTTTTTGAAATTAATTTTAAAATAATATATTTCGCGAAAACTACCGATTTGCGAATTTGGGGTTTTCGTAAAATGGTATAAATATATATACCAATATTTGTGAAATAGTTGGGAGATTAAAATGATTTATTCATTTAAAAATATAATCAATGGAAATTTGTGAGTCATTCTTTTTGGATATTTTCTTGTGCTTCAAATTTCATTTGCTGTGAACAATTTCGTGGGCCTTGAAATTTGGTGGGCCATGGTGGGTGGTGACTCATGCTTTGGCATTGATTGATTTTTGTGAAGCTTAGGATTTTTTTTGTTAGATATTTTGTATGGCTGTTGATATTTGTGGGGGGTTAATTATTGAGTGTGCTGGGAATTATTAGGTAGCGGATTAATTCTTGTGATAATTAATTGACACAACACAACACTCACAAAGAAATCCCCAGAGAACATTTATTGGCCGAGCCCATTTGATTTTTCCTTCACAAGCAAAATTTCATGCTTCATGTTAGTGTATATGCCCTAGAGGCCATTACTGTATCATACTAGTTTGTATATTACTTAATGGAAGCTTGGGATATTCACAGTTGTATATACAATCTTGCTCGAAATGGTAGTATGCTACTTGGTTTGTCTCTGCTTTAATATGTGCATGTGTTTCTTTTAGCATATTGCTGATATACATATTGGTAGAGTCCTTAGGATCTTTGCTTGATTACCAGCGTTGTGATGGCGCTCACACTCATGGGAGCTGGGTGATCTATAAGCACATCCTTATACAAGTCCCTAGTCGTTGGACTATTGAGACAGGGCATCGATACTCCGGAGTAGACTAGCGTATGCGCTTCTCATCCCAGCGTGGGAGACGGTCTGTCCCACAGTCGTCAGTACATCGTACTTGAGATAGTATGCGGGTGCTCGTTAGGTTACGAGTACACTGGACAGGACTCGTCGGGAACTGTTGGTTGGTATTATACCTATCGTCAGTTATCAGTTCCCAGGTGACATGAGTACAGCTTAGTCCGCTGACTTGACACTGTCACTTCGCCTCGAGTGTGTTGCCACTGCACTTTGATTACTTCCCTACCACGGCTCAAAGGAGTCGTGCAAACAGGTAGTTTTTGGGTGCAGTCCCGAAGCACTTGGAGGCAGTGACGGTTAGACAGGATTCGTCTCTCCCGGTATTGGGGGTTGACATCGCGCTGTGTCCAGGAGAGCCATTACACGAGTAGTCCCTGGCCAGGGCAAGCGAGATATACTGGTAGGTTTCCAGTGTTATCTCAAGGTGTTCTGGGCTACACTCCGACACAACTTGTACCGCTATTAGGGGACTGACGTTCACCGCCCCCTAGGCCCGCCATGCGATGTATCAGACGAACAGACCGGACTGTACGAAGATTGTCACATACAGGCTCAGTAGGAGTTCGGATGGGGTTCACCTCGTCAGTCTTCTTATCGACATCTACCTGGGGACCGTTACGTACAGCTAGTGCCGCTTGCGGTCTGTGGTTAAACCCACTGCCAGCGTAGTGTCGAGTCTTTAGAGCCCCACACTGAGAGCTATTCGCCTTTAGGTAAAATGAGTAAAGGTCGCATGGTTTTGCGACAGGGTTCGTTCACATTCGCGCACTTGTGCACGTTTGCTGTCCGGACAGTTTATACTAGCGGGCTTTGGTTTAAGCCGGATCCTAGTATATGATTTGGGATTGGTTTTTCTCATTGTATTCGTCTTCCTCGGATCACGAATGCGGGTGCGTATGCACGGTTGCTTGAGATTGAGGGAGAGGACTTTGATTAGGGTTAATGACTATTGTCATTTGTATTAACCCTAATGATTATGTGTGTATTATTGTTAATTGATATTAGTTTAATAATTGTGCATGGTTATGGTTGTTGACCATTTGACCCACCTTGACTTGTTGACCTTGTTGACACTTTGACCATCATCATTTCATTTGGAAGATGCTCTTTGATCCTTGCAATTTGCATTAAAAATGAAATGATAATGGTCATGTCTTGATTTAGCCATGACAATTATCTCACTAATTATCTAATTACAATAATTCACATATATGAGTGAATGCTTCATATTATTCTCTCATTCTATCATATCCTTTCTCTCTCTTGTTCTTCCTCTCCCTCAAGCTCTCTCTCTCTCATGTGTTGAGAAACACTTGAGCTTGAGAAAAACCCTCTCTTGATCATCTTTACTCTTATCTAGGGTTCAAGGACTAGCACTTCTTGCACCCTAGTTACTTCTAGCTTGGAGTTGAAGCCAAAGGTTGAGGCTTTCGGGCGGATCTTTCTTCGACGTGAGAAGACGACCAAGGTGACCTCCTTCCACCACTCCAAGGAGCAAGGAGAGAAGGACTTAAAGCCCAAGGTATAACCTTTCTAGCACTTAGCTAGTTACTAGTTAGCTTTAGCAAGTTTTTGTTTAGCAAAGATCCTTCATAGTCTAGTCCATGTTGCCTAAGCTCATAAAAATTCGATTTTTATTCCGTTTTCCGCCTCCCCGCAAGTACCGGGGTGGGCAACGTGGACTTTCACTTCACACTTTCTCATCTCACTTGGCAACTTCATTTAGCTCCACCCAAATACTTGGGTGCTTTGAGACCAAGTATTTACACACAATCTCCTCTTCATCTTAGGTATCTAGGCTGGCAAACTGGATGCCCGAGTTGCTTCGGTTTAGAAGAGGGAGCCCGTAAAAAGAATACTCGACGTGTGTCCTCTTCGATGAGCGTGATCGGAGAGCGAACTTCGTCGAGGCAGCCGCAACATGCTAAGGACAGAGATTGAAGACCAAAGGACACGGATCGATCGGTATAATCTCTTAAACCACTTTACAGTTTTCTAGTATAGGGTTAATGATTCGATCCGGGTTTTAGGGTTACGTTAGCGCTAAGTTTAAATGTTTTTGTTCCGCTTTTGGCCACGGATTGATAGCCGGGGCGCTGGCTTTGACTTACAGTTTGCACGTCAATGACGAGGGTTGTTTGGTCGTTTTTGCATGCGTATGCTAAAGGTTCTAACCTATGAGCGCACCGTGTGCAATTTCGATTTTCCGGACTTGGTTTTCTTAACATTGCGATATGTGTTGATTTGTAGGTACCGTAGCGTGGATTCCGAGATGGCGGAGCACATCGACTACGGCTGAACGAAGAGTTCCACAGGTGAGAAGATGTATATCTACGGGCAAGTCGGGTGGATGGCGTATTGCACCCCCGCAATTTATGAATGGAAACCGATATATATATATAGAATATAGTAGGAGTAACCTATATTAGAAAAACTATAGATGTGGTTAAAAGATAGTTACAGGTGATATTAATGATTGGATATATATATATATATATATATATATATATATATATCGAGATATGAGATGAAAGCTATAGGGACATAACTCTTGGACATGATACGATAGAAATGATGTCTCGAATTTATATAAGGATATGAAACGTGAATGTGAATCACAATATATAGGTATGTAGTTGCAAGAGATTAAGTATGAGATTTTGAGTAGCGTGACATGAGATTCATATGATGGAATGTATATGTAAAATGACTTGATGTGAGAGATTGATGCGATGAAAAGAGTATACGATGAGATATGATGACTTGGTTGATATGTCATTATATGGATGCGAGTCGATAAGAGATAGTTGATACCTTTCTGGTCCCCTGATACGAGATTGATACGGATGTGACCTGAGAGAGGTATATATATATATGGATACTGATGTGCATAATGAGTGATATGCCATACGGAACATATATCCGTACCCCCGTTGTTGTATAGGTTGATAGAATCTCTAATTGTTTAATGCCGTCGTACGATGGATTACCGTACGCGATGAGTTTTACTTGTTGATTGATCTATACCCTAGATTAGAGGATGTCGTACGATAGATTATACCGTAGGTGGTGTTGTGAGGCTGGATGCCGATTTATAGTTTCACCGACTCGGATATGTGGTAGATACGTATACCTTTTAGCATTCGCTTACGATGTACCTTATGCTACGTTCATGTCATTCTCATTGCATTACATATACCTAAGCTTGTACACCTACACCATTATCGATGATGCGTATGTTATACTTACACAGATTTTTCAGCTCACACACTTTCATCATCGATAATTGCTATGTCACTTACATAGTAGATTTGCAACATCACGCTGTGATATATTGCTATGCTCACATCATTATGCTCTGTTGCATGATATACTTGCTACGTTCACATCACCATATCATGTCGCATGATATACGGGATATGCTCACATTTCTGTTATATGTTTGCATACATCATGCTTTATCATTATACGCATTGAGATTTGCTGATTTCATGAGATTCTGGATTTGAGAACCGTGGTTAAATTTCAAAGGAAATTATGTATAGTTTTAAAAACCCGGTTTCTCTTGATATGATGTTTCAAGACGTCCACTATGTGTTTTCTTGGTTTTGAGATTGGCATATGAAACCCGATTTGAGGAGTGGGAGGCACCGTCTACAGGTACATGGTGTACCTGGTATGGTTCCCCGGGGCCTCAGGTGATTTTCGTGGTGTAGACGATGAGGCTGGCAGAGGGAGTAGTACCTATCGATGATAAGATTTGGACTCGGCAGTTATCCGGAGGATACCGACCAGAGTCGTGAGATGATACGGGCCGATCCGGATTGACGGAGCCCATGGGCCGATCCAGACTGACGGAGCCTGAGATATTGATATGGGTCGATCCGGACTTACGGAGCCTGAGGGCCGATCCGGACTGACGGAGCCCGAGAAATGAGGATTTACGTGTCGATGTTGGACACGGGTTTCATGATGTTTCGAATGTCGATGTTGGGCACTCAGGTTCCATGATTTTGTTGTGTCATTGGTGGACACACAATGATTTATATCCTCATATTTTCATGCTTATACTTTCATGATATTTACATTCACGATGTTATTGTGTCATTGATGGACACATAGGATGTTATCCATATGCTGATAGGTATTGATTATATTGGCACATATGCAGACACGGTCACCCTAAATATCATAGTATTACCTTTATGGTATAGTTGACCTTGGAATCGTTGTTTTATTCGATTTCTACCTGATGATGTTTTCTACTCACGAGTTGGCAACTCACCCCCGTTGTGCCACAGTTATTGCAGTTTGACCGCATGGATTAGTAGCGGCATCGCTGGCACACAGCTTGCATTCGGGTGATTTGCTTTGGTAGGTGGTACATGTTGGATCGTGCCCCTTTTGTTTTATTATTCTTGTTGTATCTAGTCAACTCTATTAATCAGAAACCAGTATTTGTATAAGCAGTAAGACTTAGCAAGACTTGTAGTTGCGAGACTTGAGCGATGGGTTATTTGTTCGCTTTGTGGGTTTGGTGTCTTGCTTTAATTTTCCTTGTGTTGATCTTCGCCGTTGGGCGTCGTACACATATATATGCTTGTGGTGGTTGTTTCCACCGTTCGGCGTGATTTGCTCCCGTTTGGGGATGCTTTATTTATATTCTATGTTGTACCCATTTCGGGGCTATTTTTTACAAAGGAGGTGCTGCCGAAATTTTTAAGAATGTAAATGTTGGTTTAAAGAATTTTTTTTGAGTTTCCCGAAGGTTTTTAACAATGTTTCTTTACATATTTCTTTTGGTGGTTTAGATTGCTGGGCTTCGGCTTACTTAAGTTACGTTACGCCTGTAGACGTTGCGTGATTTAAGCGCCGGTCATGAGCTAATATTTCGGGTCGTGACAACTAAAAACCAATCTAAATTTGCAAGAGCATCTGCTAAAGTGTTTCTTCTCTCTCTCCTAATTGGATCGACCAAAACATGACGGGCCTTAAGTTACTATTAGATAAAAATATATTGACAGGGCCAAACTACAAAGATTGGTTCAGGAATGTCAAGATGGCAATAACTTATGACAAGTTGGGCTATGTCCTTACTACTAAAGCCCCCGCCATCCCAGGTCCAGAATCTAGTGTCGTGGATAAGGAAAGCCGTAAGACCTGGAGATTGACGGTGCGAAGGCCAAGCGCCACGTGCTGGCCTCTATGGACAATGAGCACCAGAGGTGGCACGAGAATATGGATCTTGAATCTTTATTCCTCCATACCAAAGAATTATATGGAGAGCAATATCGTATCGCAAGATACGAGACCTTGAAGAAGCTTTTTCAGGCGAGGTTGGCCGTCGGATCATTTGTAGGGGAACACATCTTTAAGATGATTGGCTATATTGAAGAGCTCGCGGACCTCGGGACTACGTTAGAGAATTAGCTGTATACAAACTTAATTCTGCAGTCCCTCCCTTCAACCTACGCCCAGTTTATCTTGAATTTAAATATTCAAGGTAAAGAAGTTGAACATCCAGAACTCTTAAACATGTTGAGGAGTGCAGAGGGCACCCTGCAGAAAGCAAGGGAAACACCCGCTCTACTTGTTGGTGGAGCTTCCTCTTCTAGATCCAAGGCGAAAGCCAAAGGAAAGAAGAAGAAGGCCCCCACCAAGCCGAGAGGCGGTATTAGTAAGGTGGAAGCAAAGGGCAAGGCAAAAGTGGTGGGGCCAACAGTAGGAAAGGAAGAATGCTTCTACTGTCATAAAAAAGGCCATTGGAAGATAGATTGCAGGGCTTGGAAGGCCAAGAACCAGGACCCAAAGTAAGTTGTGGCTTCGGCTTCAGGTGTGTTTGTAATTGAAAACAGTCTTTCAATCAACTCTACTTCTTGGGTATTGGATACCGAATCAGGATCTCATATCTGCAATTCTTTGCAGGCACTGAGAAGCCGCAGGGTTCTGAAGACCGGTGATATGACCCTCAGGGTTGCGAACGGAGCGAGCGTAGATGCTGTGTCCGTATGGGAATATCATCTTGGATTGACGAGTGGACATATTTTGGTTTTGCGCAACTGTTTTTGTGTACCTAGTTTGACTTGTAATATCATTTCTGTATCTTTGTTATCTAAAGAAGGTTATGATTTTACATTTGTAAGCGATGTCGTAAACATCCACCTTAATCATGGTCTTATTGGGTCAGGTACTCTAAACAACGGTATATACGTATTAAACCAACTACAAATTTTCAATGTCCAGAACACACATAGAAGAAAGACTATAGAAATAAATCATGGTTTCTTATGGCATTGCAGACTAGGTCACATCAACGAAACAAGGTTGACCAAGTTACATAAAGAAGGATATTTGGATCCGTTTGAATATCAATCCTATACAACTTGTCAATCATGTGTCAAAAGAAAGATAACAGACTCCGTTCAGTGGACGCAGAGCTCTTGGGACTAATACACAGCGATGTGTGTGGTTCAATGTCTACACATGCAAGAAGTGGTTATTCCTATTTCAATACTTTTATGGATGATTTCTCTAGGTATGGACATATTTTCTTGATGAAACATAAATCCGAGGCCTTTGAGAAATTCTGAGAATATAAGAATGAAGTAGAAAAACAAACCGGCAAAAGTATCAAGACACTGAGATCTGATTGAGTTGTTGAATACTTGAGTGCCGAGTTCCTGGATTACCTAAAAGAGAATGGAATTCTCTCTCAGCTTACTCCTTTATACACACCACAACATAACGGTGCATCGGAGAGACGGAACCGAACCCTATTGGATATGGTATGTTCCATGATGAGTAACGCTGAGTTACCGCGATCATTCTGGGGCTATGCACTAGAATCAGCTGCATATCTTTTGAACAAGGTTCCTACCAAGACTGTGCCTACCACACCATATCAGATGTGGTATGGGAAGAAACTCTATCTTCAGTACCTAAAGATATGGGGATGTCCAGCTTCTGTTAAAAAGCAGCATACAGACAAACATGAGGCACGATCGGTACTGTGTATGTTTGTGGGATACCCAAAGAACTCCGGGGGGTATCTTTTCTATTACGCAGAGGAACAAAAGTTTTTTGTTTCTCGTCATGCCCACTTTCTGGAACATCAATTTTTAGAAAAAGAAACAAGTGGGAGCACAATAGAACTGGAAGAAATTCCAGAACCACAAGCTATTACTGAAAGCTTGGTGGAACCAGAAGTTTCAAAAGAACAGGACATTCCCGCACAACTCCGCAGGAGTAGTAGGCTGTCTCATCCGCCTGAGAGATACTACGGTTTTCTCATAGATGGGGATAGAGAGGATTGCATCATTGATAATGATGAGCCGACTAACTTCCAGCAAGCCATTCAGAGCACTGACTCGATAAAATGGCTGGATGCAATGCGGACCGAGATGGAGTCCATGTACACCAACAAAGTATGGACTTTGGACATTGCTCCAGAAAGGGTAAAACTCGTAGGCTGCAAATGGACCTTCAGAAAGAAGATTGGTGCAGATGGACAGGTTGAAACCTATAAGGCTAGATTTGTTGCAAAAGGATTTCGTCAAAGACCAGGTTTGGACTATGATGAAACCTTTTCTCCTGTGGCTATGCTCAAATCCATTCCGATCCTTCTTGACATTGCTGCCTTCCACGATTATGAGATTTCGCAGATAGACGTAAAAACCGCTTTTCTAAATGGAAATTTGGAAAAGTGTGTCTATATGGACCAGCCAGAGGGTTTTATTCAGAGTGGGAGCAGCGAAAAAGTGTGCAAGTTGCTTAAGTCCATCTATGGACTAAAGCAGGCATCGCGGTGTTGGAACATCTGTTTTGATAAAACGGTCAAAAAATTTGACTTTATCAAAAATCCAGATGAGCCATGCATTTATAGTAAGATTGTAGCACAAATTGTTGTATTCCTCGTCTTGTACGTGGATGACATTCTCTTGATAGGAAATAACATTCCTATGCTACAATCTGTCAAAGTGTTCTTGTCACACAGGTTCTCCATGAACGACCTGGGTGATTCCTCTTACATTCCGAGGATCCAGATTTATCGTGATAGATCTAAGAGAATGTTGGGACTTTCACAACCTAGGTACATCGACACCGTACTGAAAAGATTCAGTATGGAAGATTTTAAGCGGGGTAATTTACCGGTTTGTCAAAGAATCACCCTCTCCAAAGAGATGTCTCTCAAGACTGATTTGGAAAGGGATCGCATGTCTATTATACCCTACGCTTCTGCGGTAGGTTCTATAATGTATGCGATGTAGTGTACCAGACCAGATGTTGGTTACGCACTGAGCGTGGTAAGTCGGTATCAGTCAAACCCTGGGGAGAAGCACTGGATAGTAGTAAAGAACATTCTCAAGTACCAGAGAAGTACTAAGGAAATGTTCTTTGTTTACGGCGGAAATGTAAGTCTACGGCAGCGCCCCGGCCGTCTGTCCGGGGCCAAAATGCGGAAATGAAAACTTTTTCAAACTAGAAACTGGCGCTATCGTATGCTTAAAACTCGGATCGATCCATTAACCTACAACTAGCAACTAGAGAAAAGGTTGGAAAGATATACCGATCGATCCGTATCCTTCGGTCTTTGGACACCATCCCAAGCTCCTCGCGGCATCTCCGGTCTCGATCTCTTCGTCGGAAAGGGCACCACATCTTCGAGTCCTTTTACGGGCCCCCACTTCGTCCGAAGCAACTCGGGCATGAAGTGTGCTAGCCGACGTGTCCAAGGTGTTGTAGAGAATGTTTGTGATCACTTTGTCTCTTGCATCCATTGATCTGGATGGAGGTTAGAGGTGTTGCCATTAATGGAGATTATGAGCTAGAGGAAGAAGAAGAAGTGGAGGAGCTTTTCTTTTCTTGTTGATATGATAATATGAGAGAAAGAATGAGGAATACAGGAGCTCACCCACAACCTCATGGCTGCCCTTTCTCTTTCTTCCTCTCATATCAACTTACAAATCAATCTCAAATGTGACACATGCACAAAGAAAGAGACCATGAGTCACCACTTGTGCATGTGTCATAATAAATGCTCCTTATCATGACATTTAGCTCACAATTTCTATTTACAAACATTAATCCAAATGTTTGCAACAATAAAAAGATACGACAACATCTAAAGTAAACTCGTGACGGATCACAAGGATACCCCTCACCTGTTTATACATACCTGTATCCACATTCCGACTGAATGCAAATGCGATGAGACTAAAGTAATCCAACAAATCAAATACTAGGATCCGGCTTAAACCAAAGCCCACTAGTATGATCCCCCCGATCATGATCCGTGCACTACTGCACGTATATGATCAGACCCTGCCATAAATCATACGGCCTCTACAACGTTTCGCCCGAAACTTTAGAAACTGTCTGTGGGGGACTCTAAAGACTCGTCAATATTTTGGTTGTGGATTTAACACTAGCACGTCAGAGGTATTTTCCGTATGTAACGGGCTACCAGGTATTAACCAAAAGGGTGGTCGATGAGCGAACTCATCCTGACACCCTACTGAGTCTGTCAGTGACAATATCCGTACAGTTCGGTCCGTTCGTCTATGAGCATCGCGTGTCAGGCCTAGCGGGTTGGTAAAAGTCAAACCCCCAAAAGCGGTACAAGTCATGTCGGAGTGTAGCTAAGAACACCTTGAGATACTACTGGAATACCTACCAGTAAATATCCTGACTTGGCCAAGGACTTCGTGTAATGGCTCTCCTAGACACAGCGCGATCTCACCCCCAATACCGGAAGAGACGAAACCCCTGCCGATCCGCTTACTACTTCCATGTGGCTCGGGACTGTACCCAACTAAAACCTGTTTGCACGACTCCTTTGAGCCGTGGTAGGGTAGTAATCAAAGCACAGTAGGAACTCACACGAGAGAAATGACGATCTCAGGTCGATGAACTAACCTGTACACATGTCACCAGGGAACTGCTAAGTGACGTCAGGTATAATACCTACTAGCATGTTCCCGGCGAGTCCTATCCGGTGTACTCATAACCCAATGAGCACCTGTATACATCTTAGGTGAACTAACTGACACCAATGGCTTATGAGACCGGCCACCGCTCCTCGTCGGGGTCTCGACGGTATACACTAGTCTACTAATGGAGTATCGTTGCCCAGTCTCGAAACTTCCACGACTAGGGACCACATTAAGGATATGCTAATAGACCCCAGCTCCCATGTATATGATGGCCATCATACTGCTGGCCGTCAAGCAAGAATCCTATGGGCTCTATCAATTTGTAATAGTGATCGGTAATGTCACCTAAACCATGTACACGATAATAAAGATAAACCAGATAGCATACTATCATCTTGAGCAAGACTGTCCTACCGGCATAGGTCCCCCCTCAATCATTGCAATCACGTGCCTGTGATCCAATAACTGACTCTGAGGGCACTATATCCAACAATCTCCCACTTGCACTCAAGGCTAATTATTGCGATGTCGCATACTCACAGCCCGTGTGATACCGAACACCCAACTCCTCTACTGATCAGTCTCACAAAGCCCGTTTGTGAGACTATTGCGTTCGAGGAATAGCCTCAGTGAGTGGATCCTCCTGGATGCTTCTTTCTATGTCTCCCTTTATCTCAAGTTCACGGAGAAAGCCATCTCCCGAAATGAGCAATACCTGTCTTAGAATATGTTTGGATATCTGATGGGACCTAGTTCATAAATGAACTCCAAATCCAAACTTCTTAGACTATATCGTTAACTGAACTTAATTAGTATCCTGCGCCATGCCTCCCTTAGTATCTGCTTGGACCTCCTGTCCAAACAACTGCCCCTCGCCAGAAGGAAAACTATAACTCTAACAGTCACTCTGTCATCCAGGTCACCTTGGAAGCCTGGAATGATAACCGTCTCCTGAAAGAGGCTGTTGTTATCATATCTCTAGAACATCCATTTATGTTCTAAAACTGCTTCCGAATGTCGCTCCAGGATAGGATTAATATCAACTTACTGCATCCCGTGCAAAAACAATATCTGGTGTGGTACTTGACATCTCATATTAACTTAATTGCCTAAGCAAGTGATCTGACAATCATGCACATCCCTCTCCCCTTTAGTCTGTAAAACACCTTTAGAGAGGGTGACTCCATCACCTTCAGGTTCACTACCGTACCAGGAGTCGTCCATTCTAAAACACCTTTAGAATGCTGTCTAAGTACCCAGATTGGTAAACTACCCAAATCTAGATCTAAAACCATAGATCTAGTAGCCAGAATGTCTGATATAATATCCAAGTCCTATGCGGAGAAACCACTGTGTGACAACCAAAGTATAACCGATCGTAGTATAGGAATTTCACTTCCTACTCTATGTATGTCATCCAAATACCAGGACATCACACCCTACTACCTCTTTAATAGATCCATCCTCTATTCTGATGAAGTCAAACCTATGACTCTCACAACAGAACTAGATGATCTATCTCCGCTATATCTGCTTTAGTCTATAAATGGACATAAGCTACTTGTCCACCATGCTTCCGCTACTCCCACTGACTATGACAACCCTCTGGCAGAGTCATATACACGTGCAGTTCTAAAACTAGTTTAGAACGACGCTATACTCATCCCCTTGCCGGGTCTCATAGCCTGGAACAACAGTAGTGTCAAGTCTGGGTAAAAAAGAACCTCCCTGTCACCGTCCTTGAGGCTACCGGAGTACCTCTCGGGTGCCTGAGGTTACCCACCATATATGTGGAGTGGCTAATGGAATGTCAATCCAGATTGAATCTTTAGGTTCTTATTAAATTTTCAGTAATCATTTGTGGTTCTGGAATCCCTTCCAGTTCTACCATACTCCTACTACTGTATTCTGAAAAAATCCATTTTTATTAAAACTGTGGCGAGTCAAGAACAATATCACTATTGATCTTCCATATGGTAGAAAGTCAACCCTCGTCATAGCCCGGGTCAATCCATAAACAGCCATTACAGAAACGTGCCTTGAGTTATCCAGAGTCCGGTTTTAAGCATAAGCTAGACAACTCCCCGTACCTTAACATCGTTAAGATATGAACCGTTCTATATCCAATATAGAAACAGAGGCACTAATTTAATTGGAACCAGATTCAAATCATGCAACTGTCTCCAGTGCATGTCAACTAAATGGATGGAGGCCGATCAGCGTTACTCAACTTAGGAATGCATCCAGACATGAGTAACCTGAAAGAGAAACAAGTTTCTCGAAACCATTACAATCAACTGAATACCATACACAAGTATCTACATCTTCGATCACCTTGAAAAATCCCGATACTTGCAATACCCGGTTCTCGGCTTTATTCTTATACCTATAACTTCTCAAAACTTGGACCTTGTGTTTCTACGAAACAGTTGTCTAAAAACTAGAGAAGTTATAAATAAACCGAATATAGTATAGGACCAACCCCTCTGTCTTAATGGACACTGGACAACATACAATACTATGTATAAGTCTTTTGAGTCTAATAACTCATTCCCTGTATGTCGTAGGTTGAAAACCGTACTTATGGTTAAGAAGAATTACACCGCTGTTTAATACTCCTTATCTAATCATCAACTGATATAGGTAAATGTCATATACATAATTTCAAAAAGTTATATCTCACATTATAAAAATAAACGTACATATATATCAATTTGAAATTGGTGTATAACAACGGATATTCAAAACCAAATATTCGCCGTCCGGCAAACAACCCAGGCGATTTCCTCAAATAACACTAATTACAACGAATCCCGATATAATGAGGATGATCACCCAATTCCTAATAACTTACTCCCACTCATCATCTGTAAAATCATACAGTTATGAGAATCAAACCTGGTTAATACATACCCTGGAGCAAGGGCTAATTGGGAAATCAGTTTTCTTTTAACAATACACAGTGAAACTGAAACATGTAAATGTTTAGAAGGGGTATCCGGGTATTCTTAGTAATGCCTCTTCCATTATCAGATTCACAACTGCAACCGTATATTTCTTTGTCATTTCTCTAAATCCCTTTATATGTCTTTAGTCATTACCTTCTGTACACCCCTTTATGCTAAATGGTTTTCTTCCTTCCCTACCGTTCGGCACTAGCCTATAGTTTGGAAGAAGACTATCCAATAAGCATAATGGGTGTACTGTCCTAATCCTAGGAGCACTCGCAACCCGAGAGAAGGTAAAGATAAAAGACAGCTGAATAAAACCTTATTCCTATTTCTCCTGAACCAGAATCCATCCCCGAACTGGAACAAGTTCCTTCGAGTTCGTATATAACCATACGATGGAGTATCCAATAAACTGCGGATCTTCGTAGTGATACGGAGTGTTATGGAGAAATACAAAGGTGATGTAGGATTGGCGAAGAAATACTTGGTTTGGTCGTGAATAGCAGTCGCAATTTACTTTGCCCTCTTATTAATCTCTTTATTTGTCTTAACTTATAACTTTTGTACACCATCGTTAGGCTAATTGGTTTTCTTCATTCTCTACCGTTCGACACTTGCCTATGGTTTGGAAGAAGACTATCCAATTAGCGTAATAGGTGTACTGTCCTTATCCAAGGAGCACTCGCAACCTGAGAGAAGGTAAAAGGAAAAGAAAACTGAATAGTCCAATTCATTTTCTCCAGAACCGGAAACCATCCTCGAATCTGGAACAAGTTCCTTCGAGTTCGTATATAACCATACGATGGTTTTATCCAATGGAAGTGGATGTTTGTAGTAATACGGGGTGTTCTGGAGAAAAGGGTAAAAGTAGGAGTGGCAATGAGGTATGCAACGCAGACAATCCAAAAGCCAGTGTTTTAAGAAAGTTCGGTTAACTTGGTCACTGAGTCAAGGTCAAGGGTCGGGTCATGGTCGCTGCAAAAGAGAGAGAGAGAGAAAAGAAACACTCTGCGTGCACTCTAACCTAGATCAGAATGGTTATCAATTTATCTAATCAGGAAACCTCCCACTGTATCCTCAAATTCTCCTCCAAACCTGAAAGAAGAATTAGTCGGGATCACCCGAGGAGTAAACCAACTCATCAGTGGGAATCGGGATCCAACTATAATCGCATGATAACGTGATGGAATCCACTCACGTTATCACACTACAGAAGGTATGGGTATATCTGGCAAGTTTCAGTTTCTTTAGAAACTCCCGATGTGATTTTTACCCCATGCTCTTATGACCTTGACTTTGGCCAACATATCATAAGTCACATGTCAAGTTCTACTCGTCATTATCCTGGTTAATTTGAACCCACCCGTACATACCCTTGACGAAGGACAAAATAGTAGTACGACTGTCCCAAACTAACGCATATATCTATGCAGCAGAAATGTAACAAATAGCTACCATACACTATGCCTTGACGAAGGCCAATATACATAGCATGAATACTAAGTGCTACCTTTCTGAAATGACGGAGGGCTACGAATGGTTTTTGGCGAAAAATCTTTAACGTAATGAACTTGATATCGTTGAAGGAACCGGATAGCTTTTTATAAAAATATAGTGGCGAAAACCTTTGCTAAAGAGGTCACTCCCGGTGAAGGGATCTCGGCTCTTTCCACGTAGAATGAGGTGCAGGATATTCCAACTGAATACCACGAAGCAAAGCAAAAAGTAATCGGTTATAGTGAAGTTATTACTCTAACGCAAACTTCTGTCCAAGGGGTCACTCCCGGTGAAGGGATCTCGGCCCTTGCCTCGTCGACTTAGGTGCTGGATATTCATAACCGAATACCACTGTGCGAAACAAAAGAGAACGTCCGTGCAATAACAGCTTTTTGAAAAATATTCCAACAACATCAGAATAGGTTTGTTTAGCTTGCGTTGATCCGAATCAATGCAGTCCCATCAATTAATCACATCACAAAAGAACGAAAATATGATGTACGTATATGCCATCCGCATTCGCCACTGGGTCCCGTCATCACCCGTTAGGTTACTTAACTAACGACAGAGCGGAGACTGGACTAGCGCGGGTGTAAAACATATACAACATCTACTAGTATATATATCAATATATAATATTCGCTCAAGGCGTGATAAAATGCAACATCACAGAAATGTAATAAGAATCACAGAACAATACAGATAATCTGGGATCCCCGGGTTTCATAGAGCCGCTACTGAAACCTGAGGTTCCCCTGGTCGTGTGGATAGCCTGTGCAATGAAATCCTAGACCCTTACAGGCGCGGCAAGTTACCCGCCAAAACCTGAAGCGAGGCAGCCCCCTTCATCAATGTGAATGGACCACCCAGCACTTCACGTAATCCGGTAACTTGAGCGCCCCTCCTTCGGTCAACCTATACCCCATACGAGTGCGGCGAATAGCCCGCCAATTCTAGAGTGAAGCCCCCTCCGTCTCAAAGCTATGAGATGCGGGCCCGTTGCCCTCTAGAACCCGGCTATCCGTGCACCCCACCGCGGGGTAATCCTAGTACAGAAAGTAAAAATATACAACGGGTACATCGACCTCAGGCCGGCCGTGCCCTAAAAGAATAATATACAAACAGGGAGTAACGGCAGTCCACATGTCGGACGCTCGCCCCGCAATATCAAATGTACATATACAACCAAACTGTACTACCATTGCATCCAGGCTATCCACCATGACAAATCAGCAACATCACAGCACAACACAGAACATCAACGTGAATGTCACGTTCGCAAATCCGTCTAAAAGGGCTATAGCAATTAGACAAGATTTACCGATCAAATGACATTCGCGGTCGCAGATATAATGTAAATACTGTGAACTAACATATTTAAAGTATTCGATTGAGAAATTTCCCAAAGTGGGCCCCAAGCACAAATCCAGCACTCAAAATAATCTGGGGCCGAACCAAAAATACCAGAAACCCCAACTCCATGTCAAAGAGCACTGTAGAAATTTTGGTGCAGTGAGGGTACAGAATGGCGACGGAACCATGGCTAGAAAAGGGTTATTGCCGCGGTTCCGTAGCGGCAGCGTATGATCATGCATGCAAATTTTCTCAGAACTCCTAAAAAACCCAGCCTGATTTTCTGCAACACACAAAATAATTTTTTGACCACGGGAAAATTTCGACAGAAACTGATGACTTGGAAATGCAGTTTTGGAAAATTTCGTTCGATTGAAGTTCTAAACACGTTAGAGTAAGCTAGAAAAGGTTAATGCCATGGCTCTGATACCATGTAAGTCTACGGTAGCGCCCCGGCCGTCTGTCCGAGGCCAAGATGCGGAAACGAAAACTTTTTCAAACTAGAAACCGGCGCTATCATATGCTTAAAACCCGGATCGAACCATTAACCTACAACTAGCAAGTAGAGAAAGGGTTGGAAAGCTATACCGATCGATCCGTGTCCTTCGGTCTTTGGCCACCATCCCAAGCTCCTCGCGGCATCTCCGGTCTCGATCCCCTCGTTGGAAAGGGCGCCACATCTTCGAGTCCTTTTACGGGCTCCCGCTTCGTCCGAAGCAACTCGGGCACGAAGTGTGCTAGCCGACGTGTCCAAGGTGTTGTAGAGAATGTTTGTGATCACTTTGTCTCTTGCATCCATTGATTTGGATGGAGGTTAGAAGTGTTGCCATTAATGGAGATTATGAGATAGAGGAAGAAGAAGAGGAGGAGGAGGAGCTTTTCTTTTCTTGTTGATATGATAATATGAGAGCAAGAATGAGGAATACAAGAGCTCACCCACAAATTCATGGCTGCCCTTTCTCTTTCTTCCTCTCATATAAACTCACAAATCAATCTCAAATGTGACGCATGCACAAAGAAAGAGACAATGAGTCACCACTTGTGCATGTGTCACAATAAATGCTCCTTATCATGGCATTTAGCTCACAATTTCCATTTACAAACATTAATCCAAATGTTTGCAACAATAAAAAGATACGGTAACATCTAAAGTAAACTTGTGACGGATCACCCTTCACCTGTATATACATACCTCCATCCACATTCCGACTGAATGCGAATGCGATGAGACTAAAGTAATCTAACAAATCTAATACTAGGATCCGGCTTAAACCAAAGCCCACTAGTATGATCCCCCCGATCATGATCCGTGCACTACTGCATGTATATGATCGGACCCTGCCATATATCATACGGCCTCTACAACGTTTCGCCCGAAACTTGAGAAACTGTCTGTGGGGGACTCTAAAGACTCTTCAATACTTTGGCTGTGGATTTAACCACTAGCATGTCAGAGGTATTAGCCGTACGTAACGGGCTACCAGCTATTGACCAAAAGGGAGGTCGATGAGCGAACTCATCCTGACACCCTACTGAGCCTGTCAGTAACAATATCCATACAGTCCAGTCCGTTCGTCTATGAGCATCGCATGTCGGGCCTAGCGGGTTGGTAAAAGTCAGACCCCCAAAATCGGTACAAGTCGTGTCGGAGTGTAACTAAGAACACCCTGAGATACTACTGGAATACCTACCAGTAAATCTCCTAACTTGTCCAAGGACTTCGTGTAATGGCTCTCCTAGACACAGCGCGATCTCACCCCCAATACTGGAAGAGAGGAAACCCCTACCGATCCGCTCACTGCCTCCATGTGGCTCGGGACTGTACCCAACTAAAACTTGTTTGCACGACTCCTTTGAGCCGTGGTAGGGTAGTAATCAAAGCACAGTGGGAACTCACACGAGACAAATGACGATCTCAGGTCGATGAACTAACCTGTACACATGTCACCAGGGAACTGCTATCTGACGTCAGGTAAAATACCAACTAGCATGTTCCCGGCGAGTCCTGTCCGGTGTACTCATAACCCAATGAGCACCTGTATACATCTTAGGTGAACCAACTGACACCAATGGCTTCTGAGACCGGCCACCGCCCCTCATCGGGGTCTCGACTGTATACACTAGTCTACTAATGGAGTATCGTTGCCCAGTCTCGAAACTCCCACGACTTGGGACCACTTTAAGGATGTGCTTATAGACCCCAGCTCCCACGTATATGACTGCCATCATACTGCTGGCCATCAAGCAAGAATCCTATGGGCTCTGTCAATTTGTAATAGTGACCTGTAATGCCACTTAAAGCATGTACACGATGATAAAGATAAACCAGATAGCATACTATCATCTTGAGCAAGACTGTCCTACCGGCATAGGTCCTCCCTCAATCATTGCAATCACGTGCCTGTGGTCCAATAATTGACTCTGAGGGCACTATATCCAACAGGAAAAGACCTCCAGATTGAGGCCTTTGCTGACTTCAGCTTCCAGAGTGGAAAGGATGACTCCAAGTCCATATCAGGTTATGTCTTTACCCTCAATGGAGGGGTCATCTGTTGGAAGAGTTCCAAGCAGGACACCATTGATGACTCGACGATGGAAGCGGAGTATATCGCAGCTTCTGATGCCGCAAAAGAAGCAGTCTGGATGAGTAAGTTCTTAACACAACTTCAGGTGGTTCCGTCCATTGTTGATCCAATACCTCTGTATTGTAACAACAGGGCTATAGCTTTAGTAAAGGAACCCAGGTCCCATCAGAAGTTCAGACACATCTTGAGGCGGTATCACCTAATTAGGGAGATCGTGGATCGCCGGGAGATCGAGATTCGGAGAGTTGCTACTGAGGAAAACACTGCAGATCCATTCACAAAGGCCATCCCTCAGACGCAGTTCGAGAGGCTATTCGAGATGATAGGTCTGCGATATGCCAGCACATGGCCTTAGTGCAAGTGGGAGATTATTAGTGTGATATGCCCTAGAGGCTATTATTGCATAGTACTAGTTTGTATATTACACTTTGGAAGCTTGGGATATATACACGGATTTATGACAGTCTTGCTCGATATAGTAGTATGCTACTTGGTTTGTATCTATCTTAATATGTGTATATGTTTCTTTTAACGAATCACTAATACATATTGATAGAGCCCATAGGACCTTTGCTTGACTTCCAGCGTTGTGATGGTAGTCACACCAGTGAGGGCTGGGTAGTCTACAAGCACATCCTTATACAGGTCCCTAGTCGTAGGATTATTGAGACAGGGTATCGATACTCCAGAGTAGACGGGTGTACACGCTTCTCATCCCAGCAGGGGAGATGGTCTGTCCCATAGCCATCAGTAGGTCATACTAGAGATAGTATGCAGGTGCTCATTGGGTTATGAGTTACATTGGACGGACTCGGGGGGTACTGCTGGTTGGTACTATACCTATCGTCAGGTAGCAGTTCCCAGGTAACATGAGTACAGCTTAGTCCGTTGACTTGACACTGCTACTTCGCTTCAAGTGTGTTCCCACTGTTCTTAGATTGCTACCCTACCACGGCTCTATTGAGTCGTGCAAACAGGTAGTAGTTGGGTGTAGTCTCGAAACACTTGGAGGCAGTGGCGGTTAGATAGGATTCGTCTCTCGCGGTATTGGGGGTTAATGTTGCGCTGTGTTCGGAAAACCATTACACAAAGTCCCTGGCTAGGGCAAGTGAGATTTACTGGTAGGTACTCCAGTAGTTTCTCAGGGTGTTTTTGGCCGCACTTCGACATGACTTATTGCACTATTAGGTGTCTGACACTTGCCACCCCCTAGGACCGATATGCGACACTCTTCGACGAACAGACCGGACTGTACGGAGATTGCCACAGACAAGCTCAGAAGGAGTTTGGATGAGCTTGCTCGTCGACCTTCTTATCGATAGATACCTGGGTAGCTGTTACGTACAGCTAGTGCCGCTGACGTGCTTGTGGTTAAACCCACTGCCAGAGTACTGTCGAGTCTTTAGAGTCCCACACAGAGGGTTTTCCAGCTTCGGGCGAAACGATGTAGAGGTCGTATGGTTTAACGATAGGGTTCGATCACTTACGCGTATTTGTGCACGTGTGATATTCGAGCGGACAATACTATTGGGCTTTGGTTTAAGCCGGATCCCAGTATTTGATTATTGAATTAGTTTTGTCTCATTGTATTCATGCTTCTCGGAACACGGATGCGGGTATGTATATACGGATAAGAGGGGGTATAGAAGGAGACACCTCATTAGGGTTTTAACCATTGACTTGATCAAAACAAATATGAGGTGGAGAAAAGTATATGTTATTTTTGGTAAATGATAATTTTGTGGCATGGCTACTTGGGTTGACAATTTGACTTGGACTGACTTTTTGACTTTAGATATTTTTGTGAGATATTTTGTGAACTAGATATTTTGATGAGATATTTTATTGTGCCATGGTTATGGTCATGTCAAGCTATCCATTTCATTTATTAATTATCATTTATCAAAAACATCTCTCTTTCCTCAAGAGATCACTATCTCCTTCTTCCTCGCAAAACCCTAGTGTCTCATGTGTTGAGAATCAAGGGTTAATAAGACTAAGCTATCCAAAATCACACTCTACTCATTCTAGGTTACTTAGTTTAGCACACCAAGTGATCTTGTTGCCTCAACCTGGAGGTTTAGCTCAAGGTTGGAACTCTCGGGTGGATCTTCTACAACTTCGAGAAGCCGACGAGGAGGTGCTATCCATTTCCACTCCAAGGAGCTCGCTAGGTGAAGGAGGACAGCGGGAAGACAAGAAGAACTTGAAACTTTAGGTATAATCTTCTTTCATAGTAGATAAAAGCTCTAGTTAGTTTGTTAGTTATGATTTAGCTAAGATCCTGGAGTTCAAGTCAATGTTACCTTATTTGTAAAAATTGTTTTTTACCCGTTCCACCTCCCCGCAAACCCGTAGGGTAGGTGACGTCGACTTACACTAACACCCTAAACTAAATAGCTAATCTAATAGAGAATGACGAAGTAGGATTTTTTCTCACTTTAGAATTAATTTTCTCACTCTTTTTCTTCTCCTCTCAAAAACCTTGAGAGCTAAACACTTGATGTTGAAGAAGAAGCAAATAATAGATGAGAGAGTGAATGGCAACCATGGGTAAGAAATATCTCATATCACTCATGTAGAGACTTAACCATGAGTTTAGATAATCGTTGGGTTAATAAATATCTTAAGTAAAATAAAATTAGTGGACTAAGTCTATGCAACTCCAAGCTTCTACAAGCTTCATGCCATGTGACTAATTTCCATCTAATTTGGATTTAATTTAAATAAATAAAGCTCACATTATCATGAGTACGGTGTGAGTCTCTTACCCTATGTAGCTTATGGCATCAAGCATGACACAAAAAGAAATACAATTAATATATATCACATAAATATTAAATGCATAAGTGAGAAAAGAAATGCTTAAGTGAGCTAATACTAGTTAATGTAAATTAATATATCAAATATATAATTATACATTAAATCATTAAATCAACACTTGATTTAATAATCCGGTTATATCTCATATGACCGACTAATATTATTTGTTTCAACTTATCAAATCAACACTTGATTCGATAACCCGGCTATATCTCATATAACCGACCGATAACATATATCGCAAGAATAGAATATGGTATCACATACTCGTATTAATCTCGGTCCCGCACATATCACATATGTGCTCCTACTTCATTTTGCCTGAGCCAGTAAAACCACTGTGTAGGACTCTAAAAACTCGTCAATACGCCGGCAGTAGGTGATGGTCATATCAGGCACCCATAAAGCCGTCTGCAGTATTAGCTGGACATAATGGCTACCCGGGTATTGAGCGATCAGAAGATCAACAAGCAAGCCTGCTCTTACTCCTGAAAAGCCAGTCAGTAACACTACCGTACAGTCCGGTCTTTTCGTTTGATATATCGTATATCTAGTCTAGGGGTGGTAAACATCAGACCCCATTAACTGATAAGTCGTGCCAATGTAAGGCTCATAACGGGTCGAGAAACTACTGATAACACTTATTAGTAATTCTCCGTATCAGCCCTGGTTAGGGACTTCCTGTTATGGCCAATCTAACACAACGCAACATCAACCCCCAATACCGGGAGAGACGAATCCCCTCCTATCGCTTATTGCCTCCATGTGATTCGGGACTGTACCCAAAAGCCATCGTTTTGCACGTTCTCTTGAATCTGGTAATGTGGAAATCAAAGCACAGTGGGAATTACACAAGACTATATGACGATCTCTGGTCTACAGACTAACCTGTACCAGTGTCACCTGAGAACTGCTATCTGACGATAGGTATAATACCAACTAGGAGTTCTCGGCGAGTCCGTTTAGTGTACCCAGTCTCCACTGAGCACCCGTATACCATCTTTGATGTCAAACACCAATGGATGTAGGATCATCCATCGCCCATCATATGGGTCAAGATGCGTATATGCTAGTCTACTCTGGAATATCGATGCCATGTCTCGATATACCCTCGACTAGGAACAATTATAGGATGTACTTGTGGACTACCCTTGGCCCCACTAGTACGATCTCCATCATAGTCCTTGGAGTCAAGTAGACATCCTAAAGGCTTTATCAACATGTGAGAGCAAGACAGTATCATAATACAAGTCAACATATTAAGACAAAGAGCAACCAGATAGCATACTATCATGTCATGCAAGAAAGTCCTCTCTATATATATCCAAGCATCCACTATAATATACATCACATGTACAATAATGGCCTCTAGGGCATACATATAACTAACAATCTCCCACTAGCACTAAGACCAGTTGTTGTAGTATCTCATACCCAACATCCCGAAGAGACTCTCAAATTGTATCTGCGGTATGGCTTTTGTGAGCGGATCCGCCGTGTTGTCCTTCGTGTTAACTCTACTGACCTCGATCTCCCGGTGATCAACTATCTCCCGGATCAGGTGATACCGCCTCAGAATATACCTGGATCACTGTTGGGACCTGGGTTCCTTGGCCAATGCCACTGCTCCATTGTTATCGCAATTCAAAGGTATTGGTTGCTCAATGGACGGAACCACTCCAAGTTCATTTATGAACTTCTTCATCCAGACAGCCTCTTTGGCAACATTGTTGGCAGCGATGTATTCAGCCTCCATCGTCGAGTCTGCCACGGTTTCCTGCTTGGAACTCTTCTAACAAACCGCCCCTCCATTGAGGGTAAAGACAAATCCCGAGACCGACTTAGAGTCGTCCTTATTACTCTGGAAGCTCGAATCGGTAAAGGACTCCACTTGGAGTTCACCGTTACCATACACCAAGAACATCTCTTTAGTCCTTCTCAAGTACTTGAGAATGTTCTTCACAGCTGTCTAGTGACTCTCTCCTGGATCTTCTTGATACCTACTCACTACACTTAGTGAGTATGCTATATCGGGTCTGGTACATAACATCGCGTACATGATAGAGCCTACTGCCGAAGCATAGGGTATCCCTTGCATGCGAGCTCTTTCCAAATCAGTCTTGGGAGACATCTCTTTGGAGAGAGTGAGTCTTGTGATCGTGGGTAAATTCTGACGCTTGGATTCTTCCATAATAAAATACTTTAGTATGGTGTCAATGTACCTGGATTGGGACAATCTCAGTATCCGTTTAGATCTATCTCTATAGATCTTAATCCCCAAGATGTAGGAGGCATCACCTAGATCTTTCATTGAGAATCTTTGTGATAAGAAGAGCTTGACCGAGTGCAGCATAGGAACATCATTTCCTATCAAGAATATGTCATCCACGTACAATACGAGGAAGAAAACCTTACTCTCTGCCACCTTCTTGTATATACAAGGTTCATCTACGTTTTTGATGAAGTCAAACTCTTTGACTACCACATAAAAACAGATGTTCCAACTCCGCGATGCCTGCTTTAACCCGTATATAGATTTAAGCAGCTTGCACAACTTTCCGCTGCTCCCACTGTCCACGAAGCCCTCTGGCTGAGTCATGTACACGCACTCTTCTAAATCACCATTTAGGAAGGTGGTCTTAACATCCATTTGCCAAATTTCATAGTAATGGTATGCAGCGATAGCAAGTAGGATCCGGATGGACTTAAGTATTGCCACTGGAGAAAAGGTTTCATCATAATCCACACCTGGTCGTTGACGAAAACCTTTTGCAACAAGTCTAGCTTTGCAAGTCTCAACTTTTCCATCTACACCAAGTTTCTTCTTAAAGATACATTTGCACCCAATGGGTTTTACAGGAGCAACTTCCAAAGTCCATACTTTGTTGGTTTACATGGATTCCATCTCAGATCGCATTGCATCCAGCCATTTCATAGAGTCCCCGCTCGTGATGGCCTGCTCGAAGATAGTTAGGTCATCATCTTCCATGATGCAATTCTCGCTCCGACCAACAATGAGAAAACCGTAGTATCTCTCAGGTGCATGAGGAACCCTACTAGATCGGTGGAGAGGCTGTGGTTCGTTGGGAACTATTGAATCCTCTGGTTCCAATAAATCATCAGTTGTACTTTGTGCCGCTGGTACTTCTTCCAGCTCTACCTCTTCGCCACTAATTTCTTTTACAAGAAATTCCTTTTCTAAAAAGGTGGCATATTGAGAAACAAACACCTTTTGTTCCTCACCGTGGTAGAAGACATATCCATAGGAATCTTTTGGATATCCCACAAACTTACATAGAGATGATCTTGCCTCGAGCTTGTCCAGATTTTGTTTTTTAACATGGGCCGGACAACCCCGTATCTTAACACGTTTAAAAGATGGTCTCTTCCCATTCCATATTTCATATGGAGTGGTAGGCACCGATTTGGTTGGAACTCTATTCAATAGGTATGCGGCCGTCTCCAGCGCATAACCCCAAAAGGAAATTGGTAACTCAGCAGTGCTCATCATAGAGCGCACCATATCCAATAGGGTACGAATCCACCGCTCCGATACACTGTTGTGCTGTGGTGTATACGGAGGAGTAAGTTGAAAGAGAATCCCATTCTCTTTTAGATAGTCACGGAATTCCGTGCTCAAGTATTCTCCTTCCCGATCGGATCCTAGGATTTAAATACTTTTACCCGTCCGGTTCTCGACTTCATGCTTATATTCATTGAATTTCTCAAAAGCTTCAGACTTTTGTTTCAACAGGAACATATGTACGTATCTTGAGAGATCGTCAGTGAATGTAATGATGTATGAAGAACCATTCCTGGCATGTGTACATATGCGACCGCATACATCACTATGTATCAGTCCTAAGAGTTCCATAACTCTTACTCCGTGTCCAGTAAACGGAGTTTTGGTCATCTTTCCTTTGAGACATGACTGGCAAGTTTCATAAGATGATAATTCAAACGGATTCAAATATCCAACCTTATGTAACTTAGCTAGTCGTGTCGTATTGATATGACCTAGTATATAACGCCACAAGAAGATTCGTTCATTTCTGAATTCTTCATCTTGTGTATGTTTTGTACGTTAAGAACTGTGGTTTGATTTAGAATGTATATGCCATTACTTAGCGAGCCTGATCCAATTAAATTTTGATCCAGGAAGATATTCATAACATTATCCTGTACTACAAAATTATATTCTTCTTTACTTAATAAAGAAATTGATATAAGATTGCATATCAGGGTCGGTATGTAATAGCATTCGTTCAGAATCAATGTATTACCATTTGGTAATACAAGGTGATATTCGCCAACTACTTTGGCCGCAACATTTGCACCATTCCCTACTAGTACGGATTGATCACCTATTCCCAGTTCTTCACCTTTCCTTAGCCCATATAACATATTATATATACGGGATCCCGATCCAGTATCTAATACCCCGGACATAGAGTGTACTAAGAAACAGTTCTCGATGATTAGCACACCCGAAAAAGATGCATCAACATGCTCATTCTTTATTTGGGTGGCGTGGAAATCAGGATATTTTCCTATTTTCTGCTCGGACATATAACAATTATAAGTTGGAGTGGAACCAACGTTCTCTGCTCAGTTTAACAAGTGGGTTCGGTCAATACATCCATATTATTATCTTGATTAAGGCTTGACATAGTTGCTACCTGGAGAGAGAGAAAGAAGAAAACACTTTAGCGTATGCTCTTTTAAGATTAGATTAGTTTATTATCTTATCTAATCAGGATGGCTCCCACTGTTTTTATCAAACCTTCCTTTAAACTCTAAAAGGTAAGACTAGCCGGGATTAATTACACCTTACAAGTTTGCCAATATTTTAGCCAGGCCAGCGTTGATACTTTGAGGGAGGTTCCCCGTGCATTCGCACGGACCTAATTAAAATAAACCTCGTTTTCCCTAGGACGTAACCCCGTTAACACCTTTCTAGACACATACTTGATCGGCTAATTTTAATGTGTAAAATTCTCCCAGGAGTAACTCTTGCTCGTTGTGGGTATCGGGATCCAGCTATCCCATAAAAGGTATGCAATCTCATTGCAAATTTTAACACTTGAAATTCCCGATAATAGTTTTTATGCCTAGTGACTTATGACCTTAACTATGGTCAACAAATCATAAGCACTAGTCAAGTTCTTCCCTTCATTTTGTGATTAATTAAACCCACCCATATGACCCTTAATTATGGTCAACAAAGTCACATGACTGTCCTAATTAATCGCATCATATGCTATGTAGGAAGACATCACTTAGCTACCGTACACTGCGCCTTAACTATGATCAACAAACGCAACACGAATACTAAGTACTCTACATCCTAAAATGACAGAGGGTTACGACAGGTTTTTAGAAAACCTTTTGCATAATGAACTTGATATCGTTGTAGAAACAAGTGATTTTTGAAAAGGAGTGTTTTCGAGGCTTTTTACTAGTTTTGCTAAAGGGGTCACTCCCGGTGAAGGGATCTCAGCTCTTTCCTTATTGAATAAGGTGCAGGATATTCACAAATACCGCTATGTAAAGCAAGAACTATAAGAAGAAATCAAAAGACAAAATTGAGTGGGTTGTAGCATCTGCTAGTTTCGTTAAAGAGGTCACTCCCGGTGAAGGGATCTCGTATCTTTCCTCATCAAATGAGGTGCTGGATATTCTACAAGGAATAACGCTATGCAAAGCAAAAACTAGAGCTACCCTTTTTTAAAATATGATTCTACAACATCTTTTTAGGTTTCTTTCTTTCATTAATCTCATTAATGAAGTCCCATTAATTATGCTTCCTAAGCATCACAGAAGAAACGAAAATACAACGTACTCTTATGCAATCCGTATTCCCCACAGTGTCTCGTTATGCACCGTTAGATTACTTAACTAACGGCATAGCGGGACGGGACTAGCGCGAGTGCAAAACATAAGCAACGTTTATTATATATCATATATACAATAATAAAGCATTCGTTTCACGCATAAAAAGTGATCACATCACAGAATATCAGCAGCAGAAGATAACATATGAAATATTGGATATACTAGGAATTCCGTGTTTTAAATTAAGCCAGTATAAAACATGTATTCCACTGTCGCGATGAATAGCCAAACCCACATCCCTAGACCCCTACGAGAGCGGCAAGCAATCCTACCAATTCTAGAGTTAGGAGACCCGTGTTAGTTATATGTATGCCCTAGAGACCATTATTGTACATGTGATGTATATTATAGTGGATGCTTGGATATATATAGAGAGGACTTTCTTGCTCGACATGATAATATGCTATCTGGTTGCTCTTTATCTTAACTTGTATATGTGATGCTGTCTTGCTCTCACATGTTGATAAAGCCTTTAGGTTATGTACTTGACTACCAGAACTATGATGGAGATCATACTAGTGGGGCCAAGGGTAGTCCACAAGTACACCCTAAAATTTTTCCTAGTTGAGGGTGTATCTAGACAGGGCATCGATATTCCGGAGTAGACTAGCGTATGCGCATCTTGACCCATATGATGGGCGATGGATGATCCCACATCCATGGGTGTTTGACATCAAAGATGGTATACGGGTGCTTGGTGGAGACTGGGTACAATGAACGGACTCACCGAGAACTGCTAGTTGGTATTATACCTATCGTCAGATAGCAGTTCTCTGGTGACACGAGTACATGTTAGTCTGTAGACCCGAGATCATCATAGAGTCTTGTGTGATTTCCACTGTGCTTTGATTTCCACCTTACCACGTTCAATAGAACGTGCAAAACGGTGGTTTTTGGGTACAGTCCTGAATCACATGGAGGCATTGAGCGATAAGAGGGGATTCGTCTCTCCCGGTATTGCGAGTTGATGTTGCGCTGTGTGCGATTGGCCATAACAGGAAAGTCCCTAGCGAGGGCTGATACAGAGATTTACCGATAAGTGTAATCAGTAGTTTCTCGACCTGTTATGAGCCTCACATCGGCATGACTTATCGGCTATTGGGGTCTAACGTTTACCACCCCTAGACTTGATATGCGACATATCAGATGAAGAGACCGGACTGTACGGTAGTGTTACTGACAGGATTTTGCAGGAGTTGGAGCGGGCTAGCTTGCTGATCTTCTGATCGTTCAATACCCGGGTAGCCGTTACGTCCAGCAAGTACCGCTGAAGGCTTGTGGGTGCTTGATGTGATTATCACCTACTGCCGGTGTACTGACGAGTCTTTAGAGTCCTACACAGAGGTTTCACTGGCTCAGGCAAAACGAAGTAGGAGCACATATGTGATTTGTGCGGGACTGAGATTGATATGAATATATGATGCCGTATTCTATTCTCGCGATATAATGTATCGATCGGTTATATGAGATATAGCCAGGTTATCGAATCAATTGTTGATTCGATAATTCGATACGGTATCGGACGGTTATATGAGAGATAGCCGGGTTATCGAATCAAGTGTTGGTTCGATAAGTTGATACTAATTATATTAGTCGGTCATATGAGATATAACTGGATTATTAAATCAAATGTTGATTTAATGATTTAATGTATAATTATATATATGATATATTAATTTACATTAACTAATATTAGCTCACTTAAGCATTTCTTTTTCTCACATGTGCACACTTGATATATATGTGATATATATTAATTGTATTTTATTTATGTTTCATGGTTGATGATACATGCAACATGGGTGTATGAGACCTACACCATGATATTGATAATATAGGGTTTATTTATTTAGAATAAAACAATTATTAGTTGGAAATTTGTCACATGGCATGAAGTTTCATGAAGCTTGGAGGACCATTGACTTGGTCCATTAGTTTTGTCTTATACTAGATATTTATTAACCCAACCATTATCTAAACTCATGGTTGAGTCTCTACAAGAGATACATTAGATATTTTCTCACCCATGGTTGCCATTCTCTCTCACATTTATTATTTACTTCTTCCTCCTCAAAGCCTGCTTCATCATCCTCTACTAGATTAGCACTTTAGTATAGGGTGTTAGCTTCACTAATCCCCCATTAGTGAAGTGGGTAGCTTAGGTTTGTGACTCCTCGACGTAGATCATTTTCGGCTTGGAAAACTTCAAGAGAGCATGCATCTTTCTTCTTGTGGAGCCGTTCGAGAGTCCGTAAGATCGTAACTTGGAGCGAAGGGACTACTACAAGGAGCTAAAGAAGTGAAGGACCGGACTACAAAGGTTGTAATCCCTAATCACTTAGTTGTAATGTGGTTTACAATTTGTTTCGTATGATTTTCTAGTTAAAGATTCTAGTTTAGGGTTCTTTAAAATGGCAAAATTTTGAAAATGGCATGGACGATACCTCCCGAAACCTTGCTGTCTTTCATAGAAACCCTATAGTGGTATCAGAGCCTAGCTAGAGAATTAGAAGTATTGTGTAGGATTACGAAACCGAAACGACTACGAAACTTGAAACACGAGAACCCACTTTCTGTCGAATTTTTAAAGTCTTCAAAAAATATTTTAAACAATGACAGAATGTTGTATGAGATGCAACATGAACACGGTGTAAAATTCAACCCCAGATCTCTGTTTTTGGCCGGCCACAGAGGCTTAAAATCCGGCGAGCTCAGTTATTTCATGGTGTTCTGGGTTGAAATTTTCACTGTGTTCCAAGCTCTGGGGTTTGGTGTTTCAGGTGTTGTTTGTTTTTGCTAATTTTTCCATATGATGTTAACTTTCTGCAAAGGCAACTCGGAGTTTATCGCAGTCGTAATTCTAACAGTTTTTCAGGTTATTTTAGACGGTGTTAAAAAGTTTGATCGGATATGAAATACCCACTTTAAGCCTTGCCGGAAAATTTTCCAAGTGTTGGATTTTTCCTTAGTTTAAAACTTTCAGAAAATCATGCAAGCGATATTGTGGACCCTCTAGAAGAACGAAACCTTAACTCGATTATGTGACCGTCAGAACCACCACTAAACCTTAGGGTTTGTGGTAGTTCAGCGGTGCCACATGTGAGGCATTGGTTGACCCTTCTACGGCTGGTTCATAGGAGCTGTGGCATGTACTGAGTATTTTTAAACTACGGTCAAGTGTTGAGCTTTTTGGGTAATTTTGGGTGGTTTTTGATTCGATCGGAATGTTTGACATTGACTAGCTATTTATGAAATGTGATACAATATATGGAATTCATATAGTTAGGCATGAAATCCAAAGTATGAGATATTTTGAGTTTATGATGTCTAAGGTTATTATGGATTCCTAAAGTTGTAGTCTGACATTTTCTTTTCTGCGACCGTAAGTATTATATGTGGTGTATCGTCGGTTTCGTTGATATATGTCAAAGATAATTGGAATACGCATATTTACTTACGTTGATGACATGCGATGTTATGTGTTGCTGTGATATGTTATATTGGATCGTCGTGTTTTGAATAGCCGAGGGTTTTATGTGAGATGAGAGTTTTTATTTTCATTCATGTAAAATTAATTATATGTAATATTCTTTCATTGGGGCACTTCCGGGTTGAGGATGATGTCACCATTGTTGTATATTATTTAGTTTTCCGCATTAGGATAGACCTAAGGAGGGGAGTACAAGTAGCCGGGTTCTAGAGTCTAGTGGGAGACCAACTCGAGGAGTCGAGTCCGGGTCTTCTAACTCTAGAATTGGTAGGGTTGCTTGCCCCTCTCGTAGGGGTCTAGGGATGCGGGTTTGGCTATTCATCGCGACCGTGGAATCCGTGTTTTACACAGGCTCAAAATAAAACACGGACCTCCTAGTATATCCAATATTTCATATATTTCTTCTGCTTCTCTGTGATGTGATCACTGTGGATTCTGAGAGGAATGGCTATATATTATGTATGAGATATATAATAAATGTTGCTTATGTTTTGCACCCACGCTAGTCCTTTCCCGCTATGCCGTTAGTTAAGTAACCTAACGGTGCATATCAAGACACTGTGGTGAATGCGAATGGCATAAGCGTACGTTGTATTTTCGTTTCATTTTCTGTGATGCTTAGGAAGCTTTAAATGATGGGATTTCATTAATAAGATTAATGAAAATAAAAGAAAACTAAAGATGTTGTAGAATCATATTTTCAAAAAGGGTAGCTCTAGTTTTTTCTTTGCATAGTGGTATTTCTTGTAGAATATCCAGCACCTCATTCGATGAGGAAAGAGCCGAGATCCCTTCACCGGGTGTGACCTCTTTAGCAAAAGCTAGCAGATGCTACAACCCAATCGGTTTTGTTTTTGACTGCTTCTTTTTGTTCTTGCTTTGCATAGCGGTATTTATGAAATATCCCGCACCTTATTCGATAAGGAAAGAGCCGAGATCCCTTCACCGGGAGTGACCTCTTTAGCAAAACTAGTAAAAAGCCTCAAAAATCACTTGTTTCTACAACTATATCAAGTTCATTACGCTCATGGTTTTCTTAAAACCCTGTGTAGCCCTCAGACATTTCAGATAAGTACCACTTAGTATTCGTGCTACATTTGTTGACCTCTGTCAAGGCGTAGTGTGCGGTAGCTGATTGGCATGTGATGCGATTGGATTAGGGTAGTCGTGCGGCCTTGTTGACCTCTATCAAGGGTTGTGCGGGTGGGTTTAATTCAATCATGAAATTCCGGGTTGAACTTGACTAGTGCACTATGGTTTGTTGACTTCTGTCATAGTCATAGCACGCTAGGGGTAAAAGTAATATCAGGAATTTCAAGTGTTGAAATTTGCAATGAGATTGCATACCTTCTATGAGATAGTTGGATCTCGATACCCACTGTGAGCAAAAGTTGCTCCCGGGAGAGTTAATGCATTTTACAATTAGCTAACTCATTAGTTGTCTAGAAAGGTGTAAATGGGGCTACGCCTCTGGGAAAATGAGGTTTATTTTAATTAAGTCCGTACGAAAGTACGGAGAACCACCCTTAGAAGTACCAGCACTGGCCTGGCTGAACAGTTAGCGAAGTTGTAGAATGCTATTAATCCTGGCTGAATTTTCTTTTTAAAGGTTTGAAGGAAAATTTGAGAATAGCAGTGGGAGAAATCGATTAGATATGATAAATAACCAATCTAATCTTTGCAAGAGCATACGCTAAGTGTTTTCTTTTCTCTCTCCAGAGGTAGCGACCATGTCAGGCCTTAGTCAAGATAATAATATGGATGTATTGATCGAACCCGCTTGTTATGCTGAGCAGGGGAACGTTGGTTCCGTTCATTCTTATAATTGTTATAAGATTGAACAAGGAATAGGGACATATCCGGATTCCAACGCTGCCCAAACGAAGAATGAGCATGTTGATGCATCTTCTTCGGGTATGTTAGTCACCGAGAATTGTTTCTCAGTACACTCTACGTCCTGAGTATTAGATACCGGATCGGGATCCCACATATGTAATAAGTTGCATGGGCTAAGGAAAGGTAGAGAACTGGGAGAGGGCGATCATTCCGTAAGAGTATGGAATGGTGCAAATGTTGCAGCCAAAGCAGTTGGCGAATATCACCTTGTATATGGTAATACATTGATTTTGAACGAATGCAATTATATACCGACCCTGATATGCAATCTTATATCAGTTTCTTTATTGAGTAAAGAAGGATATAATTTTGTAGTAAGGGATAATATTATAAGCATCTTCCTTAATCAAAAATTGATTGGATTAGGCTCATTGATTAATGGCATATACATTCTAAATCAAACCACAGTCCTTAACATACAAAACAAACACAAGAGAAAGAGTTCAGAAATGAAAGAATCCTTCTTGTGGCATTGTAGACTAGGCCATATCAATACGATATGACTAGCTAAGTTACATAAAAATGGATATTTGAATTCGTTTAAATTTTCATCTTATGACACTTGCCAGTCATGTCTCAAAGGCAAAATGACCAAAACTCCGTTTACAGGACACGGAGAAGAGTTACGGAACTCTTCGGACTGATACATAGTGATGTATGTGGTCCCATGTCTACACATGCCAGGGATGGTTCATCGTACTTCATTACATTCACTGATGATCTCTCAAGATACAGGCATATGTTCCTGTTGAAACACAAGTCTGAAGCTTTTGATAAATTCAAAGAATATAAGCACGAAGTCGAGAACCGAACGGGTAAAAGAATTAAAATCCTTCGATCCGATCGGGGAGGAGAATACTTGAGCACGGAATTCCGTGACTATCTAAAAGAGAATGTGATTCTCTCTCAGCTTACTCCTCTGTATACACCACAGCACAACGGTGTATCGGAACGGAGGAATCGCACTCTATTAGATATGGTGCGCTCTATGATGAATACCGCTGAGTTGCTTATTTTCTTTTTAGGTTATGCGCTTGAAATAGCAGCATACCTATTGAATCAGGTTCCATCAAATTCTGTACCTACCACACCATATGAGATATGTAGTGGGAAGAGACCATATCTTAAACGAGTTAAGATATGGGGTTGTCCGGCCTATGTCAAAAGACAAAATCCGGAAAAACTTGAGGTACGATCAGTTCATTGTAAGTTTGTTGGATATCCTAAACATTCAAATGGATATCTATTCTACCACAGTGAACAACAAAAGGTGTTAGTTGCTCAACATGCCACCTTTTTAGAAAAGAAATTTCTTGCGAAAGAAATTAGTGGCGAAGAGGTAGAGGTGGAAGAAGTTCCAGCAGAACAAACTACAACTGATGATTTATTGGAACCAGAGGATTCGATAGTTCCAAACGAACCTCAGCCTCTCCGCCGATCTAGTAGGGTTCCTCTTCCACCTGAGAGATACTACGGTTTTTTTGTTGATAGTGGGAGTGAGGACTGCATCTGGAAGATGATGACCCAAATATCTTCGAGCAGGCCATCACAAGTGGGGACTCTGTCAAATGTCTAGATGCAATGAGATCTGAGATGGAATCCATGTACACCAAAAAAGTATGGACTTTGGAAGTTGCTCCTGAAGGGGTAAAACGCATCGGGAGCGAATGGATCTTTAAGAAGAAACTTGGTGTAGATGGAAAAGTTGAGACTTTAAAAGCTAGACATGTTGCAAAAGGATTTCGTCAAAGACCAGGTGTGGACTATGATGAAACCTTTTCTCCAGTAGCTATGCTTAAATCCATCCGTATCCTACTTGCTATTGCTGCATATCATGACTACGAAATCTAGCAAATGGATGTTAAGACCGCAATTCTAAATGGTGATTTAAAAGAGTGCGTGTACATGACTCAGCCAGAGGGCTTTGTAGACAATGGCAGCAGTGTGAAGGTGTGCAAGCTGCTTAAATCCATTTATGGGTTTAAAAAAGCATCTTGGAGTTAGAACATCTATTTTGATGTTGTAGTCAAAGAGTTTGACTTCATCAAAATTGTAGATGAACCTTGCATATACAAGAAGGTTGCAAAGAGTAAGGTTGTCTTCCTTGTATTGTATGTGGATGACATACTCTTGATAGGAAATGATGTTCCTATACTGCACTCGGTCAAGCTCTTCTTATCACAAAGATTCTCAATGAAAGATCAAGTTGATGCCTCTTACATCCTGGGGATTAAGATCTATAGAGATAGATTTAAACGGAAACTGGGATTGTCCCAATCCAGGTACATTGACACCATTCTAAAGAGGTTTAGTATGGAAGAATCCAAGCGTTGGTTTTTACCCACGATCTCAGGACTCACTCTCTCCAAAAAGATGTCTCCCAAGGCTGATTTGGAGAAAGCCCGCATGCAAGGGATACCCTATGCTTCGGCAGCAGGCTCTATCATGTACGCGATGCTATGTACCAGACCCGATGTAGCATACTCACTACGTGTAGTGAGTAGGTATCAAGCAAATCCAGGAGAGAGTCACTGGACAGCTGTGAAGAGCATTCTCAAGTACTTGAGAAGGACTAAAGAGATGCTCTTGGTGTATGGTAATGGAGAACTCCATGTAGAGTCCTTTACCGATTCGAGCTTCCAGAGTGATAAGGACGACTCTAAGTCGAGCTCGGGATTTGTCTTCACCCTCAATGGAAGGGAGGTTTGTTAGAAGAGTTCTAAACAGGAAACCATGGCAGACTCGACGATTGAGGCTGAATACATCGCTGCCAACGATGCTGCCAAAGAGGCTGTCTGGATGAAGAAGTTCATAACTGAACTTGGAGTGGTTCTGTCTATTGTGCATCCAATACTTTTGTATTGCGATAACAATGGAGTAGTGGCCTTGTCCAAGGAACCTAGGTCCCATCAGCGATCCAGGCAAATTCTGAGGCGGTATTACCAGATCCGGGAGATAGTTGACCGCCGGGAGATCGAGGTCAGGAGAGTTGACACGAAGGACAACACGGCGGATCCACTCACCAAGGCTATTCCCCAGATACAATTTGAGAGACTCTTCGAGATGTTCGATATGAGATACTACAACAACTGGCCTTAGTGCAAGTAGGAGATTGTTAGTTATATGTATGCCCTAGAGGCCATTATTGTACATGTATTGTATATTATAGTGGATGCTTGGATATATATAGAGAGGACTTTCTTGCTCGACATGATAGTATGCTATCTGGTTGCTCTTTATCTTAACATGTTGACTTGTATATATGATGCTGTCTTGCTCTCATTGCAGGGTTACCTAAGATGGCAGCAAGGTTTTGGGTGGCATCGTCCATGCCAAATTCAAATTTTTGTTGTTTTAGCTAACCCTAACTTAGAATCGTTTGTTAGTTATGTATATGCCCTAGAGGCCATTGTTGTACATATGATGTATATTATAATGGATGCTTGGATATATATAGAGAAGACTTTCTTGCTCGTCATGATAGTATGCTATTTGGTTTCACTTTATCTTAACATGTTGACTTGTACTGGTTTACTGTTTTTCTCTCACATGTTGATAAAGCCCTTAGGATCTGTACTCGACTACTGGGACTATGATGAGATCATACTAGTGGGGCCACGGTAGTCGATGAGTACATCCTATAACAGTTCCTAGTCGCGGGTATATCGAGACAGGGCATCGATACACCAGAGTAGACTAGCGTATACGCATCTTGACCCATATGATGTGCGATGGATGATCCCATATCCATCGGTGTTTGACATCAGAGATGGTGTACGGGTGCTCAGTGGAGACTGGGTACACTGGACGGACTCGCAGAGAACTCCCAGATGGTGATATACCACACGTCAGATGGCAGTTCTCCGGTGACACTGGTACAGGGTAGTCTGTAGACCCGAGATCGTCATAGAGTCTTGTGTGATTCCCACTGTGCTTTGATTTCCACCTTACCACGTCCAAGAGGGAGTGCAAAACGGTGGCTTTTGGGTACAGTCCCGAATCATATGGAGGCAATGAGCGATAGGAGGGGATTCGTCTCTCCCGGTATAGGGAGTTGATGTTGTGCTGTGTTCGATTGGCTATAACTGGAAGTCCATGGCCAGGGCTGATATAGAGATTTACTGATAAGTGTTACTAGTAGTTTCTCGACCCGTTATGAGCCACACATCGACACGACTTATCGGTTACTGGGGTCTGACGTTTACCACCCCTAGACTTGATATGCGACATATCAGACGAACAGACCGGACTGTATGGGAGTGTTACTGATTGGATTCACAGGAGAACGCACAGGCTAGCTTGTTGATCTTCTGATCGCTCAATACCTGGGTGGCTGTTATGTTTAGCTGACCGCTTGCAGCTTGTGGGTGTTTGATATGATCATCACCTGCTACCGGCGTATTGACGATTCTTTAGAGTCCTACACAGAGGTTTCTTGGCTCAGGCGAAACGGAGTAGAGGCGCATATGTGATATGTGCAGGACCGAGGATAATGCGATATGAGATACCGTATTATATTCTCGCGATATTTAGATATGAACCGGGACATCGGATCAAGTGTTGATTCGATAAATCGGTACATGATATATTAGTCGGTTATATTCGATATAGCCGGATCATCGAATTAAGTGTTGATTTGATGATTTAATGTATAATAATATATATGATATATTGTATTACATTATCTAATATTGGCTTGCTTTATTATTTCATTTTCTCACTGGATGATACATTGATATATATGCGATATATGTTAATTGTATTATTTTCTTTTGTTGCAAATATATAATATATATGTGATATATATTATTGTGACATGATATGATTTATTATTAAACATGTTTAAGGATGATTAAATGGGATTAGGGTTTGATTAGGGTTAGCTTCTTCTTGCACCTTCTAGAAGCTTTGTTTTTGTCATGCTTAAGATATTATGGTTGATATTTTTACATGACTCATAACTTAACCTAACCAAACCCTAACTCTAGTTTATTCTCTACAAACTATTAGCCACTCATCCTTGACCATGGTTGATATATCAATCATATACATTTCTTTCTATTCATCACAAAAGGAATTATAATTTCCATTATTATCTTCTTCTCTCTTGATTTTGAGCTCACTAGAAATTCATTTTGTGATGATAAATTATGAGAAAATGATTTAAAAAGAAAGCATAAATACTACTCTCTCATCCTCATCTCATCTAGCCCATGAGATTGGTGTGTTCATCTCTTTACGGTGAGAAAGCTTGAGTTATTGATACTTCGACGTAGATCATTGGAGATTTGGAACACTTCAAGCTAGCATGGATCGTTCGAGTCGTGGAGCCTCTCTTGAATCCGGGAGATCATGGATCGCGGCGAAGGGACTTCTACTCGGAGCTTGTGAAGCGAAGGAGCGGACTACAAAGATTGTAATCCCTCACACTTAGATAAAAAGATGTTATCTTGCATGCTTAACCCTAATTATCTAGCAAAGATCCTGTCTTTGGGTTGTTCGGCACATGTAAAATTTTATTCGTGCATGTTTGATGCGTTATGAACCTTCACAAGTGTGCCTAGGAACCCTACAGTGGTATCAGAGCCTAGCTAGAGCATTAGGCGATGTGTTTACGAAATTAAAACTCCGATCGAACCCGAACCGATGAATATAACCCCCTCTCTGGAAATTTTTCAAAATCTGGGATTTTTCTAAATTAAAAATACTTTAAAAAATCAGCAGGGAATTCTAAGAATTACCATGAAACATGGGCCCACAAATCTACTAAACCGCGGCGGAACCGCGGCGGAAACCTGCTTCCCGCGGCGGTTCCGCGGCCGATTTATGGGATTGTGACACGTGGCTTCATGGTATTATCCGTAGGTGCTTGTTGATGCTTCTGGGTATTTTTAAATGTGATTCAAGTGTTGTTTTATCTGGGGTTTATTTTGTAATCGTAGATTCGATCAGAAAATTTAAATTCGTTATTATTTCCGGATATTTAGAAACTGTTAAACTATTTGAACGGATATCATTAACCATCTTTATCCCGGCACGGCAAACTTTCAAGTGTTGAATTTTTATCGGGTTTAAATCTTTCGGAGAAATTGTACAAGTTAAGCGGTGGACCCTCTAGAAGACCACAAACCTTAACTCGATTATGTGACCGTCTTGAACTGCCTTTTGAACCTTCGGGTTTGGGGCAGTACGGCGTGCCACATGTGAGGCGTTGGCTTGACCCTTCTACAGCTGGATCACTGGTACTGTGACATATTCTGGGATTATTTGAACTTCGCTCAAGTGCTGAGCACTTTAGGAAATTTTGGGTATTTGATTATCTGTTCGAAAAGTTTAATACTGTCTATTTATCTGGAATGTGATACAATATGTGGAATTCATAGAGTTAAGCATGAAATGCGAAGTATGTGATATTTCGGATTTACGATGTCTAAAGTGATTGTGGATTCCAAATGTTGTAGTTTTACACTTTCTTTTCTGTGACCGTAAGTGTAATATGTGATATCGCCGGTTTCGTTGCTATATGTCAACGACAATTGGGATGCGCATATTTACTTACGTTGATGATATGTGATATTATGTGTTGCTGTGATATGTTATATTGGATCGTCGCGTTTTGAATAGCCGGGGGTTTTATGTGAGATGAGGGTTTTTATTTTCATTCATGTAAAATTCATTTGTAATGTAATATTCTTTTATTTGGGACACTTCCAGGTTGAGGTTGATGTCAACCTTGTATATTATTTACTTTTCCGCATTAGGTAGACCCAAGGTGGGGAGCACAAGTAACCGGGTTCTAGGGTCCAGTGGGAGACCATCTCGAGGAGTCGAGACCGGCTCTCCTAACCCTAGAATTGGCAATATTACTTGACGCTCTCGTACGGGTCTTGGGATGTGGGTTTGGCTATTCGTCGCGACCGTGGAATGCGTGTTTTATACAGGCTCGTATTGAAAACACGGACGTCCTAGTATATCCAATATTTCATATATGTTCTTCTGCTGCAATGTTCTGTGATGAGATCATATTACTGCCTAAGACGAATGCTTATACTATATATATATGCTGATATATAAATATTACTGCTTTCGTTTCTTCTGTGATGCTTAGGAAGCATAAGCTGATGGGATTTTATTAATGAGATTAATAAAAAGAAAAGAAACCTAAAGATGTTGTAGAATCAAAACTTTATAAAAGGGGTAGCTACAGTTTTGCTTTGCACAGTGGTAGATATGATATGCCCTGCACCTTATTCGATGAGGAAAGAGCCGAGATCCCTTCACCGGGAGTGACCTCTTTAGTGAAACTGGCAGATGCTACAAACTCGCGGTTTAGTTTTTGACAGCTTATATAGTTCTTGCTTTGCACAGCGATATATATGATATATCCTGCACCTTATTCGATAGGGAAAGAGCCGAGATCCCTTCACCGGGAGTGACCTCTTTAGCGAAACTAGAAGCCTCAAAAACACTCCTTTTCAAAAACCACATGATTCTACGACGATATCTAGTTCATTACGCTCAGGGTTTTTCTGAAAAACCTGCGTAGCCCTCCGTCATTTCAGATAGATATTATTTAGTATTCGTGCTACGCTTGTTGGCCTTCGTCAAGGCGTAGTGTGCGGTAGCTAACTAGTATTTATCTGTTTATGCATATGATGCAGATTGGATTAAGGTAGTCGTGCGACTTTGTTGGCCTGCGTCAAGGGTCGTGCGGGTGGGTTTAATTCAATCAAGAAATGACGGGTTGAACTTGACTAGCGCACTATGGTTTGTTGGCCTGCGTCAAGGTCATAGGACACTAGGGGCAAAATATTATCGGGAATTTCAAGTGTTGAAATTTGCAATGAGATTGCATACCTTCTATGAGATAGTTGGATCCCGATACCCACTGCGAGTAAGAGTTACTCCTGGGAGAGTTTTACACAGGACAATTAGCCGATCAAGTAGGTGTCTAGAAAAGTGTTAACGGGGTTACGCCTCTGGGAAAACGAGGTTTACTTTAATTAGGTCCGTGCGAAAGCACGGGGAACCTCCCTCAAAGTACCGACACTGATCTGGCTGAAAGATTGACGAAATTGTAGGGTGTAATTAATCCCAGCTAATCTTACCTTTTAGGGTTTGAAGGTAGATTTGATAAAAACAGTGGGAGACATCCTGATTAGATAAGATAATAACCAATCTAATCTTGCAAGAGCATACGCTAAAGTGTTTTCTTCTCTCTCTCTCCAGGTAGAGACCATGTCAGGCCATAATCAAGATAATAATATGGATGTATTGACAGAACCCGATTATTGTACTGAGCAAGGGAACGTTGGACCCGTTCTTTCTTATAAGAGTTATAAGACTGAACAGGAAACAGGAGAATATCTAGATTCTCAAGCCGCCCAAAAGAACATGCATGTTGATGCATCTTCTTCGGGTGTGTTAGTTATTGAGAACTGTTTCTCAGTTCACCCTACGTCCTGGGTATTAGATACCGGATAAGGATCCCACATATGTAAATTGTTACATGGGCTACGAAAAGATAGAGAACTGGGAAAAAGTGATCATTCCGTTCAAGTAGGGAACGGTGCAAGTATTGTAGCCAAAGCTGTTGGCGAATATCACCTTGTATTACCAAGTCGTAATACACTGATTCTAAATGAGTGCTATTATATACCGAACATGATGTGCAATATTATATCAGTTTCTTTATTAAGTAAAGAAGGATATAATTTTGTAGTAAAGGATAATGTTATGAACATATTCCTAGATCAAAAGTTGATTGCATCAGGCTCGTTACATAATGGCATATTCATTCTGAATCAGAATACAGTCCTGAAAAAACACACACAAGAGGAAAAGTTCAGATATGAACGAATCCTACTTGTGGCATTGTAGACTTGGTCATATCAATGCGACACGACTGGCTAAGTTACATTAGGATGGTTATTTGAATTCGTTCGAATTATCATCTTATGATACTTTCCATTCATGTCTCAAAGGAAAAATGACCAAAGCTCCGTTTAGTGGACACGGAGAAAGAGTTACTGAACTCTTAGGACTGATACATAGTGATGTATGTGGTCCGATGTCTACGCATGCCAGGAACGGTTCTTCCTACTTCATTACATTCACTGACGATCTCTCAAGATTCGGATATGTGTTCCTGATGAAACACAAGTCTGAAGCTTTTGAGAAATTCAGAGAATATAAGCACGAAGTAGAGAACCAAACGGGCAAAAGTATTAAGATTCTTTGATCTGATCGAGGAGGTGAATACTTAAGCAATGAGTTCCTAGATTATCTAAAAGAGAATGGGATTCTCTCTCAGCTTACTCCTCCTTATACACTACAGCACAACGGTGTATCGGAGCGGAGGAATCGCACCCTATTAGATATGGTGCGCTCGATGATGAGTACAGCTGAGTTACCTATTTTCTTCTGGGGGTATGCACTGGAGACAGCTGCAGACCTATTGAATATGGTTCCCACCAAATCTGTGCCAACCACTCCATATGAGATATGGAAAGGAAAGAGACCATATCTTAATTATGTTAGGATATGGGATTGTCCGGCATATGTGAAAACACAAAATCCGGACAAACTCGGCGCAAAGTCTATTCTGTGCAAGTTTATTGGATATCCCAAACATTCGCGCGGGTATATCTTCTACCATACCGAAGAACAAAAGTTGTTTGTTTCTCGGCACGCCACCTTTTTAGAAAAGGAATTTCTTGCAAAAGAAATTAGTGGCTTTGAGGTAGAACTGGAAGAAGTTCCAGCAGAAAAAACTACAACAGATGATTTAGTGGAACCAGAGGATTCAGTAATACCCGACGAACCCCAGCCTCTCCGCCGATCTAGTAGGGTTTCTCATCCACCTGAGAGATACTACGGTTTTCTCATTGATGGTGGAAGCGAGGATTGCATCATGGATGATGATGACCCGACTAGTTTCGAGCAGGCCATCACGAGTGGTGACTCTGTGAAATGGCTGGATGCAATGCGATCTGAGATGGAATCCATGTACACCAACAAAGTATGGACTTTGGAAAATGCTCCTGAAGGGGTAAAACCCATTGGGAGCAAGTGGATCTTTAAAAAGAAATTTGGTGTAGATGGAAAGGTTGAGACTTTCAAAGCTAGACTTGTACCAAAGGGTTTTCGTCAACGACCAGGTGTGGATTATGACGAAACCTTTTCTCCAGTAGCTATGCTTAAGTCCATCCGGATCTTACTTGCCATTGCTGCATACCATGACTACGAAATCTAGCAAATGGATGTTAAGACCGCCTTTCTAAACGGTGATTTAGAAGAGAACGTGTACATGACTCAGCCAGAGGGCTTCGTAGATAGTGGGAGCAGCGGAAAGGTGTGGAAGCTGCTTATATCCATTTATGGGTTAAAGCAAGCATCGCGGAGTTGGAACATCTGTTTTGATGTTGTAGTCAAAGAGTTTGACTTCATCAAAAATATAGATGAACCTTGTATCTATAAGAAGGTAGCAGAGGGTAAGGTTGTCTTCCTCGTATTGTACGTGGATGACATACTCTTGATAGGAAATGATATTCCTATGCTGCAATCAGTCAAGCTCTTCTTATCACATAGATTCTCAATGAAAGATCTAGGTGATGCCTCCTGCATATTGGGAATCATGATCTATAGAGATAGATCTAAAAGGATACTGGGATTGTCCCAATCCAGGTACATTGACACCATACTAAAGAGCTTTAGTATGGAAGAATCCAAGCGTAGGAACCAACCCACGATCTCTGGACTCACTCTCTCCAAAGAGATGTCTCCCAAGACTGATTTAGAGAGAGCTCGCATGCAAGGAATACCCTATGCTTCGGCAGTAGGCTCTATCATGTATGCGATGCTATGTACCAGACCCGATGTGGCATACTCACTAAGTGTAGTAAGTCGGTATCAAGCAGATCCTGGAGAGAGTCACTGGACAACTGTGAAGAACATTCTCAAGTACTTGCGAAGGACTAAGGAGATGTTCTTGGTGTATGGTAACGGAGAACTCCAGGTGGAGTCCTTTACCGATTCCAGCTTCCAAAGTGATAAGGACGACTCTAAGTCGCACTCGGGATTTGTTTTTACCCTCAATGGAGGGGCGGTATGTTAGAAGAGTTCCAAACAGGATACCGTTGCAGACTCGACGATGGAGGCTGAATACATCGCTGCCAACGATGCTGCCAAAGAGGCTGTCTGGATCAAGAAGTTCATTAGTGAACTTGGTGTGGTTCCATCCATTGAGCATCCAATACCTCTGTATTGCGATAACAATGGAGCTGTGGCTTTGGCCAAAGAACCCAGATCCCATCAGAAGTCCAGACATATTCTGAGGCGGTATCACCTGATCAGGGAGATAGTTGATCGCCGGGAGATCGAGGTCAGGAGAGTAGATACGAAGGATAACACTGTGGATCCATTCACGAAGGCTATTCCCCAGATACAGTTTGAGAGATTATTCGGGATGCTAGGTATGAGATACTACAGCAGCTGGCCTTAGTGCAAGTGGGAGATTGTTAGTTATGTATATGCCCTAGAGGCCATTGTTGTACATATGATGTATATTATAATGGATGCTTGGATATATATAGAGATGACTTTCTTGCTCGTCATGATAGTATGCTATTTGGTTTCACTTTATCTTAACATGTTGACTTGTACTGGTTTACTGTTTTTCTCTTACATGTTGATAAAGCCCTTAGGATCTGTACTCGACTACTGGGACTATGATGAGATCATACTAGTGGGGCCACGGTAGTCGATGAGTACATCCTATAACAGTTCCTAGTCGCGGGTATATCGAGACAGGGCATCGATACACCAGAGTAGACTAGCGTATACGCATCTTGACCCATATGATGGGCGATGGATGATCCCATATCCATCGGTGTTTGACATCAGAGATGGTGTACGGGTGCTCAGTGGAGACTGGGTACACTGGACGGACTCGCCGAGAACTCCCAGATGGTGATATACCACACGTCAGATGGCAGTTCTCTGGTGACACTGGTACAGGGTAGTCTGTAGACTCGAGATCGTCATAGAGTCTTGTGTGATTCCCACTGTGCTTTGATTTCCACCTTACCACGTCCAAGAGGGCGTGCAAAACGGTGGCTTTTGGGTACAGTCCCGAATCATATGGAGGCAATGAGCGATAGGAGGGGATTCGTCTCTCCCGATATAGGGAGTTGATGTTGTGCTGTTTTCGATTGGCTATAACTGGAAGTCCCTGGCCTGGGCTGATATAGAGATTTACTGGAAAGTGTTACGAGTAGTTTCTCGACCCGTTATGAGCCACACATCGACACAACTTATCGGTTACTGGGGTCTGACGTTTACCACCCCTAGACTTGATATGCGACATATCAGACGAACAGACCGGACTGTACGGGAGTGTTACTGATTGGATTCACAGGAGAACGCACAGGCTAGCTTGTTGATCTTCTGATCGCTCAATACCTGGGTGGCTGTTACGTTTAGCTGACCGCTTGCAGCTTGTGGGTGTTTGATATGATCATCACCTGCTACCGGCGTATTGACGATTCTTTAGAGTCCTACACAGAGGTTTCTTGGCTCAGGCGAAACGGAATAGAGGCACATATGTGATATGTGCAGGACCGAGGATAATGCGATATGAGATACCGTATTATATTCTCGCGATATTTAGATATGAACCGGGACATCGGATCAAGTGTTGATTCGATTAGTCGGTACATGATATATTAGTCGGTTATATTCGATATAGCCGGATCATCGAATTAAGTGTTGATTTGATGATTTAATGTATAATAATTTATATGATATATTGTATTACATTATCTAATATTGGCTTGCTTTATTATTTCATTTTCTCACTGGATGATACATTGATATATATGCGATATATGTTAATTGTATTATTTTCTTTTGTTGCAAATATATAATGTATATGTGATATATATTATTGTGACATGATATGATTTATTATTAAACATGTTTAAGGATGATTAAATGGGATTAGGGTTTGATTAGGGTTAGCTTCTTCTTGCACTTTCTAGAAGCTTTGTTTTTGTCATGCTTAAGATATTATGGTTGATATTTTTACATGACTCATAACTTAACCTAACCAAACCCTAACTCTAGCTTATTCTCTACAAACTATTAGCCACTCATCCTTGACCATGGTTGATATATCAATCATATACATTTCTTTCTATTCATCACAAAAGGAATTATCATTTCCATTATCATCTTCTTCTCTCTTGATTTTGAGCTCACTAGAAATTCATTTTGTGATGATAAATTATGAGAAAATGATTTAAAAAGAAAGCATAAATACTACTCTCTCATCCTCATCTCATCTAGCCCATGAGATTAGTGCGTTCATCTCTTTAGAGTGAGAAAGCTTGAGTTATTGATACTTCGACGTAGATCATCGGAGATTTGGAATATTTCAAGCTAGCATGGATCGTTCGAGTCGTGGAGCCTCTCTTGAGTCCTGGAGATCATGGATCGCGGCGAAGGGACTTCTAGTCGGAGCTTGTGAAGCGAAGGAGCGGACTACAAAGGTTGTAATCCCTCACACTTAGATAAAAAGATGTTATCTTGCATGCTTAACCCTAATTATCTAGCAAAGATCCTGTCTTTGGGTTTTTCGGCACATGTAAAATTTTATTCGTGCATGTTTGATGCGTTATGAACCTTCACAAGTGTGCCTAGGAACCCTACATCGTTTACTAGAAATCGACGGAAATATAAATGCAAACACTTTGCAAGTCTAGTGTGCAAGGAAAACAACCTTTGTAGACCGGTCCTTCACTTCAATAGCTCCGTGTAGTAGTCCCTTCTCTGCGATCATGAACTCCGGACTTTAGAGAGGCTCCCATAAAGAAACGAACATTCTTTCTTCGAAGACTTCGAGGCTGAAGACGATCTACGTCGAGGAGACACTGACCCAAGGTATCTCTTCACTAATCATGGAATTAGTGAAGCAAACACCCTATACTAAATGGCAAGTAGTAGAAGATGATGAAGTAGGAAGTTTTCTCATATTAGAAATCATTTTCCTATTCAAAATCATCACTTTGTCACAAACTAGAGCAAGCTCAAGAGGAAGACGAAGATGAAGTCAAGTGGTGAAATGAATTATTGTGTGAGGTTAAAAATGCAACCAAGGGTTAAGCATGTCATGCTTAACCCTTGTAGAGAGTTAACCATGGCCATGGGTTAAAGGGTTGGGTTAAACAAATATCCTAAGCTAGACAAAAGAGTGGACAAAGTCAAAGATGCTTACAAGCTTTTACAAGCTTTCAACAAATATCAACCATGCTAAAATCGACAATTTTGAATAACTTAATGATAAATATAAAACCCTAATCTTAACCCTAGCATGGTTCAATCCTCATAAACCCTATTTGCATTTTTGTAACGTTTTAGAAATCGTTTTGCGAATTTTCCATTTTTAGGGTAAAATAGTCGGTGTTTTCCGTTTTAACCCGATTGTGATCAAAATTCTGTATAGACTTGATGGCACCTAGTTTAGCTAGAATAAAGCTAGTGCGCGGGCTTTAAGGGTCAATTGGAAGTTTTGGTTCACATAAAAATTTTCCCTAATTAAAATATTATCTTAATGGTTTATTTATGCACTTTATTAGTGGTAATTACTTTTTGGTTTGGGTTAACTACTACTAATTTATTTTTATGCTAAGTTAATCACTAGATTATGTTTTTAACCTTCTCACCAAAAATATCTAGATATTTATGGTTTTATTGAAAATTTAAAGAAAAGAAAAGAAAAGAAAAGAAAAGAAAAGGTGGCATTTGCATTAATTAACAATTAATCTTGTTTTTAGCTAGAACTTTCTTCATTTTCTTCACAAACTCCCCTCTCCTTGCAATGGCCGGCCCCACCCTTCCCCTTGGTGCCCTTCTTCCTTCTCACCTCTTTTCAACAATTTCTAGTCCAAATAAATCATCAAAAATCCAAATAAATTCATACAAACTCAAATATAATTATTTCCCTTCATTCCATAACCCAAAACAAGCTTTGTTGTTCATTCAAGTGAGGATTTTTGGAGGCTAATCTTTGGATTTTCTAGTTTCAAGTTGTGTTTTTTTGAAGGTATAAATCAAAACCCTAATCTCTTTATGTGTTGTTAATACTTTAATTAGTTTATTTAGATGTTTAATTTAAGCTTTTAATTTCATTTTTAGAATTTCTAGTAAGGGTTTTGTTAATTAAATTAGGGTTTTGATTAGTGAAATGATTAGTTGATAATTTTTGACAAATGAAAACTAAACCAGGTTGCTAGTTTGTTAAATGATATTTTCCTAATTATCTAATTAGCTTAATTACAAACTAGACTTTTACTAAATCCTAATTAGGTGAGATTAAAATTTTAGTAAGGGTATGAATGGTTTAATCTTGCTAATTGGTGAGTTTTGTAAATTCTAGTTTGGTGAAAAACTTGTAGTTTTGAGCTAAAATGAGATATGTTGCTTACTAGATTTCGGTAAGTTTTGGCGTGGATTTCTTTTGACGTTGCGACGTTATTTATATTATATTCCACGTTTATTATTGTGTTTTGAATGCGCGATCGGTACGATCAGGGTCTACGCTTGATAGTTGTGTCGCTTAGCGTTCCTAGCTAGGGTCGTGCCAATGTCGTTCATGTCTATGTGTAGCTTTTGCTCTTGAGTTGGTTTCGTCGTGTCGTTACGCGCGTTAGCCACTTGACAAACACTTGAGAGTATGTTTGGAGTTGGTACGTCGGTCAAACGTAGTTGGTACCTGTTATTGGTCGTTTGCTAATATATACTTGTTATATTGTTATATGCTTTCAGGATCGCAGGCGGGGACTTCAGGCGCTGCAAACAGGGGAAAGCGAGTGGTTGGCTTTACTTAGCCAGGATGGTTGGTGAGTAGATTTAACATCTACAGGGGAATCGCCCGCATGGCGTTATGCGTCTGGGCTAGATTAAATGACTTGACTATTACTTACAAGTATACGGATATTGATTGTGCATGTATACCTTTGTTGCTTATCTCATTTCCTTGTATATGGACTTAGTATTAATGAGACACAACACCATTATTGACGGTTCTTGTTTCACGAGCACTAGCTGTATGCTACACATACACCGTCAATAATTGCCATGAAACGCACAACCCCTATACATATATGATATTGTATTGTTTAGGGACATTGAGACATGATCCCTATTTCCTTTTTTGCATATGACATATAGCATACCTCTATACCTACATGCTTACATATATGCCTTGACATGCTTACATGCTAGTTACCTATATACCAACATGGTATTGTACCCTTAGTGATAGGTATATACACATATAAGACATAGCTACATGTACATCTCGCATACATACTTACACTTATACCTTGAAGGTATTACATCATGATACTTATAGCTAGATACACATATCTTGCTATACCAACATGGTTACGCATATCTGGCTATAGCTACATGTTCATCTTTATTTGATAGTGTATGGACTTGGAGAAATTAGGAACCACATGATATATATTAACTTGTTGCAGTTAAATAGCGGTTTTTCCTTTATATGCTCATATTACTGTTTCATGTTGCATATATTACATTCATGGATTTCATATGATGTTCTCTGATATTTTTACTCCTTAGTATATATAACAGTGGAATGGGACGCTATTATATATGCCTATATATATTAGTGGAATGGGATGCTAATATATATTTATTGATTCATGCATTTATACTTATTCATTACTTGATGTTTTCTGGGTTTGAGGACCGTGGTGGTTTCATGATATTATGCAAGTATTCTTATTCTTTACTTGATATTTGTATGCATCCACTCAGAGATTCGTTTTATACCAATACGTGGAACACAAGTGTCGAGGTGAGACACTTGGGTTTCGAGGAACGTATAAATATCAGAAATCCGATACCTGGATCACGGGTGTCGATACCGGACACTTACGATTCGAGGAACGTATGAATATGAGAAAGACCGATACGTCGATCACGGGTGTCGATACCAGGCACTTACGATTCAAGGAACGTATGGATATGAGTATTTATATGTCGATGCTAGACACTTGTTTCATCATGTTTTGGGGTGTCAATGTTGGACACTCACTTTATATGAAACTTACTCGATACTAGACATTGGATATATAAGATTTACTTGATATTGTGCATTCAAGATATATGAGACTTACTTGATATTGTACATTCAGGATATATGATGTTAGTTATATGTATGCCCTAGAGGCCATTACTATACATAGGATGTATATTGTAGTGGATGCTGGGACATATATAGGGAGGACTTTCTTGCTCGACATGATAGTATGCTATCTGGTTGCCCTTTATCTTAACGTGTACACTGATTGTCTCTATGTTACATGTTGGTAAAGACCTTAGGATGTGTACTTGACTACCTGGACTATGATGCGGATCATACTAGTGGGGGCATGGTAGTCCATAAGTACATCCTTCAAGGTCCCTAGTCGTGGGTGTATCGAGACGGGGCATCGATATACCAGCGTAGACTAGCGTATACCTTCTCAACCCATACAGATGGGCGATGGATGATTCCATATCCATTGGTGTTTGACATCAGAGATGATATACGGGTGCTCAGTGGAGACTGGGTACACTGGACGGACTCGCCGAGAACTCCCAGATGGTATTATACCTTACGTCAGATGGCAGTTCTCTGGTGACACTGGTACAGGTTAGTCTGTAGACCCGAGATCGTCATAGAGTCTTGTGTGATTCCCACTGTGCTTTGATTTCCACCTTACCACGTCCAAGAGGGAGTGCAAAACGGTGGTTTTTGGGTACAGTCCCGAATCACATGGAGGCAATGAGCGATAGGAGGGGATTCGTCTCTCCCGGTATAGGGAGTTGATGTTGCGCTGTGTTCGATTGGCTATAACCGGAAATCCCTGGCCAGGGTTGCTGAGATTTACTGGTAAGTGTTATCAGTAATATCTCGAACTATTATAGACCTCATATCGACATGACTTATCGAGCTATTGGGGTCCGACGTTTACCACCCCTAGGCGAGTTATGCGACATACTAGACGACGAGACCGGACTGTACGGTAAGTGTTACTGGTTGGATTCACAGGAGTGTGAGCGGGCTTGCTCGTCGATCTTCTGATCGCTCAATACCCGGGTGGCCGTTATGTTTAGCAGACCGCTTGAGGCTTGTGGGTGTTTGATATGATCATCACCTACTGCCGGCGTATTTACGAGTCTTTAGAGTCCTACACAGAGGTTTCCTGGCTCAAGCGAAACGAAATAGGAGCACATATGAGATATGTGCGGGACCGAGAATAATGCGTGTATGTGATATCGTATTCTATTCTCGGGATGAATGTATCGAATGGTTGTATGAGATATAACCTAGTTATTGAATCGAGGATTGATTCGATAAGTCGATACATTGGATATTAGTCGGTCATATGCGATATGACCGGATCGTTAAATCAAGTGTTGATTTAATGATTTAATGTATAATTATATATTTGATATATTACTTTGCATTAACTAGTATGGTTTCACTTAAGATGGATTTTCTCACTTCATGTGCACATTGTATATATGATATAGTTTTGTGCACTAGATTGTATCATGTTTGATGATACATGCAAACTTGGGTGTTTGTTTGCTTTAAACTATGATTAGGTTAATGGTTAGGGTTTCATTTACTCATTTATTTACTTTATTCTTTTTGGAAAAATATAATAAAATGGTGGCTTTTTGTTTTATACATGAAGCTTCTTGAAGCTTTGAAAAGCTTTGACCATTTTGTTGTTTTCCTTAACCCTAACGATTTACTTAAACTCTAGTTTATTCTCTACACTTGTTAACTCACCCATGGTTGCAATATGTTGAGGGTCACTTCATTTTCTTTTTGAAAATAATTCATTCTTTTTCTTCTTCTTCATCTTCTTCTTCAAGTAAAGAAAAGAAAAGCTTTCTAGAAAAATGTCAAGTGATGAAATCAAGTGAGAAATCCAATTCTAAAGCGAACCCACTTCCTATTTCTTCATCCTCTACCACTTGCCATGTAGTATAGGGTGTTTTCTTCACAAGTTTCATGACTTGGTGAAGTTGGAGCTTGATCTTGAGTTGCCTCGACGTAAATCATCTTCGGCATCGAAGTCGACGACCTAGCCCGATCATTTCTTCGACGAAACCATCACTAGAGTCCGGGATCCGATGATCGCAGTGGAGGGACATCATCACGGAGCCAAGGAAGTGGAGGACCGGATCTACAAAGGTTGTAGCCCCTTTCACTTTCTAGTTAAGTTGTTAACTTGCATGTTTCCCCTTACCTCTAGTTACGATCTTGCTTAGGGTTACTTGGCACTTGATTAAAATTTTGATTTTGGCATGTTTGATCAGTTGTGGAACCTCTTTAGTGTGCCTAGGAACCCTACAGTGGTATCAGAGCCTTGCTAGAGTCTTAGGCGATGAGTAGACGAAATTAGAAACCCGATCGAACCCCGAAACCCTAGATTTCACCCTTCTCTGTACATTTTTGAAAACAGTGGATTTTTCCATATTAAAAATATCCAAAAAATAAAGCAGGGTTTTCTAGGAGTTACTTTGAAGCACGTGCACCAAACTCGACTAAAGCGCCGCGGAACCGCGGCCCCACCCTAGCATATGCGGCGGTTCCGCGGCCATTTAGGAGCATCTTTTCATTTTCTTTGCACAGTAATTCCTATATCTTAGTGCTGTATTTTTTGGGAATTTTTAATATTTACTCAAGAGTTGAGTTTTCTGGGTTGTATTGGGAGTTCGTAGATTCGATCGGATTGTCTAATTTTTTCTTTGTGTTTTTTCCGGATAATTTAGAATATGTTAAAAAGTTCGACCGGATATAAATACCCACTTTTTCTCCTGCCGGAAAATTTCCAAGTGTTGGATTTTTCCGTGGTTTAAGAACGTTCTAAGTAGTGCAAGTAACGCGATGGTCCCTCTAGAAGACAACAAACCTTAACTTGAATATGTGACCGTCTTGAACTGCCCTTTGAACCTTAGGGTTTGGGGCAGTACGGCGTGCCACATGTGAGGCGTTGGCTTGACCCTTCTACGGCTGGACCGTTGGTACTGAGGCATGAAGTGAATGTTTTTTGAACTTATTTCATGTGTTGAGCTGTTTCGGGAAAACTTGGGTGTTTGATTGTTCGATCGGAAAGTTTAACATTTTCTATTTATCTGGAATGTGATACAATATTTGGAATCCACAAGTAGTTATGAGATAATTAATATGAATGTTATAAACATAGCACTTTAGTCTCACTTGATCGGTTGCCACGGAATTTTGATGCGATCAAAAGTCCGTCGCAATCACGTAGCGTACGCGGATACTCGCCGAATAAACTTAATAGACAACTACACCCCTTAGCCCCGACCAAGTGACTGTAGGAGAACCCCGTCGCCGAAAGCATCCGTTCGGGTGCTCGCGGTAGCGGTGTTCCTCCTTGGTGCACTTCGTCGACGGTATCGGGGGTGCGGCCGTCTACTAATGTTTGCGACGAGCATTCGATCAGGATGTCGGGAATCTTGTTGAATTGCCCGACTTGATATTGAAAAGTGTTTTCGATAATGAGACTAAAATGCGGGGTTTATAATTGTTAGGCATGCGATGTCTAAGGAATTCATTTGGTTAGGCATGTGATGTCTAAAGAGTTTGCGGATTCCAACTGTTGTACTTTTACACTTTCTTTTATGCGACCGAAAGTGTAATATGTGATATCGCCGGTTTCGTTGCTATATGTCAACGACAATTGGGATGGGCATATTTACTTACGTTGATGACATGTGATGTTATGTGTTGCTGGATATGTTATATTGGATCATCGTGTTTGAATAGCCGGGGGTTTTTATGTGAGATGAGTGTTTTTCATTTTCATTCATGTAAAAACTTGTATGTAATATTCTTTTATTGGGGCACTTTCAGGTTGCAGAAGATGTCACCTTTTGTATATTATTTACTCTTCCGCACTAGGATAGACCCAAGGAGGAGGGCACAAGTAACCGGGTTTTGGAGTCCAGTGGGAGACCAACTCAAGGAGTCGAGTCCGGGTCTCCTAACTCTAGAATTGGTAGGGTTGCTTGCCGCTCTCGTAGGGGTCTAGGGGTGTGGGTTTGGCTATTCATCGCGACCGTGGAATCCGTGTTTTATACTGGCTCGTATTGAAAACACGGACGTCCTAGTATATCCAATGTTTCATATGATTCTTCTGCTGCGATATCTGTGATGTGATCATTTGATATGTTGTGATAGATACTGTATATAGTATATATGATATATTATATAGACGTTACTTATGTTTTAAACCTGCGCTAGCCCTGCCCCGCTCTGCCGTTAGTTACCTAACCTAACGGTGCACGAGGGGACATCGTGGCGAATGCGGATGGCATAAGTGTACGTCGTATTTATCTGTGATGTTTAGGTACTTTAATGATGGGACTTCATTAATATGATTAATGAAAGTAAAAGAAACCTAAAGATGTTGTGGAATCTAATTTCAAAAATAAAACAGGTAGCTATAGTTCTTGCTTTGCACAGCGGTATATATGATATATCCTGCAACTTATTTGATGAGGAAAGGGCCGACGATCCCTTCACCGGGAGTGACCCCTTTAGCAATAACTAGCAGATGCTACACACTCGGTTTGTCTTTTTATAGCTTCTATAGTTTCTGCTTTGCACAGTGATATATATGATATATCCCGCTCCTCATTCGACGAGGAAAGGGCCGCCGATCCCTTCACCGGGAGTGACCCCTTTAGCTAAACTAGAAAAGCGTAAAAAACACTCCATTTTAAAATCATTTGATTCTACAACGATATCAAGTTCATTACGCAATAGGTTTTCAGAAAAACCTGTCGTAGCCCTCCGTCATTTCAGATAAGTTGTATATAGTATTCGTACTACATTTGTTGGCTTTCGTCAAGGTGTAGTGTGCGGTAGCTATATGCTGCTTATCTGCTGCATACAATGCGATTGGATTAGGGCAGTCGTGTGGTTTTGTTGGCTTTCGTCAAGGGTCGTGCGGGTGGGTTTAATTCAATCAAGAAATGTACGGGTTGAACTTGACTAGCGGGCTATGGTTTGTTGGCTTTCGTCAAGGTCATAGCACGTTAGGTGCAAAATTATCGGGAATTTCAAGTGTTGAAATTTGCAATGAGATTGCATACCTTCTATGAGATAGTTGGAACCCGATACCCACTGCGAGTAAGAGTTACTCCTGGGAGAGTTTTATAAATTACAATTAGCCGATCAAGTAGGTGTCTAGAAAGGTGTTAACGAGGTTACGCCTCTGGGAAAAACGAGGTTTACATTAATTAGGTTCGTACGAAAGCACGGGGGACCTCCCTCAATGTACCGACACTGGCCTGGCTGGAAGATTGGCGAAGTTGTAGTGTGTAATTAATCCCGGCTAGTCTTTCCTTTTAGGGTTTGAAGCAAGATTTGATAAAAACAGTGGGAGCCATCCTGATTAGATAAAATAATAACCAATCTATTTTTGCAAGAGCGCACGCTGAGTGTTTTCTTCTCTCTCTCTCCAGGTAGCGACCATGTCACGCCTTAATCAAGATAATAATACGGAATATTGACCGAACCCGCTTGTTATACAGAGCTGGGGAACGTTGGTCCCGCTCCAACTTATAATTGTTATATGACAGAGCAGGAAATTGGGGATTACCAGAATTCCCGTGCCGCCCAAACGAAGAAAGTGCATGCTGATGCATCATCTTCGGGTGTGTTCATTACAAAGAACTGTTTCTCAGTGTCCTCTACGTCCTAGGTATTAGATACCAGATCAGGATCCCGTAAATGTAATCCGTTACATGGGCTATGAAAGGTAGAGAACTGAGAACGGGTGATAAGTTTCATGAGACAGAAAACGGGGCAAGTGTTGCGGCCAAGTCTGTTGGTCACTGTCACCCTGTATTCCAAATACATTGATTTTGAACGAATGTTATTAGATACCGAACCTAATATACAAAATCATATCAGTCTCTTTATTTGTAAAGAAATGATAAAATTTTGTATTGTTGGATAATGTTTTGAACATTTCCTATATCAAAAGTTGATCGGTTCAGGCACGTTATCTAAAAGCATTGACGTTCTAAATCCAACTACAGTTCCTAGTATACAGAACACACACAAGAGGAAGAGTTCAGAAATGAACGAATCCTTCTTGAGGGTTTTGTAGACTAGGTCATATCAATGCGACCCGACTAGCTGAAGTTACATATAGATTCATATTTAAATCAGTTTGAATTTACATCTTGTGAAACTTGCCGGTCATGTCACAAAGATAAGATGACCACAGCTCTGTTTATTCGAAACAGAGAAAGAGTTAGTAAACTCTTGGGATGATACATGTTGATGTATGAAGATCCCCTGTCTACATATGTCAAGACCGGTTCTTTGTACTTCATTATATTCTCTGATGATCTCTTTAAATTCAGACATATGTTCCTATTGAAACACAAGTCCGAACCTTTTGAGATATTCACAGAATATAAGTTAGAAGTAGAGAACCAAAACGGGTATAAGTATTATGCCCTTTGATGTGATCAAGGAGGAGAATACTTGAGCACGGAATTCCTGGATTATTCTAAAGGAGAATGAGATTCTCTCTCAGCATTAATCCTCCGTATACACTGAGTATATCGGGGTATACGGGGCGGAGCAATAGCACCCTATGTGATAAGGTGTGCTCTATGATGAGTACTACTGAGTTACCTATTTCCTTTTAGGAGTTATGCACTTGAGAAGCTGCATACCTATTGAATAGGGTTCAAATCAAATCAGTTGCCTACCACTTTATATTTGTTATGATAAGGGAAGAGCCCATATCTTAAGTTTGTTAAGATTTGGGGTTGTCCGGGCTATGTCTAAAAGCAAAATCCGGACAAGCTCGAGGCAAGGTCTGTTATGTAGAACTGGAAAGATTCCAGCTATACAAACTGCAACTGATGATTTGGTAGAACCAAAGGATTCAATTGTTTCCAACGAACCTCAGACTCTCCGCCGATCTAGTAGGGTTCCTCACCCACCTGAGAGTTACTACAGTTTCCTTATGACAGTGGGAGCGAGGATTGCATCATGAGGTGATGACCCAACTAGTTTCGAGCAGGCCATCGAGAGTAGGGACTCTGTAAGAATGGCTAGATGCTTAGCGATCTGAGATGGAATCCATGTACACCAACAAAGTATGGACTTTGGTTGCTATATCTGAAGGGTTAAATCCCCATCAGGAGCAAGTATATCTTGAGAAGATTACTTGGTGTAGACGGAAAAGTTAAGACTTTTGAAGCTAGACTTGTTAAAGTTTTTCGTCATCGACCAGGCGTGGATAATGATGAAACCTTTTCAAGTAGCTATGCTTAAGTCCATCCAGATCCTACTTTCCACGGCAACATACCATAACTACGATATCTGGAGGTTGGGTGTCATGACTGCTTTTCTAAATATTGATTTAGAAGAGAGCGTCTATAAGTACACAGCCAGAGGGCTTCGTAAACAGTGGGACCAGCGGAAACGTGAGCAAGATGCTTTATAGGATAAAGCAGGCATCGCGGAGTTGGAACATCTGTTTTGATGTGGTAGTAAAAAAGTTTGACTTCATCAAAATGGTAGATGAACCTTGTATATACAAAAAGGTAGTAGGGAGTATGGTGGTGATCCTCGTAGAGTACGTGGATGACATACTTTTGATAGGGAAGGAGTTTCCTATGCTACGCTCGGTCAATCTCTTCTTATCACAATGATTCTCCACATAGGATCAAAGTGATACCTACTAAATCCTGGGTTTTGGATCTATGAGATAGATCTAAATGGATGTTAGGATTCTCACTAGATGTAGTGAGATGGTATCAATCGATCCTGGGGAGAATCACTGGAAGTTTTCCAGGATGATAAGGACGACTGAATGTAAGTCACGGGCATTGTCTTTACCCTCTATGGAGGGACGGTATGTTAGAAGAGTTCCAAGCTAGATACCGTGATATACTAGACGATTAAAGGCAAGATACATCGCTACTTAAGATGCTACCAAAGAGGCTGTCTGGGAGTATATTAGTTCATGAGATGAACTTAGTTTCTCCCATTGTGTGACAATGGAGTTGTGGCTTATGCCAAGGAACGTCCGTCCCATCAGTGATCCAGACATATTCTAAGGCAGTGTCACCTGATCATGGAGATGGTTGATCTCCAGGGTGATCGAGGTAAGGAGAGTAAACTCAGAGGACAACACGGCGGATCCACTCATGAAGGCTTTTTCCCAGAGAGAGACTTTTATGGGATGGTTGAGTATGAGATACTACAACCACTGCTATCAAATGGCCCTAGTGCAAGTGGGAGATTGTTAGTTATATGTATGCCCTAGAGGCCATTACTATACATAGGATGTATATTGTAGTGGATGCTGGGACATATATAGGGAGGATTTTCTTGCTCGACATGATAGTATGCTATCTGGTTGCTCTTTATCTTAACGTGTACACTGATTGTCTCTCTGTTACATGTTGGTAAAGCCCTTAGGATGTGTACTTGACTACCTGGACTATGATGCGGATCATACTAGTGGGGGCATGGTATTCCATAAGTACATCCTTCAAGGTCCCTAGTCGTGGGTGTATCGAGACGGGGCATCGATATACCAGCGTAGACTAGCGTATACCTTCTCAAACCATACAGATGGGCGATGGATGATCCCATATCCATTGGTGTTTGACATCAGAGATGATATACGGGTGCTCAGTGGAGACTGGGTACACTGGACGGACTCGCCGAGAACTCCCAGATGGTATTATACCTTATGTCAGATGGCAGTTCTCTGGTGACACTGGTACAGGTTAGTCTGTAGACCCGAGATCGTCATAGAGTCTTGTGTGATTCCCACTGTGCTTTGATTTCCACCTTACCACGTCCAAGAGGGTGTGCAAAACGGTGGTTTTTGGGTACAGTCCCGAATCACATGGAGGCAATGAGCGATAGGAGGGGATTCTTCTCTCCCGGTATAGGGAGTTGATGTTGCACTGTGTTCGATTGGCTATAACCGGAAATCCCTGGTCAGGGTTGCTGAGATTTACTGGTAAGTGTTATCAGTAATATCTCAAACTGTTATAGACCTCATATCGACACGACTTATCGAGCTATTGGGGTCTGACGTTTACCACCCCTAAGCGAGATATGCGACATATCAGATGAAGAGACCGGACTGTACGGTTAGTGTTTTTGGTTGGATTCACAGGAGTGTGAGCGGGCTTGCTCGTCGATCTTCTGATCGTTCAATACCCGGGTGGCCGTTACATTTAGCAGACCGCTTGCGGCTTGTGGGTGTTTGATATGATCATCACCTACTGCCGGCGTATTGACGAGTCTTTAGAGTCCTACACAGAGGTTTCCTGGCTCAAGCAAAACGAAATATGAGCGCATATGAGATATGTGCGGGACCGAGAATAATGCGTGTATGTGATACCGTATTCTATTCTCGCGATGAATGTATCGATTGGTTGTATGCGATATAACCTAGTTATCTAATCGAGGATTGATTCGATAAGTCGATACATTGGATATTAGTCGGTCATATGCGATATGACCGGATCGTTAAATCAAGTGTTGATTTAATGATTTAATGTATAATTATATATTTGATATATTACTTTGCATTAACTAGTATGGGTTCACTTAAGATGGATTTTCTCACTTGATGTGCACATTGTATATATGATATAGTTTTGTGAACTAGATTGTATCATGTTTGATGATACATGCAAACTTGTGTGTATGTTTGCTTTAAACTATGATTAGGTTAATGGTTAGGGTTTCATTTATTCATTTATTTACTTTATTCTTTTTGGCAAAAGATAATAAAATGGTAGCGTTTTGTTTTCTACTTGAAGCTTTGAAAAGCTTTGACCATTTTGTTGTTTTCCTTAACCCTAACCATTTACTTAAACTCTAGTTTATTCTCTACACTTGTTAACTCACCCATGGTTGCAATATGATGAGGGTCACTTCATTTTCTTTTTGAAAATAATTCATTCTTTTTCTTCTTCTTCATCTTCTTCTTCAAGTGAAGAAAAGAAAAGCTTTCTAGAAAAATGTCAAGTGATGAAATCAAGTGAGAAATCCAATTCTAAAGTGAACCCACTTCCTATTTCTTCATCCTCTACCACTTGCCATGTAGTATAGGGTGTTTTCTTCACAAGTTTCATGACTTGGTGAAGTTGGAGCTTGATCTTGAGTTGCCTCGACGTAGATCATCTTCGGCATCGAAGTCGACGACCTAGCCCGATCATTTCTTCGACGAAACCATCGCTAGAGTCCGGGATCCGATGATCGCAGCGGAGGGACATCATCACGGAGCCAAGGAAGTGGAGGACCGGATCTACAAAGGTTGTAGCCCCTTTCACTTTCTAGTTAAGTTGTTAACTTGCATGTTTCGCCTTACCTCTAGTTACGATCTTGCTTAGGGTTACTTGGCACTTGATTAAAATTTTGATTTTAGCATGTTTGATCAGTTGTGGAACATCATTAGTGTGCCTAGGAACCCTACATATGAGACTTACTTGATATTGTACATTCAGGATATATGAGACTTACAGGATATGAGGGCCAATTTAGGGGCTGATTTGAGGAAAAATTTAGGATTTAGATTGTCTTGATGGACTTTGGTCCTGTCACGTGGTCAGGATTCCATGAGAATGACATGTCTTATTCCATACTCCTCATTTATTTTATATGGTTTGCTTCATGTATTAGTAGTATCTGATAGAGTATCTTTCATGACTGTTGCATCTACATATTGCCATTTATTGCTTCATGTATTAGTTGTACCTGATAGAGTACCTTTCATGACTGCTGCATACATATGGCCATTTATTGCTATCAGCTTGCATGTATTAGATTCGCGCTATACGTGCATACTTGCGATTACCTGCATATGTTATTTACTATTCATGAGTTGGCAACTCATGTTGGAGATAGTGCCCTCAGAGTCAATTATTGGGTCACAGGTACGTGATTGCAATGATTGATGGAGGACCTATCCCGGCAGGACAGTCTTACTCGAGATGATAGTATGCTATCTGGTTTACCTTTATCATCGTGTACGGCTTAGGTGACCTGACAAGTCGCTATTACACGTTGGTAGAGCCCCTAGGATTCTTGCTTGACCACCAGCAGTATGAGGGCGATCATATACGTGGGAGCTGGCAGTCTATAAGCATATCCTTAAATGGTCCCTAGTCGTGTGAGTTTCGAGACAGGGCATCGATACTCCAGAGTAGACTTGTGTATACAGTCGAGACCCCGACGAGGGGCGGTGGCCGGTCTCATAAGCCACTGGTGTCAGTTGGATCACCTAAGATGTATACAGGTGCTCATTGGGTTATGAGTACACCGGACAGGACTCGCCGGGAACATGCTAGTTGGTCATATACCAGACGTCAGATGGCAGTTCCCTGGTGACATGTGTACAGGTTAGTTCATCGACATGGGGATCGTCATTTGTCTCGTGTGAGTTCCCACTGTACTTTGATTACTACCCTACCACGGCTCAAAGGAGTCGTGCAAACAGGTTTTAGTTGGGTACAGTCCCGAGCCACATGGAGGCAGTGAGCGTATCTTCAGGGGTTCGTCTCTCCCGGTATTGGGGGTGAGGTCGTGCTGTGTCTAGGAGAGCCATTACATGAAGCCCTCGGCCGAGGCAAGGAGATTTACTGGTAGGTATTCCAGTAGTATCTCAGGGTGTTCTGGGCTACACTCCGACACGACTTGTACCGCTTTTGGGGGTCTGACTTTTACCAACCCCCTAGGCCCGCCATGCGATGCTCATAGACGAACGGACCGGACTGTACGGATATTGTCACTGACAGGCTCAGTAGGGAGTCAGGCTGAGTTCGCTCACAGACGTCCCTTTTGGTCAATACCTGGTATCCCGTTATGTATTGGCTTATACCTCTAACGTGCTAGTGGTTAAATCCACAACCAAGGTGTTGATGAGTCTTTAGAGTCCCCCACATTCTGTTACTCAGCTTTCGGGCGAAAGGTTGTAGAGGCCGTATGGAGATATGGCAAGGTCCGATCAGATACGTGCGGTATTGCACGGATCAGGATCGGACAGTTTGTACTACAGGCCGTATGGATATATGGCAGGGTTCAATCAGATACGTGCGGTATTGCACGGATCAGGATCGAACGGATATTACTAGCCGGTTTTGGTATAAGTCGGATCCTAGTATAGTACAGTGTAGATTTTGTCTCATTGCATTTGTATTTCGGTCGGAATACAAATGCGGGTGTGTATGCACAGTATCGGGGTTTTCCTGTAATTTATTACGGGACCAGTTTTGTGGAGTTGCCAGTTTGCTTTTCGTTTCGGCCGATTTCCTTTGTATCGTTCATTGGCCGAAGATTGGTGGAGGAGGGTTTATTTGCATTGTTGAAAATAGGCATTTATGGAGGGGTTCTTTGCATTTTATCATGTCATGATTATAGCACCATCCTTTGACTTGATTTCTTCATGATGGCATGACTTTTTGAGTCATCATGTTTGATGGATGGTTTTGGTGTGTTGGTTTTTCTAGTCATCATTTTTACACATCATGACTTGACCTCTCCCTTGTATGATGGTTGCTTTCCCCCTTGTCTTTTCTCTCTCTCCATTCATAAGAGAAAATGGGGGGGCCGGCCACTTTTGAGTGGTGGTTGATTGATTCATTTTGTGTGGCATTTTTGGTTCATATTGTGCTAAGAAAAGAGCTCTCTAGTTGATCTCCAAAATCCTTTTTCATTCCTCCACCAAAAAGGCAATTCCACATACCCCAAATGAGACTTCTTCACTACACATTCTACAGCGAATCTTGGGCACGTCGACTAGCCAGCTTCGTGCCCGAGTTGCCTCGGTATTGAGGTGGGAGCCCGTAAAAGAAGTAGGCGATGTGGTGCACTTCCGGCGACGAGGAGGAGACGGGACATTCGGCAGGAGATCGGGACTATGACGAGAAGACCGGAGGACTTGGATCGTCGGTATATCTCTATTCCCTTTCTTGTAGATAGATAGGACTAGTTAGTTGTTCGATCCGGGTATTAGTGCGCGGCGGTTTGCTAGTTCAAGTAAAAATTAAAGTTTATCACCGCTTCCGCATTTGGCCGTCGGATTGACGGCCGGGGCGCCGCCGTGCACTTACAACTCACCCCCGTTGTGCCACAGTGTTTTGCAGGTAGTCCTTAAGGGCAGTCGCGGCAGGCTTTTCATCTTTCGTATCTTCTTTTGCGGCGGATACCGTTTCGGCTGACTGTGCGCAGTTTTGCTATAGGTGGGTTTTGCGGGTATCCGATGTTACTTATTGTATATTCGTTGTATCATGTACTCTCCATCTACCACTTTCATGTATAACTTAGAGACTTGATGTGAGGACGATATTGTATATTTTGGTGACTTGGATGTCTTCTATGCAGTTTTAATTATATCGTCTTTTATTTCTTCGCTACGGCGTCGTATATTTGTTGTGGTGGTTTTTTTCCGCCTTTGGGCATGGATTTTGCTCCCGTTTGGAATGCTTTACTTATAATTATGTTGTACCCATTTTTGGGGTTAGTTTTTACAAAGGAGGTGCTGCCGAAATTTTTAAGAAAGTAAAGTTGGACTTTAAAGAATTTGGTTTGAGATTTCAAAAGTTTTGAAAATGCTATTATCACTTACTTTTGATGGTTTAGGGTTTTCGGCTTACTTAAATTGCGTTATGCCTGTAGACATTGCGTAGTTTAAGGGCCGTCACGTGCCAATTTCGGGTCGTGACAATTTTTAACCTAACATGTTACATTTAACATATATCACATATATATCAATGTATCCAAAGTGAGAAAAGAAATCTTTAGTTAGCTAATATTAGTTAATGTAATATAATATATCAAATATATAATTATACATTAAATTATTAAATCAACACTTGATTTAATAATCCGGCTATATCACATATAACTGACTAATATCAAATGTAACATCTTATCGAATCAACACTTGATCCGATAACCCGGCTATATCACATATAACCAATCATGTCACACATCGTATCGTATCAATCTCGGTATCTCATATCGTATCAATCTCGGTCCCGCACATATCACATATGTGCTCCTACTCCGTTTCGCTTGAGCCAGGAAACCCCTGTGTAGGACTCTAAAAACTCGTCAATACGCCGGCAGTAGGTGATGATCATATCAAACACCCATAAGCCGCAAGCGGTTTGCTAAACGTAACGGCCACCCGAGTATTGAGCGATCAGAAGATCAACAAGCAAGCAAGCACGCACTCCTGCGAATCCAATCAGTAACACTACCGTACAGTCCGGTCTCTTCATCTGATATGTCGCATATCTCATCTAGGGGTGGTAAACGCCAGACCCTAGTAACTCGATAAGTCGTGCCGATATGAGGCTCATAACGGGTCGAGAAACTGCCATCTCGGGTAAGGTATAATACTATCTAGGAGTTCTCGGCGAGTTCGTCCAGTGTACCCAGTCTCCACTGAGCACCCGTATACTGTCTCTGATGTTAAACACCAATGGATATGGGATCATCCATCGCCCATCTACATGGGTCGAGAAGCTATACGGTAGTCTACTCTGGTATATCGATGCTCTGTCTCGATACACCCACGACTAGAAACATTTGAAGGATGTACTTAGCGACTACACTGTCCCCACTAGTATGATCTGCATCATAATCCTGGTAGTCAAATACTCATCCTAAGGTCTTTATCAATATGTAACATAGAGACAATCAGTATACACGTTAAGATAAAAAGCAACGAGATAGCATACTATCATGTCGAGCAAGAAAGTCCTCCATATATATGTCCAAGCATCCACTAAAATATACATCGTATGTAAAGTAATGGCCTCTAGGGCATACATATCACTAACAATCTCCCACTTGTACTAGGGCCATCTGTTGTAGTATCTCATACCCAACAAGCAGCGGTGGTTGTAGTATCTCATACTCAACCATCCCATAAAAGTCTCTACTAGGAAATATGCCTTTGTGAGTGGATCCTCGCTGTTGTCCTCTGTGTCTACTTTCCTAACCTCGATCTCCCTGGAGATCAACCATCTCCATGATCAGGTGATACTGCCTAAGAATATGTCTGGATCACTGATGGGACGGGGGCTCCTAGGCCAAAGCCACAACTTTATTGTCACACAATGGTTGGAACGAAGTTCATCTCATGAACTTTTATACATCCAGACTACTTCTTTTGTAGTATCCTTGGTAGCAATGTATCCAGCCTTTATCGTCTAGTTTGTCACGGTATCTAGCTTGGAACTCTTCCAACATACCGTCCCTCCACTAAGAGTAAAGACAATACCTGTGACTAATATTCAGTCAAGCTTATCACCCTGGAAGCTATCCAGTGATTCTCCCCAGGAACGATTGATATCATCTCACTACACTTAGTGAGAATCCTAACATCCATTTAGATCTATTTCATAGATCCAAAACCCTGGATTTAGGAGGTATCACCTTGATCCTATATGGAGAATCTATATGATAAGAGGAGATTGACTGAGCGTAGCATAGGAAACTCCTTTACTATAAAGAGTATGTCATCCAAGTACAATACGAGGATCACCACCATACTCCCTACTACCTTTTTGTATATACAAGGTTCATCTACCATTTTGATGAAGTCAAACTCTTTGACTACCACATCAAAACAGACGTTCCAACTCTGCGATGCCTGCTTTAACCCATAAAGCAATATGCACACGTTTTCGCTGCTCCCACTGTCTACGAAGCCCTCTGGCTGTATACTTATAGACGCTATCTTCTAAATCACTATTTGGAAAAGCAGTCATAACACCCAACCGCTAGATATCGTAGTCATGGTATGTAGCAATGGCAAGTAGGATCTGGATGGACTTAAGCATAGGTACTAGAAAAGGTTTCATCATTATCCACACCTGGTCGATGACGAGAACATTTTAAAATAAGTCTAGCTTTGAAAGTCTCAACTTTTCCATCTACACCAAGTAATCTTCTCATGATGTACTTGCTCCTGATGGGGATTTAACCCTTCAGATAAATCAATCAAAGTCCATACTTTGTTGGTGTATACGGATTCCATCTCAGATTACTTAGCATCCAACCATTCTCACAGAGTCCCCACTCCTGATGGCCTGCTCGAAACTAGTTGGGTCAACATCTCATGATGCAATCCTCGCTTGCATTGTCATAGAGAAAACCGAAGTATCTCTCAGATGGGTGAGGAACCTTACCAGATCGGCGAAGAGGCTGAGGTTCGTTGGGAACTATTGAATTTTCCGGTTCTACCAAATTATCAGTTGCAGTTTGTATAGCTGGAACTCCTTCCAGTTCTACCTCATGACCACTAATTTCTTTATAAGAAATTCCCTTTCCAAAAGGTGGCATGCTGAGAAACAAAACACTTTTTGTTCCTCGGTATGGTAGAAGATATTCCCTTGAGAATGCTTGGGATATCCAACATACATCCACATAACTGACTGTAAGTCTATGTTACCTACCCCGGTAGTTTGCGGGGAGGTGGAATAAGTAAAAATCAAATTTTTCTTTAAAGGAAACATAGACTAACCATGAAGTATCATTGCTAAACAAAAACTAACAAACTAACATGGAGCTTTAACTACTAAGTTAAGAAATTATACCTAAAGCTTGAACTCCTTCTTCTCTTGTTGTGGTCCTCCTTGTTGTAAGCTCCTTAGAGTGGTGTAGATGGCTCCTCCTCACCGTCTTCTCTATGTCAAAGAAAGATCCACCCGAAGGCCTCTACCTTAAGCTCCTACCTCAACAATGAAGTAACTAGAGTGCTTGGCTTGCTAGACTAAGAACCCTAGAATGAGTAGAGAAATATTTTGGTGGTTTAGTCTTAAAAGCTTTTGTTTTTCAACTCATGAAAGATTAAATCTTTGAGCGAGGAAGATGAGAGAGCAAACCATGAGAGAGAAAGATTATGAGATAATGAGAGGATGAAGCTCTCATATGAGGAAATATGATAATAATAATAATATTAATTAAGATAATTTTGATGGTGTATGATTTGACCTTTATCATGTCACACTTAATACTAAGTATGCTCAAAGAAAATATCTCATGCTTAACAAAAATATCTAAGTCAACATGGGTCAACTAGGTCAAATGGTCAAACCAATTAACCATGACAATTATCTATAATAATAATTATTAATCAATTTCCTCCTTCTCATTAGGGTTCTAATCAAGTCAATGGTCAAAACCCTAATGAGGTGTCTCCCTCTCTGCCTCTGTCAACTGTACATACATACCCGCATCCATGTTCCGAAGAAGCACGAATACAATGAGACTAAACCAATCCCAAAACAGATACTAGGATCTGGCTTAAACCAAACCCCACTAGTACCAACTTCTCGAACACCAAACACGCACAATTATGCGTATGTGAACGAACCCTGTCGTAAAACCATACGACCTCTACCTCGTTTTGCCCAAAGGTGAACAACCCTCTGTGTGGGACTCTAAAGACTTGACACTATGCTGGCGGTGGGTTTAACCACAGGCCGCAAGAGGTACTAGCTGTACGTAACGGTCCCTAGGTAGATGCCGATAAGAAGACCGATGAGGTGAACCCATCCGAACTCCTACTGAGCCTGAATGTGACAATCTCTGTACAGTCCGGTCTGTTCGTCTAAGAGTATCGCATGTCGGGCCTAGGGGGAGGTAAACGTCAGACCCCTAATAGCGGCATAAGTCATGTCGGACTGTGCCCCAGAACACCCTGAGAAATTACTGGAAACACTACCAGTAAATCTCGCTTGCCCTGGCCAGGGACTTTGTGTAATGGCTCTCCTAGACACAGCGCGATATCAACCCCCAATACCGGGAGAGATGAATCATGTCTAACTGTCACTACCTCTAAGTTCTTCGTGACTGCACCCAACTACTACCTGTTTGCATGACTCAATAGAGCCGTGGTAGGGTAGTAATCTAAGAACAGCGGGAACACACTCGAGGCGAAGTGACAGTGTCAAGTCAACGGACTAAGCTGTACTCATGTCACCTGGGAACTGTTAACTGACGATAGGTATTGTACCAACCAACAGTTCCTGACGAGTCCTGTCCAGTGTACTCATAACCTAATAAGCACCTGCATACTATCTCCAGTACGACATACCGATGGCTGTGGTGTAAGTGCACGGCGGCGCCCCGGCCGTCAACCCGACGGCCAAATGCGGAAGCGGTGAAAAACTTTAATTTTTGCGGACTTTGCAAACCGGCACCACCGCGCACTAAACTCCGGATCGTAACCATTAACAATTCTAAGCTACTAACAAGAAAGGGAAGAGATGTACCGACTGATCCGACTCCTCCGGTCTTCATCTCCACTCCGATCTCCTCGCGGGATCTCCGTCCGTCTCCTCCTCGTCGGAAAGGGCACCACATCGCCTGTAGCTTTTACGGGCTCCCACCTCAATACCGAGGCAACTCGGGCGCGAAGCTGGCGAATCGACGCGTCCAAGATTTGCTGTAGGAAGTAGTGTAGAATACGCTTTGTCTCACTTTGGGGTTGGTTGCCTTGATGGAGGAATCAAGATGATATGAACTTGGGGATTTTTGTGGCAATGAAAATGATATGAATGATTAATTTTCTCCACACCAAAATGAAGCCTATCATTTTCTCTCTTCTCCTCAAATTTGTGGCCGGCCAAACATATGTAGGAAATGGTGGTGGTGGAAAACAAAAACCAAAGAGGGAGGTTATTGTAGTAAAAGCAAGTGGTGATCCAAAACAAACATGAACCATGCTTATTACTTACACCCACCCATACCCTTTCCAATCACAATAAAGCAAGCATGGAGGATAGATATGAAAGCTATCATAATCATCACAATTGCATAAAACCCCTCCACAAAAAGTTATTTGCGAACTTGCAAATAACCCCCTTCCATCGGAAAAGTCCGGCCGGGAAAGAACAAAGAAAAAACGGCCGGAACGGAATGCAAACTGGCAACTCCAGAAAACTGGTCCCGTAATAAATTACAGGAAAACCCCGATACTGTGCATACACACCCGCATCTGTATTCCGTCCGGATACAAATGCAAAGAGACAAAATCTACACTGTACTAAACTAGGACCGGCTTAAACCAAAGCCGGCTAGTAATATCCGTTCGATCCTGATCCGTGCAATACCGCACGTATCTGATCGAACCCTGCCATATACCTATACGGCTACTAGTACAAACCGTCCGATCCTGATCCGTGCAATACCGCACGTATCTGATCGGACCCTGCCATATCTCCATACGGCCTCTACAGCGTTTCGCCCGAAAGCTGAGTAACTGAAAGTGTGACGGACTCTAAAGACTCGTCAATACTATGGCTGTGGATTTAACCACTAGCACGTCAGAGGTATAAGCCAATACATAACGGGCCACCAGCTATTGACTAAAAGGGACGTCGATGAGCGAACTCATCCTGACACCCTACTGAGCCTGTCAGTGACAATATCCGTGCAGTCCGGTCCGTTCGTCTATGAGTATCGCATGGCGGGCCTAGGGGTTGGGTAAAATTCAGACCCCCAAAAGCGGTACAAGTCGTGTCGGAGTGTAGCCCAGAACACCCTGAGATACTACTGGAATACCTACCAGTAAATCTCCTGCCTTGGCCAAGGACTTCGTGTAATGGCTCTCCTAGACACAGCGCGACCTCACCCCCAATACCGGGAGAGACGAACCCCTGAAGATACGCTCACTGCCTCCATGTGGCTCGGGACTGTACCCAACTAAAACCTGTTTGCACGACTCCTTTGAGCCGTGGTAGGGTAGTAATCAAAGTACAGTGGGAACTCACACGAGACAAATGACGATCCCCAGGTCGATGAACTAACCTGCACACATGTCACCAGGGAACTGCCATCTGACGTCTGGTATATGACCAACTAGCAGGTTCCCGGCGAGTCCTGTCCGGTGTACTCATAACCCAATGAGCACCTGTATACATCTTAGGTGATCCAACTGACACCAGTGGCTTGTGAGACCGGCCACCGCCCCTCGACGGGGTCTCGACTGTATACACTAGTCTACTAATGGAGTATCGATGCCCGGTCTCGAAACTCCCACGACTAGGGACCTTTTAAGGATATGCTTGTAGACCCCAGCTCCCACTTATATGATCGCCCTCATACTGCTGGTGGTCAAGCAAGAATCCTAGGGGCTCTATCAACGTGTAATAGCGACGTGTCATGTCACTTAAAACAGTACACGATGATAAAGGTAAACCAGATAGCATACTATCATCTCGAGTAAGACTGTCCTACCGGGATAGGTCCTCCCTCAATCATTACAATCACGTACCTATGACCTAATAATTGACTCTGAGGGCACTATCTCCAACAATCTCCCACTTGCACTCAAGGCTAATTATTGCGATGTCGCATACTCACAGCCCGTGTGATACCGAACATCCAACTCCTCTACTAGTCAGTCTCACAAAGCTCGTTTGCGGAACTATTGCGTTCGAGGAATAGCCTCAGTGAGTGGATCCGCTTAGTTGTTTCTTTCTATGTCTCTCTATATCTCAAGTTCGCGGAGAAACCCATCTCCCGAAATGAGCAATACCTATCTTAGAATGTGTATGGATGTCTGATGGGACATAGCTCATAAATGAACTCCAAATCCAAACTTCTTAGACTGTATCGTCAACTGAACTCAATCAGTATCCTGCGCGCCATGCTTCCCTCAGTATTGCCTTTGATCACCTGTCCAAAATACTGCCCCTCATCAGAAGGAAAAACTATAACTCTGACAACCTCCTTGTCGTCCATGTCACCTTGGAAGCCTGGAATGATAACTGTCTCCTGAATGAGGCTGTCGTTATCATATCCCTAGAACATCCACTTATGTTCTAAAACTGCTTCCGACTGTTTCTCCAGGATTGGATTAATGTCAACTTATTGCATCTAGTGCAAGAACAACATCTGGTGTGGTACTTGACATCTCACGATTGACTCAATTGCCTTAGCAAGTGATCTGCCAATCATGCACGTCCCTCTCCCCTTTAGTCTGTAAGACACCTTTGGAGAGGGTGACTCCATTACCTGCAGGTACACTACCGTGCCAGGAGTCGTCCATCCTAAATACTCTTAGAATGCTGTCAAGTACCCTGATTGGGAAACCACCCAAATCTAGATCTAAAACCATAGATCCAGTAACCAGTATGTCAGATATAAAATCCATTTCCTTTGTGGAGAAACCACTGTGTGACGACCAAAGTATAACCGATCGTAGTATAGGAGTTTCTTTTCCTACTTTGTGTATGTCATCCAAATACCATGACATCACATCCTATTACCTTCTCAACAGATCCATCTCCTATTCTGATGAAGTCAAACCTATGACTGTCACGTCAGAAATAGATGATCTATCTCCGCTACATCTGCTTTAGTCTATAAATAGACATAAGCTACCTGTCCACCAATGCTTCCGCTGCTCCCACTGACCACGACAACCCTCTGGCAGAGTCATATACACGTACACTTCTAAAACTAGTTTTAGAACGACGCTATACTCATCCTCCCGCCGGGTCTCGTAACCTGGAACAACAGCAATGGCAATTGTGGGTAAACAAGAACTTCCCTGTCACCGTCCTTGAGGCTACCGTAGTGCCTCTCGGGTGCCTGAAGTTACCCACCTTATCTGCGGAGTGGCCAATGGAATGTCAATCCAGATTGAATCTTTAGGTTCCTTATCAAATCTTCAGTAATCGTTTGTGGTTCTGGAATCACTTCCAGTTCTACCATACTCCCACTACTGTTTTCTGAAAAAATCCATTTTTAATAAAACTGTGGCGAGTCTAGAACAATATCGCTATTGTTCATCCAGATGGTAGAAAGTCAACCCTCGTCATAGCCTGGGTTAACCCACAAACAGCCATTACAGAAACGTGCCTTGAGTTGTCCAGTATCTGGTTTTAATCATAAACCGGACAACTCCCCGTACCTTAACATCGTTAAGATATGAACTGTTCTATATCCAATATAGAAACAGAGGCACTGATTTAATTTAACCAGATTCAAATCATGCAGCTGTCCCCAGCGCATGTCAACTAAATGGAAGGAGGCCGATCAGCGTTACTCAACTTAGGAATACTTCCAATTATGAGTAACCTGAAAGAGAAGCAAGATCTCTTAATCATTACTATCAACTGAATACCATATACAAGTACCTACATCTTCGATCTCTTTGAAGAATCCCGATACTTGCTATACCTGGTTCTCTACTCTATTCAAATACCTATAACTTCTCAAAATTCGGACCCTGTGTTTCCACGAAACACTTGTCTAAAAACTAGAGAAGTCATAAGTAAACCGAATATAGTACGAGGACCAACCCCTCTGTCCTGATGGACCCTGGACAACATACAATACTCTGTATAAGTCCCTTGAGTCTAACAACTCTTTCACTGTGTGTCGTAGGTTGAAAACTGTACTTATGGTTAAGAAGAATTACACCGCTGTTTAATACTCCTTACCTAACCATCCACTGATATAGGTAAATGTCATCGACATAATATCAAAAGGTATATCTCACTCTATGAAAATAGACGTACAGATATATCAATTTGAAATTGGTGCACAACAGCGGATATTCAAAACCAAATATTTGCCGACCGGCAAACAGCCCAGGTGATCTCCTCAAATATCACCGATTACAACGAATCCCGATATAATGAGGATGATCACCCAATTCCCAATAACTTACTCCCACTCATCATCTATAAAACCATACAGATGTGAGAATCGTACCTGGTAAATACATACCCTGGAGTAAGTATCTAATCGGGAAATCAGTTTTCTTTTAACATTACATAGTGAAACTGAAACATTGAAATGTTCCGATGGGGTATTCTGGTATTCCTAGTAATGCCTCTTCCAGATTCACGACTGTAACCGTATAATTCTTTGCCACCTCTCCAAATCCCTTCATATGTCTTTAGTCTTTACCTTCTGCACACCCTTTTAGGCCAAATGGTTTTCTTCCTTCCCTACCGTTCGGCACCAGCCTATGGTTTGGAAGAAGACTATCCAATAAGCATAATGGGTGTACTGTCCTAATCCTAGGATCACTCGCAACACGAGAGAAGGTGAAGATAAAAGACATCTGAATGTACTTTATTCCTATTTCTCCTGAACCAAAATCCATCCCCGAACTGGAACAAGTTCCTTTCGAGTTCGTATATAACCATACGATGGAATATCCAATAAACTGTGGATCTTCGTAGTGATACGGAGTGTCCTGGAGAAATACAAAGGTGATGTGGGAGTGGTAACGAAATATTTGGTTTGGTCATGAATATCTGTTGCAATTTACTTTGCCCTCTTACTAATCCCTTGCTTTGTCTGAACTTAATACCTTCTGCACACCATCGTTATGCTAATTGGTTTTCTTCATTCCCTACCGGTCGGCACCAGCCTAAGGTTTGGAAGAAGACTATCCAATTTGCATAATAGGTGTACTACTCCTAAACTAAGGAGTACTCGCAACCTGAGAGAGGGTGAAAAGAAAAGACAACTGAATAATCCTATCCGTTTTCTCCAGAATCGGAAACCATCCTCGAATCCCTTCGAGTTCGTATCTAACCATACGATGGTTTTGTCCAATGGAAGTGGACGTTCGTAGTAAAACGGGGTGTCCTGGAGAAAAGGGTAAAAGTAGGAGTGGCAATGAGGTTTGCAACTCTGACAATCCAAAGGTCGGTGTTTAAGAAGGTTCAGTCAACTTGGTCACTGAGTCATAGTCTTAGGGTCGGGGCAATGGTCGCTGCCAAAGAGAGAGAGAAAAGAAACACTCAGCGTGCACTCTAACCTAGATCAGAATGGTCACCAATTTATCTAATTTGGAAACCTCCCACTGTACCTCAAATTCTCCTCCAAACCTGAAAGAAGAATTAGTCGGGGTTACCCGAGGAGTAAACTAACTCATCAGTGGGAATCGGGATCCAACTCTCATCGCATGACAACGTGACGGAATCCGCTCACGGTATCACACTCCAGAAGGTATGCGCATATCTGGCAAGTTTCAGTACTTTTGAAACTCCCGATGTGATTTCTGCCCCATGCTCTTATGACCTTGGCGTGAGGTCAAAATATCATAAGTCACATGTCAAGTTCTGCCCGTCATTATCCAGGTTAATCTGAACCCACCCGTACATACCCTTGACGTAGGCCAAAATAGTAGTACGACTGTCCCAAACCAACGCATCTATCTATGCAACAGATAAATACCCGGCAGCTACCAATCACTATGCCTTGGCGTGAGGTCAAAATACATAGCTTGAATACTACCGAATATTTAACTGAAATGACGGAGGGCTACGAATGGTTTCTGGCGAAAACCTTTAACGTAATGAACTTGATATCGTTGAAGGAACGGATAGCTTTTTAGAAATATAGTGACGACAACTTCCGCTAAAGAGGTCACTCCCGGTGAAGGGATCTCGGCTCTTTCCCCGTAGAATGGGGTGCAGGATATTCCAACTGAATACCACGGTGCAAAGCAAAAGTAATCGGCTATAGTGAAGTTAATGCCCTGACGCAAACTTATTGTCCAAGGGGTCACTCCCGGTGAAGGGATCTCGGCCCTTGCCTCGTCGACTGAGGAGCTGGATATTCTAAATGAATACCGCGATGCAAAACAAAAGTGAACGTCCTTGCAATAACAGCTTTTTGAAAAGTGTTCCAACAACATCAGATTAGGTTTGTTTAACTTGCATTGATCCGAATCAATGCAGTCCCATCAATTGATCACACCACAAAGAACGAAAAAATATACTGACGTACGTATATGCCATCCGCATTCGCCACTGGGTCCCGTCATCACCCGTTAGGTTAGCTTACTAACGACAGAGCGGGGACTGGACTAGCGCGGATGCAAAACATATACAACATCTACTAATATATATACCAATATATTATATTTCGCTCAAGGCGTGAATAAAATGCAACATCACAGAAATGTACAGCATCTCAGAACAATACAGATATCTGGGATCCCTGGGTTTCACAGAGCCGCTGAAACCCGACGTTCCCCTGGTCGTGTGGATAGCCCGTGCAATGAAAACCTAGACCCCTACGGGCTCGGCAAGTCACCCGCCAAAACCTGAAGCGAGGCAGCCCCCTTCAGCTCCGTGAATGGACCACCCAGCACTTCACGGAATCCGGTAACTTGGGCACCCCTCCTGGGTCAACCTGTACCCCCTACGAGTGCGGCGAATAGCCGGCCAATCCTAGAGCGAAGCCCCCTTCGTCTCAATGCCATGAGATGCGGGCTTGTTGCCCTCCAGAACCCGGCTATCCGTGCACCCCTCCGCGGGGCAATCCTAGTACAGAAAGAAAAATATACATATACCGGGTACATCGACCGCAACCAGGTCGTGCCCCAAAATAATAATACAAACAGGCAGTGACGGCAGTCCACATGTCGGACGCTCGCCCCGCAATATCAAATGTACATAATACAACAGCACAGTACTAGCATTGCATCCAGGCTATCCCCCACGACCGAACCGCAACATCACAGCAAATACATAGAACATCAACGTGAATGTCACGTTCGCAAATCCGTCTAACCGGGCTATAGCAGTTAGACCGGATTTACCGATCGAGTGACATTCACGGTCACAGATATAATGTAAATACTGTGAAAAATGTGTTTAAAATATCCGACCGATCAAATTATATCAAGTGGGCCCCAAAACAATACTGTAGCAGTTACAGAAAATATGAGCCCAATTTAAATATTCCAGAAACCCAAATTTATCCCCAGAAGCCCACTGAAAAAATCCGGCCCATTGATCTTTTTAAACTGCGGCGGAAGGGCGGCCAAAAGTGGGTTTTGGCCGCGCTTCCGCGCTCTGATCAGGAGATCAATGCCTCGAATTTGAACAGTAGGCTTACAATTTCTAGTAAATCAATATTTTACAACCTGAAAAATTTTTGGAGACTGAAAAATTTCAACAGAAACTGTCGTGGGTGTATTTGGGTTTTCGGACATTTCGATCGATCGGAACTGAAAAACACATTACACAAAGCTAGACTAAGTTAATGGCGAGGCTCTGATACCACTGTAAGTGCACGGCGGCGCCCCGGCCGTCAACCCGACGGCCAAATGCGGAAGCGGTGAAAAACTTTAATTTTTGCGGACTTTGCAAACCGGCACCACCGCGCACTAAACTCCGGATCGTAACCATTAACAAGTTTAAGCTACTAACAAGAAAGGGAAGAGATGTACCGACTGATCCGAGTCCTCCGGTCTTCATCTCCACTCCGATCTCCTCGCGAGATCTCCGTCCGTCTCCTCCTCGTCGGAAAGGGCACCACATCGCCTGTAGCTTTTACGGGCTCCCACCTCAATACCGAGGCAACTCGGGCGCGAAGCTGGCGAATCGACGCGTCCAAGATTTGCTGTAGGAAGTAGTGTAGAATACGCTTTGTCTCACTTTGGGGTTGGTTGCCTTGATGGAGGAATCAAGATGATATGAACTTGGGGATTTTTGTGGCAATGAAAATGATATGAATGATTAATTTTCTCCACACCAAAATGAAGCCTATCATTTTCTCTCTTCTCCTCAAATTTGTGGCCGGCCAAACATATGTAGGAAATGGTGGTGGTGGAAAACAAAAACCAAAGAGGGAGGTTATTGTAGTAAAAGCAAGTGGTGATCCTAAACAAACATGAACCATGCTTATTACTTACACCCACCCATACCCTTTCCAATCACAATAAAGCAAGCATGGAGGATAGATATGAAAGCTATCATAATCATCACAATTGCATAAAACCCCTCCACAAAAAGTTATTTGCGAACTTGCAAATAACCCCCTTCCATCGGAAAAGTCCGGCCGGGAAAGAACAAAGGAAAAACGGCCGGAACGGAATGCAAACTGGCAACTCCAGAAAACTGGTCCCGTAATAAATTACAGGAAAACCCCGATACTGTGCATACACACCCGCATCTGTATTCCGTCCGGATACAAATGCAAAGAGACAAAATCTACACTGTACTAAACTAGGACCGGCTTAAACCAAAGCCGGCTAGTAATATCCGTTCGATCCTGATCCGTGCAATACCGCACGTATCTGATCGAACCCTGCCATATACCTATACGGCTACTAGTACAAACCGTCCGATCCTGATCCGTGCAATACCGCACGTATCTGATCGGACCCTTCCATATCTCCATACGGCCTCTACAGCGTTTCGCCCGAAAGCTGAGTAACTGAAAGTGTGGCGGACTCTAAAGACTCGTCAATACTATGGCTGTGGATTTAACCACTAGCACGTCAGAGGTATAAGCCAATACGTAACGGGCCACCAGCTATTGACTAAAAGGGACGTCGATGAGCGAACTCATCCTGACACCCTACTGAGCCTGTCAGTGACAATATCCGTGCAGTCCGGTCCGTTCGTCTATGAGTATCGCATGGCGGGCCTAGGGGTTGGGTAAAAGTCAGACCCCCAAAAGCGGTACAAGTCGTGTCGGAGTGTAGCCCAGAACACCCTGAGATACTACTGGAATACCTACCAGTAAATCTCCTGCCTTGGCCAAGGACTTCGTGTAATGGCTCTCCTAGACACAGCGCGACCTCACCCCCAATACCGGGAGAGACGAACCCCTGAAGATACGCTCACTGCCTCCATGTGGCTCGGGACTGTACCCAACTAAAACCTGTTTGCACGGCTCCTTTGAGCCGTGGTAGGGTAGTAATCAAAGTACAGTGGGAACTCACACGAGACAAATGACGATCCCCAGGTCGATGAACTAACCTGCACACATGTCACCAGGGAACTGCCATCTGACGTCTGGTATATGACAAACTAGCAGGTTCCCGGCGAGTCCTGTCCGGTGTACTCATAACCCAATGAGCACCTGTATACATCTTAGGTGATCCAACTGACACCAGTGGCTTGTGAGACCGGCCACCGCCCCTCGACGGGGTCTCGACTGTATACACTAGTCTACTAATGGAGTATCGATGCCCGGTCTCGAAACTCCCACGACTAGGGACCTTTTAAGGATATGCTTGTAGACCCCAGCTCCCACTTATATGATCGCCCTCATACTGCTGGTGGTCAAGCAAGAATCCTAGGGGCTCTATCAACGTGTAATAGCGACGTGTCATGTCACTTAAAACAGTACACGATGATAAAGGTAAACCAGATAGCATACTATCATCTCGAGTAAGACTGTCCTACCGGGATAGGTCCTCCCTCAATCATTACAATCACGTACCTGTGACCTAATAATTGACTCTGAGGGCACTATCTCCAACATGTGGGACAGACCATCTCCCCAGCTGGGATGAGAAGCGTACACACTAGTCTACTCTGGAGTATCGATGCCCTGTCTCGATAATCCTATGACTAGAGACCTGTATAAGGATGTGCTTGTAGACTACCCAAGCCTAACAAGTGTGACTGCCATCACAACGCTGGTAGTCAAGCAAAGATCCTAAGGCTTCTATCATTATGTATTAGAGATACGTTAAAAGATACATATACACATATTAAGATAGATACAAACCAAGTAGCATACTACCATATAGAGCAAGACTGTTATAAATCTGTATGTATATATATATCCCAAGCTTCCAAAATGTAATATACAAACTAGTACAATACAATAATGGCCTTTAGGGCACATCACATTAACAATCTCCCACTTGCACTAAGGCCATATGCTGGCATATCGCAGACCTATCATCTCGAATAGCCTCTCGAACTGTGTCTGAGGAATGGCCTTTATGAATGGATCTGCAGTGTTATCTTCTGTAGCAACCCCCCGAACCTCGATCTCCCGGCGACCCACGATCTCTCTGATCAGGTGATACTGCCTCAAGATGTGTCTGGACTTCTGATAGGACCTGGGTTCTTCTGGTAAAGCTATAGCCCCATTGTTGTCACAATACAGAGGTATTGGAGCAACAATGGACGGAACCACCTGAAGTTCTGTTAAGAACTTCCTCATCCAGACTACTTCTTTTGCGGCATCAGAAGCTGCGATATACTCCACTTCTATCGTCGAGTCAGCAACGGTTTCCTGCTTGGAACTTTTCCAACAGACCGCCCTTCCAATGAGGGTAAAGACATAACCCGACATGGATTTGGAGTCATTCTTGTCACTCTGGAAGCTGGAGTTAGCAAAGGCCTCAATTTTGAGGTCTTTTCCACTGTAAACCAAGAACATATCCTTAGTCTTTCTCAGGTGATTCAGAATGTTCTTTACCGCTATCTAATGCTTCTCCCCAGGGTTGGACTGATACCGGCTTACTACACTCAGTATATAAGCTACATCTGGTCTAGTACACAACATCGCATACATTATAGAGCCTACCGCAGAAGCGTAAGGTATAATAGACATGTGATCCCTTTCCAAATCAGTCTTGGGAGATATCTCTTTGGAGAGGGTGATTCCGTGACAAGCCGGTAAATTACCGCGCTTAGAATCTTCCATACTGAATCTTTTCTGTATGGTGTCGATGTGCCTGGACTGCGAAAGTCGCAATATCCTCTTAGATCTATCACGATAGATCTAGATCCCCAGAATGTAAGAGGTATCACCCAGGTCTTTTATGGAGAACCTGTGTGACAAGAACCCTTTGACAGATTGTAGCATAGGAATATCATTTCCTATCAAGAGAATGTCATCCACGTACAAGACGAGGAATACAATAGTTCGTGCTACAATCTTAGTATAAATGCATGGTTTATCTGGATTTTTGATAAGGTCAAATTCTTTGACCGTCTCATCAAAACGGATGTTCCAACTCAATGATGCCTGCTTCAGTCCATAAATGGACTTAAGCAACTTGCATACTTTCCCGCTGCTCCCACTCTGAATGAAACCCTCTGGCTGGTCCATATAGACACAGTCCTCTAAATTTTCATTTTGAAAAGCGGTTTTTACGTCCATCTGCCAATTCTCATAATCGTGGAAGGAAGCAATGGCAAGAAGGATTCGAATGGATTTGAGCATTGCAACTGGAGAAAAAGTTTCATTATAGTTCAAACCAGGTCTTTGACGAAAACCCTTTGCAACAAGTCTAGCCTTATAGGTTTCAACCTGTCCATCTACACCAATCTTCTTTCTGAAGATCAATTTGCAGCCTACGGGTTTTACCCCCTCTGGAGCAAAGTCCAAAGTCCATACTTTGTTGATGTACATGGACTCCATCTCGGTCCGCATTGCATCCAGCCATTTTACAGAGTCAACACTCTGAATGGCCTGTTGGAAGTTAGTCGGCTCATCATTACCAATGATTCAATCCTCTCTATCCTCGTCTATGAGAAAACCACAGTATCTCTCAGGTGGATGAGAAAGCCTAATACTCCTGCGGAGCGGTGCAGGAATTTACTGTTCTTTTGAAACTTCTTGTTCCACCAAGCTTTCAGTAATAGCTTGTGGTTCTGGAATTTCTTCCAGTTCTATTGCGATCCCACTTGTTTCTTCTTCTATGAACCGATGTTCTAGAAAGTGGGCATGACGAGAAACAAAAACCTTTTGTTCCTCTACGTAATAGAAAAGATACCCCCCTGGAGTTCTTTGGGTATCCCACAAACTTACACAGTACTGAGCGTGCCTCAAGTTTGTCCGCATGCTGCTTTTTGACAAAACCTGGACATCCCCATATCTTCAGATATTGAAGATAGGGTTTCTTCCTACTCCACATCTGATATAGTGTTGTAGGCACAGTCTTGGTAGGAACCTTGTTTAAAAGATATGCAGTTGATTCTAGTGCATAGCCCCAGAATGATCGCGGTAACTCAGCATTACTCATTATGGAACGTACCATATCCAATAGGGTTCGGTTCCGTCTCTCCGATACACCGTTGTGTTGTGGAGTGTATGGAGGAGTAATCTGAGAGAGAATTCCATTCTCTTTTAGGTAATCTAGGAACTCGGCACATAAGTATTCACCACCTCGATCAGATCTCAGTGTCTTGATACTTTTGCCGGTTTGTTTTTCTGCTTTATTCTTATATTCCTGGAATTTCTCAAAGGCCTCAGATTTATACTTCATTAAGAAGACATGTCCAAACCTAGAGAAATCAGCCGTAAAAATAATGAAATAGGAAAAACCATTTCTTGGATGTGTAGACATTGGACCGCACACATCGCTATGTGCGAGTCTCAAGAGCTCGCTCGCTCTTACTCCGTGTCCAGTGAACGGAGTCTTTGTCATCTTTCCTTTGAGACATGATTGACAAGTTGCATAAGAATGATATTCGAACGGATCCAAATATCCTTCTTTATGTAACTTAGTTAACCTTGTCTCATTGATGTGACCCAGTCTACAATGCCATAAGAAAGCATGATTTAATTCTGGAGACCTTCTTTTGTGTGTATTCTGGATATTGAAAATCTATGGTTGGTTTAATACGTATATACCGTTGCTTAATGTACCCGACCCAATCAAAACATGATTAAGGTGAATGTTTACAACATTGCTTACAAATGCAAAATCATAACCTCTTTTAGACATTAAAGATACAGATATGATATTACAAGTCGAACTGGGTACAAAATAACAGTTGCGCAAAACCAAAACATGTCCATCTGTCAATCCTAAATGATAGTCCCCCACAGACTCAGCATCCATGCTTGCTTCGTTTGCAACTCTGAGGGTCATACCACCCGCCTTCAAAATCCTACGGCTTCTCAGTGCCTGCAAAGAATTACAGATATGAGATCCTTATTCGGTATCCAATACCCAGGAAGTAGAGTTGATTGACAGTCAGTTTTCAATAACATACACCGGAAGCCGAAACCAAAACTTGCTTCGGGTCCTTGTTCTTGGCCTTCCAAGCCTGCAATCTTTTTTCTAGTGTCCTTTCTTGTGACAATAAAAGCATTCTTCCTTTCCCACAATCTGTCCCACTACATTTGCTTTTCCCTTAACTTCCACCTTACTAACACCGCCCCTTGGTTTGGTGGGGGCCTTTGTATCGTTTTGAAAATCGTTTCGGTGAAATTTCGGAAAATCTGTAAAATAAGGGGGTTTTCTGTAAAAAGTCAAAATGCAAATATCTTATTATAAAAATTAAATATACATATTCTAGCTATGTAATTGCTATTATTTGGTGTTTAATGAGCCACTGGTGAAATTTTAAATTTTCTGAAAATTTTTCCGAAATTAATTATTTTAATATTATTTTAAACCGTCACTAATATATTTAATTAGGGAAAATTACAAATTGGAATGAGTTGAAATCAATTTTGTGCATCATAAAACTTTAAATAAAATTTTATCATGTGGTTTTTGAAATGAAATCGTTTGCCAAAACGGTTTAGAAAATATCGAAGAAAAATGCTTTTTTCGGTGAAATTAGTGTTAATGGAAATTGGGGTATATCATTTATTATTTTTCCCTCACCCACACAAACCCAATTTCCCCTCCTTGGCTGAGCCCATGGTAGCCCATTACCCAAGTTCCCAAAAAAAAAAAATGAGAGAAGCAAAACAAATGAAAGAAAAGGGTAATGAAAAGAAATAGATAAATGAGTATGGACTTTTGACTTTTGTGTTGACTTGAACGTTCCCCACTTGACTTTTCCCCACCTCACACACCCCCGCACTTCCCCGCACCTGCACTTGACCGATCCCCCCCTCTTCTTCAGCCCCACCTCATTTCTTCTTCTCTTTTCTCTTCAAAATTCCATCAAAAATCATCAAAAATGCTTGGAAAATTCACAAAAAATCAAGCAAAAATCCAAATCAAAATCCACCTCCTACCCATTTACCCTTGGCTACCATAGCATGGATCTAGGGATTTAGATTTCAATTTGGGAGGCTAAGTGTGCTTGTGGGATCTTCAAATTTATTTGGGTATAATTCTAACCTTTTTGTTAAATTGTTGTTAATTGCTTTAAGTTAGCTTAATCTGATGTTTAATTGGGTTTTATTGCAACTTTAGGAAATTCAAGACTAGGGTTTGAATTTAATTAGGGTTTTTATCATTAGTTTATGGTTGTAATGAGGAGATTAACATGTAATTGTATGCAAAATCTATGTTGGTTGCTACTTGCTAATTTGTTAAATTAAAATGGTGATAACTTTGCTAAATTGCTAACTAGGTTTTAAAAAAAAATAGTTTAAATATTGGGTTTAAAAATGTGATTAGGTTTTTTATGACTTCATTAACATTATAAAATATAGTTTAATACTTTAGTTCATGAAAATCCAAGCTAGATTGTAGTTTGTGCATTTTTTCTATAAAATTGTTAAAATTGGTTAATATTGCAAACTAGGTTTTTGAAATCGAATTAAATTGTGGGTTTAAAATTTACGTAATGGTTTCTATGGCATAATTAAGATATTAAGTTATCATCTTGGTCACTAGAATTGTTAAAACATCATGTTTTGTACAAAAACGGCGAATTGTGCTTGCTAGATTTTCGGAAAAATGACTTTTTAAGTGAAATTGGGGGTTTTGTGAGTTTTAACCTATTTTATATTAAAATTTGTGTTCGTGAATGTGCAAATGAGTGTATTTGGGTTTTTCTCGATGGTTTGGCGTTTGTACCCCGACGTCGAGGGTTTTTGGGTTGATTTGTGAAAGCAACCATAGATTTTGACCTAGGTGGGATTCGTGTGTCGTTTTGGTCATGAGTCGGATTTTAATGCGATACGATGCGTTGTGATATGTAGGTACCCCCATATGGACTTCGAGATGACAAGCAAGCGCGTGGCGACGTCGGCACCGGCGAGCGAGGACCAGGTGAGTAGATTTATATCTATGGGGAGAAGTCGGGTGGATGGCGTATAGCACCCCCGCAGTTCGTGGTGATGTATACGAATACGTATACACACATTATTGATTATATTTTGTTTGAGTTTATTGATGATAAATATGGATGGTTTAGTATCGCGAAACCCTAGAGTAGTGGTCGCACCATACATGCACACACCCACCCATACTTGCATACATTCTTCTTCCAATTGTGTTTACGGGAATATATATAGTTATGTTTCACATGGGTATGGGACTATGTGTTCACATACGGATTTGAGGATGATACTTGGGATTGAGATGAGTCGATGAGATTTGTGTTGAGGTTGTGATATCGGTGATATGGCAGGATTCGTACTTGAGGTACGTCCTGGTGTCATGGCGGATCTTTGGATGACAATGCCATGTGAATAGTGATATTAGTAGTGTACTAGACGTAGGTCAGTACCCCAGATGATGATCTTGATAAAGAGGATACCAGATGAACAGTGTGATGAGTATGATATTGACCCGTACCCAGATTTGGGGATGCCGTACGACGGATTTACGTACGAGCTATATCTTGATGATTGATTCGCACTCTTGACTTGGGATGTCTGATTATAGATATGGTATCGGATATGATATTATTGAGGCGGGATCACCGACTAATATATATATACAGGTATGTATATGGAGCGACTCAGATGTTAGGCGGTTTCCTTACCTGTACTCCAGCTTGTTAGCTTAGCCCTTTAGTTTAGTTTAGTTGTTGGATTAGATTCGATTCTTACCTATTTCAAAAACTAACGAATCGTGGGTATTTTAAAAGACAGCCCAAGGGATCCTACGGATATTTCAAAAGACTTATCTTTGTAAGTGCACGGCGGCGCCCCGGCCGTCAATCCGACGGCCAAATGCGGAAGCGGTGATAAACTTTAATTTTTACTTGAACTGGCAAACCGCCGCGCACTAATACCCGGATTGAACCATTAATTAGTCCTAGCTATCAATAAGATGGGAAAGAGATATACCGACGATCCAAGTCCTCCGGTCTTCTCGTCATCGTCTCGATCTCTTGCGGAATGTCCCGTCTCCTCCTCGTCGCCGGAAGTGCACCACATCGCCTACTTCTTTTACGGGCTCCCACCTCAATGGCGAGGCAACTTGGGCACGAAGCCGGCTACTCGACGTGCCCAAGATTCGCTGTAGAATATGTAGTTCTCAAGTCTCACTTTGGGGTTGTAGGAATTGCCTTTTGGTGGAGGAAATGATATGAGAACAATGTGGAGGGACTTGTGGGATTTTACAAAAGCAAAAGAGCAAAAATCCCACATGCAAAAATTTGGACAGCCCCTAATGCTTTGGCCGGCCATCTCAAGTGAGTGAGGGAGAGAATGAGATAGAATACCATGAGGGAGTGAGTGGCTTGAACAATAATGCAAGGCATCAAAAACAAATCATGAAAGAATATGATCATAAGAAAAACCACACACAACTCCAACCATCAACAACCATCATGACCACTAAAAGTCAAGCTATCATGAAAAAGGAAAGTCAAGGGATGGTGCATATCATGAAAACCATCATGATACAAATAATATGCAAAGGACCCCCTTCCAAATACTTATTTGCAACAATGCAAATAAGCCCTCCTCCACCAATCTTCGGCCAATGAACGGAACAATGGAAATCGGCCGAAACGGAAAGCAAACTGGCAATTCCAGAAAACTGGTCCCGTAATAAATTACAGGAAAACCCCGATACTGTGCATACACACCCGCATTTGTATTCCGACCGAAATACAAATGCAATGAGACAAAATCTACACTGTACTATACTAGGATCCGGCTTAAACCAAAGCCGGCTAGTAATATCCGTTCGATCCTGATCCGTGCAATACCGCACGTATCTGATCGAACCCTGCCATATTTCCATACGGCCTATAGTACAAACTGTCCGATCTTGATCCGTACAATACCGCACGTATCTGATCGGACCTTGCCATATCTCCATACGGCCTCTACAACCTTTCGCCCGAAAGCTGAGTAACTGAATGTGGGGGACTCTAAAGACTCGTCAACACCTTGGTTGTGGATTTAACCACTAGCATGTTAGAGGTATAAGCCAATACATAACGGGCTACCAGGTATTGACCAAAAGGGACGTCTGTGAGCGAACTCAGCCTGACTCCCTACTGAGCCTGTCAGTGACAATATCCGTACAGTCCGGTCCGTTCGTCTATGAGCATCGCATGGCGGGCCTAGGGGGTTGGTAAAATTCAGACCCCCAAAAGCGGTACAAGTCGTGTCGGACTGTAGCCCAGAACACTCTGAGATACTACTGGAATACCTACCAGTAAATCTCCTTGCCTCGGCCGAGGGCTTCGTGTAATGGCTCTCCTAGACACAGCACGACCTCACCCCCAATACCGGGAGAGACGAACCCCTGAAGATACGCTCACTGCCACCATGTGGCTCGGGACTGTACCCAACTAAAACCTGTTTGCACGACTCCTTTGAGCCGTGGTAGGGTAGTAATCAAAGTACAGTGGGAACTCACACAAGACAAATGACGATCCCCAGGTCGATGAACTAACCTGTACACATGTCACCAGGGAACTGCCATCTGACGTCTGGTATATGACCAACTAGCATGTTCCCGGCGAGTCCTGTCCGGTGTACTCATAACCCAATGAGCACCTGTATACATCTTAGGTGATCCAACTGACACCAGTGGCTTGTGAGACCGGCCACCGCCCCTCGTCGGGGTCTCGACTGTATACACTAGTCTACTATGGAGAATCGATGCCCTGTCTCGAAACTCTCACGACTAGGGACCTTTTAAGGATATGCTTATAGACCCCCAGCTCCCACTTATATGATCGCCCTCATACTGCTGGTGGTCAAGCAAGAATCCTAGGGGCTCTATCAACGTGTAATAGCGACGTGTCAGGTCACTTAAAATAGTACACGATGATAAAGGTAAACCAGATAGCATACTATCATCTCGAGTAAGACTGTCCTACCGGGATAGGTCCTCCATCAATCATTGCAATCACGTACCTGTGACCTAATAATTGACTCTGAGGGCACTATCTCCAACAATCTCCCACTTGCACTCAAGGCTAATTATTGCGATGTCGCATACTCACAGCCCGTGTGATACCGAACACCCAACTCCTCTACTAGTCAGTCTCACAAAGCTCGTTTGCGAAACTATTGCGTTCGAGGAATAGCCTCAGTGAGTGGATCCGCTTTGTTGTCTCTTTCTATGTCTCTCTATATCTCAAGTTCGCGGAGAAAGCCATCTCCCGAATTGAGCAATACCTGTCTTAGAATGTGTCTGGATGTCTGATGGGACATAGCTCATAAATGAACTCCAAATCCAAACTTCTTAGACTGTATCGTCAACTGAACTTAATCAGTATCCTGCGCCATGCCACCCTCAGTATTGCCTTGGACCACCTGTCCAAAATACTGCCCCTCATCAGAAGGAAAGCTATAACTCTGACAACCTCCTTGTCGTCCATGTCACCTTGGAATCCTGGAATGATAACTGTCTCCCGAATGAGGCTGTCGTTATCATATCCCTAGAACATCCACTTATGTTCTAAAACTGCTTCCGACCGTTTCTCCAGGATTGGATCAATGTCAACTTATTGCATCTAGTGCAAGAACAACATCTGGTGTGGTACTTGACATCTCATGATTGACTCAATCGCCTGAGCAAGTGATCTGCCAATCATGCACATCCCTCTCCCCTTTAGTCTGTAAGACACCTTTAGAGAGGGTGACTCCATTACCTGCAGGTACACTACCGTGCCAGGAGTCGTCCATTCTAAATACTCTTAGAATGCTGTCTAAGTACCCAGATTGGGAAACCACCCAAATCTAGATCTAAAACCATAGATCTAGTAACCAGTATGTCTGACATAATATCCAAGTCCTGTGTGGAGAAAACACCGTGTGACGACCAAAGTATAACCGATTGTAGTATAGGAATATCACTTCCTACTCTGTGTATGTCATCCAAATACCAGGACATCACACCCTACTACCTTCTCAACAGATCCATCCCCTATTCTGATGAAGTCAAACCCATGACTGTCACGTCAGAAGTAGATGATCTATCTCCGCTACATCTGCTTTAGTCTATAAATAGACATAAGCTACCTGTCCACCAATGCTTCCGCTGCTCCCACTGACTACGATAACCCTCTGGCAGAGTCATATACACGTACACTTCTAAAACTAGTTTAGAACGACGCTATACTCATCCTCCCACCGGGTCTCGCAGCCTGGAACAACAGCAATGGTAATTGTGGGTAAACAAGAACTTCCCTGTCACCGTCCTTGAGGCTACCGGAGTACCTCTCGGGTGCCTGAAGTTACCCACCGTATCTGCGGAGTGGCCAATGGAATGTCATACCAGATTGAATCATTAGGTTCCTTATCAAATCTTCAGTAATCGTTTGTGGTTCTGGAATCACTTCCAGTTCTACCATACTCCCACTACTGTTTTCTGAAGAAAAAAAATCCATTTTTATTAAAACTGTGGCGAGTCTAGAACAATATTGCTATTGTTCATCCAGATGGTAGAAAGTCAACCCGCGTCATAGCCTGGGTCAACCCACAAACAGCCATTACAGAAACGTGCCTTGAGTTGTCCAGTGTCTGGTTTTAAGCATAAGCCGGACAACTCCCCGTACCTTAACATCGTTAAGATATGAACTGTTCTATATCCCATATAGGACCAGAGGCACTGATTTAATTGAACCAGATTCAAATCATGCAACTGTCTCCAGTGCATGTCAACTAAATGGAAGGAGGCCGATCAGCGTTACTCAACTTAGGAACACTTCCAATTATGAGTAACCTGAAAGAGAAGCAAGTTCTCTTTATCATTACTATTAACTGAATACCATATACAAGTATCTACATCTTCGATCACTTTGAAGAATCCCGATACTTGCTACACCTGGTTCTCTACTCTATTCAAATACCTATAACTTCTCCAAATTCGGACCCTGTGTTTTCACGAAACACCTGTCTAAAAACTAGAGAAGTCATAAGTAAACCGAATATAGTACGAGGACCAACCCCTCTGTCCTGATGGACCCTGGACAATATACAATACTCTGTATAAGTCCCTTGAGTTTGATAACTCATTCACTGTGTGTCGTAGGTTGAAAACTGTACTTATGGTTAAGAAGAATTACACCGCTGCTTAATGCTCCTTACCTAACCATCCACTGATATAGGTAAATGTCGTAGACATAATTTCAGAAAGGTATATCTCACTCTATGAAAATAGACGTACAGATATATCAATTTGAAATTGGTGCATAACTGCGGATATTCAAAACCAACTATTTGCCAACCGGCAAACAGCCCAGGCGATTTCCACAAATATCACCGATTACAACGAATCCCGATATAATGAGGATAATCACCCAATTCCCAATAACTTGCTCCCACTCATCATCTGTAAAACCATACAGATGTGAGAACCGTACCTGGCAAATACATACCCTGGAGCAAGTGTCTGATTAGGAAATCAGTTCTCTTTTAACAGTACACAGTGAAACTGAAACATTGAAATGTTTCGATGGGGTATCCTGGTATTCCTAGTAATGCCTCTTCCAGATTCACGACTGTAACCGTATAGTTCTTTGCCACCTCTCCAAATCCCTTCATATGTCTTTAATCTTTACCTTCTGTACACCCCTTTAGGCCAAATGGTTTTCTTCCTTCCCTACCGTTCGGCACCAGCCTATGGTTTGGAAGAAGACTATCCAATAAGCATAATGGGTGTACTGTCCCAATCCTAGGAACACTCGCAATGAGAGAGGGTGAAGTTAAAAGACAACCGAATAAACCTTATTCCTATTTCTCCTGGACCAGAATCCATCCCCGAACTGGAACAAGTTCCATTCGAGTTCGTATTTAACCATACGATGGAGTATCCAAATAAACTGTGGATCTTCGTAGTGATACGGAGTGTCCTGGAGAAATACAAAGCTGATGTGGGAGTGGTAACGAAATATTTGGTTTGGTCGTGAATATCTGTTGCAATTTACTTTGCCCTCTTACTAATCCCTTGCTTTGTTTGAACTTAATACCTTCTGCACACCATCGTTATGCTAATTGATTTCCTTCATTCCCTACCGGTCGGCACCAGCCTAAGGTTTGGAAGAAGACAATCCAATTTGCGTAACAGGTGTACTACTCCTAAACCAAGGAGCACTCGCAACCGGAGAGGAGGCAAAAGGAAAAGACAACTGAATAATCCTATCCGTTTTCTCCAGAACCTGAAACCATCCTCGAATAAATTCTTTCGAGTTCGTATCTAACCATACGATGGTTTTGTCCAATGGAAGTGGACGTTCGTAGTAATACGGGGTGTCCTGGAGAAAAGGGTAAAAGTAGGAGTGGCAATGAGGTTTGCAACCCTGACAATCCAAAAGCCGGCGTCAAGAAGCTTCTGTTATCTTGGTCACTGAGTCATAGTCTTAGGGTCGGGTCAATGGTCGCTGCCAAAGAGAGAGAGAAAAGAAACACTCAGCGTGCACTCTAACCTAGATCAGAATGGTTACCAATTTATCTAATCTGGAAACCTCCCACTGTACCTCAAATTCTCCTCCAAACCTGAAAGAAGAATTAGTCGGGGTCACCCGAGGAGTAAACTAACTCATCAGTGGGAATCGGGATCCAACTATCATCACATGATAACGTGACGGAATCCTCTCACGCTACCACACTCCAGAAGGTATGCGCATATCTGGCAAGTTTCAGTTCTTTTGAAACTCCCGATGTGATTTCTGCCACATGCTCTTATGACCTTGACTTTGGCCAACAAATCATAAGTCACATGTCAAGTTCTACCCATCATTCTCCAGGTTGATTCGAATCCACCCGCACAAGCCCTTGACTTTGGCCAACAAGGCTATACGACTGTTCCAAACCAACGCATCTATCTATGCTGCATATGAATAACCAACAGCTACCAAACACTGTGCCTTGACTTTAGCCAACAAACACAGCTTGAATACTATTGACTACCCATATGAAACGACGGAGGGCTACGAATGGTTTCTGGCGAAAACCTTTAACGTAATGAACTTGATATCGTCGAAGGAACTGATAGCTTTTTGAAAATATAGTGACGAAAACCGTTGCTAAAGAGGTCACTCCCGGTGAAGGGATCTCGGCTCTTTCCCCGTAGAATGGGGTGCAGGATATTCCAACTGAATACCACGATGCAAAGCAAAAGTAATCGGCTATAGTGAAGTTAATGCCCTGACGCAAACTTATTGTCCAAGGGGTCACTCCCGGTGAAGGGATCTCGGCCCTTGCCTCGTCGACTGAGGTGCAGGATATTCTAACTGAATACCATAATGCAAAACAAAAGTGAACGTCCTTGCAATAACAGCTTTTTGAAAAGTGTTCCAACAACATCAGATTAGGTTTGTTTTTAACTTGCATTGATCCGAATCAATGCAGTCCCATCAATTGATCACACCACAAAGAACGAAAATATACTGATGTACGTATATGCCATCCGCATTCGCCACTAGGTCCCGTCATTACCCGTTAGGTTAGCTAACTAACGACAGAGCGGGGACTGGACTAGCGTGGAAGCAAAACATATACAACATCTACTAATATATATACCAATATATTATATTCGCTCAAGGCGTGAATAAAGTGCAACATCACAGAGAATGAACAGCATCACAGAAACAATACAGATATCTGGGATCCCCGGGTTTCACAGAGCCGCTGAAACCCGACGTTCCCCTGGTCGTGTGGATAGCCTGTGCAATGAAATCCTAGACCCCTACGGGCGCGGCAAGTCACCCGCCAAAACCTGAAGCGAGGCAGCCCCCTTCAGCTCCGTGAATGGACCACCCAGCACTCCACGGAATCCGGCAACTTGGGCACCCCTCTTGGGTCAACCTGTACCCCCTACGAGTGCGGCGAATGGCCCGCCAATCCTAGAGTGAAGCCCCCTCCGTCTCAATGCCATGAGATGCGGGCTTGTTGCCCTCCAGAACCCGGCTATCCGTGCACCCCTCCGCGGGGTAATCCTAGTACAGAAGTAAAATATACATACACCGGGTACATCGACCGCAACCAGGTCGTGCCCCAAAAGAATAATACAAACAGGCAGTGACGGCAGTACACATGTCGGACGCTCGCACCGCAATATCAAATGTACATAATACAACCACAACTGTACTAGCATTGCATCCAGGCTATCCCCCACGACCGATCCGCAACATCACAGCAAAAACAAAACATCAACGTGAAAGTCACGTTCGCAAATCCGTCTAACCGGGCTATAGCAGTTAGACCGGATTTATCGATCAAGTGACATTCACGGTCGCAGATATAATGTAAATACTGTGAAATAATGTGTTTAAAATATCCGATCAATCAAATTTTAACAAGTGGGCCCCCAAACAATACTGTAGCACTCACAGAAATTATGGGCCCAATGTTATTATTCCAAAACCCCTAAAATCTCCCCAGAAGCCCACTGTAAAAACCCAACCCACCGATTTCTCCAGACTGCGGCGGAACCGCGGCAACAAGTGGGTTTTGGCCGCGGTTCCGCGCTCTGGTTAGAAGATCAGTGCGTCGAATTTGTACAGTAGTCTTACAATTTCTAGTACATCAATATTTTACAACCTGAAAAAATTTTCGAGACCAAAAATTTTCAACAGAAACTGATGCTGAAGGAAATGCGGGTTTTTGGATTTTTGATCGATCCGAATTGCAAACACATTAAACCAAGCTAGACTAAGTCAATGGCGAGGCTCTAATACCACTGTAAGTGCACGGCGGCGCCCCGGCCGTCAATCCGACGGCCAAATGCGGAAGCGGTGATAAACTTTAATTTTTACTTGAACTGGCAAACCGCCGCGCACTAATACCCGGATCGAACCATTAATTAGTCCTAGCTATCAATAAGATGGGAAAGAGATATACCGACGATCCAAGTCCTCCGGTCTTCTCGTCATCGTCCCGATCTCTTGCGGAATGTCCCGTCTCCTCCTCGTCGCCGGAAGTGCACCACATCGCCTACTTATTTTACGGGCTCCCACCTCAATGCCGAGGCAACTCGGGCACGAAGCCGGCTACTCGACGTGCCCAAGATTCGCTGTAGAATATGTAGTCCTCAAGTCTCACTTTGGGGTTGTAGGAATTGCCTTTTGGTGGAGGAAATGATATGAGAACAATGTGGAGGGACTTGTGGGATTTTACAAAAGCAAAAGAGCAAAAATCCCACATGCAAAAATTTGGACAGCCCCTAATGCTTTGGCCGGCCATCTCAAGTGAGTGAGGGAGAGAATGAGATAGAATACCATGAGGGAGTGAGTGGCTTGAACAATAATGCAAGGCATCAAAAACAAATCATGAAAGAATATGATCATAAGCAAAACCACACACAACTCCAACCATCAACAACCATCATGACCACTAAAAGTCAATCTATCATGAAAAAGGAAAGTCAAAGGATGGTGCATATCATGAAAACCATCATGATACAAATAATATGCAAAGGACCCCCTTCCAAATACTTATTTGCAACAATGCAAATAAGCCCTCCTCCACCAATCTTCGGCCAATGAACGGAACAATGGAAATCGGTCGAAACGGAAAGCAAACTGGCAACTCCAGAAAACTGGTCCCGTAATAAATTACAGGAAAACCCCGATACTGTGCATACACACCCGCATTTGTATTCCGACCGAAATACAAATGCAATGAGACAAAATCTACACTGTACTATACTAGGATCCGGCTTAAACCAAAGCGGGCTAGTAATATCCGTTCGATCCTGATCCGTGCAATACCGCACGTATCTCATCGAACCCTGCCATATTTCCATACGGCCTATAGTACAAACTGTCGGATCTTGATCCGTGCAATACCGCACGTATCTGATCGGACCTTGCCATATCTCCATACGGCCTCTACAACCTTTCGCCCGAAAGCTGAGTAACTGAATGTGGGGGACTCTGAAGACTCGTCAACACCTTGGTTGTGGATTTAACCACTAGCATGTTAGAGGTATAAGCCAATACATAACGGGCTACCAGGTATTGACCAAAAGGGACGTCTGTGAGCGAACTCAGCCTGAGTCCCTACTGAGCCTGTCAGTGACAATATCCGTACAGTCCGGTCCGTTCGTCTATGAGCATCGCATGGCGGGCCTAGAGGGTTGGTAAAAGTCAGACCCCCAAAAGCGGTACAAGTCGTGTCGGAGTGTAGCCCAGAACACTCTGAGATACTACTGGAATACCTACCAGTAAATCTCCTTGCCTCGGCCGAGGGCTTCGTGTAATGGCTCTCCTAGACACAGCACGACCTCACCCCCAATACCGGGAGAGACGAACCCCTGAAGATACGCTCACTGCCTCCATGTGGCTCGGGACTGTACCCACCTAAAACCTGTTTGCACGACTCCTTTGAGCCGTGGTAGGGTAGTAATCAAAGTACAGTGGGAACTCACACAAGACAAATGACGATCCCCAGGTCGATGAACTAACCTGTACACATGTCACCAGGGAACTGCCATCTGACGTCTGGTATATGACCAACTAGCATGTTCCCGGCGAGTCCTGTCCGGTGTACTCATAACCCAATGAGCACCTGTATACATCTTAGGTGATCCAACTGACACCAGTGGCTTGTGAGACCGGCCACCGCCCCTCGTCGGGGTCTCGACTGTATACACTAGTCTACTATGGAGAATCGATGCCCTGTCTCGAAACTCTCACGACTAGGGACCTTTTAAGGATATGCTTATAGACCCCCAGCTCCCACTTATATGATCGCCCTCATACTGCTGGTGGTCAAGCAAGAATCCTAGGGGCTCTATCAACGTGTAATAGCGACGTGTCAGGTCACTTAAAACAGTACACGATGATAAAGGTAAACCAGATAGCATACTATCATCTCGAGTAAGACTGTCCTACCGGGATAGGTCCTCCATCAATCATTGCAATCACGTACCTGTGACCTAATAATTGACTCTGAGGGCACTATCTCCAACAATCTTTTCATAAAAACACCGTAGCCCCTATTTTCAAAACCCCATGATTCGTGTTATTTCAAAAGGCACCATTTGTGGGACTTATATTAGATTAATGCAGATTAGTTATAGTTGCGTCTTGTATTCAGCTCCCGCTCATTATTATGGTTCGCTTCGCATCGCATGCTTATATTATGTTTCATACTCCATTATTGATATCATGCTGTTAGGACACCAGCACCATTACCGATGATGCGTATGTACCACGTACACTTACTTGCCGGCTCACACACATCTTCATCGGTAATTGCCATGTCACGTACACCTTAGAAAATATTATTGCTTGACATAACCTGTTAGCTAGTAGTTTAGACATGATATTAGTGTACTTGCCTTATATGTTAGTCTAGACATTGTAGTTATTACCTGCTACTTCATGCATACTGTTATTCATTGTTATGCCGCATTCATGGATTCTCATGCATATATTCACTTTTTACGTGCTATTGAGGTTTTGGATTCGGATTTCCATGAGATTTTCTGGATTTGGGGAAAACTGCAAAACATATACAAACTTCTTCTTTCTCTTTTTAAATGAAAAGCGCGGTTTTCCCCATGATGTATGAGTCGTCCACCATGAGTTTGCGGAAGGATTTCGAGACCCGATTCGAGGAGTTGGATGAACCGTTTCGGGAACATGGTGGACCCGGTAAGGTACCCCGGGGCAAGAAGCTCGTGGTGATGACGATGAGCCTGGCGGGGGGAGACTACCTACCGGTGATTTTACCCAACGCGTCGGATATCCGGAGGATACCGTCGTGGTCTTGAGATGGATGGTAGGGGCCGGTCTGGATTCACGGCGCCCTAGATATTGAGATTGAGACATTGAGATTTCGAGATATTGAGGTGCTGAGATTTGATGATACAGGCCAGTCCGGATAGCCGGAGCCTGAGGTTTTGAGACATTGAGATTTATGTTTTGTGTCGATGCTAGACAATGTTGATGCTGATTTCATTTATGATACCTCATTTTAAAAATACAAATGAAATCTCACTAATTTATGAAAACAGTTTCTGTATTTACATGTATTCTGTTTTCATGCATTCATACCTCATTCATATGATATATTACTACCTGAGGCACTGACACGGGCACATGAGATCACACTCGGGTTAGATATTACCCTAGCCATTGTTATAGACTGCATGTTATTCATATATTTGAGGATATATTATGATCATTGACCTAGGTTGCGTTATTTATGCGATTTCTGTGTGTAGATGTTTTTCTATTCACGAGTTGGCAACGCACCCCCGTTGTGCCCCAGTTTCTTGCAGGTTTGCCGTACAGGTTTCTTTACGGCTTGCGGGCATAGTTTCCTTCGGGTGATTTTCTAGTAGGTGGGTTTACTTGTATCGGAACCCCATTATATATCTTGTATATTATTATTCTGTTGTATCTAGAAGTTCCATCAACCAAACATGTATTTATTTTGAGATAGAGACCAGTGATGTTATTCTTTCGACCTTAGAGTCGCGTGTTGTATTTCTGTGGATTTCTTGTTGTTTTGAGTTTCTTTTTGAGTTTTGATCCTCGCCCTTGGCGTTGTATATTATATTGCTTGTGTGGTTGTGACTGTCGATTGACGAAGAGCCAGCTCCCGCTTGGGGATGCCTTCTTATTGATTTCGTATACTATTCATGTTGTGTTCCGTTTGGGGGCCAGTATTTACAAAGGAGACACTGCCGAAATTTTCAGGAAATTTTTGATGTTTTTAAAAACCCGCATAATTCGACTTATGCTATTGAAACTACTTGTTTTAAATTGGTATTTCTTCACTCTACTACTTTTCTTGGTTTGGATTTCTGGGTTTTCGGCTTACTTAGATTACGTACGCCTCGAGACGTTCGTTGTTTAAGTGCCGGTCATATTCCGTACCTTCGGAGCGTAGGATACTACCTACCGGTGATTTTACCCAACGCGTCGGATATCCGGAGGATACCGTCGTGGTCTTGAGATGGATGGTAGGGGCCGGTCTGGACTGACGGCGCCCTAGATATTGAGATTGAGACATTGAGATTTCGAGATATTGAGGTACTGAGATTTGATGATACAGGCCAGTCCGGATAGCCGGAGCCTGAGGTTTTGAGACATTGAGATTTATGTTTTGTGTCGATGCTAGACACTGTTGATGCTGATTTCATTTATGATACCTCATTTTAAAAATACAAAGGAAATCTCACTAATTTATGAAAACAGTTTCTGCATTTACATATATTCTGTTTTCATGCATTCATACCTCATTCATATGATATATTACTACCTGAGGCACTGACACGGGCACATGAGATCACACTCGGGTTAGATATTACCCTAGCCATTGTTATAGGCTGCATGTTATTCATATATTTGAGGATATATTATAATCATTGACCTAGGTTGCGTTATTTATGCGATTTCTGTGCGTAGATGTTTTTCTATTCACGAGCTGGCAACTCACCCCCGTTGTGCCCCAGTTCTTGCAGGTTTGCCGTACAGGTTTCTTTACGGCTTGCGGGCATAGTTTCCTTCGGGTGATTTGCTAGTAGGTGGGTTTACTTGTATCGTACCCCCATTATATATCTTGTATATTATTATTCTGTTGTATCTAGAAGTTCCATCAACCAAACATGTATTTATTTTGAAATAGAGACCAGTGATGTTATTCTTTCGACCTTAGAGTCGCGTGTTGTATTTCTGTGGATTTCTTGTTGTTTTGAGTTTCTTTTTGAGTTTTGATCCTCGCCCTTGGCGTTGTATATTATATTGCTTGTGTGGTTGTGACCGTCGATTGACGAAGAGCTAGCTCCGGCTTGGGGATGCCTTTTTATTGATTTCGTATACTATTCATGTTGTATTCCGTTTGGGGGCCAGTATTTACAAAGGAGACTCTGCCGAAATTTTCAGGAAATTTTTGATGTTTTTAAAAACCCGCATAATTCGGCTTATGCTATTGAAACTACTTGTTTTAAATTGGTATTCCTTCACTCTACTACTTTTCTTGGTTTGGATTTCTGGGTTTTCGGCTTACTTAGATTACGTATGCCTCGAGACGTTCGTAGTTTAAGTGCCGGTCATATTCCGTACTTTCGGGACGTGACAAAGTTGGTATCAAAGCGTTAGGTTTTACCTTCGGAGCGTAGGATGACCCTTGGTTGATGGAATAGGTGACTAAAGTAGAGTGACGTACCGTGGGTATGTTCCGCGGCATACTTACGACACGCCACTCCGCTTAAGGAGCCTTAGGATGTACATTTCTTTGCTTAGTATTCCGATCTAGCCTCATCAGTACCAGTTATGGTTTTGCTGCCACGATTACAGGCAGGGAGAGCTACAGCTAGAGTTGTGGTCAGTACGATCTCGTCGCGAACGAGGACTGACCAGGGCGAAATTCCGGCGACACACGATTGAATTCCGGCAACACACGATTGCGGAGATGTGTCTTTTTACTGTGTTTCCACGCCACGAGCGTTTGGCGGATCGCCTTTATGAGGTTGCTCGGATATGCTGATCGACACAAGAGGATTGAGCCACTGACAGAGGCCAGCCAGATTTTGATGACCGTTGGTGTATTGCTTACTCATGATGATTGAGGCACTATTCAGCGTGCGGACGAGTGAGCCAGTTGTTGCTGCGGACGGCGAGATATCGCCCAGGTGTTGGAGCTATTGCGATACGGGTTGTACTATGAGATGATAAAAGGTCGCTAGTCACCGAGGATGAATGAACAGGACATGTGATTCGTTCGCCTACCCCGATACGAGGTCATCAGATAGATTGATTCCAGCTAGAGACGACTTCACGCGGAGACGTTGGGAGTCGACAGAGACGATCGACTGTTAGAAACCTATTATTCCAAGTTTAAAGTAGTTGGAAAGACATGCAGGCAATTCTATGGTCCCTCTAGAAGAATGAAACCCTAACTCGACTTAATGACCGTGTGAAAGCCTTTGAACCTTCGGGTTTGCAGCAGTTCTACGGCTCCATTAGTGAGGCTTGGGTTTGCCCTTCTACGGCAGGACCACCGATGCTGTGGTATGTACTCGATACTATTAAACTGTGCCCAAGATGTTGAGCTCTTGGGGGATTATGAGGTTTTGACGACTCGATCGGATGGCTCGACTTAATTCGGATGCTAGGTGGTGAGATGCATTTCTTGGGAGACTCCGGATACGAGGATAGCCGTTGGAGCTCAGTCCATGCAGCCACGATGAGACGAGTCCGAAGCGGTCGACATTAGAGAAAGGTGAAGTAAGAGGTTCGTACCAGATCTAGATGAAACGACGTTCCACTCCGCCGACATCAAAGATGCGATACGTATGCCGAGGCATTGTACTTGGATATACCTTCCAGAAGGAGTCGCGTTGAGTATGCAGCCGTTCCAGAACGAGAACAGATCTAGTAAGGGACTATGACTTCCGGACAGTTCGGCAGAGACGAGATTTGGGAGAGATCTCGATAGGACCTTTCTGGAATAAATTACGAGAAGACTTGGACCCAGTAGTGGTCATGTTATGCACACCGGCAGGCCAGAGTTCAGGATCGTCGACGAGACATGCTATGGGTGACCACGGCAGTTGGCCAGAGATTCTTGGAGGATGTGCTTGAGCGGGACTATTCTGCCATATGTGATTTTGCGTATTTTGGGCGGTCTATTCGCATGATTGATTTTGATGATTGAGTTTCATGATATTTGTTTTCATGGGCCATTGTTGCACCTACTGAGTATTTACGATTTTTGCACAGTTGTTGCACTTGATATCATTTTCGTGCCTTGGTTTCACATGTTTGTGATTTTATGGGTTTCATACAGTTGAATTGATTTTGTGCGTATGTACGCATACGAATTGGTTTTTGCACTCAGTATAGTTCACATATGCTTGCAGTGCAGTGATACGCATTTTGTGCACTTAGATGCACTGGACTTCGATTTCGATTGTGATACTCGATGTTTGTTTTATGCACCTTGTGCAACTGATTTGATTTTACGCATGTTCGGCGCTTGATATTGGATTTCTTGATTTCGTGCATGATGGATGCCCCTGGTTTTGGGTTTTCGCGCATGATTGAGCGCAGGTTTTGAGATACGATTTTGGTGCACACCAGATACACTAAATCGAGATTCTTCGTGCATGTCAGATGCACCAGTTTTGCTGTCAGGCACACCTGTTGCCATTGACAGATGTTTCGTGCACACCCGATGCACTTAGATATTGTTTCTGAGTGCTTGTATGGCACATTCATGGATTTTGATTTCCATGCGCACCAGACGCACGTAGTATTAATACGCGTATTTTGGGATTGATTTTTCTTATAGAGCAGTACATTTTTATGATATTGCTATGTGTTTTCGTACTGGGCAGGACTAGTCAGAGGATAGTACCTGAATATATTTTGCATGCATTGATAGTTATTGAAGGGATTTCTAAGAAGCGAGCTATAGCCGCAGCATTTACCTACGTGTCTGATATGACACGAAATGTTTAAAACAAGGAGACCCTTCTAAATTGTTTCCAAAACGGCGGAACGTACATTTCAAACAAAGGTATATATGTATATAGTTATTTTCTTATGATAGACGTCCCCCATTGTGCAGTGTTATACGCGTTGCACAGCGACTTAAAGAGATTTGGCATGCATTTCCTTCAGATACTTACATATATAGATTCGATATTTACATGTATAGTTTCGAGTTATATCATATTGGTTTTGCTTTGGATTTGGCATTGATGTCTTTCCCATGACTCCGATGATTGCGGGATGCATGACGGAGTTTTGATTTGAGTTATATGCTCATTTTTCATGCGCATGCGCTGCGCTACGATTTGTTTTATGTATTTACAATTTCGGAGCCCCGACGACTTGATGGTTTTGGTTTAAATGTTTTAGTATTTGGGGGGAGTTTTACTTTAAATTCGGGGACCGAATTTTTTTAAGGGGGGAAGATTGTAGCGTTTTGAAAATCGTTTCTGTGAAATTTCGGAAAATCGGTAAAATAAGAGGGGTTTTCTGTAAAAAATCAAAATGCAAATATCTTATTATAAAAATTAAATATATAAATATTCTAGCTATGTAATTGCTATTATTTGGTGTTTATTGAGCCACTGGTGAAATTTTAAATTTTCTGAAAATTTTTCCGAAAATTTTTCCGAAATTAATTATTTTAATATTATTTTAAGCCGTCACTAATATATTTAATTAGGGAAAATTACAAATTGGAATGAGTTGAAACAAATTTTGTGCATCATAAAACTTTAAATAAAATTTTATCATGTGGTTTTTGAAATGAAATCGTTTGCCAAAACGGTTTAGAAAATATCGAAGAAAAAGGCTTTTTTCGGTGAAATTAATGTTAATGGAAATTGGGGTATATCATTTATTATTTTTCCCTCACCAGCACAAACCCAATTTCCCCTCCTTGGCTGAGCCCATGGCAGCCCATTACCCAAGTTCCCAAAAAAAAAATGAGAGAAGCAAAACAAATGAAAGAAATGGGAAATGAAAAGAAATAGATAAATGAGTACGGACTTTTGACTTTTGTGTTGACTTGAACCTTCCCCACTTGACTTTTCCCCACCTCACACACCCACCACACTTCCCCCCACCTGCACTTGACCGAGCCCCCCCTCTTCTTCAGCCCCACCTCATTTCTTCTTCTCTTTTCTCTTCAAAATTCCATCAAAAATCATCAAAAATGCATGGAAAATTCACAAAAAATCAAGCAAAAATCCAAATCAAAATCCACCTCCTACCCAATTTCCCTTGGCTACCATAGCATGGATCTAGGGATTTAGATTTTAATTTGGGAGGCTAAGTGTGCTTGTGGGATCTTCAAATTTATTTGGGTATAATTCTAACCTTTTTGTTAAATTGTTGTTAATTGCTTTAAGTTAGCTTAATTTGATGTTTAATTGGGTTTTATTGCAACTTTAGGAAATTCAAGACTAGGGTTTGAATTTAATTAGGGTTTTTATCATTAGTTTATGGTTGTAATGAGGAGATTAACATGTAATTGTATGCAAAATCAAAGGTTGTTGCTACTTGCTAATTTGTTAAATTAAAATGGTGATAACTTTGCTAAATTGCTCACTAGGTTTTAAAAAAAAATAGTTTAAATATTGGGTTTAAAAATGTGATTAGGTTTTTCATGACTTCATTAACATTATAAAATATAGTTTAATACTTTAGTTCATGAAAATCCAAGCTAGATTGTAGTTTGTGCATTTTTGCTATAAATTGTTAAAATTGGTTAATATTGCAAACTAGGTTTTTGAAATCGAATTAAATTGTGGGTTTAAAATTTACGTAATGGTTTCTATGGAATAATTAAGATATTAAGTTATCATCTTGGTTACTAGAATTGTTAAAACATCATGTTTTGTACAAAAACGGCGAATTGTGCTTGCTAGATTTTCGGAAAATTGACTTTTTAAGTGAAATTGGGGTTTTTGTGAGTTTTAACCTATTTTATATTAAAATTTGTGTTCGTGAATGTGCAAATGAGTGTATTTGGGTTTTTCTCGATGGTTTGGCGTTTGTACCCCGACGTCGAGGGTTTTTGGGTTGATTTGTGAAAGCAACCATAGTGTTTGACCTAGGTGGGATTCGTGTGTCGTTTTGGTCATGAGTCGGATTTTAATGCGATACGATGCATTGTGATATGTAGGTATCCCCATGTGGACTTCGAGACGACAAGCAAGCGCGTGGCGACGTCGGCACCGGCGAGCGAGGACCAGGTGAGTAGATTTATATCTATGGGGAGAAGTCGGGTGGATGGCGTATAGCACCCCCGCAGTTCGTGGTGATGTATACGAATACGTATACACACATTATTGATTATATTTTGTTTGAGTTTATTTATGATAAATATGGATGGTTTAGTATCGCGAAACCCTAGAGTAGTGGTCGCACCATACATGCACACACCCACCCATACTTGCATACATTCTTCTTCCATTTGTGTTTACGGGAATATATATAGTTATGTGTTCACATGGGTATGGGACTATGTGTTCACATACGGATTTGAGGATGATACTTGGGATTGAGATGAGTCGATGAGATTTGTGTTGAGGTTGTGATATCGGTGATATGGCAGGATTCGTACTTGAGGTACGTCCTGGTGTCATGGCGGATCTTTGGATGACAATGCCATGTGAATAGTGATATTAGTAGTGTACTAGCCGTAGGTCAGTACCCCAGATGATGATCTTGATAAAGAGGATACCAGATGAACAGTGTGATGAGTATGATATTGACCCGTACCCAGATTTGGGGATGCCGTACGACGGATTTACATACGAGCTATATCTTGATGATTGATCCGCACTCTTGACTTGGGATGTCTGATTATAGATATGGTATCGGATATGATATTATTGAGGCGGGATCACCGACTAATATATATACAGGTATGTATATGGATCGACTCAGATGTTAGGCGGTTTCCTTACCTGTAGTCCAGCTTGTTAGCTTAGCCCTTTAGTTTAGTTTAGTTGTTGGATTAGATTCGATTCTTACCTATTTCAAAAACTAACGAATCGTGGGTATTTTAAAAGACAGCCCAAGGGATCCTACGGATATTTCAAAAGACGTATCTTTTCATAAAAACACCGTAGCCCCTATTTTCAAAACCCCATGATTCGTGTTATTTCAAAAGGCACCATTTGTAGGACTTATATTAGATTAATGCAGATTAGTTATAGTTGCGTCTTGTATTCAGCTCCCGCTCATTATTGTGGTTCGCTTCGCATCGCATGCTTATATTATGTTTCATACTCCATTATTGATATCATGCTGTTAGGACACCAGCACCATTACCGATGATGCGTATGTACCACGTACACTTACTTGCCGGCTCACACACATCTTCATCGGTAATTGCCATGTCACGTACACCTTAGAAAATATTATTGCTTGACATAGCCTGTTAGCTAGTAGTTTAGACATGATATTAGTGTACTTGCCTTATATGTTAGTCTAGACATTGTAGTTATTACCTGCTACTTCATGCATACTGTTATTCATTGTTATGCCGCATTCATGGATTCTCATGCATATATTCACTTTTTACGTGCTATTGAGGTTTTGGATTCGGATTTCCATGAGATTTTCTGGATTTGGGGAAAACCGCAAAACATATACAAACTTCTTCTTTCTCTTTTTAAATGAAAAGCGCGGTTTTCCCCTTGATGTATGAGTCGTCCACCATGAGTTTGCGGATGGATTTCGAGGCCCGATTCGAGGAGTTGGATGAACCGTTTCGGGTACATGGTGGACCCGGTAAGGTACCCCGGGCAAGAAGCTCGTGGTGATGACGATGAACCTGGCAGGGGGAGACTACCCACTGGTGATTTTACCCAACGCGTCGGATATCCGGAGGATACCGTCGTGATCTTGAGATGGATGGTAGGGGCCGGTCTGGACTGACGGTGCCCTAGATATTGAGATTGAGACATTGAGATTTCGAGATATTGAGGTGCTGAGATTTGATGATACAGGCCAGTCCGGATAGCCGGAGCCTGAGGTTTTGAGACATTGAGATTTATGTTTTGTGTCGATGCTAGACACTGTTGATGTTGATTTCATTTATGATACCTCATTTTAAAAATACAAAGGAAATCTCACTAATTTATGAAAACAGTTTCTACATTTACATGTATTCTGTTTTCTTGCATTCATACCTCATTCATATGATATATTACTACCTGAGGCACTGACACGGGCACATGAGATCACACTCGGGTTAGATATTACCCTAGCCATTGTTATAGGCTGCATGTTATTCATATATTTGAGGATATATTATGATCATTGACCTAGGTTGCGTTATTTATGCGATTTCTGTGCGTAGATGTTTTTCTATTCACGAGTTGGCAACTCATCCCCGTTGTGCCCCAGTTTCTTGCAGGTTTGCCGTACAGGTTTCTTTACGGCTTGCGGGCATAGTTTCCTTCGGGTGATTTGCTTGTAGGTGGGTTTACTTGTATCGTACCCCCATTATATATCTTGTATATTATTATTCTGTTGTATCTAGAAGTTCCATCAACCAAACATGTATTTATTTTGAGATAGAGACCAGTGATGTTATTCTTTCGACCTTAGAGTCACGTGTTGTATTTCTGTGGATTTCTTGTTGTTTTGAGTTTCTTTTTGAGTTTTGATCCTCGCCCTTGGCGTTGTATATTATATTGCTTGTGTGGTTGTGACCGTCGATTGACGAAGAGCTAGCTCCCCCTTGGGGATGCCTTTTTATTGATTTCATATACTATTCATGTTGTATTCCATTTGGGGGCCAGTATTTACAAAGGAGACTCTGCCGAAATTTTCAGGAAATTTTTGATGTTTTTAAAAACCCGCATAATTCGGCTTATGCTATTGAAACTACTTGTTTTAAATTGGTATTCCTTCACTCTACTACTTTTCTTAGTTTGGATTTTTGGGTTTTCGGCTTACTTAGATTACGTACGCCTCGAGACGTTCGTAGTTTAAGTGCCGGTCATATTCCGTACTTTCGGGACGTGTCAGCCTTCTTCTTCTTTACTTTGGCTTTCGCCTTGGACCTAGAAGAGGAAGTTCTTCCAACAAACAAAGCGGGTGTTTCCATGACTTTCTGCATGGTTCCCTCTGCACTCCTCAAGTTGAGGAGTTCCGGAAGTTCAACTTCTTTTCCTTGCATGTTGAAATTCCGGATAAACTGGGCGTAGGTTGAAGGAAGGGACTGGAGAATCAAGTCAGTGTACAGCTCAATCTCTAACGTGGTCCCGTGGTCCGCGAGCTCCTCAATGTAGCCAATCATCTTTAGGACGTGTTCCCCTACAGATGATCCGACGGCCAACCTCACTTGAAACAGCTTCTTCGAGGTCTCGTATCTTGCGATACGGGATTGCTCTCCATATAGTTCCATAGTATGGAGAAATATGGATTCAAGATCCATATTCTCGTGCCTCCTCTGATGTTCATTGTCCATAGAGGCAAGCACGAGGCACTTGGCCTTCACGCAGTCAATCTCCCAGGTCTTACGGATTTCCTTATGTAGGGTTACTAGGCACACTAACAAGGCTCTACAAGGCATCGACCAAGCCAAAATTAAATTTTTTATATGTCGAATAACCCTAAGCAAGATCATATACTAGAGATTAGGGTTTCATATGCAAGTAAACTACTTTACTCTAAAGGGAACACGAAATACAACCTTTGTAGATCGGTCCTCCACTTCATTTGCTCCTTGTTGAAGTCCCTTCACCGCGATCAAGGTTCTCCCGGGCTCTTGCATGGCTTCACGAGGCGAAGGATGCGACCTTGCTTGAAGTTTCCGAGGCCGAAGATGATCTACGTCGAGGGAATTCCGACTCAAGCTCCTACTTCACTAACTAGAGAATTAGTGAAGTAAACACCCTAAACTAAAGTGCTAGTGTAGTAGAGGATGGTGAAATAGGAAGTGGGTTCTCTTTAGATTTCTATTTCTCACAATATTTCTCAATTTGGATCAAACCCTAACAAGCTTTTCTTTTGAACTCAAGAAAGAAGATGATGAACAAAAGAATATGAAGAGGATAATGATCAAGTGTGTAGGCTAACCATGGTGAATTAGTATCATATACTAACTCTTGTAGAGCCATAACCATAGTTTATCTAAATGGTTAGGTTAATAAAAATCTAAGGTGAAGACAAAGGTAGTGGACTTTGTCAAAGCAAAGCAAGCTTCTACAAGCTTCATGCTCTTTGCAAAATTCCACCAATTTTGTAATTACCTCAAATAATTATTAACCACCATATAATAAAGTATGGTGTATGTCTTACACACCCATGTTTAGTGTATCATCAACCATGATATAAAAGAAAACACTTTTAATATATATATCTCTCTCACACACACACACACACACACACACACACACACACACACACATATATATATATATATTTATATTCAAGTGTTCACATGTGAGAAAAACCCTAAAGAGAACAAGTGTTAGCAAGTGTAAATTAGTATATCTAATATAAAATTATACACTTAATTATTAAATCAACACTTGACTTAATAATCCGGTCATATCTCATATAACCGGCTAACATCCATTGTATCGACTTATCGAATCAACACTTGATTCAATAACCCGGTCATATCATATATAACCGACCGATACAAAAAGTCACGAGAATAGAATACGGTATCACATACACGCATTTATTCTCGGTCTCCCACATATCACATAGGTGCTCCTATTTCATTTTGCCTGAGCCAGTAAAACCTCTGTGTAGGACTCTAAAGACTCGTCAATACGCCGGCAGTTGGTGATGATCACATCACGCACCCACAAGCCGTCAGCGGTACTAGCTGGACGTAACGGCTACCCGGGTATTGAGCGATCAGAAGATCAGCAAGCAAGCCCGCTCCACCTCCTGTAAAAGCCTGCCGGTAACACTTCCCGTACAGTCCGGTCTCCTCGTCTGATATGTCGCATATCAAGTCTAGGGGTGGTAAACGTCAGACCCCAATAACCGATAAGTCGTGCTGATGTGAGGCTCATAACGGGTCGAGAAACTACTGGTAACACCTACCAGTAAATCTCTGAATCAGCCCTGGCCAGGGACTTCCCTGTTACGGCCAATCGAGCACAGCGCAACATCAACCACCAATACCAGGAGAGACGAAACCCCTCCTATCGCTCATTGCCTCCATGTGACTCGGGACTGTACCCAAAAACCACCATTTTGCACGCCCTCATAGACATAGTAAGGTGGAAATCAAAGCTGTTAGTTATATGTATGCCCTAGAGGCCATTACTGTACATAGGATGTATATTGTAGTGGATGCTGGGACATATATAGGGAGGACTTTCTTGTTCGACATGATAGTATGCTATCTGGTTGAACTTTACCTTAACGTGTATAATGTTTGTCTCTCTGTTACATGTTGGTAAAGCCCTTAGGATCTGTACTTGACTACCTGGACTATGATGCGGATCATACTAGTGGGGACATGGTAGTCCATAAGTACATCCTTCAAAGTCCCTAGTCGTGGGTGTATCGAGACGGGGCATCGATATGCCAGAGTAGACTAGCGTGTACCTTCTCGACCCATACAGATGGGCGATGGATGATCCCATATCCATCGGTGTTTGACATCAGAGATGATATACGGGTGCTCAGTAGAGACTGGGTACACTGGACGGACTCGCCGAGAACTCCCAGATGGTATTATACCTCACGTCAGATGGCAGTTCTCTGGTGACACTGGTACAGAGTAGTCTGTTGACCCGAGATCGTCATAGAGTCTTGTGTGGTTCCCACTGTGCTTTGATTTCCATCTTACCACGTCCAAGAGGGCGTGCAAAACGGTGGTTTTTGGGTACAGTCCCGAGTCACATGGAGGCAATGAGCGATAGGAGGGGATTCGTCTCTCCCGGTATAGGGGGTTGATGTTGCGCTGTGTTCGATTGGCTATAACAGGAAATCCCTGGCCAGGGTTGCTGAGATTTACTGGTAAGTGTTACCAGTAGTTTCTCGAACAGTTATAGACCTCATATCGACATGACTTATCGAGCTATTGGGGTCTGACGTTTACCACCCCTAGGCGAGATATGCGACATATCAGACGATCAGACCGGACTGTACGGTAGTGTTACTGGTTGGATTCACTGGAGTGTGAGCGGGCTTGCTCGTCGATCTTCAGATCGCTCAATACCCGGGTGGCCGTTACGTTTAGCAGACCGCTTGCGGCTTGTGGGTGTTTGATATGATCATCGCCTGCTGCCGGCGTATTGACGAGTCTTTAGAGTCCTACACAGAGGTTTCCTGGCTCAAGCGAAACGAAATAGGAGCGCATATGAGATATGTGCGGGACCGAGAATAATGCGTGTATGTGATGCCGCATTCCATTCTCGCGATGAATGTATCGGAAAGGTTGTATGCGATATAACCTAGTTATCGATTCAAGCGTTGATTCGATAAGCCGATACATTGAATACTAGTCGGTTGTGTGCGACATGACCGGATCATTGAATCAAGTGTTGATTTAATGATTTAATGCATAATTATATATTTGATATGTTACTTTGCACTAACTATTATTGGTTCACTTTAAACGGATTTTCTCACTTGGATTGTGCACATTGTATATGTGATATATTTTTGTGCACTTGTATGTATCATGTTTGATGATGCATGCTAACTTGTGTTTTGTGTGAAGATTAAACCATGGTTGTGAGAGTGGTTAGGGTTTTATTTTCCATTACTTATTTATTCATTTATTTATTTGTTTATACATTTTGGAAAATAAATGGAAAAGAGAAAAGAATGGTGGCTTTATTTGTTCTTTAGTTGAAGCTTCATGAAGCTTTGATAAAGTCAACCATTCTTATCTCATCCTTAACCCTAACCATTCCCACTAACCCTAGTTTAGTCTCTACCCTTGACCATGGTTAATTTTATGATAAGAATTCATTTTCTTTTCTTTTTCAATTAACTTATCATAACTATTATCTTCTTCTTCCTCATTTTTTTTCAAGTGAAGAAAGCAAAGTCATCAATGGTGATTGATGATAAAGAGTGAGAAATCCAATTCTAAAGTCTACCCACTTCCTATTTCTTCATCCTCTACCTCTTGCCAAGTAGTAGAGTGTGTTTCCTTCACAAGTTATTAGGGCTTGGTGAAGGTGGAGCTTGATTTAGCGATGCCTCGACGTAGATCATCTTCGGCATGGACATCGACGACCTAGCTTGCCCATTCTCCGACGAAGCCGACGCTAGAGCCCGGATTTGATTTGGACAGCGGAGAGGACTTCGTTGCGGAGCTATGGAGGTGGAGCACCGGATCTACAAAGGTTGTATTTCCGTATTCCCTTAGTTAAGTGTTAACTAGTTAGCTTTTTCGCCTAGAAATCTAGCAAACGATCCGTAGTTTAGGGTTTCTCGGCACCGTAAAATTTTATATTGGCATGTTCGATGCCTTGTGAGACCTCCTTAGCGTGCCTAGGAACCCTACAGTGGTATCAGAGCCTAGCTATTGCCTTAGGCGAAGTCTAGACGGAATTTGAAGTCCGAACGAACCCGAAACCCCGAATCAAACTTGCTCTCTGTCCTTTTTCAAAAAACTGGGATTTTTCCAAATTAAAAATTGCTAAAAAATTCAGCAGGGAAATCTAAGAATTACGATGCAAAAATTATTTCATGAACAGTAAATGTCGCGGCGGATCCGCGGCAGAAGCATGGCTTCTGCGGCGGATCAGCGGCCACTTGATGACGTCAGCCCTATATTTTTGCATAGTAATTCCTGATAAATTCTTCTGAGTTTTCTGGGAATTTTTAAAAGTTATTCAAGAGTTGAATAATCTGGGATTGTTTTGGGGATTCGATGTTTCGATCGGAGTATCAAATTTTATTTATGTGGCTTTCCGGATAAATTTTAGAATATGTTAAAAAGTTCGACCGGATATAAATACCCAATTTTTCCCCTGTCGGGAAATTTCCAAGTGTTGGATTTTTCCGTAGTTTGACGACGTTCTAAGTAGTGCAAGTAACGCGATGGACCCTCTAGAAGACAACAAACCTTAACTCGATTATGTGACCGTCTTGAACTGCCTTTTGAACCTTAGGGTTTGGGGCAGTACGGCGTGCCACATGTGAGGCGTTGGCTTGACCCTTCTACGGCTGGACCGTTGGTACTGAGGCACGAACTGAATGTTGTTAGACTTGTTTCATGTGTTGATCTGTATCGGGAAAACTTGGGTGTTCGATTGTTCGATCGGAAAGTTTAACATTTTCTATTTATCTGGACTGGGATACAATAATTGGAATTCACAATTTGTTATGAGATAACGGAATGAATATTATAAACATAGCAATTTAGTCTCACTTGATCGGTTGCCACGGAATTTTGATGTGATCAAAAGTCCGTCGCAATCACGTAGCGTACGCGGATACTCGCCGGGTAAACTTAATAGACAGCCTCACGCCATTGCCCCGACCAAGTGACTGTAGGAGAACCCCGTCGCCGAAAGCATCCGTCCGGGTGCTCGCGGTGGCGGTGTTCCGCCTTGGTGCACTTCGTCGACGGTATTGGGGGTGCAGCCGTCTACTGAAGTTTGCGACGAGTATTCGATCAGGATGTCGGGAATCTTGTTGAATTGCCCGACTTGGTAGTGAAAAGTGTTTTCGATTTTGAGACTAAAATGCGAGGTTTAGAATTGTTAGGCATGCGATGTCTAAGAAATTCATTTGGTCAGGCATGCGATGTCTGAGGTGGTTGCGGATTCCAACTGTTGTAGTTTTACACTTTCTTTTCTGTGACCGTAAGTGTAATATGTGATATCGCCGGTTTCGTTGCTATATGTCAACGACAATTGGGATGCGCATATTTACTTACGTTGATGACATGTGATGTTATGTGTTGCTGGATATGTTATATTGGATCGTCGTGTTTGAATAGCCGGGGTTTTTATGTGAGATGAGTGTTTTTCATTTTCATTCATGTAAAAACTTGTATGTAATATTCTTTTATTGGGGCGCTTCCAGGTTGCGGAAGTAGTCACCTTTTGTATATTATTTACTTTTCCGCACTAGGATAGACCCAAGGGGGAGAGCACAAGTAACCGGGTTCTGGAGTCCAGTGGGAGACCAACTCGAGGAGTCGAGTCCGGGTCTCCTAACTCCAGAATTGGTAGGGTTGCTTGCCGCTCTCGTAGGGGTCTAGGGGTGTGGGTTTGGCTATTCATCGCGACCGTGGAATCCGTGTTTTATACTGGCTCGTATTGAAAACACGGACGTCCTAGTATATCCAATATTTCATATGTTTCTTCTGCTGCGATATCTGTGATGTGATCATGTGATGTTCTTTGATAGATACAGTATATAGTATATATGATATATTATATAGGCGTTACTTATGTTTTACACCCACGCTAGCCCTGCCCTGCTCTGCCGTTAGTTACCTAACCTAACGGTGCACGAGGGGACATCGAGGCGAATGCGGATGGCATAAGTGTACGTCGTATTTATCTGTGATGTTTAGGTACTTAAATGATGGGACTTCATTAATGTGATTAATGAAATAAAAGAAACCTAAGATGTTGTAGAATCGAATTTCAAAATAAAACAGGTAGCTACAGTTCTTGCTTTGCACAGCGGTATATGTGATATATCCTGCACCTTATTCGATAAGGAAAGGACCGAGATCCCTTCACCGGGAGTGACTCCTTTAGCAATAACTGGCAGATGCTACACACTCGGTTTGTCTTTTGATTGCTTTTAAGTGTTTTTGCTTTGCACAGTGATATATATGATATATCCCGCACCTCATTCGACGAGGAAAGGACCGACGATCCCTTCACCGGGAGTGACTCCTTTAGCAAAACTAGAAAAGCCTCAAAAGCACTCCATTTTAAAATCATTTGATTCTACAACGATATCAAGTTCATTACGCAATAGGTTTTCAGAAAAACCTGTCGTAGCCCTCCGTCATTTCAGATAAGTATTAGTTAGTATTCGTGCTGCGGTTGTTTGGCATGCGTCAAGGCGTAGTGTACGGTAGCTAACTAGTGCTTATCTGCCAGCATATGATGCGATTGGATTAGGGTATTCGTACGGCGTTGTTTGGCATGCGTCAAGGGTCGTGCGGGTGGGTTTAATTCAATCAAGAAATGTACGGGTTGAACTTGACTAGCAGACTATGGGTTGTTTGGCATGCGTCAAGGTCATAGCGAGCTAGGGGCAAAATATTATCGGGAATTTCAAGTGTTGAGATTTGCAATGAGATTGCATACCTTCTATGAGATAGTTGGATCCCGATACCCGCTGCGAGTAAGTGTTACTCCTGGGAGAGTTTTATACATTACAATTAGCCGATCAAGTAGGTGTCTAGAAAAGTGTCAACGGGGTTACGCCTCTGGGAAAACGAGGTTTACATTAATTAGGTTCGTGCGAAAGCACGGGGGACCTCCCTCAAAGTACCGACACTGGCCTGGCTGAAAGATTGGCGAACTTGTAGTGTGTAATTAATCCCGGCTAGTCTTTCCTTTTAGGGTTTGAAGGAAGATTTGATAAAAAGCAGTGGGAGCCATCCTGATTAGATAAAATAATAACCAATCTATTCTTGACAGAGCGCACGCTGAGTGTTTTCTTCTCTCTCTCTCTCCAGGTAGCGACCATATCACGCCTTAATCAAGATAATAATACGGATTATTGACCGAACCCGCTTGTTATACTGAGCTGGGGAACGTTGGTCCCGCTCCAACTTATAATTGTTATAAGACAGAGCAGGAAATTGGGGAATACCAGATTTCCCATGCCGCCCAAACGAAGAGAGTGCATGCTGATGCATCATCTTCGGGTGTGTTCTTTATACAGAACTGTTTCTCAGTATCCTTTACGTCCTGGGTATGTGATACCAGATCAGGATGCCAGATATGTAATCTGTTACATATGGCTACAGAAAGGTAGAGAACTGAGAACGGGTGATAAGTTTCATGAGGCAGAAAACGGGGCAAGAGTTGCAGCCAAGTCTGTCGGTCACTGTCACCCTGTATTACCGATACATTGATTCTGAACGAATGTTATTAGATACCGAACCTGATATACAAAATCATATCAGTCTCTTTATCAGTAAAGAAATGATAAAATTTTGTATTGTTGGATAATGTTTTGAACATTTCCTATATCAAAAGTTGATCGGTTCAGGCACGTTATCTAAAAGCATTAATGTTCTAAATCAAACCACAGTTCTGAGTATATGGAACACACATAAGAGGAAGAGTTCAGAAATGAACGGATTCTTCTTGAGGTATTGTAGACTAGGTCAGATCAATGTGACCCGACTAGCTGAAGTTACATTTAGATGTATATTTAAATCAGTTTGAATTTACATCTTGTGAAACTCGCCAGTCATGTCACAAAGATAAGATGACCATAGCTCCGTTTACTGGAAACAGAGAAAGAGTTAGTGAACTCTTGGGATGATACAAGTTGATGTATGTAGGTCCCCTGTCTACACATGCCAAGACCGGTTCTTTGTACTTCATTACATTCTCTGATAATCTCTCGAGATTCAGATCTCTGTTCTTGTTGAAACACAAGTCCGAACCTTTTGAGATATTCACGGAATATAAGTTAGAAGTAGAGAACCAAAATATGGGTATAAGTATTATGTCCTTTGATGTGATCAAGGAGGAGAATACTTGAGCACGGAAATCCTGGACTATTCTAAAGGAGAATGAGATTCTCTCTCAGCATTACTCCTCCGTATACACTATGGCACGATGGTATATCGGGACGGAGCAATCACACCCTATATGATATGGTGTGCTCTATGATGAGTATTACTGAGTAACCTATTTCTTTTTGGGAGTTATGCACTTGAGAAGTTGCATACCTATTGAATAGGGTTCGAATCAAATCAATGCCTACCACTTCATATGTGATATGGAAAGGGAAGAGCCCATGTCTTAAGTTAGTTAAGATTTGGGGTTGTCCGGCCTATGTCTAAAAGCAAAATCCGGACAAACTCGAGGCAAGGTTAGTTATGTAGAACTGGAAAGGTTCCAGCTATGCAAACTGCAGAAGATGATTTGATGGAACCAAAGGATTCAATAGTTACCAACGAACCTCGGCCTCTCCGCCGATCTAGTAGGGTTCCTCACCCACCTGAGAGATACTTCGGTTTCTCTATGACAGTGGGAGCGAGGAATGCATCATGAGATGATGACCCAACTAGTTTCGAGCTGGCCATCAGGAGTAAGACTCTGTAAGAATGGCTGGATGCTTAGCGATCTGAGATGGAATCCATGTACACCAACAAAGTATGGACTTTGGTTGCAATATCTGAAGGGTTAAATCCCCATCAGGAGCAAGTATATCTTGAGAAGATTACTTGGTGTAGATGGAAAAGTTGAGACTTTCAAAGCTAGACTTGTTAAAGCTTTTCGTCATCGACCAGGCGTGGATAATGATGAAACCTTTTCCAGTGGCTATGCTTAAGTCCATTCAGATCCTACTTGTCACGGCTACATACCATGACTGCGATATCTGGTGGTTGGGTGTCTTGACTGCTTTTCTAAATGATGATTTAGAAGAGAGCGTCTATAAGTACACAGCCAGAGGGCTTCGTAGACAGTGGGAGCAGCGGAAACGTGTGCAAGATGCTTTATAGGATAAAGCAGGCATCGCGGAGTTGGAACATCAGTTTTGATGAGTTAGTCATAGAGTTTGACATCATCAAAATGGTAGATGAACCTTGTATAAACAAAAAGGTAGTAGGGAGTATGGTGATGATCCTTGTAGAGTACGTGGATGACATACTCTTGATAGGGAAGTAGTTTCCTATGCTACGCTCGATCAATCTCCGCTTATCATAATGATTCTCCATATAGGATCAAAGTGATACCTCCTAAATCCTGAGTTTGGATCTATGAGATAGATCTAAATGGATGTTAGGATTCTCACTAGTTGTAGTGAGACGGTATCAATCGATCCTGGGGAGAATCACTGGAAGGGTTCCAGGGTGATAAAGACGACTGAATGTCAGTCACAGGCATTGTCTTTACCCTCAGTGAAGGGACGGTATGTTGGAAGAGTTCCAAGCTAAATACCGTGACATACTAGACGATAAAGGCTGGATACATCGCTACTTAAGATGCTACCAAAGAGGCTGTTTGGGTGTATATTGGTTCATGAGATGAACTATGTTCCTCCTATTGTGTGAGAATGGAGTTGTGGCTTATGCCAAAGAACGCCGGTCCCATCAGTGATCCAGACTTATTCTAAGGCAGCATCGCCTGATCATGGAGATAGTTGATCTCCAGGGTGATCGAGGTTAGGAGAGTAGATTCAGAGGACAACACAGCGGATCCACTCACAAAGGCCTGTTCCCAGAGAGAGATTTTTATGGGATGGTTGAGTATGAGATACTACAACCACTGCTACAGATGGCCCTAGTGCAAGTGGGAGATTGTTAGTTATATGTATGCCCTAGAGGCCATTACTGTACATAGGATGTATATTGTAGTGGATGCTGGGACATATATAGGGAGGACTTTCTTGCTCGACATGATAGTATGCTATCTGGTTGAACTTTACCTTAACGTGTATACTGTTTGTCTCTCTGTTACATGTTGGTAAAGCCCTTAGGATCTGTACTTGACTACCTGGACTATGATGCGGATCATACTAGTGGGGACATGGTAGTCCATAAGTACATCCTTCAAAGTCCCTAGTCGTGGGTGTATCGAGACGGGGCATCGATATGCCAGAGTAGACTAGCGTGTACCTTCTCGACCCATACAGATGGGCGATGGATGATCCCATATCCATCGGTGTTTGACATCAGAGATGATATACGGGTGCTCAGTAGAGACTGGGTACACTGGACGGACTCGCCGAGAACTCCCAGATGGTATTATACCTCACGTCAGATGGCAGTTCTCTGGTGACACTGGTACAGAGTAGTCTGTTGACCCGAGATCGTCATAGAGTCTTGTGTGGTTCCCACTGTGCTTTGATTTCCATCTTACCACGTCCAAGAGGGCGTGCAAAACGGTGGTTTTTGGGTACAGTCCCGAGTCACATGGAGGCAATGAGCGATAGGAGGGGATTCGTCTCTCCCGGTATAGGGGGTTGATGTTGCGCTGTGTTCGATTGGCTATAACAGGAAATCCCTGGCCAGGGTTGCTGAGATTTACTGGTAAGTGTTACCAGTAGTTTCTCGAACAGTTATAGACCTCATATCGACACGACTTATCGAGCTATTAGGGTCTGACGTTTACCACCCCTAGGCAAGATATGCGACATATCAGACGATCAGACCGGACTGTACGGTAGTGTTACTGGTTGGATTCACTGGAGTGTGAGCGGGCTTGCTCGTCGATCTTCAGATCGCTCAATACCCGGGTGGCCGTTACGTTTAGCAGACCGCTTGCGGCTTGTGGGTGTTTGATATGATCATCGCCTGCTGCCGGCGTATTGACGAGTCTTTAGAGTCCTACACAGAGGTTTCCTGGCTCAAGCGAAACGAAATAGGAGCGCATATGAGATATGTGCGGGACCGAGAATAATGCGTGTATGTGATGCCGCATTCCATTCTCGCGATGAATGTATCGGAAAGGTTGTATGCGATATAACCTAGTTATCGATTCAAGCGTTGATTCGATAAGCCGATACATTGAATACTAGTCGGTTGTGTGCGACATGACCGGATCATTGAATCAAGTGTTGATTTAATGATTTAATGCATAATTATATATTTGATATGTTACTTTTCACTAACTAGTATTGGTTCACTTTAAACGGATTTTCTCACTTGGATTATGCACATTGTATATGTGATATATTTTTGTGCACTTGTATGTATCATGTTTGATGATGCATGCTAACTTGTGTTTTGTGTGAAGATTAAACCATGGTTGTGAGAGTGGTTAGGGTTTTATTTTCCATTACTTATTTATTCATTTATTTATTTGTTTATACATTTTGGAAAATAAATGGAAAAGAGAAAAGAATGGTGGCTTTATTTGTTCTTTAGTTGAAGCTTCATGAAGCTTTGATAAAGTCAACCATTCTTATCTCATCCTTAACCCTAACCATTCCCACTAACCCTAGTTTAGTCTCTACACTTGACCATGGTCAATTTTATGATAAGAATTCATTTTCTTTTCTTTTCCAATTAACTTATCATAACTATTATCTTCTTCTTCCTCATTTTTTTTCAAGTGAAGAAAGCAAAGTCATCAATGGTGATTGATGATAAAGAGTGAGAAATCCAATTCTAAAGTCTACCCACTTCCTATTTCTTCATCCTCTACCTCTTGCCAACTAGTAGAGTGTGTTTCCTTCACAAGTTATTAGGGCTTGGTGAAGGTGGAGCTTGATTTAGCGATGCCTCGACGTAGATCATCTTCGGCATGGACATCGACGACCTAGCTTGCCCATTCTCCGACGAAGCCGACGCTAGAGCCCGGATTTGATTTGGACAGCGGAGAGGACTTCGTTGCGGAGCTATGGAGGTGGAGCACCGGATCTACAAAGGTTGTATTTCCGTATTCCCTTAGTTAAGTGTTAACTAGTTAGCTTTTTCGCCTAGAAATCTAGCAAACGATCCGTAGTTTAGGGTTTCTCGGCACCGTAAAATTTTATATTGGCATGTTCGATGCCTTGTGAGACCTCCTTAGCGTGCCTAGGAACCCTACAAAAGCACAGTGGGAATCACACAAGACTCTATGACGATCTCGGGTCTACAGACTAACCTGCACAAGTGTCACCAGAGAACTGCCATCTGACGTGAGGTATAATACCATCTGGGAGTTCTCGGCGAGTCCGTCCAGTGTACCCAGTCTCCACTGAGCACCTGTATACCATCTCTGATGTCAAACACCAATGGATATGGGATCGTCCATCGCCCATCTCATGGGTCGAGAAGCGTATACGCTAGTCTACTCTGATATATCGATGCCCCGTCTCGATACACCCACGACTAGGGACCTTGAAGGATGTACTTATGGACTACCATGTCCCCAATAGTATGATCCGCATCATAGTCCAGGTAGTCAAGTACACATCCTAAGGGCTTTACCAACATGTAACTATAAGACAGTATAAAGAGACTAGTATACATGTTAAGATAAAGAGCAACCAGATAGCATACTATCATATCGAGCAAGAAAGTCCTCTCTGTATATGTCCAAGCATCCAATAATATACATCATCTGTACAATACTGGCCTCTAGGGCATACATACAACTAACAATCTCACACTTGCACTAGGGCCAGCTGCTGTAGTATCGCATACCGCGCATACCGAAGAGTCTCTCAAACTGTATCTGGGGAATGGCCTTCGTGAGTGGATCCGCTGTGCTATTCTTCGTGTCAACCCTCCTGACCTCGATCTCCCAGCGATCAACTATCTCCCGGATCAGGTGATACCGTCTCAGAATATGCCTGGATCGCTGATGGGACCTGGGTTCCTTGGCAAAAGCCACCGCTCCATTGTTATCGCAATACAAAGGTATTGGATGCTCAATGGATGGAACCACTCCAAGTTCAGTAATGAACTTCTTTATCCAGACAGCCTCTTTGGCTGCATCGTTGGAAGCGATGTATTCAGCCTCCATCGTCGAGTCTGCCACGGTTTCCTGCTTGGAACTCTTCCAGCTAACCGCCCCTCCGTAAAGGGTAAAGACAAATCCTGACTGCGACTTAGAGTCGTCCTTATCACTCTGGAAGCTCTAATTGGAAAAGGACTCCACTTGGAGTTCTCCGTTACCATACACCAAGAGCATCTCTTTAGTCCTTCGTAAGTACTTGAGAATGCTCTTCACAGCTGTCTAGTGACTTTTCTCCACGATCAGCTTGATACCTACTCACTATACTTAGTGAGTATGCTACATCAGGTCTGGTACATAGCATCGCGTACATGATAGAGCCTACAGCCGAAATATAGGGTATCCCTTGCATGTGAGTTCTCTCCAAATCAGTCTTGGGAGACATCTCTTTAGAGAGAGTGAGCCCTGAGATCGTGGGTAAAAACCCATGTTTGGACTCTTCCATACTAAACCTCTTTAGTATGTTGTCAATGTACCTGGATTGGGACAATCCCAATATCCGTTTAGATCTATCTCTATAGATACTAATTCCCAATATGCAGGAGGCATCACCAAGATCTTTCATTGAGAATCTTTGTGATAAGAAGAGCTTGACCGATTGCAGCATAGGAATGCGATTTCCTATCAAGAGTATGTCGTCCACGTACAATATGAGGAAGACAACCATACTCTCTGCCACTTTCTTGTAGATACAAGGTTCATCTACGTTTTTGACGAAATCAAACTCTCTGATAACGACGTCAAAGTAGATGTTCCAACTCCGCGATGCTTGCTTTAATCTATAAATGGATTTAAGCAGCTTGCACACGTTCCAGCTGCTCCCACTATCTACGAAGCCCTTTGGCTGAGTCATGTACACGCTCTCTTCTAAATCACCGTTTAGAAAGGTGGTCTTAAAATCCATTTGCCAGATTTCGTAGTCATGATATGCAACGATGGCAAGCATGATCCGGATGGATTTAAGCATAGCCACTGGAGAAAAGGTTTCGTCATAGTCCACAGTAACACCCGAGCCCAATAATACTATTCATATTACTAGTTGAGGGTTATATATTGCTCATTTCCAATTATCCTGATTTTCTGGTGTTTATTGCTAAATTTTAACCGGTTAAGTCATTTTGGCACATAAAAAATTTTAACTCCTAAAGTGAAATTTAAAATATCCATGTTGGTCTACTCATCGCCACTAGTCGCGTGGTAGCGTCCGCGTGTCGAGATTCTGTCCCGTTTGGCTAAACGGGCAAGTTTGGACGACTACGCGCGCGTGCAAGTGTCCGACTTGGGGGCATGCATTTTAATCATTAAACACCTCTTTTCAAAATTTGGAACCCGCTTAAAATCCTATAATTTGAATTTGGAACATTTGGGCGCAACCCGAGCGCGATTTGGAAATGTTTCATTTCGCGCCAAAAAGGCCCATTTAATTTAATATCTTAAAACTATATATATTCGATTATATAATTTCCTTAACTGTTAAATTATTCACGAATATTTCCAAATCTTTTCTAAATCATTTCTCTCTCTGTTGGCAGCCAATCACAAGGCTAAATTCTCATGGGCCCCGCCTCTTAATCTCTCTCTCTTCCCTCATTCTCTCTCTCCCTCTAACAACTCTCTCTCTTCTCTATTTATATCCCATGCAGCCGCCTCCCCTCTCATCTTCTCCCATCACGAGAACCCACGAAACCCTAACCCTAGCTCCTCGCGACCTCACCGCCGACCTCCCCGCGACCTCGCCGTCGCCGCCCTCGCCACCGCGAGCCCAGCCGCACCTCCTACCTCCTTCCTCCGTTCCTCTTCCCGTGCCTGCACCCAACCCCGACGCCTCCACTCGGCCGTAGAGCGCGACGTCGACGCCGCCTCCCGTCGCCGACGACGCCCGCGACTCCCTCTCACCCTCCTCGTCACTACCTCGTCATCACCTTCCTCCTCCCCTCGCCGGAACACCTTCAGTCACGCAGCCCGACCCTGCACCATCCCCGGGTCGCAGGAGAACACGCCGTCGACCCTCGTCGACGTCACCCGCGCCACCTCCGACCACCTCCTTCTCCCCTTGACCACCAGAGCCGACCACCCTCTCCTCCACTCGTCGCAACACCCTCTCCAGCGAACCCCGAGGCCGTTCAAGTCTTTGCAGCCGTCGTCGCTGCCTCGCCGGCGTTCCAGCGCCGTCGAGCCCGCCGGGGTCACCCTGGTATCTCTCTGTAAGCATCCTTATCTCTCTGTAAGCATCCTTATCTCTCCTTTGTGCAAAGTTTTTCCCCCCGCTGATCTTGTATGTATATCATTGTTGCTAACCTCGTTGCCGTGACTTTTGCCGGAACCCGACCGTGCCGTCTTGGCGAACCCGACGCTCCAGCGAAGCCCCCTGGTCCGTGTGATCCCGTTGTTCTCTGTTGGGACTCGATCCGTGACCCGTGCTATCATATCGCGTTTTCTGCCGACATCGCATCCGTGTTCCGGTTTGCAAAACCGTCGAGGCAAGTATCTGAATACTTGCTCTAACATGCTAGCGTGCGAGATCTAGTCTTGCCACGCAATTGAATTCATACTATAAGACAACTTAATAATGGTAATTGATAAAATGTTATAAGTTAGAATTGACAGTTGCGGTTATATTTAACATGGAATCGTTATAATGGTTCTCGTAATTAATCAATCGAACATCAATCCATATTTCAACTAAATAAAACGACTGGATCATATCTGCTTTAACTGTTAAATCATTCACGAGACAATTATTATACTTAATGTAAATTCCTGTAGCTTCATTACTTCATGATTGTGGATATTGCTTCACCTTGTGGCTATTGCACCCTAAAGGTGCGTGAACCTGTTAATAAGAGAATACAAACATCACTGTGGTTACATGGAATATTATGGTTATTTACTGTTTCCTGCTGCTGTTCATTATTGATTGTATACCTGTTGTGAGCACATACCCGATTGCACTACATATTGGCCTGACTCTGCTACACATGACATATACATATGTACCGACTCATCCTGTTGTACCATGACATGACTTGTTTCATGATTTCATGCCTAATGCCGACAAACCCGACCATCCCTGCTGTCTATCCAGACAGACCTACTCATACCGGATTTTGTGTTGGCATTAGTCCTTGACTACTGAATACCTGACCTGACATACATAGCTTGGGGGTATGGGGAAATCAAAGGTGAAACCGACTTGTAACTCAACAGTTCGATACATGTTCTGATCAGTCTTACGGGCTTGGCCAGCCCCGGAGTGTTGATGCTGACATCACTCGCCCATCCTACTACCTTTTACTGCTTAGCGGCACGTCTCGGATTTAGCCCCGAGGATCTTGACCGTGGTCCCGGGCACGCACGGGATACTATTGAGTTACATCGACGATTCATCAATTGGTTTCAAAGACTATAGAGTAGAAACCTGATAGGACAGTTCAGTCACCATTGCACTTTACCCTGCTCTGTTATTTCTTAGTACTGCTTTATTCATGTTCATATTTGCATTGCTTATTACCATGTTTATACTATATACTTGATGTCATGACGCGCTGACGTCTGGGTTTTGCATGGCCCAGATTCCGTACCATTGTCGACGACCGAGCAGGAGTACTTCAGCCAGCAGGCTGAACTGTGAGTTCCTTAGGATTTAGTTTATTTATTTCATTTCATTTCCAGATGTGAGCCCGCATTATGGGACGTACTGTTTATTCATTGTATTGGATCATTAGCTTCCGCACTTATTGTTTATTGATTCTTGTTATTATGGATTTGGACATGTAATAGATTAGTTTATTATCTTGTTCTTGATATCCTTACAACCGTAATGTGACTGTGGATGGATACTTCCTACCCACAGGTAGCATGGTTGGCTATGTCACGTGCCCAATCTTGCGTACTCTGGGAAGCGGGGCGTGACATGGTTCTTTTGGTATCAGAGCGATAGGTTAATTGGGTCGATTCTTTGTAGTTGGGTATTGCACCCGATACACGAATCATAATACCCGTGATTAGGAAACATGTCCTGCCACCTTGACCGCTTTACCATTCTTGAATCACTCTTCCGGATCATGTCGACATGCAAACTTACTTTGCATTGTCAACTCGAAAGCCTAATTTCTTGTTATCTCTAGGACTTAGGCGACTTGGGTGGAGTTAAGTAATTGCGGCTATGATACCGCGGCATAGCTACAATGCAGTACTCTATTTAAGTATCTTGAAGTTCTAGCCTTGATTTATATATTGAATCTATCGTCATGCTGATGTCGTTTGTTTTGATTTCAGGACCATGGCAGATAAGAATTTCAAGACGTATCAGAGGCGTGTGGATGAAGCCGCCATGTTAGGAGTGATACGTGGGATGTTGGAAAATCAGAAGAGGCAAACTGAGCTGATCCAGCAGCAAGCAGATTCATTTCAAGCGGGTTTGCAGGCTATTCAGCAGTCTGTAAACACCGCTGTAGCGAAGCCAGTCGACCGAGTAAGGACCGTGGCAGATTTCAGACGGTTGGGCCCTACTACTTTCACTGGCTTCGAGGAGCCGTTGCCAGCCGAGCAGTGGCTAGTAGACACGGAGAATTTACTGATTGCGGCACAGATCCCAGAAGACAAGAGAGTAGATGTGGTGCGCATTCAGCTGGTGGATTACGCCCGAGAGTGGTGGCTTGTGGAGGAGACCCGCTTGTCAAAGCCAATCAGTTGGGCGGATTTCTCTAAAAGTTTCTTGGAAAAGTTCTTCCCGCGGACTGCACGGGAGGAAATGGAGGAGAAATTTATTGGGCTGAGACAAAATGGAGCAGCTGTGGATGTACATGCAGCGGAATGGACGAGACTCAGCCGTTTCGCTGGACCCTTAGTCGCCAAGGAGGCAGACAGGGCGCGAAGGTTCTTGCGCAGTTTGGATGTGGACATCCAGAGGCAGATTGTCTCCCTGGGTTTGACCACTTTCTCACAGGTTCTTACGGCAGCCAGAGAGCAGCAGAGTTTATCAGGATCGAAAGGGAACCTTCACCAGACAGCAGTTGCGGCCAGGAAGCCTGCATTTGTACCTAACCGAGATCATGGGCGCAGAGGTATTCCAGTGGACCGTCGAGGTGTAGCGCCAATGAAGAAGCCTGTGATCGTTGATCGAAGGAAGAGCGTGATTTGTGATTACTGCCGATTACCTGGGCACGTGCAGAAGGATTGTCGAAGGAGACTGGGACTTTGTCTGGTTTGTGGAGCAGCCGATCACGCAGTTGGTGCTTGTCCGTCGAAGCTTCGCACGAGAGATGAGATATGGAAGCCTCCGCAGAGACCGTTCCAAGGGCAGAAGCAGCTGACACAAGGACCCAACCAGGGTCGAGCTTTCACATTGACAGCTGAGGAAGCCAAGGCATCAGGAGAAGTGGTTTCAGGTACTGTACTCGTTCGTGGTTTTCCCGCATTGGCATTATTTGATTCCGGAGCATCCCACTGTTTTATGTCATCCAAATTTATAACTACACACTCGATCACCTGCACGACCCTGTCTAGTTTCTGGGACATACACACTGGGAATGGGAAAATCATAGCTAGTAAGGAATGTAAAGATTGTACGGTTGTTGTTTGTGGACGGGAGCTTTTTGCAGATTTCTTGGTGATTGATACGGGCACTTATGAAGTAGTCTTGGGAATGGATTTTCTTGGCACTTTCCACGCACACATTGATTGTAGGGCAAGGAAAGTAATTTTCCAGATTCCCGGACACCCTGCGTTTACTTTCATTGGAGGGAGCAGTTCTGTCGGGCCAATCGAGTTTAGGGCTAGGCCGACGAACAGTGTTCTTGCGGCTATGGTAGTGGATAGTAATGAAGAGCCGGCAGTTGTCCGCGACTTTATGGATGTGTTTGAAGATATTTCGGGCTTACCGCCGAAGCGAGATGTGGAGTTTGCGATTGACCTTATTCCTGGTGCAGCGCCAGTATCAAAATCTTATTATCCGATGGCACCGGTGGAATTGGAAGAAGTTAAGAAACAAGTGGGTGAATTGCTCGAGAAGGGATGGATTCGAAGCAGCAACTCGCCGTGGGGAGCTCCAGTTCTTTTAGTAAAGAAGAAGGATGGCACGAGAAGGATGTGCATTGATTATCGAGAATTGAACCGGGTGACTATTAAGAACAAGTACCCGATCCCTCGCATTGGAGAACTTTTTGAGCAGCTTAGTGGCGCGAGGGTGTTCTCGAAACTGGACTTGCGATCAGGATATCATCAGGTCCGAGTGAAAGCAGAAGACATTTGCAAGACGGCGTTTCGAACTCGATATGGACATTTCGAGTACCTAGTGATGCCCTTCGGAGTGACTAATGCGCCAGCAGTATTTATGGATTTGATGAACAGGATCTTTTCACCGTTCTTGGACCAGTTTATTGTGGTATTCATTGACGATATTCTGGTGTACTCGAGGAGTCCGGAGGAGCATGCTGAGCACTTAAGGATCGCACTGCAAACGCTGAGACAAGAGAAGTTATTTGCGAAGATGAGTAAGTGTGAATTCTGGCTGGAGGAAGTGAAGTTTCTGGGGCATGTCGTGTCGGGCGATGGAATCGCCGTCGATCCCGAAAAGATTGCAGCAGTTCGAGATTGGCCTATTCCAAAGAATGTTGCGGAGATAAGAAGTTTCTTTGGACTCGTCGGATACTACAGGAGATTTGTGGAGAACTTCGCTCGTTTAGCTGAGCCGTTAACCAAGCTCACGCGTAAGGAGGTACCGTTTGTTTGGACGGATGGATGTGCATTGTCCTTTGAGACGTTGAAGCAGAAATTGATAACCGCCCCTATCCTGACCGTACCGGATAATTCAGGAGGACTGGTGATTCATAGCGACGCATCCGGAAAGGGATTGGGATGTGTTTTGATGCAGAATGGGAAAGTCGTCGCTTACGCATCGAGACAGCTGAAGACTCATGAGAAGAACTATCCGACTCATGACATAGAGCTTGCAGCCGTGATCTTCACCCTGAAGATTTGGAGACACTACCTTTTGGGCGAGAGAGTTGAAGTCTTTACAGATCACATGAGTTTAAAGTATGTGTTCACTCAGAAGGAGTTGAACATGAGGCAACGCAGATGGTTGGAGCTGATGGCCGACTATGACCTTGATCTTAAGTACCATCCGGGAAAAGTCAACGTCGTGCCGGATGCGCTGAGTCGGTTACCAGCAATTCAGATATTGACTGCACAGAGGGAGATCATTGCGGATTTTCGGAGGTTCGACTTGGAGGTTGTGTTACCACATGCTACAGGACAGTTGATGCAATTGCAAGTACAGTCATCCTTAGTTGAGAAGATTAAGGCGACACAATCGCAGGATCCTAGACTGCAAAAGTTTCGAGAACAGGTTGGAGCCGGACTACGAACCGATTTACTGATCCATGAAGATGGTTCGTTGAGATATGGTAGCCGTGTGTGTGTGCCAAAAGGAGATGTGCATGAAGAGCTTATGAAGGAGGCACACAGTTCAGCTTACTCTGTACATCCAGGAGGGACAAAGATGTACCGAGATATTCGACAGCACTTCTGGTGGGAAGGTATGAAACGGGAAATTGCTCGCTTCGTGGCTAAGTGCTTGGTGTGTCAGCAAGTCAAGGCTGAACACCAAAGGGTTACTGGTTTGTTGCAACCACTTCCGATTCCTCAGTGGAAGTGGGAACATATAACCATGGATTTCGTGACGGCTTTACCGCGGAGTCCAAAGGGCAACAATGCAGTATGGGTGATTGTCGATCGGTTGACCAAGGCAGCTCACTTTATTCCTTTTCGGGTTGGTCAATCGACAGAGACTTTGGCAGAGCGATACATGCAGGAGATTGTCAGATTTCATGGAGTGCCGGTAAGCATCGTGTCCGATCGGGACACTCGATTCTTGTCACACTTTTGGAGGAGTTTACAAGAAAGTTTGGGGACTCGATTGAAGTTTAGCACAGCTTATCATCCTCAGACTGATGGACAATCAGAGAGAACGATCCAGACCCTTGAAGATATGTTGAGGGCTTGCATGTTGGACTTCAAAGGTTCATGGGAGGATCATCTACACCTGGTGGAGTTTTCGTACAACAATAGCTTCCAAGCGACAATTCAGATGGCTCCGTTTGAAGCGTTGTATGGTCGTAAGTGCCGTTCACCGGTTTGTTGGGATGATGTTGGTGAACGAAGGTTACTAGGACCAGATTTGGTGGTACAGACAGTCGAGAAGGTGAATACAATCAGGAAGCATATGAAGGCAGCTCAAGACAGACAGAAAAGTTGGGCCGACACGTCAAAAAGACCTCTAGAGTTCGCCGTGGGTGATTTGGTATTCCTGAAGATATCACCGACTAGAGGGGTGATTCGCTTTGGAAGTCGGGGGAAACTTAGTCCTCGATTCGTTGGACCCTTCAAGATTTTGGAGCGCGTTGGAGAGGTATCGTACCGGTTGGCGTTACCACAGTCATTAGCAGGAGTTCACGATGTGTTTCATGTGTCTCAACTACGGAGGTATGTTCGTGATGAGACTCATGTCTTGGATCATTCGGAGTTGACTGTACGGGAGGACCTGACTTTTGAAGTGCGACCAGTTGAAATCAAGGATCGAAGAGAAAAGGTTCTTAAGAACAAGATTATCCCTCTTGTGCTAGTTTCTTGGGGTAATCGATCGCATGGAGAATCCACTTGGGAGCGAGAAGACGAGATCCGGCAGAAATTCCCTCACCTTTTCCAGTAGTTAGCTATCTTGTATTCTTGGAATTTCGAGGACGAAATTCTTTTGTAGTTGGGTATGATGTAACACCCGAGCCCAATAATACTATTCATATTACTAGTTGAGGGTTATATATTGCTCATTTCCAATTATCCTGATTTTCTGGTATTTATTGCTAAATTTTAACCGGTTAAGTCATTTTGGCACATAACAAATTTTAACTCCTAAAGTGAAATTTAAAATATCCATGTTGGTCTACTCGTCGCCACTAGTCGCGTGGTAGCGTCCGCGTGTCGAGATTCTGTCCCGTTTGGCTAAACGGGCAAGTTTGGACGACTACGCGCGCGTGCAAGTGTCCGACTTGGGGGCATGCATTTTAATCATTAAACACCTCTTTTCAAAATTTAGAACCCGCTTAAAATCCTATAATTTGAATTTGGAACATTTGGGCGCAACCCGAGCGCGATTTGGAAATGTTTCATTTCGCGCCAAAAAGGCCCATTTAATTTAATATCTTAAAACTATATATATTCGATTATATAATTTCCTTAACAGTTAAATTATTCACGAATATTTCCAAATCTTTGCTAAATCATTTCTCTCTCTGTTGGCAGCCAATCACGAGGCTAAATTCTCGTGGGCCCCGCCTCTTAATCTCTCTCTCTTCCCTCATTCTCTCTCTCCCTCTAACAACTCTCTCTCTTCTCTATTTATATCCCATGCAGCCGCCTCCCCTCTCATCTTCTCCCATCACGAGAACCCACGAAACCCTAACCCTAGCTCCTCGCGACCTCACCGCCGACCTCCCCGCGACCTCGCCGTCGCCGCCCTCGCGAGCCCAGCCGCACCTCCTACCTCCTTCCTCCGTTCCTCTTCCCGTGCCTGCACCCAACCCCGACGCCTCCACTCGGCCGCAGAGCGCGACGTCGACGCCGCCTCCCGTCGCCGACGACGCCCGCGACTCCCTCTCACCCTCCTCGTCATCACCTTCCTCCTCCCCTCGCCGGAACACCTTCAGTCACGCAGCCCGACCCTGCACCATCCCCGGGTCGCCGGAGAACGTGCCGTCGACCCTCGTCGACGTCACCCGCGCCACCTCCGACCACCTCCTTCTCCCCTTGACCACCAGAGCCGACCACCCTCTCCTCCACTCGTCGCAACACCCTCTCCAGCGAACCCCGAGGCCGTTCAAGTCTTCGCAGCCGTCGTCGCTGCCTCGCCGGCGTTCCAGCGCCGTCGAGCCCGCCGGGGTCACCCTGGTATCTCTCTGTAAGCATCCTTATCTCTCCTTTGTGCAAAGTTTTTCCCCCCGCTGATCTTGTATGTATTTCATTGTTGCTAACCTCGTTGCCGTGACTTTTGCCGGAACCCGACCGTGCCGTCTTGGCGAACCCGATGCTCCAGCGAAGCCCCCTGGTCCGTGTGATCCCGTTGTTCTCTGTTGGGACTCGATCCGTGACCCGTGCTATCATATCGCGTTTTCTGCCGACATCGCATCCGTGTTCCGGTTTGCAAAACCGTCGAGGCAAGTATCTGAATACTTGCTCTAACATGCTAGCGTGCGAGATCTAGTCTTGCCACGCAATTGAATTCATACTATAAGACAACTTAATAATGGTAATTGATAAAATGTTATAAGTTAGAATTGACAGTTGCGGTTATCTTTAACATGGAATCGTTATAATGGTTCTCGTAATTAATCAACCCAACATCAATCCATATTTCAACTAAATAAAACGACTGGATCATATCTGCTTTAACTGTTAAATCATTCACGAGACAATTATTATACTTAATGTAAATTCCTGTAGCTTCATTACTTCATGATTGTGGATATTGCTTCACCTTGTGGCTATTGCACCCTAAAGGTGCGTGAACCTGTTGATAAGAGAATACAAACATCACTGTGGTTACATGGAATATTATGGTTATTTACTGTTTCCTGCTGCTGTTCATTAATGATTGTATACCTGTTGTGAGCACATACCCGATTGCACTACATATTGGCCTGACCCTGCTACACATGACATATACATATGTACCGACTCATCCTGTTGTACCATGACATGACTTGTTTCATGATTTCATGCCTATTGCCGACAAACCCGACCATCCCTGCTGTCTATCCAGACAGACCTACTCTTACCGGATTTTGTGTTGGCATTAGTCCTTGACTACTGAATACCTGACCTGACATACATAGCTTGGGGGTATAGGGAAATCAAAGGTGAAACCGACTTGTAACTCAACAGTTCGATACATGTTCTGATCAGTCTTACGGGCTTGGCCAGCCCCGGAGTGTTGATGCTGACATCACTCGCCCATCCTACTACCTTTTACTGCTTAGCGGCACGTCTCGGATTCAGCCTCGAGGATCTTGACCGTGGTCCCGGGCACGCACGGGATACTATTGAGTTACATCGACGATTCATCAATTGGTTTCAAAGACTATAGAGTAGAAACCTGATAGGACAGTTCAGTCACCATTGCACTTTACCCTGCTCTGTTATTTCTTAGTACTGCTTTATTCATGTTCATATTTGCATTGCTTATTACCATGTTTATACTATATACTTGATGTCATGACGCGCTGACGTCTGGGTTTTGCATGGCCCAGATTCCGTACCATTGTCGACGACCGAGCAGGAGTACTTCAGCCAGCAGGCTGAACTGTGAGTTCCTTAGGATTTAGTTTATTTATTTCATTTCATTTCCAGATGTGAGCCCGCATTATGGGACGTACTGTTTATTCATTGTATTGGATCATTAGCTTCCGCACTTATTGTTTATTGATTCTTGTTATTATGGATTTGGACATGTATTAGATTAGTTTATTATCTTGTTCTTGATATCCTTACAACCGTAATGTGACTGTGGATGGATACTTCCTACCCACAGGTAGCATGGTTGGCTATGTCACGTGCCCAATCTTGCGTACTCTGGGAAGCGGGGCGTGACATGTCTTTGACGAAAACCCTTTGCAACAAGTCTAGCTTTGAAAGTCTCCACTTTCCCATCTACACCAAGTTTTTTCTTGAAGATCCACTTGCTCCCAATGGGTTTTACCTCTTCAGGAGCATCTTCCAAAGTCCATACTTTGTTGGTGTACATGGATTCCATCTCGGACCGCATTGCATCCAGCCATTTCACTGAGTCTCCACTCGTGATGGCCTGCTCGAAGCTAGTTGGGTCATCATCAACCATGATGCAATCCTTGCTCCCACCATCCATGAGAAAACCGTAGTATTGCTCAGTTCGGTGAGGAACCCTACTAGATCGGCGGAGAGGCTGAGCTTCGTTGGGAACTATCGAATCCTCCGGTTCAACCAAATCTTCTGTCGTAGTCTGTATTGCTAGAACCTCTTCCAGTTCTACCTCCATGCCACTAATCTCTTTTTCAAGAAATTCATTTTCTAAAAAAGTGGCATGTCGAGAAACAAACACTTTTTGTTCCTCGGTTTGGTAGAAGATATACCCGCGCGAATGTTTGGGATATCCAATAAACTTACACAGAATGGACCTTGCCATGAGTTTGTCCGGATTTTGCGTTTTTACATAGGCCGGACAACCCCATATCTTAACATAATTAAGACATGGTCTCTTTCCTTTCCATATCTCATATGGAGTGGTTGGCACAGATTTGGTGGTGTAGGGTTCCTAGGCACACTAATGAGGTCTCACAAGGCATCAACCATGCCAATTTCAAAAATTACGGTGCCGAGAAACCCTAAGACGGATCGTTGGCAAGAAGTTTAGGCGACAAAGCAAACTAGTTAACACTTAACTACAAGAATACGGAAATACAACCTTTGTAGATCCGGTCCTCCACCTCCACGGCTCCGTGATGAGGTCCTCTCCGCTGTCCAAATGCAATCCCGGGCTCTAGCGTCGGCTTCATCGGAGAAGAAGCGGGCTAGGTCATCGATGACGATGCCGAAGATGATCTACGTCGAGGCATCGCTAGATCAAGCTCCAACTTCACCAAGTCAAGAAAACTTGTGAAGGAAACACACTCTACTACTTGGCAAGAGGTAGAGGATGAAGAAATAGGAAGTGGGTAGACTTTAGAATTGGATTTCTCACTCTTTTTCATCAATCACCATTGATGAAGCAAGCTTTCTTCTTTTAAGATGAAGAAGAAGAAGATGAATATTATCTTATCATAAGTATTATCCTCAAAGAAAATAATATGAATACTTATCATAAGATAACCATGGTCAAGTGTAGAGAATGAATCATGGTTGAGTGGAATGGTTAGGGTTAAGCATGAAACAAAATGGTCACTTGGTCAAAGTCTTCATGAAGCTTCAAGAAAGAACAAAGAAAGCCACCATTTTTCTCTTTTGCTTATATTTTCCAAAACTAATAAATAAATAAATGAATGAATAAATAATCATAACCCTAACCAATCATATAACCATGGTTCAATCTTCACACAAACACAAGTAAACATGCATCATCAAACATGATACAATCATTTGCACAAAAAGTATATCACATATACAACTTGTACACCCAAGTGAGAAAATCCATTTAAAGTGAACCAATACTAGTTAATGCAAAGTAATATATCAAATATATAATTATACATTAAATCATCAAATCAACACTTGATTCAATGATCCGGTCATGTCGCACATAACCGACTAGTATACAATGTATCGTTTTATCGAATCAATCCTTGATTCGATAGGTAGGTTATATCGCATATAACCATTCAACACATTCATCGCGAGAATGAAATACGGTATCACATACACGCATTATTCTCGGTCCCGCACATATCTCATATGCGCTCCTATTTCGTTTCGCTTGAGCCAGGAAACCTCTGTGTAGGACTCTAAAGACTCGTCAATACGCCGGTAGCAGATGATGATCATATCAAGCACCCACAAGCCGCAAGCGGTCTGCTAAACGTAACGGCCACCCGGGTATTGAGCGATCAGAAGATCGACGAGCAAGCCCGCTCACACTCCTGTGAATCCAACCAGTAACACTTACCGTACAGTCCGGTCTGATCGTCTGATATGTCGCATATCTCGCCTAGGGGTGGTAAACGTCAGACCCCAATAGCTCGATAAGTCATGTCGATATGAGGTCTATAACAATTCGAGAAACTACTGGTAACACTTACCAATAAATCTCAGCAACCCTGGCCAGGGATTTCCGGTTATAGCCAATAAAACACAGCGCAACATCAACTCCCTATACCGGGAGAGACGAATCCCCTCCTATCGCTCATTGCCTCCATGTGACTCGGGACTGTACCCAAAAACCACCGTTTTGCACGCCCTCTTGGACGTGGTAAGGTGGAAATCAAAGCACTGTGGGAACCGCACAAGACTCTATCACGATCTCGGGTCAACAGACTACTCTGTACCAGTGTCACCAGAGAACTGCCATCTGACGTAAGGTATAATACCATCTGGGAGTTCTCGGCGAGTCCGTCCAGTGTACCCAGTCTCCACTGAGCACCCGTATATCATCTCTGATGTCAAACACCAATGGATATGGGATCATCCATCGCCTATCTGTATGGGTCGTGAAGGTATACGCTAGTCTACTCTGGTATATCGATGCCCTGTCTCGATATACCCACGACTAGGGACCTTGAAGGATGTACTTATGGACTACCATGTCCCCACTAGTATGATCCGCATCATAGTCCAGGTGGTCAAGTACACATCCTAAGGGCTTTACCAACATGTAACAGAGAGACAATCAGTGTACACGTTAAGGTAAAGATCAACCAGATAGCATACTATCATGTCGAGCAAGAAAGTCCTCCTTATATATGTCCCAGCATCCACTACAGTATACATCCAATGTACAGTAATGACCTCTAGGGCATACATATAACTAACAATCTCCCACTTGCACTAGGGCCATCTGATAGCAGTGGTTGCAGTATCTCATACTCAACCATCCCATAAAAGTCTCTCTCTGGGAAAAGGCCTTTGTGAGTGGATCCGCCGTATTGTCCTCTGAGTCTACTCTCCTAACCTCGATCACCCTGGAGATCAACTATCTCCATGATCAGGTGACACTGCCTTAGAATATGTCTGGATCACTGATGGGACCGGCGTTCCTTGGCATAAGCCACAACTACATTGTCTCACAATGGTTGGAACGTAGTTCATCTTATGAACTAATATACACCCAGACTTCCTCTTTGGTAGCATCTCAAGTAGCGATGTATCCAGCCTTAACCGTCTAGTATGTCACGGTATCTAGCTTGGAACTCTTCCAACATACCGTCCCTCCACTGAGGGTAAAGACAAAGCCTGTGACTGACATTCAGTCGTCTTTATCACCCTGGAACCCTTCCAGTGATTCTCTTCAGGATCGATTGATACCATCTCACTACAACTAGTGAGAATCTTAACATCCAATTAGATCTATCTCATAGATCCAAAACCCAGGATTTAGGAGGTATCATTTTGATCCTATATGGAGAATCATTGTGATAAGTGGAGATTGACCGAGCGTAGCATAGGAAACTCCTTCCCTATCAAGAGTATGTCATCCACGTACTCTACGAGGATCACCACCATACTCCCTACTACCTTTTTGTTTATACAAGGTTCATCTACCATTTTGATGATGTCAAACTCTTTGACTACTACATCAAAACAGATGATCCAACTCCGCGATGCCTGCTTTATCCTATAAAGCATCTTGCACACGTTTCCGCTGCTCCCACTGTCTACGAGGCCCTCTGGCTGTGTACTTATAGACGTTCTCTTCTAAAACATCATTTAGAAAAGCAGTCATGGCACCCAACCGCCAGATATCGTAGTCATGGTACGTAGCCGTGGCAAGTAGGATCTGGATGGACTTAAGCATAGCTACTTGAAAAGGTTTAATCATCATCCATACCTGGTCAATGATGTAGACCTTTAACAAGTCTAGCTTTGAAAGTCTCAACTCTTCCATGTACACCAAGTAATCTTCTCAAGATATACTTGCTCCTGATGGGGATTTAACCCTTCAGATATAGCAACCAAAGTCCATACTTTGTTGGTGTATAAGGATTCCATCTCAGATCACTAAGCATCCAGCCATTCTTACAGAGTCTTACTCCTGATGGCCAGCTCGAAACTAGTTGGGTCATCATCTCATGATGCAATCCTTGCTCCCACTGTCATAGAGAAACCGAAGTATCTCTCAGGTGGGTGAGGAACCCTACTAGATCGGCGGAGAGGCTGAGGTTCGTTGGTATCTACTGAATCCTTTGGTTGTACCAAATCATCTGCTGTAGTTTGTATAGCTGGAACCTTTCCAGTTCTACATTACAGACCTTGCCTCGAGCTTGTCCGGATTTTGCTTTTTAGACATAGGCCGGACAACCCCAAATCCTAACTAGCTTAAGACATGGGCTCTTCCCTTTCCATATCACATATGAAGTGGTAGGCACTGATTTGATTCAAACCCAATTCAATAGGTATGCAGCTTCTCAAGTGCATAACTCCCAAAAGGAAATAGGTAACTCAGTTGTACTCATCATAGAGCACACCTTATCATATAGGGTGTGATTGCTCCGCCCCGATATACCATCGTGCTATGGTGTATACGGAGGAGTAATGCTGAGAGAGAATCTCATTCTCCTTTTAGAATAGTCCAGGATTACCGTGCTCAAGTATTCTCCTGCTCGATCTCATCAAAGGACATAATACTTATACCTGTATTGGTTCTCTACTTCTAAATCATATTCTGTGAATATCTCAAAAGGTTCGGACTCGTGTTTAAACAGGAACATATGTCTGAATCTTGAGAGATTATCAGAGAATGTAACGAAGTACAAACAACCAGTCCTGGCATATGTAGACAGGGGACCATTCATACATCAACATGTATCATCCCAAGAGTTCACTAACTCTTTCTCTGTTTTCAGTAAACGGAGCTATGGTCATCTTATCTTTGTGACATGACTGGCAAGTTTCACAAGATGTTAGTTCAAACTGATTTAAATATGCATCTTTATGTAACTTCAGCTAGTCGGGTCGCATTGATATGACCTAGTCTACAATACCTCAAGAAGGATTCGTTCATTTCTGAACTCTTCCTCTTGTGTGTGTTCTGTATACTAAGAACTGTAGTTTGATTTAGAACATCAACGCTTTTAGATAACGTGCCTGAACCGATCAACTTTTGATATAGGAAATGTTCAAAACATTATCCAACAATACAAAATTTTATCATTTCTTTACTAATAAAGAGAGTGATATGATTTTGTATATCAGGTTCGGTATCTAATAACATTCGTTCAGAATCAATGTATTGGTAATACAGGGTGACAGTGACCAACAGACTTGGCTGCAACACTTACCCCGTTTTCTGCCTCATGAAACTTATCACCCGTTCTCAGTTCTCTACCTTTCTGTAGCCCTATGTAACAGATTACATATCTGGGATCCTGATATGGTATCACATACCCAGGACGTAGAGGATGCAGAAAAACAGTTCTTTGTAATGAACACACCCGAAGATGATGCATCAGCATGCACTCTCTTCGTTTGGGCGGCACGGGAATTCTGGTATTCCCCAATTTCCTGCTCTGTCTTATAACATTTATAAGTTGGAGCGGGACCAACGTTCCCCAGCTCAGTATAACAAGCGGGTTCGGTCAATAATCCGTATTATTATCTTGATTAAGGCGTGATATGGTCGCTACCTGGAGAGAGAGAGAAGAAAACACTCAGCGTGCGCTCTTGCAAGAATAGATTGGTTATTATTTTATTTAATCAGGATGGCTCCCACTGCTTTTTATCAAATCTTCTTTCAAACCCTAAAAGGAAAGACTAGCTGGGATTAATTACAAACTACAAGTTCGCCAATCTTTCAGCCAGGCCAGTGTCGGTACTTTGAGGGAGGTCCCCCATGCTTTCGCACGAACCTAATTAATGTAAACCTCGTTTTCCCAGAGGCGTAACCTCGTTAACACCTTTCTAGACACCTACTTGATTGGCTAATTGTAATGTGTAAAACTCTCCCAGGAGTAACTCTTACTCGCAGTGGGTATCGGGATCCAACTATCTCATAGAAGGTATGCAATCTCATTGCAAATTTCAACACTTGAAATTCCCGATAATTTTGCCCCTAGCGTCCTATGACCTTGACGGAGGCCAAACAACCCATAGTCCGCTAGTCAAGTTCAACCCATCATTTCCTGATTGAATTAAACCCACCAGCACGACCCTTGACGGAGGCCAAACAACGCCGTACGAATACCCTAATCCAATCGCATCATATGCTAGCAGATAAGAACTAGTTAGCTACCGTACACTACGCCTTAACAGAGGCCAAATAACCGCAGCACGAATACTAACTAGTACGTATCTGAAATGACGGAGAGCTACGACAGGTTTTTCTGAAAACCTATTGCGTAATGAACTTGATATCGTTGTAGAATCAAATGATTTTAAAATGGAGTGTTTTTTAGGCTTTTCTAGTTTTGCTAAAGGAGTCACTCCCGGTGAAGGGATCGTCGGTCCTTTCCTCGTCGAATGAGGTGCGGGATATATCATATATATCACTGTGCAAAGAAAAAACACTTAAAAGCAATCAAAAGACAAACCGAGTGTGTAGCATCTGCCAGTTATTGCTAAAGGAGTCACTCCCGGTGAAGGGATCTCGGTCCTTTCCTTATCGAATAAGGTGCAGGATATATCACATATACCTCTGTGCAAAGCAAGAACTGTAGCTACCTGTTTTATTTTTGAAATTCGATTCTACAACATCTTAGGTTTCTTTATATTTCATTAATCACATTAATGAAGTCCCATCATTTAAGTACCTAAACATCACAGATAAATACGACGTACACTTGTGCCATCCGCATTCGCCTCGATGTCCCCTCGTGCACCGTTAGGTTAGGTAACTAACGGCAGAGCGGGGCAGGGCTAGCGCGGGTGTAAAACATAAGTAACGCCTATATAATATATCATATATACTATATACAGTATCTATCACAGAACATATCACATGATCACATCACAGATATCGCAGCAGAAGAATCATATGAAATATTTGATATACTAGGACGTCCGTATTTTCAATACGAGCCAGTATAAAACACGGATTCCACGGTCATGATGAATAGCCAGACCCACACCCCTAAACCCCTACGAGAGCGGCAAGCAACCCTGCCAATTCTAGAGTTAGGAGACCCGGACTCGACTCCTCCAGTTGGTCTCCCACTGGACTCCAGAACCCGGTTACTTGTGCCCTCCTCCTTGGGTCTATCCTAGTGCGGAAAAGTAAATAATATACAACAACGGTGACAACTTCCGCAACCTGGAAGTGCCCCAATAAAAGAATATTACATACAAGTTTTTACATGAATGAAAATGAAAAACACTCATCTCACATAAAAACCCCCGGCTATTCAAACACGACGATCCAATATAACATATCCAGCAACACATAACATCACATGTCATCAACGTAAGTAAATATACGCATCCTTATTGTCGTTGACATATAGCAACGAAACCGGCGATATCACATATTACACTTACGGTCACAGAAAAGAAAGTGTAAAACTACAACAGTTGGAATCCGCAACCTCTTTAGACATCGCATGCCTAAACCAATGAATTCCTTAGACATCACATGCCTAACAATTATAAACCCCGCATTTTAGTCTCAAAATCGAAAACACTTTTCAATATAAAGTCGGGTAATTCAACAAGATTCCCGACATTCTGATCGAATGCTCGTCGCAAACTTTAGTAGGCGGCTGCACCCCCGACGCCGTCGACCAAGTGCACCAAGGCGGAACACCGCTACCGCGAGCACCCGAACGGATGCTTTCGGCGACGGGGTTCTCCTACAGTCACTTAGTCGGGGCTATGGGGTGAGGCAGTCTATTAAGTTTACCCGGCGAGTATCCGCGTACGCTATGTGATTGCGACGGACTTTTGATCACATCAAAATTCCGTGGCAACCGATCATGTGAGACTAAAGTGCTATGTTTATAACATTCATTCAGTTATCTCATAACTACTTGTGAATTCCAATTATTGTAGCACATTCCGGATAAATAGAAAATGTTAAACTTTTCGATCAAACAGCCGAACACCCAAGTTTTCCCGATATAGATCAACACATGAAATAAGTCTAACAACATTCAGTTCGTTCCTCAGTACCAACGGTCCAGCCGTAGAAGGGTCAAGCCAACGCCTCACATGTGGCACGCCGTACTGCCCCAAACCCGAAGGTTCAAAGGGCAGTTCAAGACGGTCACATAATCGAGTTAAGGTTTGTTGTCTTCTAGAGGGTCCATCGCGTTACTTGCACCACTTAGAACGTCTTTAAACCACGGAAAAATCCAACACTTGGAAATTTCCCGGCAGGGGAAAGATTGGGTATTTACATCCGGTCGAACTTTTTAACATATTCTAAAATATCCGGAAAGCCACATAGACAAAATCTGATACTCGGATCGAATCCAGGAATTCCTCAATACAACCCAGAAATTTCAACTCTTGAATAAATATTAAAAATTCCCAGGAAAACCAGCACTGAAAAGTAGGAGTTACTGTGCAAAATTCAATGCATGAAGAGACTAAATGAGCGCGGAACCGCCGCAATAGGCGGCTAATGCCGCGGTTCCTCCGCGCTTTAGACAGATCATTAGGTAATTTTTGCACCGTAATTCTTAGAATTTCCTGCTGAATTTTTTAAGAATTTTTAATTCTCAAAATTCCACGATTTCAGAAAAAGTACAGAGAGCAATATTAGGGTTTGGGTTTTGATTCGATCGGAGTTCTAATTCCGTCTAGACTTCGCCTAAGGCTCTAGCTAGGCTCTGATACTACTGTAGGGTTCCTAGGCACACTAATGAGGTCTCACAAGGCATCAACCATGCCAATTTCAAAAATTACGGTGCCGAGAAACCCTAAGACGGATCGTTGGCTAGAAGTTTAGGCGACAAAGCAAACTAGTAAACACTTAACTACAAGAATACGAAAATACATCCTTTGTAGATCCGGTCTTCCACCTCCACGGCTCCGTGATGAGGTCCTCTGCGCTGTCCAAATGCAATCCCGGGCTCTAGCGTCGGCTTCATCGGAGAAGAAGCGGGCTAGGTCATCGACGACGATGCCGAAGATGATCTACGTCGAGGCATCGCTAGATCAAGCTCCAACTTCACCAAGTCAAGAAAACTTGTGAAGGAAACACACTCTACTACTTGGCAAGAGGTAGAGGATGAAGAAATAGGAAGTGGGTAGACTTTAGAATTGGATTTCTCACTCTTTTTCATCAATCACCATTGATGAAGCAAGCTTTCTTCTTTTAAGATGAAGAAGAAGAAGATGAATATTATCTTATCATAAGTATTATCCTCAAAGAAAATAATATGAATACTTATCATAAGATAACCATGGTCAAGTGTAGAGAATGAATCATGGTTGAGTGGAATGGTTAGGGTTAAGCATGAGACAAAATGGTCACTTGGTCAAAGTCTTCATGAAGCTTCAAGAAAGAACAAAGAAAGCCACCATTTTTCTCTTTTGCTTATATTTTCCAAAACTAATAAATAAATAAATGAATGAATAAATAATCATAACCCTAACCATTCATATAACCATGGTTCAATCTTCACACAAACACAAGTAAACATGCATCATCAAACATGATACAATCATTTGCACAAAAAGTATATCACATATACAACTTGTACACCCAAGTGAGAAAATCCATTTAAAGTGAACCAATACTAGTTAATGCAAAGTAATATATCAAATATATAATTATACATTAAATCATCAAATCAACACTTGATTCAATGATCCGGTCATGTCGCACATAACCGACTAGTATACAATGTATCGTTTTATCGAATCAATCCTTGATTCGATAAGTAGGTTATATCGCATATAACCATTCGACACATTCATCGCGAGAATGAAATACGGTATCACATACACGCATTATTCTCGGTCCCGCACATATCTCATATGCGCTCCTATTTCGTTTCGCTTGAGCCAGGAAACCTCTGTGTAGGACTCTAAAGACTCGTCAATACGCCGGTAGCAGATGATGATCATATCAAGCACCCACAAGCCGCAAGCGGTCTGCTAAACGTAACGGCCACCCGGGTATTGAGCGATCAGAAGATCGACGAGCAAGCCCGCTCACACTCCTGTGAATCCAACCAGTAACACTTACCGTACAGTCCGGTCTGATCGTCTGATATGTCGCATATCTCGCCTAGGGGTGGTAAACGTCAGACCCCAATAGCTCGATAAGTCGTGTCGATATGAGGTCTATAATAATTCGAGAAACTACTGGTAACACTTACCAGTAAATCTCAGCAACCCTGGCCAGGGATTTCCGGTTATAGCCAATCAAACACAGCGCAACATCAACTCCCTATACCGGGAGAGACGAATCCCCTCCTATCGCTCATTGCCTCCATGTGACTCAGGACTGTACCCAAAAACAACCGTTTTGCACGCCCTCTTGGACGTGGTAAGGTGGAAATCAAAGCACAGTGGGAACCGCACAAGACTCTATGACGATCTCGGGTCAACAGACTACTCTGTACCAGTGTCACCAGAGAACTGCCATCTGACATAAGGTATAATACCATCTGGGAGTTCTCGGCGAGTCCGTCCAGTGTACCCAGTCTCTACTGAGCACCCGTATTGTAGGGTCCCTAGGCATTCTAGTGAGGTCTCACAAGGCATCAACCATGCCAATTTCAAAAAATCTAGGTGCCGAGAAACCCGACTACGGATCGTTGGCTAGAAATCTAGGCGAAAAAGCGAGCTAGTTTACAACTAAACTATGAGATAACGGAAATACAACCTTTGTAGATCCGGTGCTCCACCTCCGTAGCTCCGCAACGAAGTCCCTTCGTTGTCCAAATGAATTCCCGGGCTCTAGCGTCGGCTTCGTCGGAGAAATGGCGAGCTAGGTTGTCGATGTCCATGCCGAAGATGATCTACGTCGAGGCATCGCTAGATCAAGCTCCACCTTCACCAAGCCATGAAACTTATGAAGGAAACACACTCTACTACTTGGCAAGAGGTAGAGGATGAATAAATAGGAAGTGGGTTCACTTTAGAATTAGATTTCTCACTCATTTCATCAATCCACCATTGATGAAGTAAGCTTCTTCATGGAAGAAGAAGATGAAGAAGATGAATATTGTTATGATAAGTTATTTTCAAAATAGAAAATAAAAGGAATGCTTATCATAATCTAACCATGGTGAAGTGTAGAGAATCAACTAGGGTTGAGTGGAGTAGTTAGGGTTAAGCATGAGACAAAATGGTGACTAAGTCAAAGCTTCATGAAGCTTCAACATGCAAGTCCAAAATTAGCCACCATTTCATTTCTTTATGCTTAATATTTTTCCAAAATAAATAAATGAATAAATAATGGATAAAACAAATCCCTAATTTCCAACTTAACCATGGTTTAATTCTTTACACTTAACCAAAAAGCATGCATCATCAAACATGATACAATCATGTGTACAAAAGTATATCACATATACAATGTGCACAAACCAAGTGAGAAAATCCGTTTAAAGTGAACCAATACTAGTTAGTGCAAAGTAATATATCAAATATATAATTATGCATTAAATCATTAAATCAACACTTGATTCAATGATCCGGTCATGTCACACACAACCGACTAGTATTCAATGTATCGGCTTATCGAATCAATACTTGATTCGATAACTAGGTTATATCGCATACAACCATTCGATACATTCATCGCGAGAATAGAATACGGTATCACATACACGCATTATTCTCGGTCCCGCACATATCTCATATGCGCTCCTATTTCGTTTCGCTTGAGCTAGGAAACCTCTGTGTAGGACTCTAAAGACTCGTCAATACGCCGGCAGCAGGTGATGATCATATCAAGCACCCACAAGCCGCAAGCGGTCTGCTAAACGTAACGGCCACCCGGGTATTGATCGATCAGAAGATCGACGAGCAAGCCCGCTCATACTCCTGTGAATCCAACCAGTAACACTACCGTACAGTCCGGTCTGATCGTCTGATATGTCGCATATCTCGCCTAAGGGTGGTAAACGTCAGACCACAATAGCTCGATAAGTCGTGTCGATATGAGGTATATAACAATTCGAGAAACTACTGGTAACACTTACCAGTAAATCTCAGCAACCCTGGCCAGGGATTTCTTGTTATAGCCAATCGAACACAGCACAACATCAACTCCCTATACCGGGAGAGACGAATCCCCTCCTATCGCTCATTGCCTCCATGTGACTCGGGACTGTACCCAAAAACCACCGTTTTGCATGCCCTCTTGGACGTGGTAAGATGGAAATCAAAGCACAGTGGGAACCACACAAGACTCTATGACGATCTCGGGTCAACATACTACTCTGTACCAGTGTCACCAGAGAACTGCCATCTGACGTGTGGTATAATACCATCTGGGAGTTCTCGGCGAGTCCGTCCAGTGTACCCAGTCTCTACTGAGCACCCGTATATCATCTCTGATGTCAAACACCGATGGATATGGGATCATCCATCGCCCATCTGTATGGGTCGAGAAGGTACACGCTAGTCTACTCTGGTATATCGATGCCCCGTCTCGATACACCCACGACTAGGGACTTTGAAGGATGTACTTATGGACTACCATGTCCCCACTAGTATGATCCGCATCATAGTCCAGGTAGTCACGTACACATCCTAAGGGCTTTACCAACATGTAAAAGAGAGACAATCAGTATACACGTTAAAGTAAAGAGCAACCAGATAGCATACTATCATGTCGAGCAAGAAAATCCTCCCTATATATGTCCCAGCATCCACTACAATATACATCCTATGTACAGTAATGGCCTCTAGGGCATACATATAACAAACAATCTCCCACTTGCACTAGGGCCATCTGTAGCAGTGGTTGTAGTATCTCATACTCAACCATCCCATAAAAATCTCTCTCTGGGAACAGGCCTTTGTGAGTGGATCCGCTGTGTTGTCCTCTGAGTCTACTCTCCTGTCCTCGATCCCCTGGAGATCAACTATCTCCATGATCAGGTAATACGGCCTTAGAATATGTCTGGATCACTGATGGGACGGACGTTCCTTGGCATAAGCCACAACTCCATTGTCTCACAATGGCAGGAACGAAGTTCATCTCATGAACTAATATACACCCAAACAGCCTATTTGGTAGCATCTTAAGTAGCGATGTATCGAGCCTTTATCGTCTAGTATGCCACGGTATCTAGCTTGGAACTCTTCCAACATACCGTCCCTTTACTGAGGGTAAAGACAATGCCTGCGACTGACATTCAGTCGTCTTTATCACCCTGGAACACTTCCAGTGATTCTTCCCAGGATCAATTGATAGCATCTCACTACAGCTAGTGAGTATTCTAACATCCACTGGGATCTATCTCATAGGTCCAAAACCCAGGATTTAGTAGGTATCACTTTGATCCTATGTGGAGAATCCATGTGATAAGCGGAGATCGACCGAGCGTAGCATAGGAAACACCTTCCCTATCAAGAGTATGTTATCCACGTACTCTACGAGGATCATCACTATACTCCCTACTACCTTTTTGTTTTATACAAGGTTCATCTACCATTTTGATGATGTCAAACTCTTTGACTAACACATCAAAACAGATGTTCCAACTCCGCGATACCTGCTTTATCCTATAAAGCATCTTGCACACGTTTCCGCTGCTCCCACTGTCTACGAAGCCCTCTGGCTGTGTACTTATAGACGCTCTCTTCCAAAATATCATTTAGAAAAGCAGTCATGACACCCAACCACCAGATATCGTAGTCATGGTATGTAGCCGTGGCAAGTAGGATCTAGATGGACTTAAGCATAGATCCTTAGAAAAGGTTTCAACATAATCCACACCTGGTCAATGATGCAAACCTTTAACAAGTCCAGCTTTGAAAGTCTCAACTTTTCCATCTACACCAAGTAATCTTCTCAAGATATACTTGCTCCTGATGGGGATTTAACCCTTCAGATATAGCAACCAAAGTCCATACTTTGTTGGTGTATAAGGATTCCATCTCAGATCGATAAGCATCCAGCCATTCTTACAGAGTCACACTCCTGATGGCCAGCTCGAAACTAGTTGGGTCATCATCTCATGATGCAATCCTCGCTCCCACTGTCATAGAGTAACCGAAGTATCTCTCAGGCGGGTGAGGAACCTCACTAGATCGGCGGAGAGGCTGAGGTTCGTTGGTAACTATTGAATCCTTCGGTTTTATCAAATCATCTGCTGTAGTTTGTATAGCTGGAACCTTTCCAGTTCTACATAACTGATCTTGCCTCGAGTTTGTCCGGATTTTTCTTTTAGACATAGGCCGGACAACCCCAAATCATAACTAGCTTAAGACATGGGCTCTTCCCTTTCCATATCACATATGAAGTGGTAGGCAATTGATTTGATTTGAACCGTATTCAATAGGTATGCATCTTCATAAGTGCATAACTCCCAAAAAGGAAATAGGAAACTCAGTAGTACTCATCATAGAGCACACCACATCACATAGGGTGCTATTGCTCCGCCCCGATATACCATCGTGTTATGGTGTATACGGAGGAGTAATGCTGAGAGAGAATCTCATTCTCCTTTAGAATAGACCAGGATTTCCGTGCTCAAGTATTCTCCTCCTTGATCTCATCAAAGGACATAATACTTATACCCGTATTTCGGTTCTCTACTTCTAACTTATATTCTGTGAATATCTCAGAGGGTTCGGACTTGTGTTTCAACATGAACATAGGTCTGAATCTCGAGAGATCATCAGAGAATGCAATGAAGTATAAAGGACCGGTCTTGGCATGTGCAAACAGGGGATCTTACATACATCATCATGTATCAGTCCCAAGAGTTCATTAACTCTTTCTCTGTTTCCAATAAACAGAGCTGGTGTCATTATATCTTTATGACATGACTGGCGAGTTTCACAAGATGTAAATTCAAACTAATTTAAATATGCATCTTTATGTAACTCAGGCTAGTCGGGTCACATTGATCTGACCTAGTCTACAATACCTCAAGAAAGATTCGTTCATTTCTGAACTCTTCCTCTTGTGTGTGTTCCATATACTAAGAACTGTAGTTTGATTTAGAACATCAATGCTTTTAGATAACGTGCCTGATCCGATCAACTTTTGATATAGGAAATGTTTAAAACATTATCCAGCAATACAAAATTTTATCATTTCTTTACTAATAAAGAGAGTGATATGATTTTGTATATCAGGTTCGGTATCTAACAGCATTCGTTCAGAATCAATGTATTTGTAATACAGGGTGACAGTGACCAACAGACTTGGCTGCAACACTTGCCCTGTTTTCTGCCTCATGAAACTTATCACCCGTTCTCAGTTCTCTACCTTTCTGTAGCCCTATGTAACATATTACATATCTGGGATCCTGATCTGGTATCACATACCCAGGACGTAAAGGATACTGAGAAACAGTTCTTTGTAACGAACACACCCGAAGATGATGCATCAGCATGCACTCTCTTCGTTTGGGCGGCACTGGAATTCTGGTAATCCCCAATTTCCTGCTCTGTCTTATAACAATTATAAGTTGGAGCGGGACCAACGTTCTACAGCTCAGTATAACAAGCAGGTTCGGTCAAATATCCATATTATTATCTTGATTAAGGCGTGATATGGTCGCTACCAGGAGAGAGAGAGAAGAAAACACTAAGCGTGCGCTCTTGCAAGAATAGATTGGTTATTATTTTATCTAATCAGGATGGCTCCCACTGCTTTTTATCAAATCTTCCTTCAAACCCTAAAAGGAAAGACTAGCAGGGATTAATTACACACTACAAGTTCGCCAATCTTTCAGCCAAGCCAGTGTCGGTACTTTGAGGGAGGTCCCCCGTGCTTTCGCACGAACCTAATTAATGTAAACCTCGTTTTCCCAGAGGCGTAACCCCGTTGACACCTTTCTAGACACCTACTTGATCGGCTAATTGTAATGTATAAAACTCTCCCAGGAGTAACTCTTACTCACAACGGGTATCGGGATCCAACAATCTCATAGAAGGTATGCAATCTCATTGCAAATTTCAACACTTGAAATTCCCCATAATATTTTGCCCCTAGCACCCTATGACCTTGACGGAGGTCAACAAACCATAGGCTGCTAGTCAAGTTCAACCCGTCATTTCTTGATCGAATTAAACCCACCCGCACGACCCTTGACGGAGGTCAACAAGGCCGCACGACTACCCTAATCCAATCTGCATCATATGCATAAGCAGATAAATACTAGTTAGCTACCGCACACTACGCCTTGACGGAGGTCAACAAACGTAGCACGAATACTAAATAGGACTTATCTGAAATGACGGAGGGCTACGCCAGGTTTTTCTGAAAACCTATTGCGTAATGAACTTGATATCGTTGTAGGATCGAATGAATTTTGAAATGGAGTGTCTTTGAGGCTTTTCTAGTTTTGCTAAAGGAGTCACTCCCTGTGAAGGGATCGTCGGTCCTTTCCTCATCGAATAAGATGCAGGATATATCATATATATCACTGTGCAAAGCAAAAACTCTTAAAAGCAATCAAAAGACAAACCGAGTGTGTAGCATCTTCCAGTTATTGCTAAAGGAGTCACTCCCGGTGAAGGGATCTCAGTCCTTTCCTCATCGAATAAGGTGCAGGATATATCACATATACCGCTGTGCAAAGCAAGAACTGTAGCTACCTGTTTTATTTTTGAAATTCGATTCTACAACATCTTAGGTTTCTTTTATTTCATTAATCTCATTAATTAAGTCCCATCATTTATGTACCTAAACATCACAGATAAATACGACGTATACTTATGCCATCCGCATTCGCCTCTATGTCCCCTCGTGCACCGTTAGGTTAGGTAACTAACGGCAGAGCGGGGCAGGGCTAGCGCGGGTGTAAAACATAAGTAACGTCTATATAATATATCATATATACTATATACTGTATCTATCACAGAACATCACATGATCACATCACAGATATGACAGCAGAAGAAACATATGAAATATTGGATATACTAGGACATCCGTGCTTTCAATACGAGCCAGTATAAAACACGGATTCCACGGTCGTGATGAATAGCCAAACCCACACCCCTAGACCCCTACGAGAGCGGCAAGCAACCCTACCAATTCTAGAGTTAGGAGACCCGGACTCGACTCCTCGAGTTGGTCTCCCACTGGACTCCAGAACCCGGTTACTTGTGCTCTCCTCCTTGGGTCTATCCTAGTGCGGAAAAGTAAATAATATACAAAGGGTGACATCTTCCGCAACCTGGAAGTGCCCCAATAAAAGAATATTACATACAAGTTTTTACATGAATGAAAATGAAAAACACTCATCTCACATAAAAACCCCCGGCTATTCAAACACGACGATCCAATATAACATATCCAGCAACACATAACATCACATGTCATCAACGTAAGTAAATATGTCCATCCCAATTGTCGTTGACATATAGCAACGAAACCGGCGATATCACATATTACACTTACGGTCACAGAAAAGAAAGTGTAAAACTACAACAGTTGGAATCCGCAACCTGCATAGACATCGCATGCCTAATCAAATGAATTACTTAGACATCGCATGCCTAACAATTATAAACCCCGCATTTTAGTCTCATTATCGAAAACAGTTTTCAATATCAAGTCGGGCAATTCAACAGGATTCCCGACATCCTGATCGAATACTCGTCGCAAACTTTAGTAGACGGCCGCACCCCCGATACCGTCGACGAAGTGCACCAAGGCGGAACACCGCTACCGCGAGCACCTAAACGGATGCTTTCGGCTACGGGGTTCTCCTACAGTCACTTGGTCGGGGTTATGGAGTGAGGCTGTCTATTAAGTTTACCCGGCGAGTATCCGCGTACGCTACGTGATTGCGACGGACTTTTGATCACATCAAAATTCCGTGGCAACCGATCAAGTGAGACTAAACTGCTATGTTTATAACATTCATTTAGTTATCTCATAACTACTTGTGAATTCCTATTATTGTATCGCATTCCAGATAAACAGAAAATGTTAAACTTTTCGATCGAACAGTCAAACACCCAAGTTTTCCCGATACAGATCAACACATGAAACAAGTCTAACAACATTCAGTTCGTGCCTCAGTACCAACGGTCCAGCCGTAGAAGGGTCAAGCCAACGCCTCACATGTGGCACGCCGTACTGCCCCAAACCCGAAGGTTCAAAGGGCAGTTCAAGACGGTCACATGATCGAGTTAAGGTTTGTTGTCTTCTAGAGGGTCCATCGCGTTACTTGCACTACTAAGAACGTCGTTAAACCACGGAAAAATCCAACACTTGGAAATTTCCCGAAAGGGGAAAAGTTGGGTATTTATATCCGGTCGAATTTTTTAACATATTCTAAAATTTATCCGGAAAGCCACAAAGACAAAATTTGATACTCCGATCGAAACACCGAATCCCTAAAACAACTCCAAAAAATTCAACTCTTGAATAAATATTAAAAATTCCCAGAAACACCAGAAAAAATATATAAGAATTACTGTGCAGATAAAAGTGACTGAAGATTCAAACCTGCCGCGGAACCGCCGCATTAGGCATGCATATGCGGCGGTTCCGCCGCACTATTAACGATTCAGAGCCCCCGTTTTAAACAGTAATTCTTAGATTATTTTACTGAGTTTTCTGAATATTTTTAATCTGGAAAAATCCCAGTTTTTCAAAATTGTCCAGAGAGCAAATTTGGGTTTGGGTTTTCGGGTCGTTCGGACTTGAAACTCCGTCTAGACTTCGCCTAAGGCTCTAGCTAGGCTCTGATACCACTGTAGGGTCCCTAGGCACTCTAGTGAGGTCTCACAAGGCATCAATCATGCCAATTTCAAAAAATCTAGGTGCCGAGAAAACCGACTACGGATCGTTGGCTAGAAATCTAGGCGAAAAAGCGAGCTAGTTTACAACTAAACTATGAGATAACAGAAATACAACCTTTGTAGATCCGGTGCTCCACCTCCATAGCTCCGCAACAAAGTCCCTTCGTTGTCCAAATGAATTCCCGGGCTCTAGCGTCGGCTTCGTCGGAGAAATGGCGAGCTAGGTCGTCGATGTCCATGCCGAAGATGATCTACGTCGAGGCATCGCTAGATCAAGCTCCACCTTCACCAAGCCATGAAACTTGTGAAGGAAACACACTCTACTACTTGGCAGGAGGTAGAGGATGAAGAAATAGGAAGTGGGTTCACTTTAGAATTGGATTTCTCACTCATTTCATCAATCCACCATTGATGAAGTAAGCTTCTTCATGGAAGAAGAAGATGAAGAAGATGAATATTGTTATGATAAGTTATTTTCAAAATAGAAAATAAAAGGAATGCTTATCATAATCTAACCATGGTGAAGTGTAGAGAATCAACTAGGGTTGAGTGGAGTGGTTAGGGTTAAGCATGAGACAAAATGGTGACTAAGTCAAAGCTTCATGAAGCTTCAACATGCAAGTCCAAAATTAGCCACCATTTCATTTCTTTATGCTTAATATTTTTCCAAAATAAATAAATGAATAAATAATGGATAAAACAAAACCCTAATTTCCAACTTAACCATGGTTTAATTCTTTACACTTAACCAAAAAGCATGCATCATCAAACATGATACAATCATGTGTACAAAAGTATATCACATATACAATGTGCACAAACCAAGTGAGAAAATCCGTTTAAAGTGAACCAATACTAGTTAGTGCAAAGTAATATATCAAATATATAATTATGCATTAAATCATTAAATCAACACTTGATTCAATGATCCGGTCATGTCGCACACAACCGACTAGTATTCAATGTATCGGCTTATCGAATCAATACTTGATTCGATAACTAGGTTATATCGCATACAACCATTCGATACATTCATCACGAGAATAGAATACGGTATCACATACACGCATTATTCTCGGTCCCGCACATATCTCATATGCGCTCCTATTTCGTTTCGCTTGAGCCAGGAAACCTCTGTGTAGGACTCTAAAGACTCGTTAATACGCCGGCAGCAGGTGATGATCATATCAAGCACCCACAAGCCGCAAGCGGTCTGCTAAACGTAACGGCCACCCGGGTATTGATCGATCAGAAGATCGACGAGCAAGCCCGCTCATACTCCTGTGAATCCAACCAGTAACACTACCGTACAGTCCGGTCTGATCGTCTGATATGTCGCATATCTCTCCTAGGGGTGGTAAACGTCAGACCTCAATAGCTCGATAAGTCGTGTCGATATGAGGTCTATAACAATTCGCGAAACTACTGGTAACACTTACCAGTAAATCTCAGCAACCCTGGCCAGGGATTTCCTGTTATAGCCAATCGAACACAGCACAACATCAACTCCCTATACCGGGAGAGACGAATCCCCTCCTATCGCTCATTGCCTCCATGTGACTCAGGACTGTACCCAAAAACCACCGTTTTGCACGCCCTCTTGGACGTGGAAAGATGGAAATCAAAGCACAGTGGGAACCACACAAGACTCTATGACGATCTCGGGTCAACAGACTACTCTGTACCAGTGTCACCAGAGAACTGCCATCAGACGTGAGGTATAATACCATCTGGGAGTTCTCGGCGAGTCCGTCCAGTGTACCCAGTCTCTACTGAGCACCCGTATATCATCTCTGATGTCAAACACCGATGGATATGGGATCATCCATCGCCCATCTGCATGGGTCGAGAAGGTACACGCTAGTCTACTCTGGTATATCGATGCCCCGTCTCGATACACCCACGACTAGGGACTTTGAAGGATGTACTTATGGACTACCTTTTCCCCACTAGTATAATCCGCATCATAGTCCAGGTAGTCAAGTACACATCCTAAGGGCTTTACCAACATGTAACAGAGAGACAATCAGTATACACGTTAAAGTAATGAGCAACCAGATAGCATACTATCATGTCGAGCAAGAAAGTCCTCCCTATATATGTCCCAGCATCCACTACAATATACATCCTATGTACAGTAATGGCCTCTAGGGCTTACATATAACTAACACGTATATCATCTCTGATGTCAAACACCAATGGATATGGGATCATCCATCGCCCATCTGTATGGGTCGAGAAGGTATACGCTAGTCTACTCTGGTATATCGATGCCCTGTCTCGATATACCCACGACTAGGGACCTTGAAGGATGTACTTATGGACTACCATGTCCCAACTAGTATGATCCGCATCATAGTCCAGGTGGTCAAGTACACATCCTAAGGGCTTTACCAACATGTAACAGAGAGACAATCGGTGTACACGTTAAGGTAAAGATCAACCAGATAGCATACTATCATGTCGAGCAAGAAAGTCCTCCCTATATATGTCCCAGCATCCACTACAGTATACATCCAATGTACAGTAATGGCCTCTAGGGCATACATATAACTAACAGGTGGGAACCATATTCAATAGGTCTGCAGCTGTTTCCAGTGCATACCCCCAGAAGGAAATAGGTAACTCAGCTGTGCTCATCATAGAGCGCACCATATCTAATAGGGTGCGGTTCCTCCGTTCCGATACACCGTTGTGCTGTGGTGTATATGGAGGAGTCAGCTGAGAGAGAATCCCATTCTCTTTTAGGAAGTCCAGGAATTCATTGCTCAAGTATTCACCTCCTCGATCAGATCGAAGGATTTTAATACTTTTCCCGGTTTGGTTCTCGACTTCTTGTTTATATTCTCTGAATTTCTCAAAAGCTTCTGATTTGTGTTTCATCAGGAACACATATCCGAATCTAGAGAGATCGTCAGTGAATGTAATGAAGTACGCAGAACCATTCCTGGCATGTGTAGACATAGGGCCACATACATCACTATGTACCAGTCCTAAGAGTTCCGTAACTCTCTCTCCGTGTCCCATAAACGGAGTTTTGGTCATCTTGCCTTTGAGACATGACTGGCAAGTGTCATAAGATGAAAATTCAAACGGATTCAAATATCCATCCTTATGCAACTTAGCGAGTCGTGTCGTATTGATGTGACCCAGTCTACAATGCCACAAGAAGGATTCGTTCATTTCTGAACTCTTCCTCTTGTGTGTGTTTGTTATGCTCAGAACTGTTGATTGATTTAGAACATAAATGCCATTGCACAACGTGCCTGATCCAACCAACTTTTGGTTAAGGAAAATGTTCATAACATTATCTTGTAATAAAAAATTATATCCCTCTTTACTTAACAAAGAAACCGATATAATATTGCATATCAGGTTCGGCATGAAATAGCATTCGTTCAGAATCAATGTATTACTAGTTGGCAATACAAGGTGATATTCCCCGACGGTTTTAGCTGCAACAATTGCACCATTTCCAACCCTTATGTCTTTATCACCTTCTCCAAGTTCTCTACCTTTCCTAAGCCCATGTAACTAATTACATATATGGGATCCTGACCCGGTATCTAATACCTAGAATGTAGAGCAGATGGAGAAACAGTTCTCTGTAACGAACACACCTGAAGAAAATGCATCAACATGTACTTTCTTTATCCGGGTGGCATAGGAATCCTGGTATTCCCCTATATCCTGTTCGGTCTTATAACACTTATAAGAAAGAACGGAACCAACGTTCCCCAGCACAGTATAATATGCGGGTTCGGTCAATACATCCATATTATTATCTTGATTAAGGCATGATATGGTCGCTACCTGGAGAGAGAGAGAAGAAAACACTTTAGCGTATGCTCTTGCAAGATCTGATTGGTTATTATTTTATCTAATCTGGATGGCTCCCACTGTTTTTATTAAATTTTCCTTCAAACCCTAAAAGGAAAGACTAGCCGGGATTAATTACACCCTACAACTTCGCCAATCTTTCAGCCAGGCCAGTGTCAGTACTTTGAGGGAGGTTCCCCGTGCTTTCGCACGGACCTAATTAAAGTAAACCTCGTTTTCCCAGAGGCGTAACCCCGTTGACACCTCTCTAGACACCTACTTGATCGGCTAATTGTCCTGTGTAAAACACTCCCAGGAGTAACAATTACTCGCAGTGGGTATCGGGATCCAACTATCTCATAGAAGGTATGCAATCTCATTGCAAATCTCAACACTTGAAATTCCCGATAATATTTTGCCCGTAGCGTCCCATGATCTTAACGCAGGCCAACAAACCATAGTGCGCTAGTCAAGTTGAACCCATCATTTCTTGATTGAATTAAACCCACCCGTACGACCCTTGACGCAGGCCAACAAAGTCGCACGACTACCCTAATCCAATCTGCATCATATGCATAAGCAGATAAATACTAGTTAGCTACCGCACACTACGCCTTGACGCAGGTCAACAAACGTAGCACGAATACTAAGTAGGACTTATCTGAAATGACGGAGGGCTACGACAGGTTTTTCTGAAAACCTATTGCGTAATGAACTTGATATCGTTGTAGAATCATGTGAATTTTAAAATGGTGTGATTTTGAGGCTTTCATTAGTTTTGCTAAAGAGCTCACTCCCGGTGAAGGGATCTCGGCTCTTTCCTTATGGAATAAGGTGCAGGATATATCATATACATCACTATGCAAAGCAAAACTCTAAAAGCAATCAAAAGCAAACCGAGTGTTGTAGCATCTGCCAGTTTTGCTAAAGAGGTCACTCCCGGTGAAGGGATCTCGGCTCTTTCCTCATCGAATAAGGTGCAGGATATATCATATACATCACTATGCAAAGCAAAACTCTAAAAGCAATCAAAAGAAAACCGAGTGTTGTAGCATCTGCCAGTTTTGCTAAAGAGGTCACTCCCGGTGAAGGGATCTCGGCTCTTTCCTCATCGAATAAGGTGCAGGATATATCATATACATCACTGTGCAAAGCAAAACTGTAGCTACCCTTTTCGAAAAATTTGATTCTACAACATCTTTTAGGTTTCTTTTCTTTCATTAATCACATTAATGAAGTCCCATCATTTAAGTCACCTAAACATCACAGATAAATACGACGTACACTTATGCCATCTGCATTCGCCTCGATGTCCCCTCGTGCACCGTTAGGTTAGGTAACTAACGGCAGAGCAGGGCAGGGCTAGCGCGGGTGTAAAACATAAGTAACGCCTATATAATATATCATATATACTATATACAGTATTTATCACAGAACATCACATGATCACATCACAGATATCGCAGCAGAAGAAACATATAAAACATTGGATATACTAGGACGTCCGTGTTTTATTTTGAGCCGCTATAAAACACGGATTCCACGGTCGCGACGAATAGCCCAACCCACACCCCTAGACCCTTACGAGAGCGGCAAGCAACCCTACCAATTCTAGGGTTAGGAGACCCAGACTCGACTCCTCGAGTTGGTCTCCCACTGGACCCTAGAACCCGGTTACTTGTGCTCCCCTCCTTGGGTCTATCCTAGTGCGGAAAAGTAAATAATATACAAATGGTGACATCAACCTCATCCCGGAAGTGCCCCAATAAAAGATTATTACATACATTTAAATTTACATGAATGAAAATATAAAACTCTCATCTCACATAAAACCCCCGGCTATTCAGAACGCGACGATCCAATATAACATATCCAGCAACACAGAACATCACATGTCATCAACGTAAGTAAATATGCGCATCCCAATCGTCGTTGACATATAGCAACGAAACCGGCGATATCACATATTACACTTACGGTCACAGAAAAGAAAGTGTAAAACTACAACATTTGGAATCCACAATCTCTTTAGACATCGTAAATCCGAAATATCACATACTTCGCATTTCATGCCTAACCGTATGAATTCCACATATTGTATCACATTCCAGATAAATAGACAGTATTAAAATTTCCGATCGAATAATCAAATACCCAAGATTTCCATAATAGCTCAACACTTGAGCGGAGTTCAAAGATTCCAGAATACGTCACAGTAGCAACGGTCCAGCCGTAGAAGGGTCAAGCCAACGCCTCACATGTGGCACGCCGTACTGCCCTAAATCCTAAGGTTTAAAGGGCAGTTCAAGACGGTCACATAATCGAGTTAAGGTTTGTTGTCTTCTAGAGGGTCCATCGCGTCACTTGCACGTTTTTCCGAAAGATTTAAACCCGAGAAAAATTCAACACTTGAATGGTTTTCGTGCCGGGAAAAATTGAGTTAATGATATCCGTTCGAACATTTTAATACTTTCTAAATTATCCGGAATAACATAACAAAATTAAATTCTCCGATCGAATCGACGATTTCAAAATAAACCCCAAAATACTCAACACTTGAGTCAGAATACAAAATACCCAGAAAGATATACTCACAGAAATAAACATTAGTGCAGAAAATTTAAAGCCCATAGCTACAGTACTGCCGTGGATCCGCGGCCTAAGAGAGGTTTGGCCGCGGTTCCGCGGTGGGCTTTACTGTTCATGGGCTCGTTTTCTATATTAATGTTTATATTTACCTGCTGATTTTTTTAGGTATTTTTAAATCAGAAAAATCACAGATTTTGAAAAAAGTCCAGAGAGGGGGTTAAATTTGCGTATTCGGGTTCGTTCGGAGTTTTAACTTCGTTAACTCATCGCCTAATGCTCTAGCTAGGCTCTGATACCACTGTAGGGTTACTAGGCACACTAACAAGGCTCTACAAGGTATCGACCATGCCAAAATTAAATTTTTTATATGCCGAATAACCCTAAGCAAGATCGTATACTAGAGATTAGGGTTTCATATTCAAGTAAACTACTTTACTCTAAAGGGAACACGAAATACAACCTTTGTAGATCGGTCCTCCACTTCATTTGCTCCTTGTTGAAGTCCCTTCGCTGCGATCAAGGTTCTCCCGGGCTCTTGCATGGCTTCACGAGGCGAAGGATGCGACCTTGCTTGAAGTCTCCGAGGCCGAAGATGATCTACGTCGAGGGAATTCCGACTCAAGCTCCTACTTCACTAACTAGAGAATTAGTGAAGTAAACACCCTAAACTAAAGTGCTGGTGTAGTAGAGGATGGAGAAATAGGAAGTGGGTTCTCTTTAGATTTCTATTTCTCACAATATTTCTCACTTTGGATCAAACCCTAACAAGCTTTTCTTTTGAACTCAAGAAAGAAGATGATGAACAAAACAAAGTGAAGAGGATAATGATCAAGTGTGTAGGCTAACCATGGTGAATTAGTATCATATACTAACTCTTATAGAGCCATAACCATAGCTTATCTAAATGGTTAGGTTAATAAAAATCTAAGGTGAAGACAAAGGTAGTGGACTTTGTCAAAGCAAAGAAAGCTTCTACAAGCTTCATACTCTTTCCAAAATTCCACCAATTTTGTAATTACCTTAAATAATTATTAACCACCATCTAATATAGTATGGTGTATGTCTTACACAACCATGTTTAGTGTATCATCAACCATGATACATAAGAAAATACTTTTAATATATATCACACACACACACACATATATATATATATATTCAAGTGTTCACATGTGAGAAAAACCCTAAAGTGAACAAGTGTTAGCAAGTGTAAATTAGTATATCTAATATACAATTATACACTTAATTATTAAATCAACACTTGACTTAATAATCCGGTCATATCTCATATAACCGGCTAACATCCATTGTATCGACTTATCGAATCAACACTTGATTCAATAACCCGGTCATATCATATATAACCGACCGATACAAAAAGTCGCGAGAATAGATTACGGTATCACATACACGCATTTATTCTCGGTCTCGCACATATCACATACGTGCTCCTATTTCGTTTTGCCTGAGCCAGTAAAACCTCTGTGTAGGACTCTAGAGACTCGTCAATACGCCGGCAGTAGGTGATGATCACATCACGCACCCACAAGCCGTCAGCGGTTCTAGCTGGACGTAAGGCTACCCGGGTATTGAGCGATCAGAAGATCAGCAAGCAAGCCCGCTCCAACTCCTGTAAAAGCCTGCCGGTAACACTTCCCGTACAGTCCGGTCTCCTCGTCTGATATGTCGCATATCAAGTCTAGGGGTGGTAAACGTCAGACCCCAATAACCGATAAGTCGTGCTGATGTGAGGCTCATAACGGGTCGAGAAACTACTGGTAACACTTACCAGTAAATCTCTGAATCAGCCCTGGCCAGGGACTTCCCTGTTACGGCCAATCGAGCATAGCGCAACATCAACCCCCAATACCGGGAGAGACGAAACCCCTCCTATCGCTCATTGCCTCCATGTGACTCGGGACTGTACCCAAAAACCACTGTTTTGCACGCCCTCATGGACGTAGTAAGGTGGAAATCAAAGCACAGTGGGAATCACACAAGACTCTATGACGATCTCGGGTCTACAGACTAACTTGCACAAGTGTCACCAGAGAACTGCCATCTGACGTGAGGTATAATACCATCTGGGAGTTCTCGGCGAGTCCGTCCAGTGTACCCAGTCTCCACTGAGCACCCGTATACCATCTCTGATGTCAAACACCAATGGATATGTAACACCTTAGGATGTGTTTGGTGACTATTTATATTTAAGTAATGGGTTTTTAACAAAAAGTTTACCAAATTGTGTTTCAAATATTTTTCCTAATTTAATAGATATTTTTCTAAAATTTTCCTAGGCTTGCACACACATGTGCATGTAAACTATGGTTTTTAAATGAGTTATTACCATGATTAGTGACCATGGTGGGTTAATCATGGGGATTAAGTCTTTTGTGTTTTAATTAAGTTTAAATTAGTAGTTGCTTTATTTTGAATTTCCTCAGGGTGTTGACTTGGTGAGAGAGAGAGAGAGTGCATCATGGCTTAAGCCATGCTTGCAATTAATGAGGAGAGAGAGAGTGAGGGGTTGGCATTGGGGTGATGATTTGTTTTCCTCTCATTTCTTTTGTTTTTCTCTCAAACCTCACTCTCACACACACACACTTACCTCTTCAGCACAGCAGCAGCAAGCTTCTCAGCAGCAACAGCAGCAACAGAGAGCAGCAACAGCAGCAACAGTGAGCAGCAACAGCAACACAACTTCGACTGCAGCCCCTTCCCTTCACTTCTTCTTCTTCCTCCAGCTCCCTAGGGTCGAGTGTGGGGTATATTTTCTAAACTTACTCCCTAGTTTACTTGTTTAGTGTAGTTTTGCTTCGGTTAGTGGTTTTTGGTGCGATTTAGTGCGATATGAGGTGTTTAGTGAGAACCTTGGCCAAGTGATGTGTGTTTTGGTTTCAGTAGGTTGATAGAGTGTTGTTAGGGCCATATTAACCCAGCTTAAACCCCAATTGCACTAAAATACCACCAGATCCCTATTTGATGCAAATTCATCGTTTTTAAGCAAAATTTGAGTTTCTGAAAACTGCTATCGACCCGGTGAGTTCAGAATAATTTTGAGAAGACTGCAATATGTTGGTTAGGTGCTGATCCCCCAGGTAGAACCCGACCCCTAAATTCTGTATAGTGGCCGCCGAAATATTCGATCTGGCCGCAATTTGCGGCCAGATGGGGAGGGTTTGGGTTGGGGTTTGGTCCTATGGGTGTCTGCTGCTATGTGGAGTTTTATGATATACATATTTTTGTAATTTAAGTTCTGTATAAAAATCTGGGACTAAATACCTATTTCTCGTATTTTTAAACCTTCACGACATGCGTGATACGTGTGTGGGTTTGGGGTTTGTGAGTATCGCGACGCGTCAGGATAGTTTCAGGCGCGTGATCACACGTTTTAGCGTATCGCGCACATGCGCGATTGGTTTACGACACGGGTGTCTAGTTGGACCGTAATATCACGTTTTTATGAAATTGAGCTTATTTGTGATATATGTTATGTGATTCTAGGTTCGCAGGCGAGTGAGACGGACGCTGCAAAGAATGGCAAGCAAGTCGTCGGCTACACTTAGCGCGAGACTTCGGTGAGTAGATTTCACATCTACGGGGATATCGCCCGCATGGCGTTATGCGTCAGGGCTGATAGGACCTTATTAGTATATGTTGCATTTACCTCATGGACTGTCATTGCATATTGCATTCCCTGCTATATATATATATATATATATATATATGCTTAGAATTGATAGAACACCGCACTATTACTAACGGTTTATGTTGCACGAGCACTAATCTGCATGCTACACACACACCGTTAGTAATTGCCATGACACACTCGCTGTAGAACTGCCATGATTATAATGCTGTAGTTCATTTCATATATGATTCGATATGACTTTCATGGAAATTGGGAGCCGTATGATATCTTTAAAAACGGAAGCTAATTTTAAAAGCAGTTTTCCCTTATACCTATATCATGGATTGATGTACATAGCACATCGCATTGGATTTACTTCTTGGTGTTGGATTTTCATGTGATTTCTGGTTTTGAGGACCGTAGGATTTTTAAGAAAAGATGCACTATTTGAAAACCCGGTTCCTCGTGATATGATATTTTGGTGCGTCCACCACGCGTTTTCTCGGTGCTGAGACGTGTGCTTGAAACCCGATTCGAGGAGATGGATGATCCGTTTGTGGGTTCGTGGTGGACCCGGTATGGTTCCCCGGGACGAGAAATGTTTTTCGTAGAGTAGACGATGAGTCTGGCAGGGTGGCGAGTACCTACCGGTGATTGGTTGGACCTGGCGGTTATCCGTAGGATATTGACCAGAGTCGAGAGATGGATGCGGGATGACCCGTACTGCCGGGGCCGATACCGTAGACGGAGCACGTGGGTTGATCCGGACTGACGGAGCCTGATATATCAGGATATGCGTGTCGATGCTGGACACGAGTATTTTATGATATTTTGGGTGCCGATGTTGGGCACTCGTGATTTCTCAGAGATTTACAGGATTTGAGGGCCGATGGGTGTGCCGGCGCCTGAGTTATTTGGGATTTGGGTGCAGTTGTGGGCACCGATTGTTTTCCACGTTGATATTCCGTGTAGATGTTGTTTATCCCATGCTCAGCATTGATTACCATATATCTCATCCTGTAGTTATTTTACCTGACAGAGCATCTGCATGATTATTGCACATACTGCTTATTTCGCATTGATATCATCTGCTGGCATTTGTTAGAGTAGCGCAATACGTGCATGCTCGCGATTACCTTTATATGTTATCTCTATTCATGAGTTGGAAACTCACCCCCGTTGTGCCACAGTATTTGCAGGTTGCCCTCAGCATAGTCGCGGCAGGCTGTCTTTTGCATCTTTTGGCTACAGATACCACTACAGTTGAGGCGAGAGCTGTTTTGCATTTAGGTGGGTTGTGGTGTCTGATTACTTTTATTGTATCCCTTTTTGTATCTAGTACTCTCCATCTACCATTTATGTACTGGACTTAGATACTGTGCGAGGACGATGATGTATATTTTGTATTCTGGTGTCGAGCTCGTGGGAGCCGACTGTTTTTATTTGCAGTTTATATTCTGTGATATTTACTTATTGCTCATTCTTCGCTACGGCGTCGTATATTACTCTTGTGATGATGGTTTCCGCCGTTGGGCGTGATTGCTCCCGTTTGGGAATGTTTTGTTTCATTATATCTCATTTTTACTCATATCCTCTTTTATACCTGGTCTCGGGGCTACTTTTACAAAGGAAATGCTGCCAAAACTATTTAAATCATTAAGTAACTTTAAAAGAACTTATTGAATTATTTAAGGTTTTCTAAATGTTTTAACTAAATGTTTTCAACACTCACTATTTTTAAATGGTTTTGATTTCTGGGTTCGGCTTACTTAGTAGCGTTACGCCTGTAGACGTAGCATGGTTAAGTGTCGGTCACGAGTCGAAAGATTCGGGTCGTGACAGGATATGGGATCGTCCATCGCCCATCTCATGGGTCGAGAAGCGTATACGCTAGTCTAATCTGGTATATCGATGCCCCATCTCGATACACCCACGACTAGGGACCTTGAAGGATGTACTTATGGACTACCATGTCCCCAATAATATGATCCGCATCATAGTCCAGGTAGTCAAGTACACATCCTAAGGGCTTTACCAACATGTAACTATAAGAAAGTATAAAGAGACTAGTATACATGTTAAGATAAAGAGAAACCAGATAGCATACTATCATATCGAGAAAGAAAGTCCTCTCTATATATGACCAAGCATCCAATAATATACATCATCTGTATAATACTGGCCTCTAGGGCATACATACAACTAACACCTTGTCCGCGACACTGGATTCTGGACCTGAGACGGCGGGGGCCTTAGTGGTAAGGAGATACCCCAATTTGTCATAAGTGATTGCCATTTTGACATTCCTGAACCAATCTTTGTAGTTTCGCCCTGTTAATATATTTTTATCTAATAGTAACTTAAGGCCCGTCATGATGTTTGGTTGCTGCAATTAGGAGAGAGAGAAGAAACACTTTAGCATGATGCTCTTGCAAGTTTAGAGTTGTTTTTAGTTTTTCTAAACAGGATGGCTCCCACTGTTTCTCGAATCCTTCCTCAAACCATGAAAGAAGAACTAGTCGAGATTGATCTCACCGTACAATACTTGCTTAACCATTCAGCCAGGCCGGTGTCGGTACTTCAAGTGAGGTTTTACGATTCTTTCGTGAAGTTCCTTAATTAAATAACCACTTTTCCCTGTAGGCGTAGCCCCGCTAACACTTTTCTAGACACCTACTTGGTTTATAGCATTGATCGTTAAGTGAGAAAATTTCCCGAGGAGTAGCATATACTCACAGTAGGATCGGGATCCAAATATCATAGTGTGATAAAGTTGAAGGAATCCTACCAAAATTATCACACTCCAAATGGTATGCAACACTAGCAAGTTTCAGTTTCTTTAGAAACTCCCGATATGGATTTTTGCCCCATGGTCTTATGACCTTGACGAAGGACAGCATATCATAAGTCACATGTCAAGTTCTACCTGCCATTATCAAGGTTAATTTGAACCCACCCATACATACCCCTGACGAAGGACAAAATAGCAGTACGACTGTCCCAAACCAAAGCATCTATCTATACAACAGATAAATATTCGGCAGCTAACAATTACTATGCCTTGGAGAAGGTTAAAATACATAGCCTGAATACTACTGAATATTTAACTGAAATGACGGAGGGCTACGAATGGTTTTGGTGAAACTGTGAACGTAGTGAACTTGATATAATCAAAATAACCTGATAGCTTTTAAAAGGAGTGGTTTAAGATTCGCATTTAAAAAGTTTTGCTGTTTTGAAAAAACCGAGTGGTTTTGAAATTGTTCGAACTATTCAACTTTGGTCTGTTATCTTTGCATTAATATAATGCTTCCCATCAATTAATCCTACCATTACAGAAAACAACGAAAATATGACGTACGCTTATGCCATACGCATTCACCACTGGGCCCCGTCATCAACCGTTAGGTTACTTAACTAACGACAGAGCGGGGGCTGGACTAGCGCGGATGCAAAACATAAGCAACGCCTATTAGATACCATATATAGATATATATACATTCGTCAGACGCAATGATAGTCATTCCAGATCACAGATGAACACATTGGATATGCTAGGAATTTGCGTTTCGTTCGAGCCTGCAACGAAAGACGGATTAGACGGTCGCGATGAATAGCCAAACCCCACCCTAGACCCCTACGGGTGCGGCAAACTACCCGCCAAATACCCGAAGTGAAGCAACTTCTCTCAACAAAATGAGTAGGACACTCGGCACTTCAAAATACCCGGTAGTTTGTGCACCCCACCTTGGGTCTATCCTAGGAGCAGAAAACATTAAAGAAATAATATACAATGGCGGCTACATTCTTAACCCGGATGTGCAACCAAAAATCAATATTACATCAATTTACAATTTACATCGAATGAAAAATGAAAAACACTCATCTCACATCCCCGGCTATTCATCCACGACAATCCAACAAGTTCATATACACAAATCAATATCACAGATCATAGATATGTGCAATCCCCACTATTCGACGTATAGCGATTAGCAGACGTTCAGCACATATAACACATTGCAGATATAATACGATTATCTAAAGTTTATAGAATTTTGATCATTCGAAAATATTGCATTTTTAACACATCAATTTCCCTACTCTTTACAATCATCTAAATGTGTTTGTTATAAATATAGCACATATTAGCAATTTGTCTGCAAAATCCAAATAACATGTGTTATACATTATAACCGGCATTTTGAGGGAAATTGTGTGTTTATTATTGCACGCATGATCTTTTGCGAATCAACACTTGTTTCGAGATTGTGAGCTGGAAATTCTCCAGGTTAAAGAGCTGGAATCATAAAAGTGCTGATAAAAATACACCAAATCCAAGACATGTAATCTGGAAGTGAACAAGAAAGTGTAAAAATATTCCAGACATCAGAAAAGTGCTATAAAGCCAACAACAGAATACACTGGAATTTTCATGCACCAAGCCTACCAAACGGCCGTGGATCCACGGCCGAGTTGGCCGATCCGCCGTGGATCCACGGCCGCGTTGACTCATTGATGGCAGAAACTTTCTCCGAGGCTTCTCTTTAAATAGCAAAACTTCTTCAAGACACTTCAGTCCCTAGAGATCTCCAGAAGCTTCCCTTCTAACAGCCAAGCTTCTCATACAAGCTAGCTAACTATCTTAATCTAGAAACTTCTCTACAACTACCTAGGTTCCTATGCGAGCTTCATAACAACCAAGCTTCCAAAGGAAGCTAAACCTAGCTTAGCTTCTAAAGGAAGCTAAACCAAACTTCTAGGTGAAGATTAAGGGAAACACTATAAAAAGGCACCTAAGGCTTCATGAAAAGGGTTGTTCGTTGTTCTACAATTCTACATACAAGTTGAGTGACACAACTTGTAAACCAAAAACCCTAGCCTCAAATACAATTCAAAAGCCAAATCAAGATTCATTGAGTACCAAATCAAGTAAGCATTCAACAAGCCTTTGAAGCAACGCCGATCTTCATCCGAGAAAGAGATCCACGACGATCCGCGACTCAAGAAGACGATGCGAAGCTAGTTCGACGATTTAGTTCCTCCTTAGTCTTTCAGTGTATTGTAACGAACGTCGATTTATAAAAGGTGAAAATTCTTGATCTTGTTTTTCTTTACATTTGAGCATTATGAAGAGTTATCAATTGTTGATTGATTTCTTTTTCATGTTGTTTGAGTGAAAACTCCGCTTGTGGAAGAATCGAGAGAATAGATAGATGATGATGATTAAATTCTTAAACGATTCTTAAGTCTTATGAGTTTTGTAAACCTTTGGAAATTGAATCACCGATGACCTAGTTTTGAGCGAGATACTTTCTTGAATGTTTTCGCTCCAAATTAGAGATCAACAATCGATGATTGAATTTCCTAGAGGCTAGAGTTTGAATGCTAATTAACGAAAGGACAAGGGATAATGATGAAGAAACCCTAGTTTCTTCGCTAAATCCCTAAACCTCGTTGATTGTCATCGATCTAGTAACAAATCTTCAATAGATAAGAATTTGTAATCATCATTCTTCATCATCACTACCGATTAGATCGATTCCTACAAGACTCTTTACAAATCTTGATAATTCGATTGGTTTGGGACATTTCTTGATCTCTATCATTTTTTGATTTTAGATCTAGTTCTTTATGATTCTTGAAACAAAATTTCACAAATCTTGAATCAATTTTCTTTTAGCTTTTAATTTTCGAATCAACTAAAACAATAGCAAGCAAATCACACTTTCTCAATGGACGATCCGTTCTCATTGACCAAACTACAGTAGACACCGTCAATTAATTGCGGTATAAATTTCTTTGGTTGTGAAACATTCTAAACACGACACGGAAAAGATCAATCAAATGGCGCCGTTGCCGGGGATAGTGTGCTAATTTATTCGTTTTTGAAATTTGAGTTGGAAAATTTATTATTCCATCAGAATTTTTAGATCAAAATTCGCACAAGTGCTTAACGATTTGTTGTGAATTGTTGCGAGGAAATATGGAATCTCTGGAGCAAGAGGAAAAATTTTCAGGACATCTCAGAGAGTTCAGAGAGGCAAAATGAGCATCTGCACGAATTTTTGTGCAGAGATCATATCAGAAGACCGCGCTTCCGCGGCCATAGTGTGCTTCTTGCGGCGGATCCGCGGTGATTCAGCAGCTTCAGTGCACCAAACTTCTCAGGTATATCTCTGTCTTTCTTATCTCCTCCCTGATCTGTCCATTAACCAATTTCTGCAGGATTCTTTGCAAAAATTCACAGCGCCGCAAAAAGAAAAATTGTGCGTATTTGATCTTGGTTGTTTGCATTTTTTAATACGGAAATTAGGGGCAAAGACCAAATTCAGATTAGGTGGGGAGTTCATTACCCTTCCTAAGCCCCAAAAATCACAAAACTTGCATCTGCATCACCTTCATTAACTAAAAAATATCTAGACATGACTTTAAAGACCGTCGCTCTCACTTAGGACGGAAGGAGGTCGTGGGTAATCTATTGCTTATCCGAGTTTCTTTTGTGGTGTCTAAGGCAAGTGTGTCTAAGGCAAGTGGTTACTTAATTAGGCCCACTACTTACGTAGTGGAGAACCTCCGACTTACCTGGCACTTATCTGGCCACAGGAGGGGCAAAGAGGCAGCAGAGGATCTATCTTGCGACTTGTCTTCTGGAAGTCTAGGAGCGGTCTAGAGACTTGACCTAGGTGACCAGAAGATCTAGGGTTGCATGTGCATTTTTGTGATTTGAATTTTTCGAAAATCCATATTTTTCAAACCAAACACCAAACTCATCTTTTCCTTAATTATCACTTAATCCTGCCACTTGTGCTAAACCATTAGAGCATGCTCAGCTGGACACGGGATTCTAGTGCCCGTCTTGTCCGCATTCCTCCTATCGACTCCGAAGTCGGTAATTCTACGTCTATTTTTTCTTTACCCCTTACCACACCTACTTCGATGGACAATTCTCCATTGAACTTCTTTAACACTACTCTGCCACCATCCGTAGGTGTGCAGAATCCGCCCCGCATCTCTCTCCAAGAGAGATGTTACCCTATGCGAGATCCTCTTTCGACCTGTCTCACCATTCCACCAGCCAATGGGGACAATTTTGAAATCAAACCACAATACATTAATTTTCTACCAAAATATCACGGTCTTGAGTCTGAAGACGCATATGTCTTTATTACCAAATTTGAAAATGTATGCGCTATGATGGGCACTTCACAGCTTTCTGTGGATGCTATGCGTATACGTTTTCTCCCATTTACTTTGTGCGATATAGCCGAGAAGTGGCTTTATAACACAGCCGTACATTCTTTTTCTAACTGGGGAGAATTCGTAACAACTTTCCTTAAGAAGTTCTACCCCAATCATAAAACAGCTCGAGTCCGTAGCGAAATAAATCAATTTACCCAGCTTCCAAATGAACCATTCTCGAAGTGTTATGAATGCTTCAAGGATTTGTTAGTTCAATGTCCACATCACGGAATTCCTAGATGAGATCTGTGCAGAATCATATATGAGGGCATTATTCCTACCACAGAATAGACCCTTGAATCCATGTGTCAATGCACCTTCATGACTAAAGATGATGGTGAAGCTTAGAGATTTTTAGAAGATTTTGCTGAAAGAACTTTACAGTGGGAGAGTGTAAGTCAACCATCGTCTAGGGGTGGTAATCACCAATTTGATGTTTCCATAGGAGTTAGAGCTGAAATGTCAGCAATGCAAAAGAAACTCGAAGCTATGGAACATAAATTTTTAGCAGCCGCCCTAAATCAGATGTCACTCTCGAAAACTGTCTGTGGATTCTGTTCTGATCTATCTCATCTTAGGAAAGAATGTCCTTTAAATTCTCCATTTCAAGGTCAAGAACATACCAATGCTGCTTTCCAACAAAGACCTAGAAACAATCTGTATTCTTCCACATATAATCAGGGTTGGAGGAATCACCCTAACTTTGATTGGAACCAATCACAAACTCAAAGCGCGGTTCCAAACCAAAATAATTTTCGAAGGGGTCCTCCACCACAACAGTAACCACTTCAAATAAGTCAGCACGCCTAACAATTATAAAATTTTCAAAATCGGGCCAACACTACTGCACCGCACAACAATTTTTTGCAATTGACCGGTACTGATAACTCCTCTTCACTTGAACAAACCATGAATTTGCTTCCGACAAATTTCATGCAAGTTTCGGCTGAGATGAAGTCTTCCGTCGATAAAATCCAGAAAACTCTGACTCCCAAAGTGAGTATTAAATCGATGGAAACACAAATTGCCCGTATAAATGCCGAATTGAGTACTACAGAGAAAAGGAAACTTCCAGCTCAACCCCTACCAAATCCTGGTTATTCACATCGTGTGAACGCCATTACAACGTTGAGATCTGGAAGAGTGTTTGACAACCATGTCTGTAAAGAGATTGATAATAATGAAGAATCAATCGATGATACCCCGGCTGAGAATTTTCCTTCCTCTTCGGTTTCTACTTCTGACCCCAGTTCGTCTACCCCACCATTTTCTTCCGAGCCTATTCTCCGTTTTCCCTTAGGCTCGAACCCTCAGCACATTTCTTCTAGTCCACCAAAGACGATCCCCACTCCTATTCTTGGATCTTTCCTGCCCACACGATCTTCTCTAATGTTGGACCCAGCTCTTATTGCTAAAGCTCCTTATCCGAATCGGTTTAGGGGAAACAGACCAAGTCCGCAAATAGAGAAGATCACTGAAATCTTTAAACAGGTTAACATCAACATCCCTCTCCTAGATGCTATACAACAAATCCCCGCTTATGAAAAAATTCTCAAAGACTTGTGCACTAGGAAGAGGAAGACTCAAGTGCCAAAAAAGGTATTTATGTCAAAGGCTGTAGACACAGCTTTTCCCCAACAATTACGTAGGAAACGTAAGGATCCTGGCTATCCTACTATTTCTATTTCTATTGGGGATAAACACATTAACCGTGCTCTACTTGACCTTGGTGCAAGTGTTAACCTGCTTCCTTACTCGGTTTATGAGCAGCTAGGGATCAGAGAGTTGAAACCAGCTCACTGCACTCTCCAGATGGCCGACCGATCAATCACCAAACCTAGGGCTGAACTAGAGGATGTGTTGATCAAAATCGGGGAATTTGTATTCCCTGTGGACTTTATTGTACATGATACACAGCCTGTAGCGAACCCACGGAATAAAATTCCGGTGATTCCTGGTCGATCATTTTTGGCCAATTACAATGCTATAATCAACTGTCGTAATGGCTCTATGACCTTATCCTTCGGGAAGATGTCAAAAGAGCTTAACATTTACAAGTTGGGAAGTGTACCTTTTGAACCTACTGCTCATGCATGTTCTGTCGAATTAATGGATGTCGACAGCAGCGAATTTGACGAGCCTCATGATACTGATCTCGACTCTTTTCATATGTTGTTGTTTGACCCAACTATGTATCATACACATAGGGACTCTTCCACTGAGTTGTCTGGGTCAACAACTAACACTGATTATGAACCGTTTTTGGAGTCTGAAGATCACCCCACACTGTTTGATGACATTATTCATTGGGGAATCGATGAGAGCTTTGAGGATATTTTCGCTGATGAACTCGCATTTTTAGCAAATACGGGTGTTGAGATGAATCCACCTCAATACAAAGAAATTGAACCTCCACTCCTTCTTCTGGACTATAAAGAGAATGTGAGTAATCCATCACAATCACTGTGTCGTCTCTCCAAAATGAGACGCAAACACATTCTATCCCGCCACTTATCTCTTCCCCACTTCGTCATGTCTCCATACAACATGTTCTTTCACCAACCGGTGCACAACACGGATAAAATCTTCGTATGGTAGGTGTTGACTTTCGGTCTTTGCAAAGCTTGGCATTGACCAGTAATTTTGACCCCCTCTTGTGATTTTCAAAGCTTCACATTGTTTAACTCAAGTTTGTGGGGGTATAATCTGGCTCTTGAAAATAAAAATTTTACTCAAAATGGTGAGTCAAAAATAAGTTTGGGAGAGTATTTTCACGATCATATTTATTGCCCCCATTAATAAATTTCCTTCCAGGCTTACAAGATTTTGAGATTTATCAGAAGACAACAGCGAGGACACTGTTGGAAACAAGTTTGGGGGAGGTTTGTGCTTATTTTCGCATCATTTTGCATCTTACTTTGCATAAGCACAAAAACATTTAAAACATATAAAAATTTTATAAAAAAAAATTTCAAAAGATAAAACTATTTAATATTTAATTAGATAATAAATGATTAGATAATGAAAAATTACATCCAAAAAGATTGGAAAAATTTAAGAAAACCAAGAAATTTAGAAGTTTTCTTAAACGAGCTAGTAATAAGTAGTTATGAGCCGTTATCCCAAGAGTTAGTAAGATGAAAGAAGTCACTAATCTGAGCATAAAAATAAGTCTGAAAAATAGTTCCTATTCTGGAAGCCAAACATTTGAATGTTGATACCCTACTATACGCACTTACACACGTCTTGAAACTCGGGATAGTAGAGGGTACCTTAAAATGCTCTTGTCTAAAAGCCAAAGTATGAAGGAAATTATAAAAATGAATAAAAAATATAAAATGGTGAAGAAAAATAAACACTGGTTTTGTTATCACCAAGGCAGCAATAAAAAAATATAGCGAGGGTGCTTCATCACCTCGTGCCTTAGACAAACTGGTTTAGGAGTCACTGCTAAGCCTTAGGTAGTGCAAGACGAGGAAAATACTAATACACCTAATAAACAAGCACATGAGTAATCAGTCGGTTAGTACCTCAAAAAGTATTAACGGTCGTATGAAAAATGTGTAAGCAAATCCATCTAAATATTCATTGATTAAAAAGTACTGAGGTGATGGACAAGAGTATGATAGTTTGAATTGAATTCTACGAGTGTAGGGATGTTCTTTACACACACGTTGGGGTATATGATCGATGTTTGGAAGAAAGGTAGGAATGAAGACGATGTATTATTGAGGAATGATATGATTTCTGACATCTTTTCATGGCTATTAAGATAGGGCTCATGACAACCGAAAAGCTAGTGTAGTTGGAAACTCTAATTCTCAAAGTCATTCTTTTACAATTATTATCTTTATATGTAACTTTCACGGTCTTCCTTTTATTATTGGATTTTGTGGGTGCAATCCGCTGAAAACCCTCAGGAGACAACACTCTACCTAATAGTGACACCTAGAAGTTTAAAGGCTTGTTGTATGTGCTCAGTGCAATCGTGTTGCCTACAAAAGTGTGCTAGCTAGTTTTTCTTTTTCTTATATTTTCTCCTTCATTATAATAAAACAAGTTTGCTTGAGATGACCAAAATTAAGTTTGGGGGAATTTGATCAGTCGAAAATATTGCATTTTTAACACATCAATTTCCCTACTCTTTGCAATCATCTAAAGGTGTTTGGTATAAATATAGCACATATTAGCAATTTGTCTGCAAAATACCAAATAACATGTGTTATACATTATAACCGGCATTTTGAGGGAAATTGTGTGTTTATTATTGCACATGTGTTCTTTTGTGAATCAACACTTGTCTCGAGATTGTGTGCAGGAAATTCTCCAGGTTAAAGAGCTCGAATCATAAAAGTGCTAATAAAAATACACCAAGTCCAAGACTTGTAATCTGGCAGTGAACTAGAAAGTATAAAAATATTCCAGACATCAAAAAAGTGCCATAAAGCGAAAAACAGAATACACTGTAATTTTCATGCACTAAGCCCACCAAACAGCCGCAGATCCGTGGCCGAGTTGGCCGATCCATTGCAGATCCGCGGCCGCGTTGACTCATTGATGGCAGAAACTTTCTCCGAGGCTTCTCTTTAAATAGCAAAACTTCTTCAAGACACTTCAGTCCTTAGAGATCTCCAGAAGCTTCCCTTCTAACAGCCAAGCATCTCATGCAAGCTAGCTAACTACCTTAATCTAGAAGTTTCTCTACAACTATCTAGCTTCCTATGCAAGCATCATAACAACCAAGCTTCCAAGGGATGCTAAACCTAGCTTAGCTTCTAAAGGAAGCTAAACCTAGCTTCTAGGGGAAGCTTAAGGGAAACACTATAAAAAGGCACCTAAGACTTCATGAAGAGGGTTGTTCGTTGTTCTACAATTCTACATACAAGTTGAGTGACACAACTTGTAAACCAAAAACCCTAGCCTCAAATACAATTCAAAAGCCAAATCAAGATTCATCGAGTACCAAATCAAGAAAGTATTCAACAAGCCTTTGAAGCAACGCCGATCTTCATCCGAGCAAGAGTTCCACGACGATCCGTGACTCTAGAAGACGATGCGAAGCTTGTTCGACGATTTAGTCCCACCTCAAATCTTGTAGTCTTTGAGTGTATTGTAATGAACGTCGATATATAAAAGGTGAAAATTCATGATCTTGTTTTTCTTTACATTTGAGCATTATGAAGAGTTATCAATTCTTGATTGTTTTCTTTTTCATGATGTTTGAGTGAAAACTCCGCTTGTGGAGGAATCGAGAAAATAGATGATGATGATGATTAAATTCTTGAACGATTCTTAAATCTTATGAGTTTTGTAAACTTTAGGAAATTGAATCAACGATGACCTAGTTTTGAGCGAGATACTTTCTTGAATATTTTCGCTCCAAATTAGAGATCAACATCGATGATTGAATTTCCTAGAGGCTAGAATTTGAATGCTAATTAACGAAAGGACAAGGGATGATGATGAAGAAACCCTAGTTTCTTCGCTAGATTTCTAAACCTCTTTGATTGTTATCAATCTAGTAACAAATCTTCAATAGATAAGAATTTGTAATCATCATTCTTCATCATCACTATCGATTGGATCAATTCCTACAAGCCTTTTTACAAATCTTGATAATTCGATTGGTTTGGGACATTTCCTGATTTCTATCATTTCTTAATTTTAGATCTAGTTCTTTATGATTCTTGAAACTAAATTTCATAAATCTTGAATCAATTTTCTTGCAATTTTATTTATCTTTTAATTTTCGAATCAACTAAAACAATAGCGAGCAAATCAGACTTTTTCAGTGGACGATCCGTTCTCATTGACGAAACTACAATAGACACCGTCAATTGATTGCGGTATAAATTTCTTTGGTTGTGAAATATTCTAAACACGACACGGAAACGATCAATCAAATTTTGATCGATATTTCAAATTTGAATCTACCCCAAATACAACACTGTACTCAAAGAAATCTGGGCAGAAACAAAGTATCTGAAAAATCACAAAACCTCAAGCTGGATAATCTGCAAGAAAAACGAGTTGACTCCAAGTCGACTAGGCCGCGGATCCGCGGCGAAACGCATGGTTTCGCAGCGCTTCCGCGGCAGTCTGACCAGTCACGAACTCGTTTTTCTTGGGTGTCCCTAAAAAAGCTTGCACGGTATTTTTCAGGTCTCTGAAAAAAAATTTAGACCTGTTTTGAAAATTGGAAGAAAACATAAATTTTTGATGTATTTTGCAATTTGTCCGAGATCGAAGTTCTAAAAACTTTGCTAACATGTTAGTTGTTGTTCAGCTAGGCTCTGATACCACTGTAAGTCTATGTTACCCACCCCGGTAGTTTGCGGAGAGGCGGAATAGGTAAAAATCAAAATTTTCTTTAAAGGAAACATACACTAACCATGAAGGATCTTTGCTAAACAAAAACTAACAAACTAACATGGAGCTTTAAGTACTAGGTTAAGAAATTATATCTAATGTTTGAACTCCTTCTTCTCTTGTTGTGGTCCTCCTTGTTGTGAGCTCCTTGGAGTGGTGTAGATGGCTCCTCCTCATCGTCTTCTCTATGTCAAAGAAAGATCCAGCCGAAGGCCTCTACCTTGAGCTCCTACCTCAACAATGGAGTAACTAGAGTGCCTGGCTTGGTAGACTAAGTACCCTAGAATGAGTAGAGAAGTATTTTGGTGGTTTGGTCTCAAAAGCTTTTGTTTTTCAACTTATGAAAGATTAAAGCTTTGAGAGAGGAAGAGGAGAGAGCAAACCATAAGAGAGAAAGTTTATGAGATAATGAGAGGATGAAGCTCTCATATGAGAAAATATGATAATAATAATATTAATTAAGATAATTGTGATGGTGTATTGATTTGACCTTTATCATGTCATAATTAATGCTAAGCATGCTCAAAGAAAATATCTCATGCTTCACAAAAATATCTAAGTCAACATGGGCCAACTAGGTCAAATGGTCAAACCAATTAACCATGACAATTATCTCTAATAATAATTATTAATCTATTTCCTCCTTCTCATTAGGGTACTAATCAAGTCAATGGTCATAACCCTAATGAGATGTCTCCCTCTCTGCCTCTGTCAACTGTACATACATACCCGCATCCAAGTTCCGAAGAAACATGAATACAATGAGACTAAACCAATCCCAAAACGGATACTAGAATCTGGCTTAAACCAAAGCCCACTAGTACCAACTACCCGAACACCAAACACGCACAAGTTCACGTATGTGAACGAACCCTATCGTAAAACCATACGTCCTCTATCTCGTTTCGCCCAAAGGTGAACAACCCTCAGTGTAGGACTCTAAAGAATCGACACTACGCTGGCAGTGGGTTTAACCACAGGCCGCAAGCATTACTAGCTATACGTAACGGTCCCAAGGTAGATGCCGATAAGAAGACCGATGAGGTGAACCCATCCGAACTCCTACTGAGCTAGAATGTGACAATCTCCATACAGTCCGGTCTGTTTGTCTAAGAGTATCGCATGTCGGGCCTAGTGGGCGATAAACGTCAGACCCCTAATAGCGGTACAAGTCATGTCGGAGTGTGTGTTGGGCTGCGGCAGCGCCCCGGCCGTCTATCTGAGGCCAAATGCGGAACAAAAACTTTTTACGAACTGGTGCTAACTGTTAGTTATATGTATGCCGTAGAGGCCATTACTATACATAGGATGTATATTGTAGTGGATGCTTGGACATATAAAGGGAGGACTTTCTTGCTCGACATGATGGTATGCTATCTGGTTGCTCTTTACCTTAACGTGTACACTGATTGTCTCTCTGTTACATGTTGGTAAAGCACTTAGGATGTGTACTCGACTTCCAGGACTATGATGCAGATCATACTAATGGGGCCTGGGTAGTCCATGAGTACATCCTTCAATGTTCCTAGTCATGGGAATATCGAGACGGGGCATCGATATTCCAGAGTAGACTAGCGTATATCTTCTCGACCCATGTGATGGGCGATGGATGATCCCATATCCATTGGTGTTTGACATCAGAGATGGTATGCGGGTGCTCAGTGGAGACTGGGTGCACTGAACGGACTCGCCGAAAACTCCCAGATGGTATTATACCTTACGACAGATGGCAGTTATCTGGTGACACTGGTACAGGTTAGTCTGCAGACCCAAGATCGTCATAGAGTCTTGTGTGATTCCCACTGTGCTTTGATTTCCACCTTACCACGTCCAAGAGGGCGTGCAAAACGGTGGTTTTTGGGTACAGTCCCGAATCACATGGAGGCAATGAGCGATAGGAGGGGATTCGTCTCTCCCGGTATAGGAAGTTGATGTTGCGCTGTGTTCGATTGGCTATAACCGGAAATCCCTGGCCAGGGTTGCTGAGATTTACTGGTAAGTGTTACCAGTAGTTTCTCGAACTGTTATAGACCTCATATCGACATGACTTATCGAGCTATTGGGGTCTGACGTTTACCACCCCTAGGCGAGATATGCGACATATCAGACGACGAGACCGGACTGTACGGTAAGTGTTACTGGTTGGATTCACAGGAGTGTGAGCGGGCTTGCTCGTCGATCTTCTGATCGCTCAATACCCGGGTGGCCGTTACGTTTAGCAGACCGCTTGCGGCTTGTGGGTGTTTGATATGATCATCATCTGCTGCCGGCGTATTGACGAGTCTTTAGAGTCCTACACAGAGGTTTCCTCGCTCAAGCGAAACGAAATAGGAGCGCATATGAGATATGTGCGGGACCGAGAATAATGCGTGTATGTGATACCGTATTCTATTCTCGCGATGAATGTATCGAATGGTTGTATGTGATATAACCTAGTTATCGAATCGAGGATTGATTCGATAAGTCGATACATTGGATATTAGTCGGTCATATGCGATATGACCGGATCGTTAAATCAAGTGTTGATTTAATGATTTAATGTATAATTATATATTTGATATATTACTTTGCATTAACTAATATTTGTTCAATTTAGATGGATTTTCTCACTTGAAGTGCACATTGTATATATATGATATTTGTATCATGTTTGATGATACATGCAAACTTGGGTGTGTATGATTAAACCATGGTTATGTTAATGGTTAGGGTTTTGATTTACTTATCTATTTATTTTTATTTATTCATTTATTTTGGAAAGAAATGAAATGGTTGCTTCTTTTTCCTTTGTTGAAACTTCATGAAGCTTTGAAGCTTTGACCATTTTGTTTCTTAGCCTTAACCTAACCATTAAACCTAAGCCTAGTTTATTTTCTACATTTAACCATGGTTGTTATATGATAAGAATGAATGGGATTTTCTTTTTAACTAAATCCTTTTTATTCTTTCATCTTCATCATCTTCATCAAGCTTCAAAAAGTTTGCTAGCTTCAATGGTGAATTGAGAAAAAGAGTGAGAAATCCAATTCTAAAGTGAACCCACTTCCTATTTCTTCATCCTCAACCACTTTCCATGTAGTATAGGGTGTTTTCTTCACAAGTTTCATGACTTGGTGAAGGTGGAGCTTGAGTTTCAGTTGCCTCAACGTAGATCATCTTCGGCATCGAAGTCGACGACCTAGCCCGATCATTTCTTCGACGAAACCATTACTAGAGTCCGGGATCCGATGATCGCAGCGGAGGGACATCAACGCGGAGCTATGGAGGTGGAGGACCGGATCTACAAAGGTTGTATTTCCGTTCACTTAGCACTAAAGTAGTTTAGTAGCATTTCGTTTCGCCTAAACTCTAGTTAACGATCGCATTAGGGTTTCTCGGCACCGGAAAAATTAGAATTTAGCATGGTTGTTGCCTTGTGAGACCTCTAGTGTGTGCCTAGGAACCCTACAGTGGTATCAGAGCCTAGCTAGAGCCTTAGGCGATGCGTAGACGGAGTTAGAAAGCCGATTGAACCCGAAACCCTAATCTATGACCCCTCTCTGTACTTTTTTTCAAAACTTGGTTTTTTCCAGATTAAAAATGCTTAAAAAATTCAGCAGGAAGTTCTAAGAATTACGGTGCAAAAACGACCAAAAGATACGCCTAAAGCGCGGCGGAACCGCGGCATAAGCTTGGTTTATGCGGCGGTTCCGCGGCCACATGATGAGATCAGCCTTCAATTTTTGCACAGTAATTTGTTTCTTCAGGTGCTGAGTTTTCTGGGAATTTTTAATTTGCACTCAAGAGTTGAGTTTTCTGGGGTATATTGGGGACTCGGTGTTTCGATCAGAAAGTTTAACTCCGTCTATGTGTTTTCCGGATAATTTTTCAATATGTTAAAAAGTTCAACCGGATATAAATACCCACTTTTTCCCCTGCCGGGAAATTTCCAAGTGTTGGATTTTTCCGTAGTTTAATGACGTTCTAAGTAGTGCAAGTAACGCGATGGTCCCTCTAGAAGACAACAAACCTTAACTCGATTATGTGACCGTCTTGAACTGCCCTTTGAACCTTAGGGTTTGGGGCAGTACGGCGTGCCGCATGTGAGGCGTTGGCTTGACCCTTCTACAGCTGGACCGTTGGTACTGAGGCATGAAGTGAATGTTTTTAAACTTGTTTCATGAGTTGAGCTGTTTCGGGAAAACTTGGGTGTTCGATTGTTCGATCGGAAAGTTTGACATTTTCTATTTATCCGGAATGTGATACAATAATTGGAATTCACAAGTTGTTATGAGATAACTGAATGAATGTTATAAACATAGCTGTTTAGTCTCACTTGATCGGTTGCCATGGAATTTTGATGCGATCAAAAGTCCGTCGCAATCACGTAGCGTACGCGGATACTCGTCGGGTAAACTTAATAGACAGCTACACCCCATAGCCCCGACCAAGTGACTGTAGGAGAACCCCATCGCCGAAAGCATCCGTTTGGGTGCTCGCGGCAGCGGTGTTCCGCCTTGGTGCACTTCGTCGACGGTATCGGGGGTGCGGCCGTCTATTGAAGTTTGCGACGAGCATTCGATCAGGATGTCGGGAATCTTGTTGAATTGCCCGACTTGGTATTGAAAAGTGTTTTCGATAATGAGACTAAAATACGGGGTTTATAATTGTTAGGCATGCGATGTCAAGTATTTCATTTGATTAGGCTTGCGATGTCTGAAGAGGTTGCGGATTCCAACTGTTGTAGTTTTACACTTACTTTTCTGTGACCGTAAGTGTAATATGTGATATCGCCGGTTTCATTGCTATATGTCAACGACAATTGGGATGCGCATATTTACTTACGTTGATGACTTGTGATGTTATGTGTTGCTGGATATGTTATATTGGATCGTCGTGTTTGAATAGCCGGGGGTTTTTTCTGTGAGAGGAGTGTTTTTCATTTTCATTCATGTAAAAACATGTAAGTAATATTCTTTTATTGGGGCACTTCCAGGTTGCGGAAGATGTCACCTTTTGTATATTATTTACTTTTCCGCACTAGGATAGACCCAAGGAGGAGAGCACAAGTAACCGGGTTCTGGAGTCCAGTGGGAGTCCAACTCGAGGAGTCGAGTCCTGTTCATACCATAATATTGCATTATTATATTCCCCATTCTTATTCGTTTTATAAATAAACAGGTACTTTTGACGCATGTCTGCTACATGTTACAGGTTACAGGTTCTTGAACAGGAAACAGTGAAAACGATGTAAAGACGATGAAAATATGGACTTTTGACAAACAATTAGGAGGATCTTAGTCAAGCCTAGACGAAGAACAGTCACAATCAACAAGGCAACGCAAGGTCCAAGAATACAAGGCAAACGGTTAAAAAGCCATTGCAAATTGTTCACTGAAGATCTGGAACCAATGTAGAAGCCCAAATGGAGAAAACACTAAAGAAATGAAAAGCCCAAAAGACACTGAAGCAGCCCAGAAGAAATAATCATCTGAACTTACTAAAGGGCCGCGGAACCGCGGCCCAAGCCCGCAATTGCCGCGTTTCCGCGGCCATAAGAAGACAAAAGAGAAATTGCTTTTTACCATAATTCTTGTGTGGTGCTGAAAAGATTTTCTAGGGCTATTTTTGTAATTGTAGACATGCGGATCAAAATGTTACCTAGGGTTTCTATTTCCTATAAATAGAACTCTAAATCATTGTAAACTTTATGCCTCCCTTTAATGAATAAAATTTAGAAATCTTTTGGAGAGCATCGGTGTTTCTTCTCCATTCTGAAATTCAGATCTGACAACCCTGCATGGACGATTGGAGGGTTGCATCTGTAAGTAATTTAATTTCTTGCCCTAGTGTAGATTTCAATTCCTTGCCCTAGGTAGATTTAATTTCATGCCCTAGGAACTTGTTTAGGGTTTAGCTTTGAGGAAGGATTTTGAGAGATGAGATCTCTCATCCCTTTCTTACCCACTAAATATTTACAATAGGACTCCATGCATACACGCACATACCGCGCCCTACGGCATCCTACCCCTCGAGGTAACGATGACACCGTAGTGTAAAGGCCCGGTTGTGGTGTTTTCCATGGAGGTTAGGGTAAGGATCTCTAAAGGAAGGACAAGAACCTAGAGGAAGGAATACCTTCCCGAACGGATCTAATCCACTTTATTGATAATTACCATAACTCCTCATAGATCTTCATTCGGGTATTGAAAGCGGTGAGATTTAATAACATTTCCAAACCATCCCTAAACCTAGCCCTAGCAAGAGTAGATCTAGATAATTGCCCTAGGATAATTTAGATTTTTAGATTTAATAATCTGTCCGAACACCTTTCGGAATTAACTCGTAAGAACGAATAGGAAATTCACAACATCCCGGTGGACCGACCCGTACTCACCGGCTAGCTGCAAAGCGACGCCGTTCTTGATTGCGGTTACAGATATTTTTGATCTATCTTTTAGAAAGCGCAAGCACGCTTAAATCACTATCAAATCAAATGGCGCCGTTGCCGGGGATGTTGTGTTATTTCCTTTTTGTAATTTCGGGTTAATCAAAATTAAAAATAATCATAAAAATCTGAAAAATCATAAAAAATATAAAAATATATCATCTGTTATTTTTTGAAAGGGTACTTTGTTGTTTGAATCTTGCAGGATATACAATCAAGACGGATCTGGAAATTTCCAGAAAGCGAAACAAGAAGAAACGCGGAGATCTGGAGAGCCAAAAAAAAAACCGGCTGAAGCCACCAAACCGCGGCGGATCCGCGGTCCGAGGTTGCAATACGCGGCGGTTCCGCGGTCATACCAGCGGATCAGATCCCCAAACTTCCTCTGCAGTTTTTAAAAAAAAAAAACATCTGTAAGTCTTCTGATCTCTCCTCTGAATCTTTCGATATATCTTTTGTTAAATCTCCTGCAGGATTCTTTGGGCTTAAAAAAATCTTCCCCCTTCCATATAACAATTTTGTGCAGGATTTTTGGGCCCCGCTTGAACTAAATTGATTGCAAGTAATATTTTGCTGTTGCATATCTTTTCTATAAAATATTTTGCTGTTGCATATCTTTGCTCTAATATCTTTTTGCAACAAAATATTTCCAAATAAAGAGATAGAATAATAATAATGAAAAATGAAAATAAAAAGGACAAATATTTTATAGAAACTTGCACAATTTTTGGCCCCAAATAAATCCTTGCACCACCCAACCTTCCTTCTTGTCACCTTTCTTCTTCTAACATGGGTACCCCACACAATAAATCATTAGCCGAACTTTGGTCTCCCGAACCTAATTTTGCGTCGTACGTTAATTTGTTCAGTCAATTTAAAAACGATCCTTCCTTGCCAAAAATATCTTTGAAAGATCAAATAGAGGCGTCTAGGAGAAATAGTTTGACTTTTCAACCCACTTTGTGTCAACCAAGTCCATCTTTACCACCTACATATATTGACACCACTTTTCCAAGTCCTGCTGTAACTCCTATGCCGATGTCCATTGCTGAGCATATTGCTCAATCTCGCAGTCGATCTTTCACCCCTCTCCACTCATCCAGTTCTAGGGATCAACACGACTATTCACCTTTTTATCCATATGTTGACCCTACTCCTGCCCAACCACCCACTTCCTACCAGTCTTACCCGACTTTCCCACCGTCACTGGACCCTGTTTCTACACAGCCTTTTGGGAGTTTCACATATCCAAACAATTTTGAATCTTGTACCAAAGCCCCCTCACCACCTAAGTCTAGTTTGGAAGAGTCGTTGGAGGCTTATATTGCTGCAACAAACAAAATGGTGAGGAATGTGGAAGCGTCCATGGCCGCCCTTATGCAACCGAGTGAACCTGTAGCTAGTTTCCCGCTAGCTCCAAATTTTTCAATGTATGAGGAGGCGGTTGGACAGAGTGAGAATGAGAGAGGATTTCCAAATCAAACCTACCCATACCCAATTGAATCCAACAACTCCAATTTTCAAACATGTGTCCAAAATAATGAGTTATGCAACTTTGTAGTGCTTGATTTGCCAAATTGTGAGGAACCCCTTTCGAGTGAAACCGCACCTAATCCTTTCGATCTTTACACCTCCACTCTAGAACCTAAATCAATAGATATCCATGCTTTTGATGAGGTGTCTAAAGAAATTGATTTTCACTTGATTGAGAATATAGACGCCGGGAATATTTCGGATGATGAACCTGTCGATTTGCTTGAAATTTTATGTTCAAATCATCATCCTGAGTTATTAAATGTTTCTCCCGAATCTCATATGCGTCTAAATTTTGATGATAACGGCATGGATGAGTTAAATATTGAGGATAGTTTTGAGGAGAGTCTTGAGGATAATATTGAGGTTGAATCATTTTTGTTTGATGTGTCTGATTTTCCAACTTATCCTCCTAAACCTTTGACTGTTATATCACCCTCCCTCCTTCCCATCGTTCCGACCCTGCTTGAAGACTGTGAGCTTGAAACCTTTTCCTTTGAATCTGACATAATTCTCACAGCCGATAACACCTACGAGTGTTTCACTTTTTCGGACGATGTTGATGACTCACCGCCCGAGTTTGAGTCCTTTACATTTTCAGATGAGCTATCAGACTCGGTTGATTATAGTAGTTTCGAACCATTAATGGAATCTTTCAAGTTCGAAATAGTTTACTACGGTGAGAAAGATACTATCCCTAATTCACTCCCTTTCGTCTCTCCTATTGTCCTGACCGTACAAATGACCGTTACGCTTTCATCTCCGATACCAAGTTCGGCGTACCCATGTTTTCTTGCGAATCTTGAGGGATTTGACCCCATTTCCCGACGGGTTGATAGGTTAGCGCAATCGCTTATAACATATCGGTCATCACATATTGCGCTAATTTATTCACTCAATTTACACCCTCAAGATCGTACTCCACTTCCTTCTTCTTTTCGCCCTTCTTCTTCCCCACCGAGACCATATTCTACCATTCTTCTTTCCACACGGTCTCGCGTGTTTCTCATTTCTTTCCTCCACACCCCATTCTTGCACCAACTATACCACTACCATGATAAGATCTTTGAATGGTTGGTGCTAACCTTTGGCTTGTGTAAGGTCAAGCTTAAGTTTGGGGGGAACCGTTATATATATGTATATATATCTTTTTTTTTCTTTTTCTATAAAAATAAAAAAAAATTCAAAACATTAAAAATATAAAAAAAAATTATAAATAAATAAACAGGGGAGTGCCAGCATTTTGACCCTCTTGGTGTGGCATGACAGTGAGGACACTGTCAAGTTCAAGTTTGGGGGTATGCTCGGTACGTCTTCTTCCTTCGCATTCATTTGTATATTTTTGCATTTGCATACTTATTTGAAAACCCATAAAAATTGAAAAATTTTGAAAAATTATAAAAATTATTATATTCAATTTTGGCCATATTTGACTTGAGTTTGACAAATAGGTTAACTAGCTAGGAACAACTAGATCTTAGACTTAGTAAATTAAAAACCCTAAAGATAACCTTCCTTAAAGTTTAATGGTAGAAAGTATATGCCTTTGTAGTTTATTTAGAAATAAGCAAATTTTGGGTTCACTTCTTGGGCTAAGTCGAAATGAAGGAAGAGTATTGATGTTCTTATTAGAGTATAAGTTTGAAAAATAGTTCCTAGCTTAAGTCTAGATTCTGAAAACGTATACCCTACAATTTGCACAATCACGCACCTTGAAACTTGGAATAGTAGAAGAGACCTTGAAATGCTCTTGTCTAAAGTCCTTAGTACGAAGAAGAAGAAAAAAATATACAAGTGTGAATAAAGAATAAAAAAAATGAACACTGGTTTTTGTAATTACTTAAGGCCGCAAAAATAGAAAAATATTTAGCGAGGGTGCTTCATCACCTAGTGCCTTAGACCAACTGGTTTGGGAGTCACTGCTAAAAAGCCTTGGGTGTTGCAAGACTAGGAATTACGCTTTAAAGTGCAAACGCATTTTGTAATCGGTTGTTGGTACCTCAAGAAGTATTAACGATCGCATGAAGGATGTGTAAGCAAAATTCATTTAAAAGTTCACCAATTAAGAAGTGCTTTGGACAACGGACAAGAGTACGATTGCTTGATTTGAATTTCCAAGTGTAGGGGTGATCTATACACACATGTAGGGGTATGTGATTGGAGTTTAGATGAGAGAAAGGAGTGAAGAATAGAACTTGTATCTTTAATAGAGTTGATAAAAATTCCTAAGTAGAGATGGAACCCTAGAAGGAAAACTTAGGAGATGCCGAAAGCTAAGTAAGTCTACAGGATATATATAATCTTAAGTTAAATGATGAGAAAGCGTGAAAAATATAGGTGGATGATTTATGAGTCAAAGATAATAGAATTCCTTGTTAGAAGACCTAATTGGAGAACAAAAGTCAATGGGCCGAATTGATAGGATTTTGTGGGTAGTATCTGCTGAAAACCCTCAGGAGACAACACTCCTCCTACTAGGGACACCTAGAGGTTTAACGGCTTGTTTCACGTGCTCAGTGCAATCGCGTTTCCCTGCGAAAGTGCGGTTAGGATTTTTGTGAATAAAAATAAGTTTGCTCGAGGACGAGCAAAAGATAAGTTTGGGGGTATTTGTTCATACCATAATATTGCATTATTATATTCCCCATTCTTATTCGTTTTATAAATAAACAGGTATTTTTGACGCATGTCTACTACATGTTACAGGTTACAGGTTACAGGTTCTTGAACAGGAAACAGTGAAAACGATGTAAAGACGATGAAAATATGGACTTTTGACCAACAATTAGGAGGATCTTAGTCAAGCCTAGACGAAGAACAGTTCACAATCAACAAGGCAACGCAAGGTCCAAGAATACAAGGCTAACGGTTAAAAAGCCATTGCAAATTGTTCACTGAAGATCTGGAACCAATGTAGAAGCCCAAATGGAGAAAACACTAAAGAAATGAAAAGCCCAAAAGACACTGAAGCAGCCCAGAAGAAATAATCATCTGAACTTACTAAAGGGCTGCGGAACCGCGGCCCAAGCCCGCAATTGCCGCGGTTCCGCGGCCATAAGAAGACAAAAGAGAAATTGCTTTTTACCATAATTCTTGTGCGGTGCTGAAAAGATTTTCTAGGGCTATTTTTGTAATTGTAGACATGCGGATCAAAATGTAACCTAGGGTTTCTATTTCCTATAAATAGAACTCTAAATCATTGTAAACTTTATGCCTCCCTTTAATGAATAAAATTTAGAAATCTTTTGGAGAGCATCGGTGTTTCTTCTCCATTCTAAAATTCAGATCTGACAACCCAGCATGGACGATTGGAGGGTTGCATCTGTATGTAATTTAATTTCTTGCCCTAGTGTAGATTTCAATTCCTTGCCCTAGGTAGATTTAATTTCATGCCCTAGGAACTTGTTTAGGGTTTAGCTTTGAGGAAGGATTTTGAGAGATGAGATCTCTCATCCCTTTCTTACCCACCAAATATTTACAATAGGACTCCATGCATACACGCACATACCGCGCCCTACGGCATCCTACCCCTCGAGGTAACGATGACACCGTAGTGTAAAGGCCCGGTTGTGGTGTTTTCCATGGAGGTTAGGGTAAAGATCTCTAAAGGAAGGACAAGAACCTAGAGGAAGGAATACCTTCCCGAACGGATCTAATCCACTTTATTGATAATTACAATAACTCCTCATAGATCTTCATTCGGGTATTGAAAGCGGTGAGATTTAATTACATTTCCAAACCATCCCTAAACCTAGCCCTAGCAAGAGTAGATCTAGATAATTGCCCTAGGATAATTTAGATTTTTAGATTTAATAATCTGTCCGAAAACCTTTCGGAATTAACTCGTAAGAACGAATAGGAAATTCACAACATCCCTGTAGACCGACCCGTACTCACCGGCTAGCTGCAAAGCGACGCCGTTCTTGATTGCGGCTATAAATATTTTTGATCTATCTTTTAGAAAGCGCAAGCACGCTTAAATCACTATCAAATCAAGTCCGGGTCTCCTAACTCTAGAATTGGTAGGGTTGCTTGCCGCTCTCATAGGGGTCTGGGGGTGTGGGATTGGCTATTCATCGTGACCGTGGAATCCGTGTTTTATACTGGCTCGTATTGAAAACATGGACGTCCTAGTATATCCAATGTTTCATATGATTCTTCTGCTGCGATATCTGTGATGTGATCATGTGATGTTCTGTGATAAATACTGTATATAGTATATATGATATATTATATAGACGTTGCTTATGTTTTACACCCGCGCTAGCCCTGCCTCGCTCTGGCGTTAGTTACCTAACCTAACGGTGCAGACGGGACATCGAGACGAGTGCGGCTGGCATAAGCGTACGTTATATTTATCTGTGATGTTTAGGTACTTAAATGATGGGACTTCATTAATATGATTAATGAAAGTAAAAGAAACCTAAAGATGTTGTGGAATCGAATTTCAAAAATAAAACTGGTAGCTACAGTTCTTGCTTTGCACAGCGGTATATATGATATATCCTGCACCTTATTCGATGAGGAAAGGGCCGACGATCCCTTCACCGAGAGTGACCCCTTTTGCAATAACTGACAGATGCTACACACTCGGTTTGTCTTTTGATAGATTCTATAGTTTCTGCTTTGCACAGTGATATATATGATATATCCCGCACCTCATTCGACGAGGAAAGGGCCGACGATCCCTTCACCGGGAGTGACCCCTTTAGCAAAACTAAAAAAGCCTCAAAAACACTGCATTTTAAAATCATTTGATTCTACAACGATATCAAGTTCATTACGCAATAGGTTTTCAGAAAAACCTGTCGTAGCCCTCCGTCATTTCAGATAAGTCCTACTTAGTATTCGTGCTACGTTTGTTGACCTCCGTCAAGGAGTAGTGTGCGGTAGCTAACTAATATTTATCTGCTTATGCATATGATGCAGATTGGATTAGGGTAGTCGTGCAGCCTTGTTGACCTCCATCAAGGGTCGTGCGGGTAGGTTTAATTCGATCAAGAAATGACGGGTTGAACTTGACTAGTAGCCTATGGTTTGTTGACCTCCGTCAAGGTCATAGGACGCTAGAGGAAAAATATTATCGGGAATTTCATGTGTTGAAATTTGCAATGAGATTGCATACCTTCTATGAGATAGTTGGATCCCGATACCCGCTACGAGGAAGAGTTACTCCTGGGAGAGTTTTACACATTACAATTAGCCGATCAAGTAGGTGTCTAGAAAGGTGTTAACGAGGTTACGCCCCTGGGAAAACGAGGTTTACATTAATTAGGTTCGTGCGAAAGCACGGGGGACCACCCTCAAAGTACCGACACAGGCCTGGCTGAAAAATTGGCGAACTTATAGTGTGTAATTAATCCCGGCTAGTCTTTCCTTTTAGGGTTTGAAGGAAGATTTGATAAAAAACAGTGGGAGCCATCCTGATTAGATAAAATAAATAACCAATCTGATCTTGCAAGAGCATACGCTGAGTGTTTTCTTCTCTCTCTCTCCAGGTAGCGACCATATCACGCCTTAATCAAGATAATAATACGGATGTATTGACCGAACCCGCTTGTTATACTGAGCTGGGGAACGTTGGTCCCGCTCCACCTTGTAATTGTTATAAGACAGAGCAGGAACTTGTGGAATACCAGATTTCCCGTGCCGCCCAAACAAAGAAAGTGCATATGATGCATCTCCTTCGGGTGTGTTCATTACAAAGAACTGTTTCTCAGTATCCTCTGCATCCAGGGTATTTGATACCGGATCAGGATCCCAGATATGTAATCTGTTACATAGGGCTACAGAAAGATAGAAAACTGAGAACGGCTGATAAGTTTCATGAGACAGAAAACGGGGCAAGTGTTGCAGCCAAGTCTGTTGGTCACTGTCACCCTGTGTTACCAATACATTGATTCTGAACGAATGTTATTAGATACCGAACCTGATATACAAAATCATATCAGTCTCTTTATTAGTAAAGAAATGATAAAATTTTGTATTGTTGGATAATGTTTTGAACATTTCCTATATCAAAAGTTGATCGGTTCTGGCACGTTATCTAAAAGCATTGATGTTCTAAATCAAACTACAGTTCTTAGTATATAGAACACACACAAGAGGAAGAGTCCAGAAATGAACGAATCCTTCTTGAGGCATTGTAGACTAGGTCATATCAATGCGATCCGACTGGCTGAAGTTACATTTAGATGCATATTTAAATCAGTTTGAATTTACATCTTATGAAACTTGCCAGTCATGTCACAAAGATTAGATGACCATAGCTCTGTTTATTGGAAACAGAGAAAAAGTTAGTGAACTCTTGGGACTGATACATAGTGATGTATACAAGGTCCCCTGTCTAGACATGCCAGGACCGGTTCTTTGTACTTCATTACATTCTCTGATGATCTCTCAAGATTCAGACATATGTTCCTGTTGAAACACAAGTCCGAACCTTTTGAGATATTCACGGAATATAAGTTAGAAGTAGAGAACCAAAATGAGGGTATAAGTATTATGTCCTTTGATGCAATCAGGGAGGAGAATACTTGAGTACGGAATTCTTGGACTATTTTAAAGGAGAATGAGATTCTCTCTCGGCATCACTCCTCCGTATACACCATAGCACGATGGTATATCGAGGCGGAGCAATTGCACCCTATTCGATATGGTGCGCTCTATGATGAGTAATACTGAGTTACCTGTTTCCTTTTGGAAATTATGCGCTTGAGAAGCTGCATACCTATTGAATAGGGTTCGAATCAGATCACAGCCTACCACTCCATATGAGATATGGTATGGGAAGAGCCCATGTCTTAAGCTAGTTAAGATTTGGGGTTGTCCGGCCTATGTCTTAAAGCAAAATCCGGACAAGCTCGAGGCAATGTCAGTTATGTAGAACTGGAAAGGTTCCAGCTATGCAAACTACAGTAGATGATTTGGAACAGCCAAAAGATTCAGTAGATACCAACGAACCTCAGCCTCTCCGCCGATCTAGTAGGGTTTCTCACCCACCTGAGAGATACTTCAGTTTCTCTATGACAGTGGGAGCGAGGATTGCATCATGAGATGATGACCCAACTAGTTTCGAGCTGGCCATCAGGAGTGGGACTCTATAAGAATGGCTGGATGCTTAGCGATCTGAGATGGAATCCTTATACACCAACAAAGTATGGACTTTGGTTGCTATATCTGAAGGGTTAAATCCCCATCAGGAGCAAGTATATCTTGAGAAGATTACTTGGTGTACTTGGAAAAGTTGAGACTTTCAAAGCTAGACTTGTTAAAGGTTTTCGTCATCGTCCAGGCGTGGATAATGATGAAACCTTTTCCAGTGGCTATGCTTAAGTCCATCCGGATCCTACTTGCTACGGCTACATACCATGACTACGATATCTGGCGGTTGGGTGTCATGACTGCTTTTCTAAAATGATGTTTTAGAAGAGAGCGTCTGTAAGTACACAGCCAGAGGGCTTCGTAGATAGTGGGAGCAGCGGAAACATGTACAAGATGCTTTATAGGATAAAGCAGGCATCACGGAGTTGGAACGTCTGTTTTGATGTAGTAGTCAAAGAGTTTGACATCATCAAAATGGTAGATGAACCTTGTATAAACAAAAAGGTAGTAGGGAGTATGGTGATGATCCTCGTAGAGTACGTGGATGACATACTCTTGATAGGGAAGGAGTTTCCTATGCTACGCTCGATCAATCTCCGCTTATCACAATGATTCTCCACATAGGATCAAAGTGATACCTACTAAATCCTGGGTTTTGGATCAATGAGATAGATCTAAATGGATGTTAGGATTCTCACTAGTTGAAGTGAGATGGTATCAATTGATCCTGGGGAGAATCACTGAAAGTGTTCCATGGTGATAAGGATGACTGAATGTTAGTCACAGGCATTGTCTTTACCCTCAGTGGAGGGACGGTAAGTTGGAAGAGTTCCAACCTAAATACCGTGGCTTACTAGACGATAAAGGCAGGATACATCGCTACTTAAGATACTACCAAAGAGGCAGTCTGGATGTATATTTGTTCATGAGATGAACTTAGTTCCTCCCATTGTGTGACAATGGAGTTGTGGCTTATGCCAAGGAAGGTCCGTCCCATCAGTGATCCAGACATATTCTAAGGCAAGTGTCACCTGATCATGGAGATGGTTGATCTTTAAGGGATCAAGGTTAGGAGAGTAGACTCAGAGGACAACACGGCGGATCCACTCACGAAGGCCTTTTCCCAGAGAGAGAATTTTATGGGATGGTTGAGTATGAGATACTACAACCACTGCTATCAGATGGCCCTAGTGCAAGTGGGAGATTGTTAATTATATGTATGCCCTAGAGGCCATTACTATACATAGGATGTATATTGTAGTGGATGCTTGGACATATATAGGGAGGACTTTCTTGCTCGACATGATAGTATGCTATCTGGTTGCTCTTTATCTTAACGTGTACACTGATTGTCTCTCTGTTACATGTTGGTAAAGCCCTTAGGATGTGTACTCGACTTCCAGGACTATGATGCAGATCGTACTAGTGGGGCCTGGGGAGTCCATGAGTACATCCTTCAATGTTCCTAGTCGTGGGAATATCGAGACGGGGCATCGATATTCCAGAGTAGACTAGCTTATATCTTCTCGACCCATGTGATGGGCGATGGATGATCCCATATCCATTGGTGTTTGACATCAGAGATGGTATGCGGGTGCTCAGTGGAGACTGGGTACACTGAACGGACTCGCCGAGAACTCCCAGATGGTATTATACCTTATGTCAGATGGCAGTTCTCTGGTGACACTGGTACAGGTTAGTCTGTAGACCCAAGATCGTCATAGAGTCTTGTGTGATTCCCACTGTGCTTTGATTTCCACCTTACCACGTCCAAGAGGGCATGCAAAACGGTGGTTTTTGGGTATAGTCCCGAATCACATGGAGGCAATGAGCGATAGGAGGGGATTCGTCTCTCCCGGTATAGGGAGTTGATGTTGCGCTGTGTTCGATTGGCTATAACCGGAAATCCCTGGCCAGGGTTGCTGAGATTTACTAGTAAGTGTTACCAGTAGTTTCTTGAACTGTTATAGACCTCATATCGACACGACTTATCGAGATATTGGGGTCTGACGTTTACCTCCCCTAGGCGAGATATGCGATATATCAGACGACGAGACCGGACTGTATGGTAAGTGTTACTGGTTGGATTCACAGGAGTGTGAGCGGGCTTGCTTGTCGATCTTCTGATCGCTCAATACCTGGGTGGCCGTTACGTTTAGCAGACCGCTTGTGGCTTGTGGGTGTTTGATATGATCATCATCTGCTGCCGGCGTATTGACGAGTCTTTAGAGTCCTACACAGAGGTTTCCTGGCTCAAGCGAAACGAAATAGGAGCGCATATGAGATATGTGCGGGACCGAGAATAATGCATGTATGTGATACCGTATTCTATTCTCGCGATGAATGTATCGAATGGTTGTATGTGATATAACCTAGTTATCGAATCGAGGATTGATTCGATAAGTCGATACATTGGATATTACTCGGTCATATGCGATATGACCGGATCGTTAAATCAAGTGTTGATTTAATGATTTAATGTATAATTATATATATTTGATATATTACTTTGCATTAACTAATATTTTTTCACTTTAGATGGATTTTGTCACTCGAAGTGCACATTGTATCTATATGATATAGTTTTGTGCACTAGTTTGTATCATGTTTGATGATACATGCAAACATGGGTGTGTATGATTAAACCATGGTTATGTTAATGGTTAGGGTTTTGATTTACTTATCTATTTATTTTTATTTATTCATTTATTTTGGAAAGAAATGAAATGGTTGCTTCTTTTGCCTTTGTTGAAACTTCATGAAGCTTTGAAGCTTTGACCATTTTGTTTCTTAGCCTTAACCTAACCATTAAACCTAACCCTAGTTTATTCTCTACACTTAACCATGGTTGCTATATGATAAGAATGAATGGGATTTTCTTTTTAACTAAATCCTTTTTATTCTTTCATCTTCATCATCTTCATCAAGCTTCAAAAAGCTTGCTAGCTTCAATGGTGAATTGAGAAAAAGAGTGAGAAATCCAATTCTAAAGTGAACCCACTTCCTATTTCTTCATCCTCTACCACTTGCCAAGTAGTATAGGGTGTTTTCTTTATAAGTTTCATGACTTGGTGAAGGTGGAGCTTGAGTTTGAGTTGCCTCGACGTAGATAATCTTCGGCATGGAAGTCGACGACCTAGCCCGATCATTTCTTCGACGAAACCATTACAAGAGTCCAGGATCCGATGATCGCAGTGGAGGGACGTCAACGCGGAGCTATGGAGGTGGAGGACTGGATCTGCAAAGGTTGTATTTCCGTTCACTTAGCACTAATGTAGTTTAGTAGCATTTCGTTTCGCCTAAACTGTAGTTAACGATCGCATTAGTGTTTCTCGGCACCGGAAAAATTAGAATTTGGCATGGTTGATGCCTTGTGAGACCACTAGTGTGTGCCTAGGAACCCTACACTAACCGCATGTAAATCCCGGATCGTTCCTTTAACTGTAAACTAGTAAACTGTAAATGGGGTTTTAGAGATTATACCGATCGATCCGTGTCCTTTGGTCTTTAACCTCTGCCCCTAGTATGTTATGGATGCGCCGACGAAGTTGTCTCCTCGATCTCGCTCGATCTCCTATCTTATCCTCGCCGAAAACTCCGCCACATCAACGAATCTTTATACGGGCTCCCGCCTCTGAACCGACGCAACTCGGACACAAAGTTTGCTAACCGACGTGTCCAAGGTTGCTGTAGAATAAGTGTAGAATGCTTTGTCTCGAGGGTTAATTAAATTTGCCTTTTGGAGTGGAGATGGAGAAATGAGCTTTGAAAATGAACTTGGATTTTTCTTTGCAAATGAAAATGAATCATCTCATCACCAAAAGAATGGGGCTGCCAAAAAAAATTGCTTGGCCATTTCCAGTGAGTGGAGAGAAGAGCAAAGCTAAGGAAGTGGTGAGCTTGTGATTTTCTTTTGTTGCAATAAATTGATAATGAATCAAATCCCACACTCACACAATAATGTGAGAGGAGGCAGCCCCTGTGCTCGGCCATGAGCAGAAAATGCTCACTGGAAATTTAGATGGGAGGGGGTGAGCACAAGAGAAAAGAGAGGTGAGTATAAGCATAATATCTCCCACCAATATCCAAAGCAATCCCAAGACAATAAATGCAAAACAATAATGCACAAATTGAATCAATCTCAATCAAGACACATCAAGAAGTTGCTGGAAATTTCCGGAGAACCCATGACCATAGAAAAACCCCTCCTTTTATAAAATGCTACATTTGCAAATAAATCCCTCAATGTAAATTTCAGCCAACAAGAAAAGAATAGGAATTTGGCCAAAACAGGAATGCAAACTGGCAACTTCGAAAAGCGATCCGGTAAAAAATTACAGGATAACTCCGTAACTGTATATACATACCCGCATTTGTATTCCGACCGAATATAAATGCATCGAGACAAAATCTACACAGTATAATAGTAGGATCTGGCTTAAACCAAAGCCCGCTAGTATTATCCGTCCAAAACGTGACATGTGCACAAGTGCACGTGTACGTTTGAACCCTGCCATAAAACCATACGGCCTTTACAACGTTTCGCCCGAACTGGGAAACTTTTTATGGGGGACTCTAAAGACTCGTCAATACTCTGGCAGTAGGTTTAACCACAAGCCCATGTGCTGAGTGAAAGGGAGTCCGATGAGCAAACTCAACCTGGAACCCTACTGAGCCTATGTGTGACAATATCCGTACAGTCCGGTCCGTTCGTCTATGAGTATCGCATATCGGGCCTACGGAGCTGGTAAACGTCAGACCCCAAAAGCGGTATAAGTCGTGTCAGAGTGTAGCCCAAAACACCTGAGATACTACTGGAATACCTACCAGTAAATCTCGCTTACCATGGCCATGGATTTTGTGTAATGGCTCTCCTAGACACCGCACGATCTCACTCCCAATGTAGGGAGAGACGAATCTCCTGTCGATCCGCTCACTGCCTCCATGTGGTTCGGGACTGTACCCAACTAGAACCTGTTTGCACGACTCCTTTGAGCCGTGGGAGGGTAATAATCAAAGCACAGTGGGAACTCACACGAAACAAATTCGATCTTAGGTCGATAGACTAACCTGTACACATGTCACCTGGGAATTGCTATCTGACGACAGGTTTTAATAACCAGCTAGCATATTCCCGGCGAGTCATGTCCTGTGTACTCATTACCCAATGAGCACCAGTATACATCTTAGGTGAACCAACTGACACCAATGGCTTGTGAGACCGGCCATCACCCCTTGTCGTGGTCTCGACTGTATACACTAGTCTACTCCAGAGTATCGATGCCCTATCTCGAAACTCCCGCGATTAGGGACCACTTTTAAGGATGTGCTTATAGACTACCCAACTCTCACGTATATGATCGCCATCATACTGTTTGGTAGTCAAGCAAGAATCCTATGGGCTCTATAACGTACAATAGTGATATATATAATGTTACTTAAAGCAGTACACGATGATAAAGATAAACAAGATAGCATACTATCATCTCGAGTGAGACTGTCCTACCGGTATAGGTCCTCTTTCAATCATTGCAATCACGTGCCTGCGATCCAATAATTGACTTTGAGGGCACTATATCCAACAATCTCCCACTTGCACTTAAGGCTAATTATTGCGATGTCGAATACTCACAGCCCGTGTGATACCGAACACCCAACTCCTCTACTGATCAGTCTCACAAAGTGCGTTTGTAAAACTGTTGCGTTCGAGAAATAGCCTCAGTGAGTGGATCTGTCGTGATGTTTCTTTCTATGTCTCTCTATATCTCAAGTTCGCGGAGAAACCCATCTCCCGAAATGAGCAATACCTGTCTTAGAATATGTTTAGATATCTGATGGGACCTAGTTCACGAGTGAACACCAAATCCAAACTTCTTAGACTGTATTTTCAACTGAACTTAATCAGTATCCAGCACCATGCCTCCCTCAGTATCCGCTTGGACCACCTGTCCAAACTACTGCCCCTCGTCCGAGGAAAAACTATAACTCTGACAGTCACTCTGTCATCCAGGTCACCTTGGAAGCCTAGAATGATAACGTCTCCCGAAATAGGCTATCATTATCAAATCCCTAGAACATCCACTTATGTTCTAAAACTGCCTCCGAACATTTTCTCCACGATTGGATCAATATCATCTTATTGCATCTAGTGCAAAAACAACATTTGGTGTGGTACTTGACATCTCATGATCAACTCAATTGCCTAACGAAGTGATCTTCCAATCATGCATATCCCTCTCCCCTTTAGTCTGTAAGACTCCTTTTAGAGAGGGTGACTCCATCACCTGCTGGTACACCACCATGCCAGGAGTCGTCCATTCTAAATACCTTTAGAATGCTGTCTAAGTACCCATATTGGGAAACTACCCAAATCTAGACTAAAACCATAGATCTAGTAACCAGAATGTCTGATATAATATCCATATCTTATGTGGAGAAAACACTGTGTGACAACCACAGTATATCCGATCGTAGTATAGGAATTTTACTTCCTACTCTGTGTATGTCATCCAAATACCAGGACATCACACCCTACAACTTTCATAACAGATCCATCCCCTATTCTGATGAAGTCAAAGCCCAGGACTATCACATCAAAAATGGATGATCTATCTCCGCTATATCTGCTTTAATCTATAAATAGACATAAGCTTCTTGTCCACTATGTTTCCGCTGCTCCCACTGACCACAACAACCCTCTGGCAGAATAATATACACGTGCACTTCTAAAACTAGTTTAGAACGACGCTATACTTATCCTCTTGACGGGTCTCACAGTCTTGAACAGCAGTAATGGCAAGTCTGGGTAAATAAGAACCTGCCTGTCACCGTCCTTGAGGCTACCGGAGTATCTCTCGGGTGTCTGAGGTTACCCACCATATCTGCGGAGTGGCTAATGGAATGTCAAACCTGATTGAATCTTTAGGTCGTATTAAATTTTTCATAATCGTTTGCGGTTCTGGAATCTCTTCCAGTTCTACCATACTCCCACTTCTGTTTTACTGAAAAATCCATTTTACTAAAACTGTGGCGAGTCAAGAACAATATCACCATTGATCTTCCAGATGGTAGAAAGTCAATCTTCGTCAAAGCCAAGGTCAACTCACAAACTGCCATTACAGAAACGTGCCTTGAGTTATCGAGAGTCCGGTTTTAAGCATAAGCCGGAAAACTCCATATACCTTAACATCGTTAAGATATGATCCATTCTATATACAATATAGAAACAGAGGCACTGATTTAATTGGAACCAGATTCAAATCATGCAACTGTCTCCAGTGCATGTCATCTAAATGTAGAGAGGCCGATCAGCATTACTCAACTTAGGAATGCATACAATTATGAGTAACCTGAAAGAGAAGCAAGTTCTCTAAACCATTACTATCAACAGAATACCAACCACAAGTATATACATATTCGATCACCTTGAAGAATCCCGATATTCGCTACACCTGATTCTCTACTTTATTATTATACTTATAACTTCTCAAACTTGGACCTTGTATTTCTACGAAACACATGTCTAAAATTAGAGAAGTCACAAGTAAATAGAATATAGTACGAGGACCTACCCCTTCGTCCTAATGGACACTGGACTGTAAGTGCACGGCGGCGCCCCGGCCGTCAATCCGACGGCCAAATGCGAAAGCGGTGATAAACTTTAATTTTGCGAACTTTGCAAACCGGCACCACCGCGCACTAAACACCCGGATCGGACCATTAAACTAGTTCTAGCTAACTACAAGATGGAAAGGGATATACCGAGTGATCCGAGTCCTCCGGTCTTCTCGTCGTCGTCCCGATCTCTCGCGGAATGTCCGGTCTCCATCTCCTCGCTGGAAGGACACCACGTCGCCTGCATCTTTTACGGGCTCCCACCTCAATACCGAGGCAACTCGGGAGCGAAGTTGGCTGGCCGACGCGTCCAAGATTTGCTGTAGAAAGTGTAGTGTAGAGGCTATGTCTCATTTGGGGTTTTGTTGCCATTTGAAGATGATGGAGGAAACAAGATACGGAAAAATGGTGCTTGTATTTTTCCTAGCATGAAATGAGATCAAGAAAAATCCCACAAGCTCAAAATGAATCTCTCTCATAAATTTCTCATAAGTGTATCCCTCTCTCTTAAAAAGTGAGAATGGTGGAGGAATGATATATCAAACATAACAAGAAGGGAGGTGAGTGTAGGAAAAGGTGAAGGGTGACCCCTCCCTTCAAGGTAAACCTCAAATCAAACCCTTAATCAACCCATATCCTATCAAATCTCATTAATGCAAAAACCATCATGAAAAAGCAAAGATGCTTATCCTATCATAATGAATACATTTGCAAGAAACCCCCTCCACAAATGTTATCTGCACAATTGCAAATAACCCCCTCCATCGGAAAAGTCCGGCCGGGAAAGAACAAAGGAAAACCGGCCGGAACGGAATGCAAAATGGCAATTCCAGAAAACTGGTCCCGTAATAAATTACAGGAAAACCCCGATACTGTGCATACACACTCGCATCTGTATTCCGACCGGATATAAATACAATGAGACAAAATCTACACTGTACTATACTAGGATCCGGCTTAAATCAAAGCCGGCTAGTAAAATCCGTTCGATCCTGATCCGTGGAATACCGCACGTATCTGATCGAACCGTGCCATATAACTATACGGTCTCTAGTACTAACCGTCCGATCCTGATCCGTGCAATACAGCACGTATCTGATCAGACCCTGCCATATCTGCATACGGCCTCTACAGCGTTTCGCCCGAAAGCTGAGTAACTGAATGTGTGGTGGACTCTAAAGACTCGTCAATACTATGGCTGTGGATTTAACCACTAGCACGTCAGAGGTATAAGCCAATACGTAACGGGCCACCAGCTATTGACCAAAAGGGACGTCGATGAGCGAACTCATCCTGACACCCTACTGAGCCTGTCAGTGATAATATCCGTACATATCTGATCCGTTCGTCTATGAGTATCGCATGGCGGGCCTAGGGGGTTGGTAAAAGTCAGACCCCCAAAAGCGGTACAGTCGTGTCGGAGTGTAGCCCAGAACACCCTGAGATACTACTGGAATACCTACCAGTAAATCTCCTGCCTTGGCCAAGGACTTCGTGTAATGGCTCTCCTAGACACAGCGCGACCTCACCCCCAATACCGAGAGAGACGAACACCTGCAGATCCGCTCACTGCCTCCATGTGGCTCGGGACAGTACCCAACTAAAACCTATTTGCACGACTCCTTTGAGCCGTGGTAGGGTAGTAATCAAAGCACAGTGGGAACTCACACGAGACAAATAACGATCTCAGGTCGATGAACTAACCTGTACACATGTCACCAGGGAACTGCTATCTAACGTCTGGTATAATCCCAACTAGCAGGTTCCCGGTGAGTCCTGTCCGGTGTACTCATAACCCAATGAGCACCTGTATACATCTTAGGTGAACCAACTGACACCAGTGGCTTGTGAGACCAGCCACCGCCCCTCGTCGGGGTCACGACTGTATACACTAGTCTACTCTGGAGAAACGATGCCCTGTCTCGAATCTCCCACGACTAGGGACTTTTTAAGGATGTGCTTATAGACCCCAGCTCCCACTTATATGATCGCCCTCATACTGCTGGTGGTCAAGCAAGAATCCTAGGGGCTCTACCAATGTGTAATAGCGACTTGTCAGGTCACCTAAAGCAGTACACGATGATAAAGATAAACCAGATAGCATACTATCATCTCGAGTAAGACTGTCATACCGGGATAGGTCCTCCCTCAATCATTGCAATCACGTGCCTGTGATCCAATAATTGACTCTGAGGGCACTATCTCCAACAATCTCCCTGTTCCCCTCCGAATGGCGGCGCGACATGACGTCTTGCCTGAGATTCGGGGCATATGCTAATTGGTGCTATCCGTCCACCTCTCCGAAGATACCAAGTTGATTTATGGCACCGTGTATCGAAGGTTTAGACGGATGCATCCGATGTAGCAGACTTCGTCAGATTCCCCCTCGTTTGAGGGGTTTTTTGATTGTGGGGACGCTCTTCCCTGCAGGCGCAAGCCCCTACAGTTAATTACGCTACCGCATTGCGGTAACAACTTTCTCCTTCTCCAGATGGTCACTTCGTGTCGTGGGTATTTATTTTGTGTTTTGTTGCCCGTGGTTTGTTTACGGAGACTGAGTTATGTTGTCGCCCGTAGGGCGTGGACTAGTCCAAATCCGTATTATCTTAGATTTGGGTTTGGGGGTTTGGTTTGAGGATACGGCAGCCATACTTGAGGCTAATATCAACTCAAACGTTTGTTAAGGATACGTTAGTCTATCCTTGAGACTAAGATCAACTTAACGGGATCGTTTAGATCCGACAAAAGAGCATTTGGGCTCTAATGTTCCAGTTTAGAGACATAGTGGTCCATCATATGTATGACCGTCGGGACCCGTCACCTCTCTGACGACGTTGAAGGATTACAACGACGGATGTCGGAGGAGTTCAGAGATGTACCCTCGAGCCAGAGTTAATTGGGGGGATTCATAGTCCAGTCTGTTTGAAGGTTTAAGGATACGTTAGCCATCTTTGAGGCTATGATCAACTTAAACGGGACCGTTTAGATCCGACAAAAGAGCATACGGGGCTCTATTGTTCTAGTTTAAGGACATTGCGGTCCATGGGTAGTTTAAGGACGTTGCGGTCCATGGGTAGTTTAAGGACATTGCGGTCCATTGTTAGTTTTAAGACATCTCGGTCAAGGTTAAGGACGTCGTAGTCCATGGGTTTAAGGACCCCACAGTCCATTGTTAGTTTTAAGACATCTTGGTCAAGGTTAAGGACGTCGTAGTCCATGGGTTTAAAGACCCTACAGTCCGGTATGTGCTCTGGATGCTTCACACGGGTTCACTGCCGTGCTCTGCGAGGACCAGGCTCCGCTCTGGACGTTTTCCACGGGGTCAAAGAGTGACATTATCCGCGTTCCACGTAACCAGGAATTTTGCATTAAACACGGGTTTAAGGACCCCGCAGTCCATATCAATGTGTGGTCGTCGGGACCCGTCACCTCTTTGAAGACATTGAGGGATTACAATGCCAAGTATCAAAGGAGTGAAGAGATGTACCCTAGAACCGGAATGGCTTAAATAGTCTTTGACCCAATTTGGGATCAAGACCGATTAATTATGTTATGAGCCCATTGGCCCAGTTAATTACAAATTGAAGACTTATGGCCATCTTGGGCTAAGTCCAATCAGGAGAGGCTTTGCCTCCATCCATTTAGCCAATTGGGCCAAAGCCTAGTGTTAAACACTACAGAGCAATCAGTGTTGAACACTGGGAATGAGGTTGACGAGTTAGTGTTTAACACTAAAAGATAATCGGTGTTAAACACCAGCAACAAGGCTTTTCAAATTAGTGTTAAACACTAAAACAGATCAGTGTTGAACACTGCAAATAAAGCTTTTTGATTAGTGTTGAACACTAAGGCCCAACAGTGTTTTAACACTGGGTTCGAGAGTTTCAATTTAGTGTTAAACACTAAAGCAAGAGGGGTCACGTGGCAGCACGTGAGAGCGCCCTCCCTTCATTTATTCTGCTGAGATTATCGCGTCTTTCAGAGCATCACGTGCCATCACGTGATGGGCATTCAAATGCCTGTGTATTAAAGCTTCTGTCAAGGGTCACGCGGGTCACGTGGGGTGCTGCCTCAAAGGGGTTTTCTGTAGATCTCCTGGGGGGGTCACGTGGTGACACGTGACCCTGCCTCTTTGTATATTGTTTAGAGGATCTGTTAATCTTTTCCAGGAATTATATTCCTCGTAGGGTTAAACCCTAACAGTAATTTCAGAGGAATTAAATTCCTACTTCCTCTTAAAGGTTTATATTCTGAACAGAGTTGAACTCTGAATTTTCTGTAGGAATTAAATTCCTCATACATGTGAAGAACCAAATAGGGTTAAACCCTAATCAAAGCTTTTAAGGAATTAAATTCCCACTCTCTTGTTAAATTATGATCAAGGGAATTAAATCCCCGCTGTTCCAACAGAACTAGGTTCTTAATTAGGGTTAAACCCTGTTTCTTTTTGTTCTGAAGGAATTAAATTCCCATAACACAGGGTCAAGCCCTAGTTTTATTTCAAAGGAATTAAATTCCTATAGTTCTGTGAGAATTAAATTCTCGTGCTTCCATTCCCTCTCTATCTTTTGGATCTGCATGGCAGGATCTCGACCCATTGAGAATTAAATTCTCAACCTCAAGGGGAGATGTGCACTTTGCAGATCCTCTATCAAAGAGAGAAGAAATATGTTCTTCTGTTTTATATATCAGAGTTAAACTCTGTTGAGAATTAAATTCTCTTTTCCTTCAAGGAGCCTTCCCTTTTTTACCTAGGGTTTTCTTTTGCAGAAGATCCAAGTTCCTCGAAGTATCAAGGCTCTCTCTCCCTTTCTTCCCTCTGCGTGTATCTCTTTTTTTTGTGTCTCTTGGCTCCTATTTATAGGAGAAGCAGCCGAGTCAATTAGTTTTTTTACGAATCTTCATTGAGAGATTTGATTTGCATCCATCATTCGTTCTGGACCTTTGGATTATTAGGTGAATTTTATTCACCATTGGATTTCAAGTCCCGGGATTCTCCTTTGTTGTTTCGGTTAGATTTAAAGGGGAAATCTTTCCAAACCCGAGATTTTCCCATAGATAGATGATATTTCATCACCTCTGAATCTTTAATTCGATTGGTTCCAGGTAGTCGCTTTCCTTTGGAAAGATTTGAATCTCTTTCAGAATTTAATTCTGTTGACAAAATGGGCTTTGAAAGCCGGTCACGTGTGACCACGTGACCCATGGTCACGTGTGGGCACGTGACCCCCTTTGGAATGAGCCTTCTTCTTTCTTTCTGCGCTGTCTTCTGGTTGTTGCTTAATCGTCACGTGCCATCACGTGACCCCTGGTCACGTGTGAGCACGTGACCCTGGTCTGGACTCTTTTTCCTTGACTTGATCAGGGAACCGATGTGCCTTTGAATCCACTTTAAAATGTCACGTGCCAACACGTGACCCTGGTCACGTGGGAGCACGTGACCCTTTCTTAAGCCCTTTTTCTTTGATGTAGTCAGGAAGCTGAACTTGCTTTGCCGGTACTTTTGGGTGTCACGTGCCAACACGTGACTGCTGGTCACGTGTAAGCACGTGACCCTCTTCTCAAGCTTTTTCCATAAGCTTTCCTGATTTTAAATCAGGAAACAAATGCCCCCACAGCGTTGTTCTCACGTGTCAGCACGTGAGTGCAACGCTGTCATCTCTTGCGACCGTTGGATTCCTTTAGGGATCTGGGGAGATGAAACGTTTCCATTGCCTTCTATAAATACCTCTGTCTCTTCATAGGAGCCTTCACTTTGCTCATCTTCTTCTTCTGAGAACTTTTCCCTTGAGAATTTAATTCTCGCTTCCAGAGCTTAGTTCTCTGTCTTGAAACAATTTTCAGAGTTTAACTCTGTTCGAAAAGAATTCTTTTCCTCAAGTAATGTTCTTGGACAAACGATGGACCTTCACATTCCTCTGGATTTTAAATCCAAAACAAGGGTTTTTACCCCTTTTTCTTCATGTTTTCCTATAAGAACCGCTTAACCTTCAAACTGTAGATCTTTTTAGGGTTTAGATGATCTTTGGGGAGGTGATGATGGCGTTTCAACTCCATGGAATTTAATTCCATCAAAATGTTTCTGGGAATTTAATTCCCTTTTCTCAATAAGGAATTTTAATTCCGATGAAGGACTTGATTTCTTCATACAGAGGCTTCCTGGGGTCTCTTGGCTCGAGATTGTTCTTCTGCAATTAATGAAATGGTGGTTTTCTAATGATTCTCATGACCTTTATTTCAGGTATCATGGCTGCCCATCTGTATAGTCTTGACGAGATCATTTCCTACGGGAATATTCGTGCACTGGGCCGCAGTCAGAACCAGGAGTTCACCGATGCTCAATGTGCCGAGATCATGAGCCGCTTTGACGAGTACAACCATCGGCTACTCCCCCGTCACTCTTCTCTTCTGAGGCTGATCGTGCTGGCGATCAGGGAGGCCCTCCCTTTATTCTGTGCTGGTGTGCCGCTTGGGGCATTGGACGCCGCCGAGGATAAAGTACACTCGGTGTATCTGATGCACTTGATCTCAAAGAGAAGGCGGGATAATCTCATCGATCACCTGCATCAGATTTTTCAGCAATCAGCCATACTTGCCGCCTACCGGAGGGTAGAGGACATCCGCGGGGACCCTGACGCTTATGATCGTGAGAGGAAGCATACTCGGGAGGTTCGAAATGCTTGGAAGATCTTGAATAAAGTTAATTTTGAGTTTCTCAACCCATGTCCCGCATCTGAAGTTTTACCATTGTAAATGTGTCCTCTATATTTTGTATGAACCTCTTGAAATATGCATGCCTTTTCTCTGGGATTTTATCATTTTGCTACTGTTGTTGTTTGTGCTTTTAATATGCAGGGTACTACTCCATATATTTTCTTTCAAGTGTACATCAGGTTTAGGCCTCACGTGCTCTGCACGTGGGGTCCCTTGATGGGGCTGTTCACAAAATTTTCCCATGCCGTATTTTCAGTGCAGAGAAAGGGCCTTGGAAATAATTGCATCTCCTTGATTTTAGATGCCTTTCCTTTTTTTTTGGCCTTGGAAATAGCTTTACCATGCAAGATTTTCCGCGCACAGCACTTAATACACTTCTTTATATATGAGGCTATAGCTTTCTTTTCCCTTCACAAAGAGATTTATATTAATATTATTTTATCTTGGAGTAACTTGTCTTGAGAAACGAGCGCCATGGCCTGCAATCGCCCTCATGCTCGTCGACAGCCCTGGGAAGTTCCTATTGAGGAGATGGTCCCCCGCTTTGCTGCTCGGATGGTGGATCCCCTCCTTACCGACAACGAATGCGACTCAGCCATGCATGAACTCTCGATCCGTAGGGGGTCCCCCCTCCCGATAGGTTCTCTCTGGCTCCGGATGATTCTCAAGGCCATGCTTGCCGACATCCCTCCTCACCCGGCGGAGATGACCCTGGCGATGCTCGACGCGGTAGAAGAAAAGCTCGAGGGTTTTCATGAAGCGTGCCTGATTACTCAGGCTTTGAAGGATTGCTCAATTCATCTGCTGAGCCAGATCAAGGCCCGGCGAGCTATTATGTTTGCTTTCGCGGACAAACACGGCGCCAATCGATGGGGAGCGACTCCTCGTGAGAACCGTCGCTTTGACGTGCTGGAGAAAGCAGAGAGAGAGATGGAGAATTTTGTCCTCTGCTTCATTAACCCTTGTGCCGTTGATCCCATGTTTGGTGACCTTTTCCGTTAGCGTAGAACATTTTTAAATTAATCCCTCCTTTTTTACGCTTTATGCCGAAATTCCATGTAGGCTTGATGCTAGTATGTATGTTTCCGCTTGCATAAATAAACTTTGTATTCTTCTCATGAGAACTTTCTTTAATTGCAAATGCTACCATCACTTTCCTGCGCATCAGACCTTTTTAGGCATTATGAATGTTCATGCGATTGCAAATGCTATTATTATTTTTTTTTGAATACTCATATGATTGCGAACGCATGCTTGAAATATGTCGGAAACCTTTCTTGTTGCCTTTCACGTCAGGTGATGTGAGCGCGTTTTAGATCGATTATTCCCGTCGACTGGAAGCCCATTTATACGGTCTTGTAAATGTCTTGTTTCCAAGGCCGCGGTCACGAAAGCGAGCTTACGTGGCCTGATAGAGCGACACGTAGCGAACATATTGTTGTGCGAGAAAAGGGCTCGGCCGCAAATTTTCGGAGAGGGAATTGGCTTCTAAGGCGTTGAGCGAGCTTCAGGCCAGCCTCACAGCCAAGGCCAACAAAGCATACGAACTCTGGCGGGCGCTTCAGGAGTCCATAAAAGAGGCGGTGGCTCTCGATAAAGCTGCCATGTTCACTCGTGAGAGGGTCGAGGCTCATAAAGCCACCGAGAAAGAGCTCGAAGCTCGGCTCGCTTCGTATCAGGCTCAGCAAGCTCAAGCGGAGGCTCGTCTTCTGGATATCTTGCGTCATGAAGCCGTGGCTCAGCAACAGAATGACGAGCTGGTAAAATTATTGCACCACCCGCCGGCTTGAGGACTTGTATCTTTTTTCCCTTTTTTGTACATACTCATGGATGAGAGTATCTTTCTTTTTTGTTTCTTTCATGAATTGTACTTTGTATCCATTTTGGTTTATGAATAAAAGATACATTTTTCTTCTCAATGGTGTGTCCCCCTTTTTATTGAATGTATTCTGCGGATATTCTACCTCGATCTCCTTGCAGGACAGTGATGGCTTAGGATTCAGGGTTAAGATCTGCTTCCTAAGACTTTTGCATTTTACGAGCCACGAGGGTCTCATAAAGAGTTTTTCTCCCTACGGGTCGAGAGGATCCCATAGGTGTGAGTTCTTCTTAAAGATCGTGGGGATCCTTAAGCGGGTTTTCCCTTGAGAGTCGTAAGGATCTCACAAGTGAGTTTTTCTTCCTTACAGGTCGTGAGGACCAGCAAGTGCCGGATGTGATCATCCTTATCCGTGTTTCACGGAGTCGGGGGTCTATCAAGGTATCGTAGTTTAAAGACGTCACGGTCAAGGTTAAGGACCTCATAGTCCGTGGATTTAAGGACTCCACAGTCCGCTGTTAGTTTTAAGACATCACGGTCAAGGTTAAGGACCTCATAGTCCGTGGATTTAAGGACTCCACAGTCCGCTGTTAGGTTTAAGACATCACGGTCAAGGTTAAGGACCTCATAGTCCGTGGATTTAGGGACTCCACAGTCCGTTGTTTGGTTGCAGGGACCCGTCACCTCTTTGAAGACGTTGAGGAATTATAACGCCGGGCATCAAAGGAGTGAAGAGATGTACCCTTAGACCAAGGCAGAATCCGTAGGGAATCGGGGTGGTTGATCGTTAGTTTTAAGACATCACGGTCGAGGTTAAGGACGTCATAGTCCGTGGATTTTAAGGACTCCACAGTCCGGTATTTGCTCTGGATGCTTCACACGGATTCACTGCCGTGCTTGGCGAGGACCAGGCTCCACTCTGGATGCTTCACACGGGTTCACTGACGTGCTCTGCGAGGACCAGGATCCGCTCTGGACGTTTTCCACGGGGTCAAAGAGTGACATTATCCGCATTCCACGTGACCAGGAATTTTGCACTAGATGCTTCACACGGGTTTACTGCCGCGTTAGGCGAGGACTAGGCTCCGTTCTGGATGCTTCACACGGGTTCACTGCCGTGCTCTGCGAGGACCAGGATCCGCTCTGGACGTTTTCCACGGGGTCAAAGAGTGACGTTATCCGCGTTCCACGTAACCAGGAATTTTGCACTAGATGCTTCACACGGGTTCACTGCCGCGTTGGGCGAGGACTAGGCTCCGCTCTGGACATTTTCCACAGGGTCAAAGAGTGACATTATCCGCGTTCCACGTGACCAGGAATTTTGCACTAGATGCTTCACACGGGTTCACTGCCGCGTTAGGCGAGGACTAGGCTCCACTCTGGATGCTTGACACTGGTTCACTGCCGTGCTGTGCGAGGACCAGGATCCGCTCTGGACGTTTTCCACGGGGTCAAAGAGTGACGTTATCCGCGTTCCACGTAACCAGGAATTTTGCACTAGATGCTTCACACGGGTTCACTGCCGCGTTAGGCGAGGACTAGGCTCCGCTCTGGATGCTTCACACGGGTTCACTGCCGTGCTCTGCGAGGACCAGGATCCGCTCTGGACGTTTTCCACGGGGTCAAAGAGTGACGTTATCCGCGTTCCACGTAACCAGGAATTTTGCACAAGATGCTTCACACGGGTTCACTGCCGCGTTAGGCGAGGACTAGGCTCCTCTCTGGATGCTTCACACGGGTTCACTGCCATGATCTGCGAGGACCAGGATCCGCTCTGGACGTTTTCCACGGGGTCAAAGAGTGACGTTATCCGCGTTCCACGTAACCAGGAATTTTGCACTAGATGCTTCACACGGGTTCACTGCCGCGTTGGGCGAGGACTAGGCTCCGCTCTGGACGTTTTCCACGGGGTCAAAGAGTGACATTATCCGCGTTCCACGTGACCAGGAATTTTGCACTAGATGCTTCACACGGGTTCACTGCCGCGTTAGGCGAGGACTAGGCTCCGCTCTGGACGTTTTCCACGGGGTCAAAGAGTGACATTATCCGCGTTCCACGTGACCAGGAATTTTGCACTAGACGCTTCACACGGGTTCACTGCCGCGTTAGGCGAGGACTAGGCTCCGCTCTGGACGTTTTCCACGGGGTCAAAGAGTGACATTATCCGCGTTCCACGTGACAAGGAATTTTGCACTAGATGCTTCACACGGGTTCACTGCCGTGCTCGGCGAGGACTAGGCTCCACTCTGGATGCTTCACACGGGTTCACTGCCGTGCTCTGCGAGGACCAGGATCCGCTCTGGACGTTTTCCACGGGGTCAAAGAGTGACATTATCCGCGTTCCACGTAACCAGGAATTTTGCTGATTGTATCCGCATTTCACGGGATGGAGGTTTGACTGTTGGCGATATGTATACCACCGAGCCATGGAACTGGGAGTTGCCGCTGTTCCGCTTAGCTTGAAGTTGTGTCCGTTGTTATGAGACGAGTGTTGGGATGATCTCTAGGTCACTTGTGGCCCGTCGAGATTTAGCTTCTTTCTTTGGTGAAACCTGGGGGAGGGAGGTATGTTCCCTTTTTGTTTACGCCATTGGATTGTATACAGGGTGTGATGGAACATCACCTGAAAGGCATACATTTTCTTTTTTATTTTATTTCTTTTTCCGCGATGCTCTATCGTTTCAGCTTTTATATCGCGAAGGTCGCGATTGCCCCATCATTTCGGCTATTTTTCGCGGTGCCCAATCATTTCGGCTATTTTTTTTTTCACTCGCTGTTTTTTATTGCGAGTTGCCCCATCGTTTCGGCTATTTTTCATGCATACATTTTTACTTGCTGCTTTTTATTGCAAGTTGCCCCATCATTTCGGCTATTTCGTAGGCATGTGTGGCTTGTTAGCTTTTTCGCCGCAAGCTTGGATTTTAGACACCGATTTCGGCATCAGCACCGCTGCAACTGGGATGCTGCCAGGAGCGAATCATCATTTGCCTCTGTCGATATTGAACAAAGGTGGCTTAGTAAACAGGGTTAAGGGTCCTGTCGACCAAGGCTTTTGACTTCGTGAGCCGTAAGGGTCTCACAAAGGTATTTCTCCCTACAAGTCGTGAGGATGTTGCAGGTGTATTTTCTCCTTAGGGATCGTGAGGATTCCTAAGTGTATGTTCCTCTGTAAGTCGTAATGATCCTACAAGAGGGTTTTCTCCTTATAAGTCGAGAGGAATTATAAGGGTTGTTCACCACGTGGGCATATCTCTAGTCACGGGTGGGATTTTGCTGGGGAAATGTTCTTTCGCGCCCGTGGATTGTATACAAGGGTCAGTATTGAGCCTCTTGTAGGGCAATATCGAAGGTTGTGGAGGATTTGCTTAAGAACAGGTTCAGGTTTCTGTAACTTAAGACTTTCGAATCTCATGAGCCGTGAGGGTCCCATAAGAGAATTCTCCTTACGAGTCGTGAGGATCTCGTAAGTGTATTTTTTCCTTAGGAATCGTGAGGATCCCTAAGTGTGTTGCTCCTTTGTGAGTCGTAAGGATCTCACGCAGGTGGTTTCTCCTTACAAGGTCGAGAGGACCCTACAAGTGTCTTTTAATGAGGTTGCGCCCTTTCGGGTTTTCACAAACACTCGCCGGTAGTCCTGCTGTTTTTACTCACGGAGCCCTTTCGGGTTTTCAACCGTGCCCATTTTGCTTATGGACATACCGTCTTTATTCTTTTTTTCACTTTTTTTTTACAAGGTCGCGCCCTTTCGGGTTTTCACGAACACTTGCCGGCAGCCCTGCTGTTTTTACTCACGGAGCCCTTTCGGGTTTTCATCCGTGCCCATTTTGCTTATGGACATACTGTTTTTTCTTTTCTTTTTCATATATTTTTTTTATTTTTTCTTTCTCTCTCCTTTTTTATCCCGTCAGCCTAAAGATACTGCGGTAGTAGTTTTAGGGACGTTTCGGTCCGTCGTTAGTTTAAGAACGTTTCGGTCCGTCGATAGTTTAAGGACGTTTCGGTCCATCGTTAGTTTAAGGACGTTTCGGTCCGTCGTTAGTTTAAGGACGTTTCTGTCCGTTTCGGTCCGTCGTTAGTTTAAGGACGTTTCGGTCCGTCGATATGGGAATGTTGGCTGCTGCTTGTAAAGTCTGAGCCTAGGAAGATAGTGAGCGGACATAGTCGTCGTCATCTATCATTGTCCCAGGCTGTGGCTTATCAAGCGTAGTATTTCTTTAAGAAGCGGCCGTTTATTGGCCTGAAAGGCCTTTCACCGTGCACGTCCATGAGTAGGTAGGCTCCACCCTGGTAGACCTTGTCTATGATGTACGGGCCTTCATAGTTTGGCTCAAATTTTCCTCGCTTGGCACGATTGGGGATCATAGGTCTTTTGACCACTAGTACGAGTTCGCCTTGGTGGAATGTCCTTGGCCTGGTCAATCTTTCGTGCGAGCGCGTCATCTTTGCTTTGTAGGCCTCTAGATGTTGTTGCGCTATGAGCCGGGTTTCATCGAGGGCATCAAGCTCCTCAAGCCGAAGGTGAGCATTTTCTTCGTTCGTCAGCTCGTGGTGGACTGCTACTCGTAGAGAGGGTAACTCCATCTCAAGGGGGAGCACTGCTTCCGTCCCAAATACCAACGCGTACGGCGTTGTGTTCGTGGCCGTCTTGAATGTAGTTCGATAAGCCCAAAGGGCTTCTTGCAGCCTTTCGTGCCAGTCTCTCTTATTCCTGGAAACGGTCTTTTTTATGATCTTCGTCAAGGTCTTATTGAAGGCCTCGGCCAGACCGTTAGCTCGTGGATTGTAAACCGAAGAATATCTCCAGTCTATATTGTGCTGCTGTGCAAAGCGGCTAATCTTATGGCTTCGGTAGGCCGGCCCATTATCGGAGATAATCCGCCGTGGGGTCCCAAACCGATAGATGACGTGCGTCTTGAAGAAATGGAGGATATTCTCCGTCTTCACTTCCCTCAGTGGTACTGCTTCTGCCCATTTGGAGAAGTAATTAGTTGTCGCCAGGATAAAACGGTGTCCCCGGGATGATGCTGGCTCAATGGGGCCGACTATGTCAGTCCCCCACATTTCGAATGGCAAAAAAGCCAGCGTTGGGTGCAGTGGATTCGGATGTTGGTGGATGAAGTCTCCATGAATCTGGCATGAGTGGCATTGCTTCTCATACTCAAGGCAGTCCTGGATCATCGTGGGCCAGTAGTAACCCATCCGTTTAATTTTTAACTTCATCTTTGGGCCTGCTTGGTGAGAACTGCAAAGTCCGTCATGCACTTCCTGAATGACTCTTTCTGCTTCGTCAGGTCCTAAGCATCTCAGCCATAGAGAATCAAACGATCTCTTGTATAGAGTATCATTGACGAAAGCGAAAGATAAAGCTCGTTTCATGAGCTGATGTCTTGAGGACGCCTCTTTGGGCATTCGGTGGGACTTAAAGTAGTCTATGAAGACTTCCCTCCAGTCTTCGGCCTCCTCATGGTCTTTTATTTGTAGGGTCGTCTGCTCAGTCGCTCCCTTTTCTTCGTATGATTCCGGAGATATTTCTGCCGGGGCGAGCACTCGACGGCTTTGTACCATGATTCTGACGTCATCGAGGTTCTCGTCAGCCAGTTCTTTAGCAAGTTTAGCCAACGCGTCTGTTTGCTGTTTTCCGCGCGCGGTATGTTCTACAAAGTATAGGAGGGAATTCGGGTCAATAGTTGTTGCACCCTTTCGCCGTACTTCACCAACTCCGGCTTGCACGTTTGGTAGTCACCATTTACTTGACTAACGACCAGCTGAGAATCCCCGTATATAAGGAGGTCTTCAATTCCCATGTCGATGGAGATCTCGAGGCCTGCTATCAGAGCTTCGTATTCAGCTTCATTGTTTGTCCTCGGCTCTGTTAAGGAGAAGGCGAAGCGCATTATCCCTCCTTGTGGAGTTGCAAAGATGAGGCCTATCCCTGATTTGATCATTGGGATACCTTGTTTCTGTTTCTTTATGGAGGATGCTCCATCGAAATAGAGTTCCCATCGGGTGCTTCCGCCGCTAATCGCATCAAATGCATGCTTGTCCGGCAAATCACAGTTCAGAGGAGAATCGGCCGGTATCGGGTGCTCAGCGAGGAAGTCGGCAATGGCCTGGCCTTTCAATGCCTTGAGAGGTTGATACGTTATCGAGAACTCCATCAAGAGCAGGGCCCACTTAGCGAGTCATCCCGTCAATATGGCTTTCGACATCAAGTATTTAAGGGGATCTACTTTTGAAATGAGACGGACTTCATGTGCCAACGCATAGTTCCTGAGCTTTGTTATCGCGAAGATTAACGCCAAGCAGTGTTTTTCAATGGGAGAGTAGTTGCTTTCTGCCCCCAGTAGAACTCGACTTAAGTAATAGAGTGCCCTCTCTCTCCCCTGATCGTTCTCTTGTGCCCATAACGCGCCCAAGGAACCATCGAGGGCGGTCGTATAAAGAATGAGGGGTTTTCCCTTGACCGGCGCGGCCAACACCGGAGGGTTCTGCAGGTACTGCTTGATCTCGTCTAGTGCACCTTGACATTTGTGATCCCAAGCGAATGGAGTTCCCTTTTTCATCAGGTGGCTGTATGGACAGCATTTGCCCGAAAGATTAGCGATAAACCGCCGGATGTACGCGAGCTTCCCTTGGAGAGACCGCAACTGCTTGAGGGTTCTTGGTGGAGGCATTTCCATGATCGCCTTAATCTTTGACGGATCTATTTCAATACCTCGGTGTCGAACGATGAATCCCAGAAATTTGCCCGAGGAGACTCCAAACGCACATTTGAGGGGATTCATTTTCAAATTATATTGCCGAAGGCGTCGAAATACAGTCTCCAGATGCTTTAAATGATCTTCGTATGACATGCTCTTTACTACGAGGTCATCGATATAGCACTCGACGACGTCGTGTATGAGGTCATCAAAGATCTTTGTCATGGCCCTTTGATAGGTAGCGCCAGCGTTCTTTAGACCAAAGGGCGTAACCCTGTAGCAAAATATACCCAAAGGGGTGCGGAAAGCGGTGTGCTTCTGGTCTTCGGGATGCATCTTTATCTGATTGTATCCTGACGAACCATCCATAAAGGAGAAAACCTCATGAGTGGACGTGTTATCTATCATTAGCTCGGTTACTGGTACTGGGAAATCATCCTTTGGACAGGCTTTATTGAGATCCCTGAAATCCACGCATATGCGTACCGTCCCATTCTTCTTCATTACCGGGACGATATTGGCGATCCAGTCGGGATATTGGACTTCTTCGATAAATCCAGAATCGATCAGCTTCTTGACTTCGGCGTTGATGCTCATCTCAAGCTCGAGTCGCATCCTCCTTGGCGCCTGCTTGACTGGCTTGATATCTGGGGATATTGCTAATCTATGCACAGCAATCTCCTGATCTAATCCCGGCATCTCGGAGTAGTTCCACGCGAAGCAGTCTTTATGCCGTAGAAGCACGTTCTTTAACGCAGCCACCTTCTCTTCGGATAACAGCTCGCTGACAAATGTCGGTCGCGGGTCGTCTGCCGATCCCAACTCAATCTTCTTGAGGTTATCTGCAGTAGTATGTATACCATCTTCCAGTTCTTTCGGAGCGGGCGGAAATTTCGAGATCACCTCATCATCGCTGTTCTCAAAGCACCGGGGAAGGTCATCTACGTTCTCGGGCTCTTCTCCTAATATCGTAATCGTATAGCAAGTGCGAACCCGCTCCCCGGACTGAGGTGGACCCGATTCTGCTCTTGCGGCCTTGGGCTCATGCTTTTGCGGCGGCGTTACCTTCCAGCCGTCGGATAAAGCGAATCTGCCCCGTTGGTACTGGTCCTCGACCCAGTTCTTGAAGGTGAAGCAGTCTTCGGTAGGATGTCCTATGGCTTGGTGATAAGAGCAATAACTCAGATGAGAAGCCTTGTTAGCTTGCTCAGGATGTCTAGACTCTGGAAGCGTGATCATTTGATGTTTTATAGCGAGGTTGAGTAACCTCTCCGTCTTGTCTCGGGGGAAGGAGTACGCTCGACTCATCTTCTTCATGAGGGACAAACCCGAGCCGCTTCTTGATTTATTTCCGTCTCTGTGTCGGGCCTTTCGTACAGCGGATTGACGAGGATAAGCGTCTTTGTCTTTTGCAGCACGTTGAAATAGACGTTGCGTCCTGGCCTTCTCGTAGATGGCCATTTCGCGGTTGTGGTCTTCCCAAGCTTTCTGACCCACTTTCCTGATAGGCTTGCCCATTCGTTCCTCAAACGACGGACTCGGCGCTTTAATCGCGGGGTCTAGTTTTGATGGGGGGTTGGCATCTCCTGACAGGGCGTCCTCCTCTTCATCAAAGATATATATAGCGTAGCTGCTGTGAGCCCGTTCCCATTTTCCGGCTCTTGCGTATCCAAGCCCGAGTGTTTCCATCTTCCCGTTGGGCAATTTGCGTTGAGTCCCGGGGACATCCCAAATCCTGTTGTAGAACCGAGCCTGCCGAACGGTCTGTTCTAAGGGTACTCCTTGGCGCTTCAATAGCTTCTTTAATCCATTTGTATAGTATCTGGGCAGACGGATGGGTTGGAGCCTGTCAAGTGTAGCATCCGCGCCATGCCAGATCTCTTTCTCTATTTTCGACTCTGAAGATCGGTAGAATAGGATCACCTTCTCACCCCTTTGCCTGGGAGGGACGTAAAATGTTCGCAGGTCCTGCACATTATTAGCCTGCAGCGTGTCAAGATCCTTGTAGTGTTTTCGCGGTACCATGGTGATTTGCAAACTATGGTCATCGCCAGGGAGTGTTTGTATTGACAGCCGATTGGAGAACACGGCATTAACTTCATCTTCTGAATCACTTCCGAAGACCAACATGGGGGCGGGCGTCGCCAGGTTGTTGCGCTGAGATGGCCCTACATAAACTATCTCTTCCTCTTTTTCGGTATCGCTCCCGAAAACAGGGATGGCGGCGGCGGTTTTGTTCTCCGGATTGTGACATCTTTCTGTATCCTCGAAATCTGGCAAAAAGTACTTCGTATTTGCGGACTTCGTTCACGGAAAATGGGTTTAACTCACCTGTTACGGTATACTCGAAACCATCCTTAAAGTACTTCATACACTGATGTTGTGTAGAAGGGATGATGTTGTATTCGTGTAACCAAGGACGACCGAGCAAGGCGTTGTAGCAGGTCTTGGCGTCAATGACATGGAATTTGATGTCTGTGACGAGCAGTCCAAAGCGTAATGTTAGTATCACAGATCCGAGAGTCCGTGACGATTGTGAATCGAAACCGGAGATAGTAATCTTGTCACGAGCGAGGTGTTGCACGCTCATGCAGATTTCCTTCAACACCCGAACATTAAGGAGATTGACGGAGGATCCATTATCCACCAGAATCTTTCCTATCTTGATATCATGGCAGTATCCGGAGATATATAGGGGACGGTTGTGGTCGCACGTCCCGAGAAGGAGGTCTTCATCACCGAAAGTGATGTCGGCCGTATGCACTTCCTCAAGTTCATCTTTCATCTTTTCAGTGGCGAGGAAGGCTTGGAATTGCTCAGGTTCTTGTAACGCCTTAATTAGTGAGTCTCGCGCTTCTTTTGATAATAGGAGGGCATCGAGAATGCTAAGCTGAGAAGGTAGCTTCCTTAGGTGCGCGAGGATGTTATAGTCCACCTTACCCTTCCTAGGAGGGTCTTTGGCAGCCAGCTCTCTCATGACTTGGTCATCTAAAGTGATATCTTCAGTGACCTTTTCCTTTCCCTTATCCTTTTTACTTACGGGCCCGAGATTCTTTTCTGGGAGTGTGCGATTGCGCAGCTGAATGTTCTCGCAGATCTCCGATTTCTCCTCTTTCCCTGAAGCGGATTCTTTAAAGAGAGGGCCCAGAGCCATTTCTTCATCAGAGTCGCTCCCAAAGGTGAGAACTTGTGACCCCCTGGCGTTTACCATGTAACAGTTGCCAGTAGTTCTGTCATGCCCATCGATAGTACTTCTTCGCTCCCGACGGCCCTTGCGTTTCATACGCTTAACATGTTGCCGACGAGCAACATATCCTTGCCACCATATCTTAAAGGCGTCGCACTCCTCCGTGGGGTGTGATATTTTCTGGTGATATGCGCAATAATCAGGGTGCCTTTCCACCCCATCGTGTGTGTTTCCTTCCGAGGGTGGTAGCTTCATCCCCATTGACATGGCTTTGGCAAACCTTTTTCTCGTCTTGAATATCTTCTTGTCTACTTCGGATACCTTTCGCTCCGGTAGTTCAACTCTTTCGTTCAGTTGCCCGCATTTGGCTCCTTTTGGTGATGTTGCCATCTCACGCTCCTGGTCCGCTTTACATTTTAGACAAATCTCGTCTAGAAAAGCGTCGATCATTTCGTCTGTTGGCCATGGACGCTCTGGTACAGGCTCTGCCTCCAGCTTCTTAGTGCCAGGAGTTTTCCCATCATCGGTAAACGAGTGGGAGATTACGTTACAACTCGCCACATATCCTTCAGATTCATCCGACGAGCTCTCTCCATCATCTTCCTCTTGAAAGATGTGGTTGAGGAACTCTTGCAGTGTGACAGGAGTTCGCGCCTTTTGATTGTATTCTTCCAGCGCGTCGATTTGCTTCTGCAAGTTCGTGTGCTCGTTTCCAAGCTTCACGGGCTTCTTGGATTTCTTCTTCTTTTTCTTCAAAGATTTTGACGATTGGGCGTGAGTATTTGGGCTCTTATCGCGAGTCTTTGTAGTTGGGCGGCGCCTTAGCATCCCTTCGATAATTTGAGGTTCAAGAGGGTCCTTCCATTCGATCGCAGGGCACGCATGAAGGTCTCTCAGCATTCTTTTGGTTTTAGTTGATAGCACGACCTCCCATGGAGCTTCTTCAATAAAGGAGCAGGTTGCCCCCGGTGTATCTGCTTTCTTAGGAGTATGCGGTTGTGGTGGGTTCACCTTCCACTTTTCGGACAGTACAAACTTCCCCTGGAGATACTGGTCTTCAATCCATCCTTTGAAGACGAAGCAATCTTCAATCGGATGGACTACCGTTTGATGGTAAGGGCAATAGTTAGGGTTATTCACCTCGGTGGGTTGCGGCGGTCGCCTTGGATTTGGTGGGTTTATAAGTCTGTTGCGTATTGCCAGCTCGAATAACCGTTTCGTCTTGTCCCGTGGGAACGAGTAGGGACGTTTCATCTTTTCATTATAATACCGGCATCTTTCTTCCAGTTGATCTGCCGGTTTCGGGGCGTTAGGTTGCTGTTGGGCATTTGCGACAAAGGTTGGCCTTCCTTTACCCTTGTCATTCCGAGGTTCCGACTTCGGGGGAGGTGGTCTATGACCCATCTGGTCCATCTGAGCTAACTTGTCGATTAAAGCCTGGAATGTGGTTGGCTTAAAGAACATCATAAACTGGGAGATAGTTGCGTGAGGGTCTATGGTTCCTACGAACATGCCCACTGCGGGTGCCTCCTCAATGCGTTGTTCACATCTCGACCACAAGTTCCGCCAGCGTATAGCATACTGGACCCAGGTTTCGCCTGGTTTTACCCTGGCGTTAATCAGTGCAGTTATTGGAGTGCGTTCGCTGGCACTTGCGAATCGCTGAGTGAACAACAACTCCATTTCAGCGAACGTTTTGATAGAATCGTTCGGGAGTTCTGAATACCATTCGAACGCAGTTTCTGATAGGCTGCCCACGAACTGGCGGAGCAACAGTTTATCATCACCGCCGGTGTTACCGCAGAGGGCCCGGAACTGGGCGACATGTGGATGGGGGTTGCCGGTCCCCTTGTACATGTGGAATTTTGGTATCGTATAGCCTGGCGGGTATTTGATCTGGTCGTACCAGCTCGGATACGGCCGCCCCATTTTCACGACTTGACCAGCTGCTTCAGTCGCGTGATGAACCCGGATTTGCTGGGCTATGTAGTCAACCAAGTCAGCCTTAGAGATTGCCTCCTCCTTGGACGTTGAGAGGGCTGGTGGTGGATTTGACGTTTCTCCTCGGTCGTCTTCAAGAACGATTGGGGGATCCTCGGCGGGTAAGTCCTGCTGGATCATCATTCCTATCATATCTTGGAAGAGAAGGCCCATACGTTGTATGTTGGCCGCCTGTTCAGCAGCCTCTTTGTCCTTTTTCTCCAGTATCCCGCGAAGGAATTCAGTGTCGGTTTCTTCCTCCTGGCGCGCATCTGAGGACGTTTCTGGGTTTTCTTTTGGCCCGGTAAGTGCGGCCATAGCATTCATCATTTCCTGAAGCTTTTGTTGCTGCTCCTGGGCTTTCGTCACGGATCGGGTTAGCGGTCGGTGGCCCGTAGAAGTGCGGCTTTCCTCCTTTCCAGAGGCCATGTAGACAGTGTGCACCACCATGCCCCCAGACTTAGGGCGTCTGGGCTAAGTGCTTTTAGCCTTCGTTGCATGCTGGGGGGTCTTCTCTGGCCTCCTCCTTTAATGAGCCAGTTGATCAACAGCCTTTTGGGGTTTAGCCTGGTGACCAGCTTCCGGTTGGATTTTCAGCTTCTTGTGCTGGCGGGAGAAGTTTGGATCGATGATCGAGTCTCGGGCCTGCCGCCAAACTTTATAGATTTTGGAAGACAGCCGTTGAGGAGATCGGGGCTGTTCGGGTTTTATTTCCACAACCTTTTCTAATGGGGGAGGAGACCTCTTCAGCACTGCAGTAGCAGAATTCCTTCGCACCTTATTTAGCATTTCGAAGCTGTTCCCAGTTGGAACAGCAGCATTAACTTCTGCCACCGAGGCCGATGGAGTCAACCCGGAGGGGGAGTTGCCCCCAGCCTTCCTTACTCGGCGCCAATGGCGACGTCGAGCGTGTCGAGCGGACGGCGTAGGGTCAGCGGTAAGAATGGCTTCGTCTTGCCCCCTGTCTGGGTGGGGGGTCGCTGTTGGTATTAGCCTGTCAAAAACCGATGTCCTTTGGGCAGCAGGAGCGGGAGCTGAAGCCGTCAATCTTGTAAAGACCGACCTTTTGGCCGGAGAAGCTGCCTTGACGACTTCGGGGGCAGGAGCGGCCACCTTCTTAGAAGCATCCTTCTCTGAGATTGTAGGCCCCATGATGAGTTCACTGGATTTCTGGCCCAATCTAGAGAAGACCGAGGCGTTGACGTTGGGCGACTCTTTGAGAGGAGCCGCGACAGGGGTAAGACGATCAAAGACCGACTTCTTGAGAGCTTCCGTTGTCAGCACTGGAGCGGTGAAGTTTGTCGGCGGGAGCATGGTCCCAAAGAACAATCCTGTGGTGGCGTGAGTGACCTGTTCCACGGGCATTGTGAATAGCGAAGCAGCTTGGGGTCCGTAGGCTATACCTCCTGGCGAGGCAGAGCGTTGGTTGCAATTGCAGTCTGAGCGGTTGGAGAATTTCACGGAAGTAGAAGCCATCGATCCTTTGCTTTCAACAATAAGCGAGACGCCAATTCTTAGTATCTTAAAACCCAAGGGCAACCAATAGCGAACCGCGATTGGTTCGCGAGTCACGACACAGGAAGTGTGGAGTGGAAAGAGGAAAAGGTCCCACCGGGCGTGCCAGAATCTGTTCCCCTCCGAATGGCGGCGCGACATGACGACTTGCCTGAGATTCGGGGCAGATACTAATTGGTGCTATCCGTCCACCTCTCCGAAGATACCAAGTTGATTTATGGTACCGTGTATCGAAGGTTTAGACGGATGCGTCCGATGTAGCAGACTTCGTCAGATTCCCCCTCGTTTGAGGGGTTTTTTTATTGTGGGGACGCTCTTCCCTGCAGGCGCAAGCCCCTGCAGTTAATTACGCTACAGCATTGCGGTAACAACTTTCTCCTTCTCCAGATGGTCACTTCGTGTCGTGGGTGTTTGTTTTGTGTTTTGTTGCCCGTGGATTGTTTACGGAGACTGAGTTATGTTGTCGCCCGTAGGGCGTGGACTAGTCCAAATCCGTATTATCTTAGATTTGGGTTTGGGGGTTTGGTTTGAGGATACGTCAGCCATACTTGAGGCTAATATCAACTCAAACGTTTGTTAAGGATACGTTAGTCTATCTTTGAGACTAACATCAACTTAACGGGATCGTTTAGATCCGACAAAAGAGCATTTGGGCTCTAATGTTCCAGTTTAGGGACATAGTGGTCCATCATATGTAAGACCGTCGGGACCCGTCACCTCTCTGACGACGTTGAAGGATTACAACGACGGATGTCGGAGGAGTTCAGAGATGTACCCTCGAGCCAGAGTTAATTGGGGGGATTCATAGTCCAGTCTGTTTGAAGGTTTAAGCATACGTTAGCCATCTTTGAGGCTAAGATCAACTTAAACGGGACCGTTTAGATCCGACAAAAGAGCATACGGGGCTCTATTGTTCTAGTTTAAGGACATTGCGGTCCATGGGTAGTTTAAGGACGTTGCGGTCCATGGGTAGTTTAAGGACATTGCGGTCCATTGTTAGTTTTAAGACATCTCGGTCAAGGTTAAGGACGTCGCAGTCCATGGGTTTAAGGACCCCACAGTCCATTGCTAGTTTTAAGACATCTCGGTCAAGGTTAAGGACGTCGTAGTCCATGGGTTTAAGGACCCCACAGTCCGGTATGTGCTCTGGATGCTTCACACGGGTTCACTGCCGTGCTCTGCGAGGACCAGGCTCCGCTCTGGACGTTTTCCACGGGGTCAAAGAGTGACATTATCCGCGTTCCACGTAACCAGGAATTTTGCATTAAACACGGGTTTAAGGACCCCGCAGTCCATATCAATGTGTGGTCGTCGGGACCCGTCACCTCTTTGAAGACATTGAGGGATTACAATGCCAAGTATCAAAGGAGTGAAGAGATGTACCCTAGAACCGGAATGGCTTAAATAGTCTTTGACCCAATTTGGGATCAAGACCGATTAATTATGTTATGAGCCCATTGGCCCAGTTAATCACAAATTGAAGACTTATGGCCATCTTGGGCTAAGTCCAATCAGGAGAGGCTTTGCCTCCATCCATTTAGCCAATAGGGCCAAAGCCTAGTGTTAAACACTACAGAGCAATCAGTGTTGAACACTGGGAATGAGGTTGACGAGTTAGTGTTTAACACTAAAAGATAATCGGTGTTAAACACCAGCAACAAGGCTTTTCAAATTAGTGTTAAACACTAAAACAGATCAGTGTTGAACACTGCAAATAAAGCTTTTTGATTAGTGTTGAACACTAAGGCCCAACAGTGTTTTAACACTGGGTTCGAGAGTTTCAATTTAGTGTTAAACACTAAGGCAAGAGGGGTCACGTGGCAGCACGTGAGAGCGCCCTCCCTTCATTTATTCTGCTGAGATTATCGCGTCTTTCAGAGCATCACGTGCCATCACGTGATGGGCATTCAAATGCCTGTGTATTAAAGCTTCTGTCAAGGGTCACGTGGGTCACGTGGGGTGCTGCCTCAAAGGGGTTTTCTGTAGATCTCCTGGGGGGGTCACGTGGTGACACGTGACCCTGCCTCTATGTATATTGTTTGGAGGATCTGTTAATCTTTTCCAGGAATTAAATTCCTCGTAGGGTTAAACCCTAACAGTAATTTCAGAGAAATTAAATTCCTACTTCCTCTTAAAGGTTTATATTCTGAATAGAGTTGAACTCTGAATTTTCTGTAGGAATTAAATTCCCCATACATGTGAAGAACCAAATAGGGTTAAACCCTAATCAAAGCTTTTAAGGAATTAAATTCCCACACTCTTGTTAAATTATGATCAAGGGAATTAAATCCCCGCTGTTCCAACAGAACTAGGTTCTTAATTAGGGTTAAACCATGTTTCTTTTTGTTCTGAAGGAATTAAATTCCCATAACACAGGGTCAAGCCCTAGTTTTATTTCAAAGGAATTAAATTCCTATAGTTCTGTGAGAATTAAATTCTCGTGCTTCCATTCCCTCTCTATGTTTTGGATCTGCATGGCAGGATCTCGATCCATTGATAATTAAATTCTCAACCTCAAGGGGAGATGTGCACTTTGCAGATCCTCTATCAAAGAGAGAAGAAATATGTTCTTCTGTTTTATATATCAGAGTTAAACTCTGTTGAGAATTAAATTCTCTTTTCCTTCAAGGAGCCTTCCCTTTCTTACCAAGGGTTTTCTTTTGCAGAAGATCCAAGTTCCTCGAAGTATCAAGGCTCTCTCTCCCTTTCTTCCCTCTGCGTGTATCTCTTTTTTTTTGTGTCTCTTGGCTCCTATTTATAGGAGAAGCAGCCGAGTCAATTAGTTTTTTTACGAATCTTCATTGAGAGATTTGATTTGTTTCCATCATTCGTTCTGGACCTTTGGATTATTAGGTGAATTTTATTCACCATTGGATTTCAAGTCCCGGGATTCTCCTTTGTTGTTTCGGTTAGATTTAAAGGGGAAATCTTTCCAAACCCGAGATTTTCCCATAGATAGATGATATTTCATCACCTCTGAATCTTTAATTCGATTGGTTCCAGGTAGTCGCTTTCCTTTGGAAAGATTTGAATCTCTTTCAGAATTTAATTCTGTTGACAAAATGGGCTTTGAAAGCCGGTCACGTGTGACCACGTGACCCATGGTCACGTGTGGTCATGTGACCCCCTTTGGAATGAGCCTTCTTCTTTCTTTTTGCGCTGTCTTCTAGCTGTTGCTTAACCGTCACGTGCCATCACGTGACCCCTGGTCACGTGTGAGCACGTGACCCTGGTCTGGACTCTTTTTCCTTGACTTGATCAGGGAACCGATGTGCCTTTGAATCCGCTTTAAAATGTCACGTGCCAACACGTGACCCTGGTCACGTGGGAGCACGTGACCCTTTCTTAAGCCCTTTTTCTTTGATGTAGTCAGGAAGCTGAACTTGCTTTGCCGGTACTTTTGGGTGTCACGTGCCAACACATGACTGCTGGTCACGTGTAAGCACGTGACCCTCTTCTCAAGCTTTTTCCATAAGCTTTCCTGATTTTAAATCAGGAAACACTCCCACTTGCACTCAAGGCTAATTATTGCGATGTCGCATACTCACAGCCCGTGTGATACCGAACACCCAACTCCTCTACTAGTCAGTCTCACAAAGCCTGTTTGCGAAACTCTTGCGATCGAGGAATAGCCTCAGTGAGTGGATCCGCCTGGATGTTTCTTCTATGTCTCTCTATATCTCAAGTTCGCGGAGAAAGCCATCTCCCGAAATGAGCAATACCTGTCTTAGAATGTCTGGATGTCTGATGGGACCTAGTTCATAAATGAACTCCAAATCCAAACTTCTTCGACTGTATCGTCAACTGAACTTAATCAGTATCCTGCACCATGCCACCCTCAGTATTGCCTTGGACCACCTGTCCAAAACACTGCCCCTCGTCAGAAGGAAAAACTATAACTCTGACAACCTCCATGTCGTCCGGGTCACCTTGGAAGCCTGGAATGATAACTGTCTCCCAAAGAGGCTATCGTTATCATATCCCTAGAACATGCACTTATGTTATAAAACTGCTTCCGATTGTTTCTCCAGGATTGGATCAATATCAACTTATTGCATCTTGTGCAAGAATAACATCTGGTATGGTACTTGACACCTCATGATTGACTTAATTGCCTAAGCAAGTGATCTGCCAATCATGCACATCCCTCTCCCCTTCAGTCTGTAAGACACCTTTAGAGAGGGTGACTCCATCACCTGCAGGTACACTACCGTGCCGGGAGTCGTCCATTCTAAATACTCTTAGAATGTTGTCAAAGTACCCTGATTGGGAAACCACCCAAATCTAGATCTAAAACCATAGATGTAGTAACCAGTATGTCTGATATAATGTCCAAGTCCCATGTGGAGAAACCACTGTGTGACGACCATAGTATAACCGATCGTAGTATAGGAGTTTCTTTTCCTACTCTGTGTATGTCATCCAAATACCAGGATATCACACCTTACTACCTTCTCAACAGATCCATCCCCTATTCTGATGACGTCAAACCTATGACTGTCACATCATAAATAGATGATCTATCTCCGCTATATCTGCTTTAGTCTATAAATAGACATAAGCCTGATGTCCACCAATGCTTCCGCTGCTCCCACTGACTACGACAACCCTCTGGCAGAGTCATATAGACGTGCACTTCTAAAGCTAGTTTAGAACGACGCTATACTCATCCTCCCACCGGGTCTCGCAGCCTGGAACAACAGCAATGGCAAGTGTGGGTAAACAAGAACTTCCCTGTCACCGTCCTTGAGGCTACCGGAGTACCTCTCGGGTGCCTGAAGTTACCCACCGTATCTGCGGAGTGGCCAATGGAATGTCAAATCAGATTGAATCTTTAGGTTCCTTATCAAATCTTCAGTAATCGTTTGCGGTTCTGGAATCACTTCCAGTTCTACCATACTCCCACTACTGTTTTTGAAAAAAATCCATTTTTAATAAAACTGTGGCGAGTCTAGAACAATATTTCTATTGATCTGCCAGATGGTAGAAAATCAACCCTCGTCATAGCCTGGGTCAACCCACAAACAGCCATTACAGAAACGTGCCTTGAGTTGTCCAGTGTCTGGTTTTAATCATAAGCCGGACAACTCCCCATACCTTAACATCGTTAAGATATGAACTGTTCTATATCCAATATAGAACCAGAGGCACTGATTTAATTTAACCAGATTCAAATCATGCAGCTGTCTCCAGTGCATGTCAACTAAATGGAAAAAGGCTGATCAGCGTTACTCAACTTAGGAATGCTTCCAATTATAAGTAACCTGAAAGAGAAGCAATTTCTCTTTATCATTAATATCAACTGAATACCATACACAAGTATCTACATCTTCGATCACTTTGAAGAATCCCGATACTTGCTATACCTGGTTCTCTACTCTATTCAAATACCTATAACTCCTCAAAACTTAGACCCTGTGTTTCTACGAAACACATGTCTAAGAAATAGGGAAGTTAAAAGTAAACAGAATATAGTATGAGGACCAACCCCTTTGTCCTAATGGACACTGGACAACATACAATACTCTGTATAAGTCCGCTGAGTCTAACAACTCTTTCACTGTGTGTCGTAGGTTGAAAACTGTACTTATGGTTAAGAAGAATTACACCGCTGTTTAATGCTCCTTACCTAACCATCCACTGATATAGGTAAATGTCATCGACATAATATCAAAAGGTATATCTCACTCTATGAAAATAAACGTACAGATATATCAATTTGAAATTGGTGCACAACAGCGGATATTCAAAACCAAATATTTTCCGACCGGCAAACAGCCCAGGTGATCTCCTCAAATATCACCGATTACAACGAATCCCGATAAAATAAGGATAATCACCTAATTTCCAATAACTTACTCCCACTCATCATCTGTAAAACCATACAGATGTGAGAATCATACCTGGTAAATACATACCCTGGAGCAAGTGTTAATTGGGAAATCAGTTTTCTTTTAACAGTACACAGTGAAACTGAAACATTGAAATGTTTCGATGGGGTATCCTGGTATTCCTAGTAATGCCTCTTCCATTATCCAGATTCACAACTATAACCGTATAATTCTTTGCCACCTCTCCAAATCCCTTTATATGTCTTTAGTCATTACCTTCTGCACACCCCTTTAGGCCAATTGGTTTTCTTCCTTCCCTACCGTTCGGCACCAGCCTATGGTTTGGAAGAAGACTATCCAATAAGCATAATGGGTGTACTGTCCTAGTCCTAGGAGCACTCGCAATGCGAGAGAAGGTGAAGATAAAAGACAACCGAATAAACCTTATTCCTATTTCTCCTGAACCAGAATCCATCCCCGAACTGGAACAAGTTCCTTTCGAGTTCGTATATAACCATACGATGGAGTATCCAAATAAACTGTGGATCTTCGTAGTGATACGGAGTGTCCTGGGGAAATACAAAGGTGATTTAGGATTGGCGAAGGAATACTTGGTTTGGTCGTGAACAGCAGTCGCAATTTACTTTGCCCTCTTACTAATCCCTTGCTTTGTCTTAATCTTAATACCTTCTGCACACCGTTTAGGCTAATTGGTTTTCTTCATTCCCTACCGGTCAGCACCAGCCTAAGGTTTGGAAGAAGACTATCCAATTTGCATAATAGGTGTACTATCTCCTAAACCAAGGAGTACTCACAACTTGAGAGAAGGTAAAAGGGAAAAGACAACTGAATAATCCTATCCGTTTTCTCCAGAACCGGAAACCATCCTCGAATTCCTTCGAGTTCGTATCTAACCATACGATGGTTTTGTCCAATGGAAGTGGACGTTCGTAGTAATACGGGGTGTCCTGGAGAAAAGGGTAAAAGTAGGAGTGGCAATGAGGTCTGCAACTCTAACAATCCAAAAGCCAGTGTAAAGAAGGTTCGGTTAACTTGGTCTCTGAGTCATAGTCTTAGGGTCGAGCCAATGGTCGCTGCCAAAGAGAGAGAGAAAAGAAACACTCAGCGTGCACTCTAACCTAGATCAGAATGGTTACCAATTTATCTAATCAGGAAACCTCCCACTGTACCTCAAATTCTCCTCCAAACCTAAAAGAAGAATTAATCGGGGATACCCGAGGAGTAAACTAACTCATCAGTGGGAATCGGGATCCAACTCTCATCGCATGATAAAGTGACGGAATCCGCTCACGTTATCACACTCCAGAAGGTATGCGCATATCTGGCAAGTTTCAGTTCTTTGGAAACTCCCGATGTGATTTTTACCCCATGCTCTTATGACCTTGACTTTGGCCAACATATCATAAGTCACATGTCAAGTTCTACCCGTCATTCTCTAGGTTAATTTGAACCCACCCGTACCTACCCTTGACTTTGGCCAAAATGGCAGTACGGCTGTCCCAAACCAACGCATCTATCTATGCTGCATATGAATACCCAACAGCTACCAAACACTGTGCCTTGACTTTGGCCAACATACACAGCTTGAATACTATTGACTATCCATATGAAATGACGGAGGGCTACGAATAGTTTCTGGCGAAAACCTTTAACGTAATGAACTTGATATCGTTGAAGGAACGGATAGCTTTTTAGAAAATATAGTGACGAAAACCTTTACTAAAGAGGTCACTCCCGGTGAAGGGATCTCGGCTCTTTCCCCGTAGAATGAGGTGCAGGATATTCCAACTGAATACCACGATGCAAAGCAAAAGTAATCGGCTATAGTGAAGTTAATGCCCTGACGCAAACTTCTGTCCAAGGGGTCACTCCCGGTGAAGGGATCTCGGCCCTTGCCTCGTCAACTGAGGAGCAGGATATTCCAAATGAATACCACGATGCAAAACAAAAGTGAACGTCCTTGCAATAACAGCTTTTTGAAAAGTGTTCCAACAACATCAGATTAGGTTTGTTTTAACTTGCATTGATCCGAATCAACGCAGTCCCATCAATTGATCACACCACAAAGAACGAAAATATACTGATGTACGTATATGCCATCCGCATTCGCCACTGGGTCCCGTCATTACCCGTTAGGTTAGCTAACTAACGACAGAGCGGGGAATGGACTAGCGCGGATGTAAAACATATACAACATCTACTAATATATATACCAATATATTATATTCGCTCAAGGCGTGATAAAATGCAACATCACAGAAATGTACAGCATCACAGAACAATACAGATATCTGGGATCCCCGGGTTTCACAGAGCCACTACTGAAACCCGACGTTCCTCTGGTCGTGTGGATAGCCTGTGCAATGAAATCCTAGACCCCTACGGGCGCGGCAAGTTACCCGCCAAAACCTGAAGCGAGGCAGCCCCCTTCAGCACCGTGAATGGACCACCCAGCACTTCACGGAATCCGGTAACTTGGGCACCCCTCCTGGGTCAACCTGTACCCCCTACGAGTGCGGCGAATAGCCCGCCAATTCTAGAGTGAAGCCCCCTCCGTCCCAATGCCATGAGATGCGGGCTTGTTGCCCTCCAGAACCCGGCTATCCGTGCACCCCTCCGCGGGGTAATCCTAGTACAGAAAGTAAAATATACATACAACGGGTACATCGACCGTAACCTGGCCGTGCCCCAAAAGAATAATACAAACAGGCAGTGACGGCAGTCCACATGTCGGACGCTCGCCCCGCAATATCAAATGTACATAATATAACAAAACTGTACTAGCATTGCATCAGGCTATCCCCCACGAACGATCCGCAACATCACAGCAAAATCACAAAACATCAACGTGAAAGTCACGTTCGCAAATCCGTCTAACCGGGCTATAGCAGTTAGACTGGATTTACCGATCAAGTGACATTCACGGTCGCAGATATAATGTAAATACTGTGAAATAATGTGTTTAAAATATCCGATCGATCAAATTTTAACAAGTGGGCCCCCAAGCAATACTGTAGCAGATCAAGAAATTCTGGGCCCAATGTTATTATTCCAAAACCCCTAAAATCAGCCCAGAAGCCCACTGGAAAATTTCAACCCATTGATCCCTCAAACCTGCGGCGGAACCGCGGCAACAAGGGGGGTTTTGCCGCGGTTCCGCGCTCTACCTGAGAGATCAATGTCTCGAATTTTCCCAGAACTCTTAGAACTTCTTGTACATCAGTTTTCTACAACCTGAAAAATTTTTGGACTTCAAAAAATTTCGACAGAAAACTGATGAGAGGAAAATGTGTTTTTTTTGGGAATTTTGGTCGATCGGAAATGCAAACACATCAAACAAAGCTAGACGAAGTTAATGGCGAGTCTCTGATACCACTGTAAGTGCACGGCGGCGCCCCGGCCGTCAATCCGACGGCCAAATGCGGAAGCGGTGATAAACTTTAATTTTACGAACTTTGCAAACCGGCACCACCGCGCACTAAACACCCGGATCGGACCATTAAACTAGTTCTAGCTAACTACAAGATGGGAAGAGATATACCGAGTGATCTGAGTCCTCCGGTCTTCTCGTCGTCGTCCCGATCTCTAGCGGAATGTCCGGTCTCCATCTCCTCGCCGGAAGGGCACCACGTCGCCTGCATCTTTTACGGGCTCCCACCTCAATACCGAGGCAACTCGGGCACGAAGTTGGCTGGCCGACGCGTCCAAGATTTGCTGTAGAAAGTGTAGTGTAGAGGCTATGTCTCATTTGGGGTTTTGTTGCCATTTGAAGATGATGGAGGAAACAAGATACGGAAAAATGGTGCTTGCATTTTTCCTAGCATGAAATGAGATCAAGAAAAATCCCACAAGCTCAAAATGAAACTCTCTCATATATTTCTCACAAGTGTAGCCCTCTCTCTTAAAAAGTGAGAATGGGGGAGGAATGATATATCAAACATAACAAGAAGGGAGGTGAGTGTAGGAAAAGGTGGAGGGTGACCCCTCCCTTCAAGGTAAACCTCAAATCAAACCCTTAATCAACCCATATCCTATCAAATCTCATTAATGCAAAAACCATCATGAAAAAGCTAAGATGCTTATCCTATCATAATGAATACATTTGCAAGAAACCCCCTCCACAAATGTTATCTGCACAATTGCAAATAACCCCCTCCATCGGAAAAGTCCGGCCGGGAAAGAACAAAGGAAAACCAGCCGGAACGGAATGCAAAATGGCAACTCCAGAAAACTGGTCCCGTAATAAATTACAGGAAAACCCCGATACTGTGCATACACACCCGCATCTGTATTCCGACCGGATACAAATCCAATGAGACAAAATCTACACTGTACTATACTAGGATCCGGCTTAAACCAAAGCCGGCTAGTAAAATCCGTTCGATCCTGATCCGTGCAATACCGCACGTATCTGATCGAACCGTGCCATATAACTATACGGCCTCTAGTACTAACCGTCCGATCCTGATCCGTGCAATACCGCACGTATCTGATCGGACCCTGCCATATCTCCATACGGCCTCTACAGCGTTTCGTCCGAAAGCTGAGTAACTTAATGTGTGGTGGACTCTAAAGACTCGTCAATACTATGGCTGTGGATTTAACCACTAGCACGTCAGAGGTATAAGCAAATACGTAACGGGCCACCAGCTATTGACCAAAAGGGACGTCGATGAGCGAACTCATCCTGACACCCTACTGAGCCTGTCAGTGACAATATCCGTACATATCTGATCCGTTCGTCTATGAGTATCACATGGCGGGCCTAGGGGGTTGGTAAAAGTCAGACCCCCAAAAGCGGTACAAGTCGTGTCGGAGTGTAGCCCAGAACACCCTGAGATACTACTGGAATACCTACCAGTAAATCTCCTGCCTTGGCCAAGGACTTCGTGTAATGGCTCTCCTAGACACAGCGCGACCTCACCCCCAATACCGGGAGAGACGAACCCCTGCAGATCCGCTCACTGCCTCCATGTGGCTCGGGACTGTACCCAATTAAAACCTATTTGCACGACTCCTTTGAGCCGTGGTAGGGTAGTAATCAAAGCACAGTGGGAACTCACACGAGACAAATGACGATCTCAGGTCAATGAACTAACCTGTACACATGTCACCAGGGAACTGCTATCTGACATCTGGTATAATCCCAACTAGCAGGTTCCCGGTGAGTCATGTCCGGTGTACTCATAACCCAATGAGCACCTGTATACATCTTAGGTGAACCAACTGACACCAGTGGCTTGTGAGACCAGCCACCGCCCCTCGTCGGGGTCTCGACTGTATGCACTAGTCTACTCTGGAGAAACGATGCCCTGTCTCGAATCTCCCACGACTAGGGACCTTTTATGGATGTGCTTATAGACCCCAGCTCCCACTTATATGATCGCCCTCATACTGCTGGTGGTCAAGCAAGAATCCTAGGGGCTCTACCAACGTGTAATAGCGACTTGTCAGGTCACCTAAAGCAGTACACGATGATAAAGATAAACCAGATAGCATACTATCATCTCGAGTAAGACTGTCATACCGGGATAGGTCCTCCCTCAATCATTGCAATCACGTGCCTGTGATCCAATAATTGACTCTGAGGGCACTATCTCCAACATGGACAACATAGAATACTTTGTATAAGTCCCTTGAGATGAATAATTCATACCCTACGCGTCGTAGGTTGAAAACTGTACCCATGCGATTTCCTCAAATATCACAAATTACAATTTAATTCCGATATAATGAGGATGATCACCTAATTCCCAATAACTTACTCACACTCATCATCTGTAAAACCATACAGATTTGAGAATCATTCCTGGTAAATACATATCCTGGAGCAACGACTGATTGGGAAATCAGTTTTATATCAACAATACACAGTGAAACTGAAACATGAATATGTTTCGAAGGGGTATCCGGGTATCCCTAGTAATGCATCTTCCATTATCCTGATTCATAACTATAACAGTATATTTTCTTTGCCATCTTTCCAAATCCCTTTATTTGTTCTTAGTCGTCACCTTCTGTACACCATCGTTAGGCTTAATGGTTTTCTTCCTTCCTTACCTTTCGGCACCAGCCTATGGTTTAGAAGAAGACTATCCAATAAGCATAATAGGTGTACTCTCCTAATCCTAGGAGTACTCGCAACTTGAGAGAAGGTGATGATAAAAGACAACTGAATAAACCTTTATCCTATTTCTCCTGAACTAGAATCCATCCCCAAAATGGAACAAGCTCCATCGAGTTCGTAAATAACCATACGATGGATTATCCAAATAACTGTGGATCTTCGTAGTGATACGGGGTGTTCTGGAGAAATACAAAGGTGAAATAGGAGTGGCGATGAAATACTTGGTTTGGTCGTGAATAGCAGTCGCAATTTACTTTGCCCTCTATCTGATCCCTTTATTTGTCTTTACCTATTACTTTCTGTACACCATCGTTAGGCTAAATGGTTTTCTTTATTCCATCCCTTTCGGCACCTGCCTATGGTTTGAAAGAAGACAATCCAATAAGCGTAATAGGTGTATTGTTCCCTAATCCTAGGAGCCCTCATAACCTGAAAGAAGGTAAAAGGAAAAGACAACTGAATAGTCCTATTCAATCTCTCTAGAACCAGAATCCATCCTCGAATCTGGAACAAGTTCCTTCGAGTTCGTATATAACCATACGATGGATTTATCTAATGGAAGTGGATGTTCATAGTAATACGAGGTGCTCTGGAGAAATGCAAAGGGTAAAAGATGGAATAGCAGTGATGTAAGCAACTCAGACAATCCAAAGCCAGTGTTTTAAGAAAGTTCAGTTAACATGGTTACCGAGTCATAGTCTTGGGTCGGGTCATGGTCGCAGCCAAAGAGAGAGAGAAAAGAAACACTTTGCGTGCACTCTAACCTAGATCAGAATGGTTATCACATTATCTAATCAGGACACCTCCCACTGTATCCTCAAATTCTCCTCCAAACCTGAAAGAAGAATTAGTCGGGATCACCCGAGGAGTAAACCAACTCATTAGTAGGAATCGGGATCCAACTATCATTGCATGGTAACGTGACGAAATCCACTCATGTTATCACACTCCAGAAGGTATGCGCATGCCTAGCAAGTTTCAGTTTCTCTAGAAACTCCCGATGTGATTTTTACCCCAAGCGGCTCAAGACCTTGACAGAAGTCAACATATCACAAGTCGCAGGTCAAGTTCAACCCGTCATTCTCCTTGATCAAATTAGACCCACCTGCACGTACCCTTGACAGATATCAAAATGACCGTGCGACTGTCCTAAATAATCCCATTTATGCAACAAACAAGCATTACCCAGCTACCAAGCACTGTGCCTTAACAGAGGTCAACATACACAACATGAATACTAAGTAATACCTGTAAGAAATGATGGAGGGCTACGACTGGTTTTTGGCGAAAAACCTTTAGCGTAATGAACTTGATATCGTTGAAGGAACTGCATAGTATTTACAAAATATAGTGGTGAAAACTTTCGCTAAAGAGGTCACTACCGGTGAAGGGATCTCAGCTCTTTCCCTGTAGAATGAATTGCAAGATATTCCAAACTGAATACCATAATGCAAAGCAAAAGTAATCGTCTATAGTGAAGTTATTGCCCTGACGCAAACCTCTATCCAAGGGGTCACTCCCGGTGAAGGGATCTCGGCCCTTGCCTTGTCCAATGAGGTGCTGGATATTCTAAACTGAATACCACTGTGCAAAACAAAAGAGAATGTTCTTGCAATAACAGCTTTTTGAAAATTGTTCCAACAACATCTGTATAGATCTATTTTCTTTGCATTGATCCGAATCAACCCAGTCCCATCAATTAATCACACCAGAAAAGAACGAAAATATGATGTACGTATATGCCATCCGCATTCGTCACTGGGTCCCGTCATCACTCGTTAGGTTACTTAACGACAGAGCAGGGACTGGACTAGCACGGGTGTAAAACATATACAATATCTACTAGTATATATATCAATATATAATAATCGCTCCAGGAGTGATAAATGCAACATCACAGAAAAGTAATAAGCATCACAGAACAATACAGATAATCTGGGATCCCTGGGTTTCATAGAGCCAAAAATGAAACCAGACGTTCCCCTGGTCGTGTGGATAGCCTGTGCAATGAAAACCTGGACCCCTACGAGTGCGGCAAGTTACCTGCCAAAACCAGAAGCGTGTCAGCCCCCTTCAGCATCGTGAATGGACCACCCAACACTTCACGGAATCTGGTAACTTGAGCACCCCTCCTTGGTCCAACCTATACCCCTACGAGTGCGGCGAATAGCCCGCCAATCCTAGAGTGAGGTCCCCTCCCTCTCAAAGTCATGAGATGCGGACCTGTTGCCCTCCAGAAGCCGGCTATCCGTGCACTCCACCGTGGGGTAATCCTAGTACAGAAAAGAAAATATATACAACGGGTACATCGAATTCAACCCGGTCGTGCCCCAAAAGAATAATAAACAAACAGGCAGTGACGGCAGTCCACTTGTCGGACGCTCGCTCCGCAATATCAAATGTACAAATATATCCAAACTGTACTACCATTGCACGCAAGCTATCCACCCCGACAAATCCGCAACATCACAGAACAACACAGAACATCAACGCGAATGTCACGTTCGCAAACCCATCTAAAAGGACTATAGCAATTAGACAAGATTTACCGATCGAATGACATTCAGGGTCGTAGATATAAAGAAAGCACTGTGAACTAACTTATTTAAAATTTTCGATCAACAAAATTTCCCGAAGTGGGACCCAAGTACAAATCCAGCACTCAAAATAATCTGGGCCAAAACTAAAAATTCCAGAAACCCCAATTCCATGTTAAAGACTCAAAGAAAAAGTTTAATGCACTGAATCGCCAACACTGCGGCGGAACCGCGGCCAAAACGTGGATACGGCCACGGTTCCGCGGCGCTACAGAGGGATCATGCTACAAAATTTTTACAGCGGTCTTAGAAAAGCCTGCTTGATTTTCTGAAACACTCAAAATAATTTTTCGACGACAAAAAATTTCGATAGAAACTTTGAACTTGGAATTGCAGTTTTGGAAATTTCGTCCGATCGATATTTTAAACAACTTAGAACAAGCTAGTTAACGGTTAATAATTTGGCTCTGATACCATGTTGGGCTGCGGCAGCGCCCCGGCCGTCTATCCGAGACCAAATGCGGAACAAAAACTTTTTACAAACAGGCGCTAACCGCATCCGAATCCCGGATCGTTCCATTAATAGTAAACTAGTAACTGTAAACGGGGATTTAGAGATTATACCAATCGATCCGTGTCCTTCAGTTTTTAACTTCTGCCCCAAGTATATTGCGGATGCGCCGACGAAGTTGTCACCTCGATCTCGCTCGATCTCCTATCTTCTCCTCGCCGAAAACTGCGCCACATCAACGAATCTTTATACAGGCTCCCGCCTCTGAACCGAGGCAACTCGGACATGAAGTTTGTTAGCCGACGTGTCCAAGGATGATGTAGAATAAGCATAGAATGCTTTGTCTCGAGGGTTAATTGAAGTTGCCTTTTTGGAGTGGAGATGGAGAAATGAGCTTTGGAGATGAACTTCGATTTTTCTTTGCAAATGAAAATGAATCATCTCATCCGCAAAAGAATGGGGCCGCCAAAAAAAAATGGCTCGGCCATTTCCAGTGAGTGGAGAGAAGAGCAAAGCTAACGAAGTGGTGAGCTTGTGATTTTCTTTTGTTGCAATAAAATGATAATGAATCAAATCCCACACTCACACAATAATGTGAGAGGAGGCAGCCCCTGTGCTCGGCCATGAGCAGAAAATGCTCACTGGAAATTTAGATGGGAGGGGGTGAGCACAAGAGAAAAGAGAGGTGAGTATAAGCATAATATCTTCCACCAATATCTAAAGCAATCCCAAGACAATAAATGCAAAACAATAATGCACAAATTGAACCAATCTCAATCAAGACACATCAAGAAGTTGCTGGAAATTTCTGGAGAACCCGCGGCCACAGAAAACCCCCTCCTTTTATAAAATGCTACTTTTGCAAATAAACCCCTCAATGCAAATTTCAGCCAACAAGGAAAGAATAGGAATTTGGCCAAAACAAGAATGCAAACTGGCTACTTTGAAAAGCGATCCGGTAACAAAATTACAGGATAACTCCGCAACTGTATATACATACCCGCATTTGTATTCTGACCGAATACAAATGTATCGAGACAAAATCTGCAGAGTATAATATTAGGATCCGGCCTAAACCAAAGCCCGCTAGTATTATTCGTCCAAAACATGACATGTGCATAAGTGCAGTGTACGTTCGAACCCTACCATAAAACCATATGGCCTCTACAACGTTTCTCCCGAACTGGGAAACTTTCTGTGGGGGACTCTAAAGATTCGTCAATACTCTGGCAGTGGGTTTAACCATAAGCTGTCAGTGGTACTAGCCTTACGTAACGGTTGCCCATGTACTTAGTGAAAGGGAGTCCGATGAGCGAACTCATCCTGGAACCCTACTGAGCCTATGTGTGACAATATCCGTACAGTCCGGTCCGTTCGTCTATGAGTATCGCATATCGGGCCTAGAGAGCTGGTAAACGTCAGACCCCCAAAAGCGGCATAAGTCGTGTCGGAGTGTAGCTCAAATCACCTGAGATACTACTGGAATACATACCAGTAAATCTCGCTTACCATGGCCATGGATTTTGTGTAATGGCTCTCCTAGACACAACACGATCTCACTCCCAACGTAGGGAGAGACGAATCCCCTGCCGATCCGCTCACTACCTCCATGTTGTTCGGGACTATACCCAACTAGAACCTGTTTGCACGACTCCTTTGAGCCGTGGTAGGGTAATAATCAAAGCGCAGTGGGAACTCACATGAGAAAAATGACGATCTCAGGTCGATAGACTAACCTGTACACATGTCACATGGGAATTGCTATCTGACGACAGGTTTTAATAACCAGCTAGCATATTTCCGGCGAGTCCTGTCCGGTATACTCATAACCCAATGAGCACCTGTATACATCTTAGGTGAACCAACTGACACCAATGGCTTGTGAGACCGGCCATCGCCCCTCGTCGGGGTCTCGACTGTATACACTAGTCTACTCCGGAGTATCGCTGCCTTATCTCGAAACTCCCGCGACTAGGGACCACTTTTAAGGATGTGCTTATAGACTACCCAACTCTCACGTATATGGTCGCCATCATACTGTTGGTAGTCAAGCAAGAATCCTATGGGCTCTATCAACGTGCAATAGTGATATATATAATGTCACTTAAAGCAGTACACGATGATAAACATAAACCAGATAGTATACTATCATCTCGAGTGAGACTGTCCTACCGGTATAGGTCCTCCCTCAATAATTGCAATCACGTGCCTGCTATCCAGTAATTGACTTTGAGGGCACTATATCCAACAGTGTGGCCCAGAACATCCTGAGAAACTACTGGAAACACTACCAGTAAATCTCGCTTGCCCTGGCCAGGGACTTTGTGTAATGGCTCTCCTAGACACAGCGTGATATCAACCCCCAATACCCGGAGAGAGGAATCCTGTCTAACTGTCACTGCCTCTAAGTGCTTCGGGACTGCACCCAACTACTACCTGTTTGCATGACTCAATAGAGCCGTGGTAGGGTAGTAATCTAAGAACAGTGGAAACACACTCGAGGCGAAGTGACAGTTTCAAGTTGTTGGATATAGTGCCCTTAGAGTCAATTATTGGATCACAGGCAGGTGATTGCAATGATTGAGGGAGGACCTATACCGGTAGGACAGTCTTACTCAAGATTATAGTATGCTATCTGGTTTATCTTTATCATCGTGTACTGCTTCAGGTGACCTTACATGTCACTATTGCACGTTGATAGAGCCCTTAGGATTCTTACTTGACGGCCAGCAGTATGATGGCGATCATATACGTGGGAGCTGGGGTCTATAAGCACATTCTTAAAAGGACCCTAGTCGTGGGAGTTTCGAGACTGGGCATCGATACTCCATTAGTAGACTAGTGTATACAGTCGAGACCCCGACGAGGGGCGGTGGCCGGACTCACAAGCCATTGGTGTCAGTTGGATCACCTAAGATGTATACAGGTGCTCATTGGGTTATGAGTACACCGGACAGGACTCGCCGGGAACATGCTAGTTGGTATTATACCTGACGTCAGATAGCAGTTCCCTGGTGACATGTGTATAGGTTAGTTCATCGACCTGTGATCATCATTTGTCTCGTGTGAGTTCCCACTGTACTTTGATTACTACCCTACCACGGCTTGAAGGAGTCGTGCAAACATGTTTTAGTTGGGTACAGTCCCGAGCCACATGGAGGCAGTGAGTGGATCGGCAGGGGTTTCGTCTCTCCCGGTATTGGGGGTGAGATCGTGCTGTGTCTAGGAGAGCCATTAGACAAAGTCCTTGGCCAAGGCAGGAGGTTTACTTATAGGTGTTCTAGTAGTATCTCAGGGTGTTCTGGGCTGCACTCCGACACGACTTGTACCGCTTTTGGGGTCTGACTTTTACCAACCCCTAGGCCCGCCATGCGATGCTCATAGACGAACGGACCGGACTGTACGGATATTGTCAGTGACAGGCTCAGTAGGGTGTCAGGATGAGTTCGCGCATCGACCTCCCTTTTGGTCAATACCTGGTAGCCCGTTACGTACGGCTAATACCTCTGACGTGCTAGTGGTTAAATCCACAGCCAATGTATTGACGAGTCTTTAGAGTCCCCCATAGACAGTTTCTCAAGTTTCGGGCGAAACGTTGTAGAGGCGGTATGATATATGGCAGGGTCCGATCATATACGTGCAGTAATGTATGGATCATGATCGGGCTGATCATACTAGTGGGCTTTGGTTTAAGCCGGATCCTAGTATTAGATTTGTCGGATTACTTTAGTCTCATCGCATTCGCATTCAGTCGGAATGCGGATGCAGGTATGTATAGACAGGTGAGGGGTATCCTTATGATCCGTCACGAGTTTACTTTAGATGTTGCCGGATCTTTTTTTGTTGGACCAAACATTTGGATTAATGTTTGGATGGTGGAGATTGTGTAACATTTAAAAAAAATAAAAATAAAAATAAAAATAAAATATTATTTTTGGGAATTTTTATAATTTAATATTATTTTATTGAATATTTTAATATTCCGGTATTATTAAATACTGATAAATGGGAAAAATTATGGAAAAATTATGGAAAATTCTAAAATAGGGTATTTTATGGAATTATGCCATTTTTAAGTCTTTATGATTAATTATATGCTAATTTAGTGCTAATCGCGATTACCAATCGCTAATCGGTTTTTTAGCAGTTTTGTGCAAAACATGCACATATCTTCTTTTTTTCTACACTTGTGTTTCATTTTACACCATGGTTTTTCATTTGGGTTTACTATTTGAGTGAGAAAGAAATTGGATATAGAAAAAAGGAAAAGAAAAGAGAGGTATGGGCATGTATTTGGTATGGGGGGAGTTTGACCTTGGACCTCTTTCTCTCTCCCTCTCACTTCCCTCGTCTCTCCCTCTCCTTCTTCATTTCCTGCAGCTGCTGCTGCCCCCTCCTTCTCCCCCTCTTCACTTCCTTAAATCACCTCTAAAACAACACCGAAACCCTATCTTCCTTTCACTAAAAAGGTGCACAAGCTCAAGACCAACACATTGGACCAAGAAAGAAAGGATTTTGGCCACTTGGGGCAACTCAAGAATTTTCTTGAGTTGCCAAATGAGGTATATACTGAACCATTAGCTTAGTTTAAGCATTACTTATACCCCTATGCTAGTTTAGAACCGATATTGTTTTATTTGGTGGACTTAAGGAAAAACCTAATTAGGGTTTGAGGGAATTTGGGTTATGATGTGAAGTTGAGCTCAGTAGAGGTTATACAAACACCCTGGTCCATGAATTGAGACCCAAACCTGAGACTTGAAATCCGGAATACGGATTTAGAAACCGATATCAGAAGAAGTGTTAAATCTGTGAAGGTTATATTGAATTTGATATCAACCCGAGACTCTGAAAATTATTTTGGTTGGATAGTGATATGTGCAGGCACCCAGGAAGCTACCACCAAGACCTTAGCCCCTAACTCCCAGTCCCGGCCACAAATTTATTCCAATTGGCCGCAATTTGTGGCCAGACCAGCACCAAATTGTCTCGTTTTTGTTCTAGAGCACCTACATCTCTAGATTAGACCCCTGGCATGTGCAAAATTGTCTAATTTGACCAAGGGAGAAATCTGGAGCATTTTTCCTCAGTTGCTGTTTCGATTCCTGTTTCCGTATTACGTATTTTGAATTCTAGATTTGCGTATTAGTGTTTTGCCTCGAATACTTGGCGTTTGTACGACGGTAACGAGGATTGTTGATGGTTTTGAAAGCGTGGTCCATAGGTTCTAATCTATAGGCCTTAACGTATCGTTTTGGGTTTCTTATGTCGTTTTAGGTTTTGATTTGGTTTTAATGCGCCTTTACGAAACTTTGACGTATAGGTACCCATGAAGACTTCGGGAAGACAAGGAAGCGCATGGCGACGTCGACAAATGAAGACGCAAGGTGAGTAGATTATATCTACGGGGGAAGTCGGGTGGATGGCGTATAGTACCCCCGCAGTCCATAGTTGGTATACCTTATATATATACATTGTATATGATAGTTTATAGTGTGTCGTGGATATTGTGTTAGGTGTACTATGTATAGATTAGGGTTAGAAAAAAACTAGTGTAGTTCATAGTCGCGAACCCTAGAATAGGTTTGCACCCACACGCACAGCCTTGCATATGCATTATACTTACTGTGTTGATGATGATAATGGATGACATTGGAGATGAGTCGATGATATTGGGCATAGTGCCGTGAGATCGGTGATATGATGTGATTCGTATTTGGGATACGACATGTGATTCTTACCGGGCTTTTGGACATGTACTTCATACACGCATTCATACTTATATAGATGGTATCATTTGTGCTAGACTTAGATTTGTACCCAGATCATGAGAGATGATGATAAGGATACCAGATAATTGATGAGCTGATTGTGATATTGACCCGTACCCAGCTATTGGGATGCCGTATGATAATTTACCGTACGAGCTTTATATTGATCATAGATCCGCACTCATGACTTGAGGATTGTCATATGATATACTGTATCATACGCGGTACAATTGAGGCAGGATCAACGACTATTATATATATATATATATATATATATATATATATATATATATATATATATCGACTCAGATTTAGGTGGTTTCCATACCCCTCCCGATTGACTTGATAGTTAGATCCGTAGCTTGCATAGTAGACGTTAGACTAGACCCGAGTCATACCTATTTCAAAAACTAACGCATCGGGAGTATTTTAAAGACAAGAAAAGGGATTCTACGGATAACTTCAAAAGACACATCTTTTCTTAAAAAACACCGTAGCCTTTATTTTACGAAAAACCCCGATTCGTCTTATTTCAAATGGCAAAGCTGCATTATATGCTTATATTGTTGTATATTTCTTTATATCTGCATTATTATTCATTTACCACTTATTCTACCGCTCGCATTGCACTGCATGCTTATATGTTATTGATTCATATTCCTTTGTGCATATGCCTTTACATAGTTGCATGCTCATATTAGTGTTTCACGTTGCATGTATTATAATTCATGAATTTCGCGCTGTGATATGGTTGCATATGATGATTCTGGATTGTTTTACTACTGCGTATATATATCAGTGGTATGGGACGCTGAAATATATACGTATACCCATAGTATATATATATTAGTGGTATGGGACGCTGATATATATATATATATACATCTACTTAATATATCATCATGATGATCTATGCAAATTTACTTATGCATTATGATATGTGAGGGGCCATATGTGGTCGATGTGAGGGGCCTTTATGGTCCATATGAGTGGGGCCTATGTGCTCGTTATGAGGGGCCCTATGTGGTCGATGTGAGGGGCCTTTATGGTCCATATGAGTGGGGCCTATGTGCTCGTTATGAGGGGCCCTATGTGGTCGATGTGAGGGGCCTTTATGGTCCATATGAGTGGGGCCTATGTGCTCGTTATGAGGGGCCTTTATGGTCGATGGCATATTATATCTCCCCTACCCCACATTTTATTTTACATGCATTGCTTCATGTACTTGTAGTACCTGATAGAGTACCTTTCATGACTATTGCATATACACATCACCATTTATTGCTTCATGTATTAGTAGTACCTGATAGAGTACCTTCATGAATGTTGAATACATATCGGATACTTGATATTGAGTTATATATTTTTTGTCGATGCTTGACACTGAATTTCTGAAGATTTCATTCATGATACGTTCTGTTTTCATTTACCGAATACATACCTCATATTTATGATATGTATTACCTGAGGCACTTGCACGAGCACTTAGCACTACATATATGTTTGGATGTTACATTGCCACCTTATAATGTTTCAGACTTATTCTTTTGAGGTTTATATTGTATCTGATCGTATTGACCTAGGATTATATCATGCATTCGATTTCTGCTTGTAGATATTTTCTGTTCTCGAGTTGGCAACTCACCCCCGTTGTGCCACAATTCTTGCAGGTTTTGCCGTACAGGATCCATAGCGGCATTTCTGGCACACTGCTTCCTTTGCGGGTGAATTGCTTTGGTAGGTGGGTTCTTTGCATCAGAACCACCATTATAAATGTATTATTCGTTGTATCTAGAAATTCCATCAACCAAAACTTGTATATTGTTTCAGACTTAGACACTAGTGATGTATTATTTCGACCTTAGAGTCGCGTGTAGTAATATTACGGTTTTCATGCTGATTTGAGTTTCTTTTTGAGTTTTGATTCTCGCCCTTCGGCGTTGTATATTATATTGCTTGTGTGGTTGTGACCGTCGATTGACGAAGAGCTAGCTCCCGCTTGGGGATGCCTTTTATCGTTGCATATATATATTATTCTTGTTGTACCCCGTTTGGGGCCAGTATTTTCAAAGGAAACTCTGCCGAAATTTTTAGAAAAGACTATACATTTTAAAATTCACATTCGGCTTAGTTATTTAAAAATCTTGACTTCAAAACATGTTTTCTACTCTTCTTTAAACTAGTTTTCTTTATTTACTCCTTAAAATGGTTTTAGATTTATGGGCTTTTTGGCTTACTTGGATTAGATGGGGTCTTATACACTTCATATGATTCAAGTGCCAGTCACGGGCTATTTCGGGTCGTGACAATGTTGGTATCAGAGTTCTAGGTTAACCTTGGTTCGAGTTTAAGTTTGACTATGTTGAGCCTAGGGCGTTCATATATATATACGGAACTTAGGCTTGACCCTACGGAACTTAGACTTAGTCGAGGGGGTATTAGACCCGAACTTTCGTCGCGTAGGATGACCCTTGGTTGATGGAGTAGGTAGCTTGAGTAGAGTGACGTATCGTACGTATGTTCCGTGGCATACCTACGACACGCCACTCCGCTTAAGAAACCTTAGGATGTACATTTCCTTGCACATTATTATATTCATTCCTATGATCTATCCTCATCGATACTGGTTATGATTTTGCTGCCACGATTGCACGGGCAGAGAGAGCTATAGCTAGAGTTGCGTCAGCTTGAGCTCATCACAGATGAGGACTGACCAGGGCGTGATTCCAGTGACATACGATTGCATTGAGAGGCGTCGTCTTATTGTGTTTTCGCGCCAAAAGCGTTTGGTGGATCGCCTTTACGAGATTTCTCGGATGTGCCGATCAGTACTAGAGGATCAGGCTACTGCTAGAGGCTAGCCAGGTTGTGATGACCATTGATATATTGCTTATTCATGATGATCGAGGCGCTGTTCAACATACAGATGAATGAGCCAGTTGTTGCTGCAAATGACGGGAGATCGCCCAGATTATTGGAGCTACTACAGCATGAGTATATACTTAGAGATATGATGGAAGGTCGCTAGTCACTAAGGATGAAGGACTAGGACATGTGGTTCATTCGCTTACTCCAATGCGAGGTCATCAGATAGATTGATTCCAGCTAAAGACGACTTCACGCAGGTTCGTTGAGAGTTGATAGAGACGATCGAATGTCAGGAGCAGTTTTCCAAGTTTAAAGTATTCGGAAAGACATGCAAGCGATTCTATGGACCCTCTAGAATAATGAAACCCTAACTCGACATGATGACCGTGTGAAAGCCTTTGAACCTTAGGGTTTGCGGCAGTTCCGCGGCGCCATTAGTGAGGCTTGGGTTTGCCTTTCTACGGCCGGACCACTGATGCTGTGGTATGTACTCAATACTATTAAACTGTACCCAAGATGTTGATATCTTGGGGGATTATGAGGTTTTGACAAATCGATCGGATAGTTCGACATCATTCGGATATCATGTGATGGGACATACTGCTTAGGAGACTCCAGATACGAGTATAGCCGTTCGAGCGCCGTCCATGCAGCCATGATGAGACGAGTCCGAATCAGTCGACATTAGAACAGAGTGAAGTGAAGAGTTCACAATAGATTTCGACGAGATGATGTTCCACTCCATTGACATCAGAGATGCGATACGCACGCAGAGGCATTGTATATGGATATATCTTCCAGAAAGAGGCGCGATGAGTATGCAGCCGTTCCGGAACAAGAATTAGCTTCAGTGAAGGAAGATGACTTCCGGGCAATTCGGCATCGTCGACGAGATAATTGACGAGGTTCGGATAAAGGACCTCACCCAGATGGGTTGTGAGTTGACCGAGGACGGACGAGTATTGAGTATTCCTCCGATGGTAGGGACGAGTTCCCGAGGACCTGTTCGGCCAAATATCTTCTACAGAGTGATGAAGCTACAGAGTACGCGATTTCGAGTCCGTGCGAGAGACTTCGGATTGACCGTGGCCGAAAACATTGCAAGTGCTCAGATAGAGACGTGACGTCAAAATAGACAATGATACAGACAAGCGGGACAAGAGGTTCGTGCGAGACGCTGACGAGCTGTCATTGCTTCCCGTCGGGACTAGAGACCTGATATGCTTACAGAGGCGTTGGGATGCGGCCAGTTTTCAAGTAAATGCTGTACTGAGAACGCGGATGTCAAGAGAGAGAGAAAAGATTATGCCAGAGTACCGGCCTCCATACAGTTCGGCATAGGCAAGATCGGAAGAGAACTTGAGCAGGATTCTTTCCAGGACACTGCTGCAATGATATTTGCACCCAGGATCAGATGTGTCACATGCATTCAGAGAGTCAGAGGACGACGCCAGTGACTTGCTGCTTTACGAGTGGTCGTGATGATTGACCGAGAGATGACCAAAGAAGTGCCAAAACAGAATCGTCCCCGTTAGCACACCTGACAGGGCCGATGTGCCGATTGATTGCGAGATAGGTAATCCGCAGAGAAGATAAGGACCCAGAGACAGAGGACGCCAGATCGTGAGCAAGAGGCAAGTAGATATCTTGCGCTGCTAGTATTGGATGCACCGACACCTTCTCGACTTTGAAGGAGGGACTACCGACGACGGTATTTATGATTTGTGATTTTGTGATTCGATTATCACGTATCCGTCACCTTGGATTTCGGTATTTTGGGCGATTTATTCGCATGATTTGGTTTTGATGGCTGAGTATCATGATATTTGTTTTTATGCACCATGGTTGCACCTACTAGGTATTTATAATTTACGCATAGTTATTACGCTTGGGTTATTGATTATGATTTCATGCCTATTTTAGGCCGGTGATTTGATTTACGCTTCCAGCATAGTTTTCATGCAATTTTAGTGTTTTTGATTTGATTTGTGCACGCTGATGCATATGATTGTGAGCTTATACACTGCGGTATACCTGATTTGGATTGAGTCGCATTGTATACCGTCGATTTTGATTCTGATATTGCTATTGATTTCTTGCACTCCGTGCATTTGATTTGGATTTTCACGCGTGATGAGCGCATGTTTTGATATACGATTTTGGTGCACTCTAGATACACTAAATCAGGATTCTTCGTGCATGACAGATGCACCTGATTTTGCTGTCAGGCACACACGTTGCCCATGACAGATGTTTCGTGCACACCCGTTGCACCTAGATGTTGTGTTGTGCACATGTATGACACATATATGGATTTTGATTTCCGTACGCACCAGACGCACAGATTCTTATATACATTTTGGGATTGATTCTTATGGAGCAGTACGTTTTTATGAGATTTGCTATGTGTTTTCGTACGGAGCAGGACTAGTCAGAAAACAGTACTTGGATATATTTTGCATGCATTGATAGTTTTTGAAAGGATTTCCAAAAAGCGAGCTATAGTCTCAGTATTTGCCTACGTGTTCGATATGACACGAAACGTTTAAAAACAAGGAAACCGTTCTAAACTGTTTTCAAAACGGCGGAACGTACATAGTAAACAAAAGATATATACATATATGTTATTTTCGTATGAAAGATGTCCGCTACTGTGCAGTGTTATGCGGATCGCACAGCGATTTAAAAAGATTTGGCATGGATTTACTTCAGCTATTTACATGTATAGATTTGATATTTACATGTATGGTTCGGATTTATATCATAGTGGTTTCATTTTGGATTTGACATTTGCGTTTTTACCATGACTCCGATGATTGCGGGATGCTTGACGGAGTTTTGATTTTGAGTTATCTGCTCGTTATTTATGCGCATGCATTGCGCTATGATGCGTTTTATGTATTGATGATTAAGGAGCCGCGACGACTTGGATTTTTACTGAAATGTTTTAGTATTTGGGGGTTTAAATTTATATTCGGGGACCGAATTTTTTAAGGGGGGAAGATTGTAACATTTAAAAAAAATAAAAATAAAAATAAAATATTATTTTTGGGAATTTTTATAATTTAATATTATTTTATCGAATATTTTAATATTTCGGTATTATTAAACACAGATAAATGGGAAAAACTTTGGAAGAATTATGGAAAATTCTAAAATAGGGTATTTTATGGAATTATGCCATTTTTAAGTCTTTATGATTAATTATATACTAATTCAGTGCTAATTGCGATTAACAATCGCTAATCGGTTTTTTAACAATTTTGTGCAAAACATGAACATATCATTTTTTTTCTACACTTGTGTTTCATTTTACACCATGGTTTTTCATTTGGGTTTACTATTTAAGTGAGAAGGAAATTGGATATTGAAAAAAGGAAAATAAAAGAGAGGTATGGGCATGTATTAGGTATGGGGGGAGTTTGACCTTGGACCTCTTTCTTTCTCCCTCTCACTTCCCTCATCTCTCCCTCTCCTTCTTCATTTCCTGCAGCTGCTGTTGCCCCCTCCTTCTCCCCCTCTTCACTTTCTCAAATCACCTCTAAAACAACACCGAAACCCTATCTTCCTTTCACTAAAAAGGTGCACAAGCTCAAGACCAACACATTGGACCAAGAAAGCAAGGATTTTGGCCACTTGGGGCAACTCAAGAATTTTCATGAGTTGCCAAATGAGGTATATACTGAACCATTAGCTTAGTTTGAGCATTACTTATACACCTATGCTAGTTTAGAACCGATATTGTTTGATTTGGTGGACTTAAGGGAAAACCTAGTTAGGGTTTGAGGGAATTTGGGTTATGATGTGAAGTTGAGCTCAGTAGAGGTTACACAAACACCCTAGTGCATGAATTGAGACCCAAACCTGAGACTTGAAACCCGGAATACGGATTTAGAAACCGATATCGGAAGAATTGTTAAATCTGTGAAGGTTATATTGAATCTGCTATCAACCCGAGACTCCGAAAATTATTTTGGTTGGATAGTGATATGTGCAGGCACCCAGGAAGCTACCCCTAAGACCCTAGCCCCTAACTCCCAGTCCCGGCTGCAAATTTATTCCAAATAGCCGCAATTTGCGGCCAGACCGGCACCAAATTGTCTCGTTTTTGTTCCAGAGCTCCTACATCTCTAGATTAGACCCCTGCCATGTGCAAAATTGTCTAATTTGACATAGGGTGAAATCTGGAGCCTTTTTCCTCAGTTGCTGTTTTGATTCCTGTTTCCGTATTCCGTATTTTGAATTCTAGATTTGCGTATTAGTGTTTTGCCTCGAATACTTGGCGTTTGTACGATGGTATCGAGGATTGTTGATGGTTTTGAAAGCGTGGTCCATAGGTTCTAACCTATAGGCCTTAACGTATCGTTTTGGGTTTTGTATGTCGTTTTAGGTTTTGATTTGGTTTTAATGCTCCTTTACGATACTTTGACGTGTAGGTACCCATGAAGACTTCGGGAAGACAAGCAAGCGGTGGCGACGTCGACAAATGAAGACGCAAGGTGAGTTGATTATATCTACGGGGGGAGTCGGGTGCATGGCGTATAGCACCCCCGCGGTCCGTAGTTGGTATACCTTATATATATACATTGTATATGATAGTTTATAGTGTGTCGTGGATATTGTGTTGGGTGTACTATGTATATATTAGGGTTAGAAGTAAACTAGTGTAGTTCATAGTCGCGAACCCTAGAATAGGTTTACACCCACACGCATACCCTTGCATATGCATTATACTTACTGTGTTGATGATGATAATGGATGACATTGGAGATGAGTCGATGATATTGGGCATAGTGCCGTGAGATCGGTGATATGATGTGATTCGTATTTGGGATACGACATGTGATTCTTAGCGGGCTTTTGGACGTGTACTTCATACACGCATTCATACTTATATAGATGGTATCATTTATGCTAGACTTAGATTAGTACCCAGATCATGAGAGATGATGATAAGGATACCAGATAATTGATGAGCTGATTGTGATATTGACCCGTACCCAGCTATTGGGATGCCGTACGACGATTTACCGTACGAGCTTTATATTGATGATAGATCCGCACTCATGACTTGAGGATTGTCATATGATATACTGTATCGTACGCGGTACTATTGAGGCAGGATCAACGAATATTATAATTATATATATATATATATCGACTCAGATTTAGGTGGTTTCCACACCCCTCCCGATAGACTTGATAGTTAGATCCGTAGTTTGCATAGTAGATGTTAGACTAGACCCGAGTCATACCTATTTCAAAAACTAACGCATCGGGAGTATTTTAAAGACAAGAAAAGGGAATCTACGGATAACTTCAAAAGACGCATCTTTTCTTAAAAAACACCGTAGCCCTTATTTTACGAAAAACCCCGATTCCTCTTATTTCAAATGGCAAAGCTGCATGATATGCATATATTGTTGTATATTTCTTTATATCTGCATTATTATTCATTTACCACTTATTCGACCGCTCGCATTGCATTGCATGCTTATATGTTATTGATTCATATTCCTTTATGCATATGCCTTTACATAGGTGCATGCTCATATTAGTGTTTCACGTTGCATGTATTATAATTCATGAATTTCGCGCTGTGATATGGTTGCATATGATAATTCTGGATTGTTTTACTCCTGCGTATATATATCAGTGGTATGGGATGCTGAAATATATATGTATACCCATAGTATATATATATATATATATATTAGTGGTATGGGACGCTGATATATATATACATCTACTTAATATATCATAATGATGATCTATGCAAATTTACTTATGCATTATGATATGTGAGGGGCCCTATGTGGTCGATGTGAGGGGCCTTTATGGTCCATATGAGTGGGGCCTATGTGCTCGTTATGAGGGGCCATATGTGGTCGATGTGAGGGGCCTTTATGGTCCATATGAGTGGGGCCTATGTCCTCGTTATGAGGGGCCCTATGTGGTCGATATGAGGGGCCTTTATGGTCCATATTGTAAGTCCATATTGCGACCCCCGGTGCTTACGGGGAGGCGGAAACGGTATAAAAAACGAATTTTTATCGCAAGAGGCAACATGGACTAAACAAGGTCGGGATCGTTGTCTAAACTAAAACTAGTATTCTAGCTAAAGAGAGTTAGCTACTATGGAAGATGGTTATACCTAAACTTGAACTCCTTCTTCTTCAAACCTTGTAGAGGTTGATGGTTCTCTTTTCGTCGCCTTCTCCCGTCGAAGATGGATCCACCTCGAAGGTTCGACTTTGGGCTCTTCCTCGATCTTTGAGTGAACTAGGGTTTCCGGCTTGCTAAACCTTCATCCTAGAATGAGTAGAGAGTGATTAGGGTTTGCTTTTCCTTTTAAAGAGAATGATTCTCAACACATGAGAAGGTTTCTCTTTGCTAGAGGAAGAAGAAGATGAAATGAGGAGAGAGAGAGGTTATGATAGAATGAGATATCTTTTCTCTTTCTTGCAACCATAATGCAAAAGAAAAATATTATCTAAATGATAATAATTGAAATAAGAATAGTTGATGATAGTATTTGGAATGACCACAACCATGCTTCATTTAATAAAAAGTAAGCATGAATCAAGGAAGACTTTTTAAAGCATGATGGTAGTCAATGGTCAACAAGTCAACCATGGTCAACAAGTCAACAAAAAAATCAACCATAACATAATTCTTATTTAATTACTATTATTAATAGATAATATATAAATCCATTAGGGTTTGGAAAATGAAGACTGTCAACTGTGCATACGCACCCGATCCGAAACCCTAATGAAAAACCTCATTCTCCGCCTCAAGCAACTGTGCATACACACCTGCATTCTCGTTCCGAGGAACAAGAATACCAAGATATAAAAGCAACCCCCAAAACATATACCAGTATCTGGCTCAAACCAGAGCCTGCCAGTATAATCCGTCCGGACTCCAAACGTGCACAAGTGCGCGGATGAGAACGAACCCTGTCGCAAAACCATGCGACCTCTACTCTGTTTTGCCCAGAGGCGAATACCCTCTGTGTGGGACTCTAAAGACTCGACACTACGCTGGCAGTGGGTTTAACCACAGACCGCAAGCGGCACTAGCTGTGCGTAACGGTCCCCAGGTAGATGCCGACAAGAAGGCTGACGAGGTGAAACCCCATCTGAACTCCTACTGAGTCTGAATGTGACATTCTCCGTACAGTCCGGTCTGTTCGTCTGATACATCGCATGGCGGGCCTAGGGGGCGGTAAAACGTCAGTCCCCCAATAGCGGTACAAGTCGTGTCGGAGTGAAGCCCAAAACACCCTGAGATAACACTGGAAACCTACCAGTATATCTCGCTTGCCCTGGCCAGGGACTACTCGTGTAATGGCTCTCCTAGACACAGCGCGATGTCAACCCCCAATACCGGGAGAGACGAATCCTGTCTAACCGTCACTGCCTCCAAGTGCTTCGGGACTGCACCCAACCACCACCTGTTTGCACGACTCCTTTGAGCCGTGGTAGGGTAGTGATCAAAGTGCAGTGGGAACACACTCGAGGCGAAGTGTCAGTGTCAAGTCAGCGGAATAAGCTGTACTCATGTCACCTGGGAACTGATAACTGACGATAGGTATAATACCAACCTGTCAGTTCCCGACGAGTCCTGTCCAGTGTACTCGTAACCCAACGAGCACCCGTATACTATCTCCAGTACGACGTACTGATGGCTGTGGGACAGACCATCTCCCACACTGGGATGAGAAGCGCATACGCTAGTCTACTCCGGAGTATCGATGCCCTGTCTCGATAGTCCTACGACTAGGGACCTGTATAAGGATGTGCCTATAGATTACCCAGCCCCCACTAGTGTGACTGCCATCATAACGCTGGTAATCAAGCAAAGATCCTAAGGGCTCCACTAATGCGTATAAGTGATATACTGAAATAAACACAAGTACACATTGAAGTAGAAACAAACCAAGTAGCATACTACTATATTGAGCAAGATTGTTTATACAAGGTGAATATCCCAAGCTTCCATCAAGTAATATACAAACTAGTATGATACAGTAATGGCCTCTAGGGCATATACACTAACAATCTCCCACTTGCACTAAGGCCATGTACTGGCGTATCGAAGACCTATCATCTCGATCAGCCGCTCGAACTGAGTCTGGGGTAGGGCCTTGGTGAATGGATCTGCAGTGTTCTCTTCTGAAACAACCCTCCGAACCTCGATCTCCTTGCGATCCACGATCTCCCTGATCAGGTGATACCGCCTCAAGATGTGCCTGGATCTCTGATGGGACCTGGGTTCCTTTGCTAAAGCTATAGCCCCGTTGTTGTCGCAATACAGAGGTACTAGGTCAACAATGGACGGAACCACCTGAAGTTCTTTTAAGAACTTCCTTATCCAGACAGCTTCTTTTGCGGCATCAGATGCAGCGATGTATTCCGCTTCCATAGTCGAGTCTGCAACGGTTTCCTGTTTGGAACTCTTCCAACACACCGCCCCTCCATTGAGGGTAAAGACAAAACCCGACATGGACTTGGAATGATCCTTGTCACTCTGGAAGCTGGAGTCAGCAAAGGCCTCAATCTGGAGGTCTTTTCCGCCATACACCAAGAACATCTCCTTAGTCCTCCTCAGGTACTTGAGAATGTTCTTTACCGCTATCCAATGTTTCTCCCCAGGGTTTGACTGATACCGGCTTACTACACTCAGTGCATAAGCTACATCAGGTCTGGTACACAACATCGCATACATTATAGAGCCTACCGCAGAAGCGTAGGGTATAATAGACATGCGATCCCTCTCCAAATCAGTCTTGGGAGACATCTCTTTAGAGAGGGTGATCCCGTGACAAGCCGGTAGGTTACCGCGCTTGGAATCTTCCATACTGAATCTTTTCAGTACGGTGTCGATGTACCTGGACTGTGAAAGTCCTAATATCCTCTTGGATCTATCACGATGGATCCGGATCCCCAGGATGTAAGAGGCATCACCCAGGTCTTTCATGGAGAACCTGTGTGACAAGAAACCCTTGACAGATTGTAGCATAGGAATGTCATTTCCTATTAAGAGAATGTCATCCACGTATAAAACAAGGAATACTACAGTTCTCGCTACAAATCTACTATAGATGCATGGTTCATCTGGATTTTTGATAAAGTCAAATTCCTTGACCGTCTCATCAAAACAGATGTTCCAACTCCGCGATGCCTGCTTCAGTCCATAGATGGACTTAAGCAACTTGCACACCTTTCCGCTGCTCCCACTCTGAATGAAACCCTCTGGCTGATCCATATAGACACACTCCTCTAAACTTCCATTTAGAAAAGCGGTTTTTACGTCCATCTGCCAAATCTCATAATCGTGGAAGGCAGCAATGGCAAGAAGGATCCGAATGGATTTCAGCATAGCCACTGGAGAAAAGGTTTCGTCATAGTCCAAGCCAGGTCTTTGACGGAAACCCTTTGCTACAAGTTTAGCTTTATAGGTCTCAACCTGTCCATCTACACCAATCTTCCTTTTGAAGATCCACTTGCATCCTACGGGTTTTACCCCGTCTGGAGCAATGTCCAACGTCCATACTTTGTTGGTGTACATGGACTCCATTTTGGTCCGCATTGCATCCAGCTATTTTACCGAGTCAATGCTCTGAACGGCTTGCTGGAAGCTTGTAGGCTCATCATAGTCTATGATGCAATCCTCTCTATCCCCGTCTATGAGAAAACCGTAGTATCTCTCGGGCGGATGAGACTGCCTACTACTTCTGCGGAGCGGCATAGGAATGTCCTGTTCATTTGAACCCTCTGGTTCCATTAAGCTTTCAGTAATAGTCTGTGGTTCTGGAATTTCTTCCAGTTCTATTGCGCTCCCACTTACTTCCTTTTCTAAGAACTGATGTTCCAGAAAATGGGCATTACGAGAAACAAGGACTTTTTGCTCCTCTGCGTAATAGAAAAGATACCCCCTGGAGTTCTTTGGGTATCCCACAAACTTGCACAGTACTGAGCGTGCCTCGAGCTTGTCCGTATGCTGCTTTTTGACATAAGCTGGACATCCCCAAATCTTCAGGTACTGAAGATAGGGTTTCTTCCCACTCCATAACTCATATGGTGTGGTAGGCACAGTCTTAGTAGGAACTCGGTTCAATAGGTATGCAGCTGTTTCTAGCGCATACCCCCAGAATGATCGCGGTAACTCAGCGTTACTCATCATGGACCGTACCATATCCAATAGGGTCCGATTCCGTCTCTCCGATACACCGTTATGTTGCGGGGTGTATGGAGGAGTAAGCTGAGAGAGAATCCCATTCTCTTTTAAGTAATTCAGGAACTCGGCACTTAAGTATTCTCCACCTCGATCCGATCTTAGAATCTTGATACTTTTGCCGGTTTGTTTCTCTACTTCATTCTTAAATTCCTGGAATTTTTCAAAAGATTCTGACTTATGTTTCATTAAGAAGACATAACCGTATCTTGAAAAATCATCCGTAAAAGTAATGAAGTAAGAATAACCGCTTCGCGCATGTGTAGACATTGGACCGCACACGTCGCTGTGTACGAGTCCCAAGAGCTCGCTCGCTCTTACTCCGTGTCCAGTGAACGGAGTCTTTGTCATCTTTCCTTTGAGACAGGATTGACAAGTGGCATACGATTGATATTCGAACGGATCCAAATATCCTTCTGTATGTAACTTAGTCAACCTTCTCTCATTGATGTGACCCAGTCTACAATGCCATAAGAAAGTCTGATTGATATCTGGAGACTTTCTTTTGTGTGTATTCTGGACATTGAAAATCTGTGGTTGGTTTAATACGTATATACCATTGCTCAATGTACCTGACCCAATCAGAACTTGATTAAGGTGAATGTTAACAACATTACTTACAAACGCAAATTCATAACCTTCTTTAGAAACCAAAGATACAGAAATGATATTACAAGTTGCGTTGGGTACAAAAAAGCAATTACGCAAAACCAAAACATGCCCATCTGACATTCCCAGGTGATAGTCCCCCACGGCTTTAGCATCCATGCTAGCTCCGTTCGCAACTCTGAGGGTCATGTCACCTGCCTTCAAAACCCTACGGTTTCTCAACGCCTGCAAAGAATTACAGATATGAGATCCTGATCCGGTATCCAATACCCAGGAAGTAGAGTTTATAGAGAGACAGTTTTCAATAACATACACACCTGAAGCTGAAGCCGCAACCTGCTTCAGTTCCTGTGTCCTGGCTTTCCAAGCCCTGCAATCTTTCTTCCAGTGTCCACTCTTGTGACAATAGAAGCATTCCTCTTTACCAACAAGCTTCCCCGCTATCTTTGTTGCCTTTTCCTTTCCCTTCGCACCCACTTTACTAACACCGCCTCTTGGTTTGGCGGGGGCTTTCTTCCTCTTTCCCTTGGCTTTCGCCTTGGACCTAGAGGAAGAAGATCCTCCTACAAACAAAGTGGATGTATCCCTACCCTTCTGTAGGGTGCCCTCTGCGCTCCTCAGCAGGTTGAGGAGTTCTGAAAGTTCAACTTCCTTTTCTTGCAAGTTGAAATTCAGTATGAACTGGGCGTAAGTGGATGGAAGGGACTGGAGAATTATATCCGTATAAAGTTCACTGTCCAACGTGGTCCCAAGTTCCGCGAGCTCCTCAGTGTAGCCAATCATCTTAAGCACGTGGTCCGCTACCGATGATCCGACGGCCAACTTTGTCGAAAATAACTTCTTCGACACTTCGTATCTTGCGATACGAGACTGCTCTCCATACAGTTCTTTTGTATGAAGAAATATGGATTCCAAATCCATATTCTCGTGCCTCCTCTGATGGTCGTTGTCCATCGAGGCAAGTACGAGGCATCTGGCCTTCGCGCTGTCAATCTCCCAAGTCTTACGGATTTCCTTATCCGCGACGCTGGAGGTGGGACCTGGGACGGGGGGAGCTTTGGTGGTAAGAAGATACCCCAGCTTGTCGTAAGAGATTGCCAATTTGACATTCCTGAGCCAATCATTGTAGTTTGGCCCTGTCAGTATGTTTTTATCTAGAAGTAACTTAAGTCCAGTCATTTCGATTTGGTCGCTGCAGGGGGAGAGAAGAAACACTTAGCACGATGCTCTTGCAAATTTAGAATGGTTTTTAATTTGTCTAAACAGGATGGCTCCCACTGTCTCTCGAATCCCTCCTCAAACCACAAAGGAAGAATTAGCCGGGATCAATCCCACCGTACAATACTTGCTTAACCGTTCAGCCAGGCCAGTGTCGGTACTTCGAGGGAGGTTTTCCAACGCTTTCGCGAAGTTCCTTAATTTAAGAACCTCTTTTCCCTGGGGGCGTAGCCCCGCTAACACCTTTCTAGGCACCTACTAGGTTTATAGCATTGATCGTTTAGTGAGAAATTTCCCGAGGAGTAGCATATACTCACAGTAGGATCGGGATCCAAATATCATCGCGTGACGAAAATGAAGGAATCCTACCATAATCATCACACTCCAAATGGTATGCAAATCTAGCAAGTTTCAGTACTTATGAAACTCCCGATGTGGATTTTTGCCCCATGCTCTTATGACCTTGGCGTGAGGTCAAAATGTCATAAGTCACATGTCAAGTTCTTCCCATCATTATCCCGGTTGATTTGAATCCACCCGTACCTACCCTTGACGTAGGCCAAAATGGTGGTACGACTGTCTCAAAACAACGCATTCTATCTATGCAACAGATAAATATCCGGTAGCTACCAATCACTATGCCTTGGCGTGAGGTCAAAATACATAGCTTGAATACTACCGTATATTTAACTGAAATGATGGAGGGCTACGAATGGTTTTGGCGAAACCGTGAACGTAGTGAACTTGATATAATCGATGGAACGAGATAGCTTTTAGAAGGAGTGGCTCAAGCTCCGCATTTAAAAGTTAGTTTTTGAAAAGAACCGAGTGGTTTTTCGAAAGTGTTCCATCGACTTAAACTTGGTTTATTATCTTGCATTAGTTCTTTTAATGCGTGATATTCTTGCATTAGTTCTTTTAATGCGTCCCATCATTTAATTCCTACCATTGCAGAAAACAACCAAAATATGACGTACGCTTATGCCATTCGCATTCGCCACGGGGTCCCGTCATCACTCGTTAGGTTACTTAACTAACGACAGAGCGGGGGCTGGGCTAGCGCGGCTGTAAAACATAAGCAACGCCTAAATAGAAAGCAATGATAGACATTACAGATCATAGATGAATACATTGGATATACTAGCAATCCGCAATCCTTTCGAGCCTGAAACGAAAAGCGGATAACACGGTCGCGGTGAATAGCCAAATACCCCACCCAAGACCCCTACGGGTGCGGCAAACTACCCGCCAAGTACTCGGCAGTTTGTGCACCCCTCCATGGGTCTATCCTAGGAGCATAAACAGTAAAAAGAATTATACAATGACGGCTACAACCCCGACCCGGTTGTGCGGCCAAACAAATAATATTATTACATCAATTTACATTTAAAATGAATGAAAGAAAAACAAAAGCTCATCTCACATCCACCCCGGCTATTCACCCGCGACAGTCCAACACATTCATATACACATTCCAGCACATTACAGATCATGTATAACCCCGACTAATCGACTTATAGCGATTAGCCGACGTTCAATACATGCAAACATCACAGATATAACCAACATAGCCAAAGTGCAGTGAAGTTCGGAAAAAAAATACGGAATTATAGGACCCCAAAAGTGAATTTCTGTTCTGGAAAATCTGGGTACATATAATATATCTTAAAAATCCCAAAACCAACACAGAAGAACACTGCACGAAAAACGATGCAGAGAAGATAATAAAGCGCGGCGCTTCCGCGGCACATGCCTACCTCGTGCCGCGGAAGCGCGGCGGTTTAAGTGAATTAGTGCATCGTGTTTCTTGGCTGTTCAAACAAAACCCTGAGACGATTTTACAAGTATAAAGTTTTTCATTTTGAGCAGAAAAAAATTCAACAGAAACTTAGGGTTTTGGTTTTTCCGGTTTTGTGATTTTTCGGTTTCGAACTTCCATACACTTCGCTACCAAGCTAGTTTAAGTTTAGTTAGGCTCTGATACCAGTGAAAGTCCATATTGCGACCCCCGGTGCTTACGGGGAGGCGGAAACGGTATAAAAAACGAATTTTTATCGCAAGAGGCAACATGGACTAAACAAGGTCGGGATCGTTGTCTAAACTAAAACTAGTATTCTAGCTAAAGAGAGTTAGCTACTATGGAAGATGGTTATACCTAAACTTGAACTCCTTCTTCTTCAAACCTTGTAGAGGTTGATGGTTCTCTTTTCGTCGCCTTCTCCCGTCGAAGATGGATCCACCTCGAAGGTTCGACTTTGGGCTCTTCCTCGATCTTTGAGTGAACTAGGGTTTCCGGCTTGCTAAACCTTCATCCTAGAATGAGTAGAGAGTGATTAGGGTTTGCTTTTCCTTTTAAAGAGAATGATTCTCAACACATGAGAAGGTTTCTCTTTGCTAGAGGAAGAAGAAGATGAAATGAGGAGAGAGAGAGGTTATGATAGAATGAGATATCTTTTCTCTTTCTTGCAACCATAATGCAAAAGAAAAATATTATCTAAATGATAATAATTGAAATAAGAATAGTTGATGGTAGTATTTGGAATGACCACAACCATGCTTCATTTAATAAAAAGTAAGCATGAATCAAGGAAGACTTTTTAAAGCATGATGGTAGTCAATGGTCAACAAGTCAACCATGGTCAACAAGTCAACAAAAAAATCAACCATAACATAATTCTTATTTAATTACTATTATTAATAGATAATATATAAATCCATTAGGGTTTGGAAAATGAAGACTGTCAACTGTGCATACGCACCCGATCCGAAACCCTAATGAAAAACCTCATTCTCCGCCTCAAGCAACTGTGCATACACACCTGCATTCTCGTTCCGAGGAACAAGAATACCAAGATATAAAAGCAACCCCCAAAACATATACCAGTATCTGGCTCAAACCAGAGCCTGCCAGTATAATCCGTCCGGACTCCAAACGTGCACAAGTGCGCGGATGAGAACGAACCCTGTCGCAAAACCATGCGACCTCTACTCTGTTTTGCCCAGAGGCGAATACCCTCTGTGTGGGACTCTAAAGACTCGACACTACGCTGGCAGTGGGTTTAACCACAGACCGCAAGCGGCACTAGCTGTGCGTAACGGTCCCCAGGTAGATGCCGACAAGAAGGCTGACGAGGTGAAACCCCATCTGAACTCCTACTGAGTCTGAATGTGACATTCTCCGTACAGTCCGGTCTGTTCGTCTGATACATCGCATGGCGGGCCTAGGGGGCGGTAAAACGTCAGTCCCCCAATAGCGGTACAAGTCGTGTCGGAGTGAAGCCCAAAACACCCTGAGATAACACTGGAAACCTACCAGTATATCTCGCTTGCCCTGGCCAGGGACTACTCGTGTAATGGCTCTCCTAGACACAGCGCGATGTCAACCCCCAATACCGGGAGAGACGAATCCTGTCTAACCGTCACTGCCTCCAAGTGCTTCGGGACTGCACCCAACCACCACCTGTTTGCACGACTCCTTTGAGCCGTGGTAGGGTAGTGATCAAAGTGCAGTGGGAACACACTCGAGGCGAAGTGTCAGTGTCAAGTCAGCGGACTAAGCTGTACTCATGTCACCTGGGAACTGATAACTGACGATAGGTATAATACCAACCTGTCAGTTCCCGACGAGTCCTGTCCAGTGTACTCGTAACCCAACGAGCACCCGTATACTATCTCCAGTACGACGTACTGATGGCTGTGGGACAGACCATCTCCCACACTGGGATGAGAAGCGCATACGCTAGTCTACTCCGGAGTATCGATGCCCTGTCTCGATAGTCCTACGACTAGGGACCTGTATAAGGATGTGCCTATAGATTACCCAGCCCCCACTAGTGTGACTGCCATCACAACGCTGGTAATCAAGCAAAGATCCTAAGGGCTCCACTAATGCGTATAAGTGATATACTGAAATAAACACAAGTACACATTGAAGTAGAAACAAACCAAGTAGCATACTACTATATTGAGCAAGATTGTTTATACAAGGTGAATATCCCAAGCTTCCATCAAGTAATATACAAACTAGTATGATACAGTAATGGCCTCTAGGGCATATACACTAACACATATGAGTGGGGCCTATGTGCTCGTTATGAGGGGCCCTATGTGGTCGATGTGAGGGGCTTTTATGGTTCATATGAGTGGGGCCTATGTGCTCGTTATGTGGGGCCTTTATGGTCGATGGCATATTATATCTCCCCTACCTCACATTTTATTTTATATTCATTGCTTCATATACTAGTAGTACCTGATAGAGTACCTTTTATGACTATTGCTTATACACATCACCATTTATTGCTTCATCTATTAGTAGTACCTGATAGAGTACCTTCATGAACGTTGCATACATATCGGATACTTGATATTGAGTTATATATTTTGTGTCGATGCTTGACACTGAATTTCTGAAGATTTCAATCATGATACCTTCTGTTTTCATTTACCGAATACATACCTCATATTTATGATATGTTTTACCTGAGGCACTGGCACGAGCACTTAGCACTACATACATGTTTGGATGTTACATTGCCACCTTATCATGTTTCAGACTTATTCTTTTGAGGTTTATATTATATCTGATCGTATTGACCTAGGATTATGTCATGCATTCGATTTCTGCTTGTAGATATTTTCTATTCACGAGTTGGCAACTCACCCCCATTGTGCCACAGTTCTTGCAGGTTTTGTCGTACAGGTTCCATAGCGGCATTTCTGGCACACTGCTTCTTTTGCGGGTGAATTGCTTTGGTAGGTGGGTTCTTTGCATCAGAACCATCATTGTATATGTATTATTCATTGTATCTAGAAATTCCATCAACCAAAACTTGTATATTGTTTCTGACTTAGACACTAGTGATGTATTATTTCGACCTTTGAGTCGCGTGTAGTAGTATTACGGTTTTCATGCTGATTTGAGTTTCCTTTTGAGTTTTGATCCTTGCCCTTCGGCGTTGTATATTATATTGCCTGCATGGTTATGACCGTCGATTGACGAAGAGCTAGCTCCCGCTTGGGGATGCCTTTTATCATTGCATATATATATTATTCTTGTTATACCCCGTTCGGGGCCAGTATTTTCAAAGGAAACTCTGCCGAAATTTTTAGACAAGACTATACATTTTAAAATGCACATTCGGCTTAGTTATTTAAAAACCTTGACTTCAAAACTTGTTTTCTTCACTTCTTTAAACTAGTTTTCTTTATTTACTCCTTAAAATGGTTTTAGATTTCTGGGCTTTTTGGCTTACTTGGATTAGATGGGCTCCTATAGACTTCATATGATTCAAGTGCGAGTCACGGGGTATTTCGGGTCGTGACAAATTGTGAGCTAAATATCATCATTTGGAGCATTAATTGTGACACATACACAAGTGGTGACTCATGGTCTCTTTCTTTGTGCATGTGTCATATTATTTGATAGATTTGTGATGATATGATAAGAAGAGGGAGAGAGAGGCTGCCATATAGGAGTTTTTGGTCTTGTATTTTTGATGCTAGAGCTCTGTCTCATTTTATCATTCCATCACAAAACAAAAAGAAAAAGGAACCTCTTGTTCTTCTTCTTCCTCTAGCTCATTATCTCCATCAATGGCAACACCTCTAATCACCATCCAAATCAATAGATGCAAGATACAAAGTGATCACAAACATTCTCTACATCACCTTGGTCACGTCGGCTAGCGCACTTCGTGCCCCAGTTGCTTCGGATGAAGCAGGAGCCCGTAAAAAGAATCGATGATGTGGTGCCCTTTCCGACGACGAGATCGAGACCGGAGATGCTGCGAGGAGCTTGGGATGGTGGCCAAAGACCGAAGGACACGGATCGATCGGTATAGCCTTTCTCTCCCTTCTCTAGATTGCAAGTTGTAGGTTAATGGTTCGATCCGGGTTTTAAGTATACGATAGCGCCAGTTTCAAGTTAAGAAAAAGTTTTTGTTCCCGCATTTTGGCCTCAGACAGACGGCCGGGGCGCTCCCGTAGACTTACTGTAAGTCTACGGTAGCGCCCCGGCCGTCTGTCTGAGGCCAAAATGCGGAAACGAAAAACTTTTTCATAACTTGAAACTGGCGCTATTATATTCTTTTTCCCGGATCGAACCATTAACCTACAACTAGCTATCTAGAGGAGGGATAGAAAGGCTATATCAATCGATCCGTGTCCTTCGGTCTTTGGCCACCATCCCAACCTCCTCGCGGCATCTCCGGTCTCGATCTCCTCGTCAGAAAGGGCACCACATCATCGAGTCTTTTTACGGGCTCCAACCTCTGAATCGAGGCAACTCGGACACGAAGTTTGCTAGCCGACGTGTCCAAGGTTGCTGTAGAATGAGTGTAGAACGTTTTGTCTCGAGGGTTAATCGAAGTTGCCTTTAGGAAGTGTGAGGAGAAATGGAAATGAGCAAGGGAATTTTGTTGCAAGAAGAATGAGATCAATTTCCCTCAACCTCACAAAATTTGGGGCTCTCTCATCTAGTGGCCGGCCATTATTTGAGAGGAGGGAAGTGAGGGCAAAAACAAGAGAGAGAGGGTGACCATAAGCAAGGAAGAATGGGTGATAATGAGGAAAATATGTCACACCCATTTCCTTATCAAATCCCATCTCATTAAAGAAAAGAAATGAGTCAAACTCATCTAGAAAACATAAGATGCTTCAACAAGAATCTGCAGCCCCGGCACCACGAAAAACCCCCTCCTTTACTAATTGCACATTTGCAAAAAGAAGCCCCTTCCATCAAAGGAATTTCAGCTAAGAAGGAATTAAGAAAAATGGCCGAAACGGAATGAAAACTGACAACTTCATAAAGCGATCCCGTAATTGATAACCCCGCGATTGTATATACATACCCGCATTTGTATTTCGACCGAATACAAATGCAAAGAGACAAAATCTATACAGTATAATACTAGGATCCGGATTAAACCAAAGCCCTCTATTATTATCCGTCCGAACCATGGCACGTGTACAAGTGCACGCGTATGTTTGGACCCTGCCGTAAATCCATACGGCCTCTACAACGTTTCGCCCGAAACTTGAAAACTGTCTGTGGGGGACTCTAAAGACTCACCAATACATTGGCTGTGATTTTAACCACTAGCATGTCAGAGGTAATAGCTGTACGTAACGGGCTACCAGGTATTGACCAAAAGGGAGGTAAATGAGCGAACTCATCCTGACACCCTACTGATCCTGTAAGTGACAATATCCGTACAGTCCATTCCGTTCGTCTATGGGCATCGCATGGCGGGCGTAGGGGGTTGGTAAAAGTCAGACCCCCAAAAGCGGTACAAGTCGTGTCGGAGTGTAGCCCAGAACACCCTGAGATACTACTGGAATACCTACCAGTAAATCTCCTGCCTTGGCCAAGGACTTCCTATAATGGCTCTCCTAGACACAGCGCGATCTCACCCCCAATACCGGGAGGGACGAAGCCCCTGCCGATCCGCTCACTGCCTCCTTTTGGCTCGGGACTGTACCTAACTAAAACCTGTTGCACGACTCCTTTGAGCCGTGGTAAGGTAGTAATCAAAGCACAGTGGGAACTCACAAGAGTCAAATGACGATCTCAGGTCAATGAACTAACCTGTACACATGTCACCAGGGAACTGCTATCTGACGTCAGGTATAATACCAACTAGCATGTTCCCGGCGAGTCTTGTCCAGTGTACTCATAACCCAATGAGCACCTGTATACATCTTAGGTGAACCAACTGACACCAATGGCTTGTGAGACCGGCCACCGCCCCACATTGGGGTTTCGACTGTATACACTAGTCTACTCCGGGGTATCGATGCCCTGTCTCGAAAACTCCCACGACTAGGGACCACTTTAAGGATGTGCTTATAGACCCCAGCACCCACGTATATGATCGCCATCATACTGCTGGCAGTCAAGCAAGAATCCTAGAGGCTCTATCAACGTGTAATAGCGACCTGTAAGGTCTCCTAAAGCAGTACACGATGATAAAGATAAACCAGATAGCATACTATCATCTTGAGTAAGACTATCGTTCTGGCATAGGTCCTCCCTCAATCATTGCAATCACGTGCCTGTGATCCAATAATTGAATTTGAGGGCACTATATCCAACAATCTCTCACTTGCACTCAAGGCTAATTATTGTGATGTCGCATACTCACAGTCCGTGTGATACTGAACACCCAACTCCTCTACTAATCTGTTGGGTAGTGGGATCGCCCCAGCCATCGAACCGTGGCCAAATGCGGAACAAAAATTTCTTAAAAGCCGGCGCTACCATTACCCGTTTTTCAAGATCGAAACCATTAACCCTAAAACTAGCAATCTAACAAAAGGAGATAGAATGGTTATACCTAACGAACCAAGTCCTTCGGGTCTTCAACCATCTCCAAGCTCCTAGTGATGCGGATCGAGTTTGGTCGCCGGTCTTCCTTCATCTCCGATGATCCACCCGAGGGAAACGGCGCAAGCTTCAGGTTCGTCAAGCGAACCAACCGACCCTCCAAGATAGCTAGTAGTGGAGGGTGGGGGTGTATCGTAGTCTCACTATATTTTTCTCTCATAATCTAATGCTCATAGAGCACCCATGGAAGATGTGGAGGTGATGCAAGCAAGAATGGTATGAGCTAAATGGTCAGGTCTTTTGGGATGTGCATATGAGAGTGAGCAAGAGAGAGAGGTAATAAAAATGAGCAAAAACCCCACTCCCTCAAGTGTGGCCGGCCCTCCCCTCTCATGCCCACCCCAAAATGTCATTCCTAATTTCATTAAACAAATACCCATACCAATCACAACAATGCCAAAGTCCATGCTTTGACCAAATAACCCATACCCATGCCAAGTCACCATTTCCATCTCATCTAAAACAAATGATTTTCTAAAGAAAATCAATAATGAGGTGGCATCATCTAGAAGCCATTCCATATAAATACGGAATGCTTCCCGGTATATGTATCGAAATACACATACGCGTATTCGTACGAAAATACAAATAGCCAAAGAGAGAAAATAAATAGTGAACAATAATACTAGAATACATATATAAATTATTAAATCAAAACTTGATTTAACAATCTGGCTTAATCCTAAGCCGCTAGTATTATCAACCGTCCGATTAAAGTCTGCGCAGCCTGTGCACATATTTAATCAAACACCTGTATGTACCAACATACAACAACTACACCATATCGCCTGAGCCGTGAAAACCCTCTGTGTGGGACTCTAATGACTTGTCAATACTCTGGCAGTAGGTTTAACCACAAGCACGTCAGCGACACTAGCTGTACGTAACGGCTACCCAGATATTGAGCGAAAGGAAGGCCGACGAGCAAACTCATCCGAACCCCTACTGAGCCTGTCAGTGACAATATCCGTACAGTCCGGTCTGTTCGTCTAAGAGTATCGCATATCGAGTCTAGGGGGTGGATAAAGTCAGAGCTCTAACAACACGATAATTCGTGTCGATATGAAACCCATCACTACCCGAGAAACTATCGATCCTGGATCGGTAATTCTCATATACCCCGGCCGAGGATTTCTAGTGATGGCCATCCGTGCACTGCGCGACATCAACCCCCAATACTGGGAGAGACGAATCCCCGACGATCCGCTCATTACCTCCATGTGGCTCGGGACTGTACCCAACTAAAACCTGTTTGCACGACTCCTTTGAGCCATGGTAGGGTAGTAATCAAAGCACAGTGGGAACTCACACGAGACAAATGACATTCTCAGGTAAACAGACTAAGCTGTACACATGTCACCAGGGAACTGCTATCTGACTATAAGTATAATACCAACTAGTATGTTCCCGACGAGTCCGTCCAGTTTACTCATAACCCAATAAGCACCTGCATACTATCTTAGGTGAACAACTAACACCAATGGCTTGTGAGACTGGCCACCGCCCCTCGTCAGGGTCTAGATAAGTATACACCAGTCAACACTGGAGTATCGATGCCCAGTCTCGATACTCTCACGACTAGAGACATTTAAGGATGTGCTTACAGACCCCCGGCTCCCACGTATGTGATCGCCATCACAATGCTGGTAGTCAAGAAAGATCCTAAAGGCTTTATCAACATATACATGATGATAAAGACAAACCAGATAGCATACTATCATCTCGAGTAAGACTGTTTTATCGGTATAGGTCCTCCCTCAATCATCATGATCACCTGTCTGTGACTATGATAATTGCCTTGAGGGCACTATAGCCAACAATCTCCCACTTGCACTTAAGGCTAATTATTGCAATGTCGCATACTCACAGCCCGTGTGATACCGAACACCCAACTCCTCTACTAATCAGTTTCACAAACCTCGTTTGTAAAACTATTGCGTTTGAGAAATAGCCTCAGTGAGTGGATCCGTTATAGTATTACTTTCTATGTCTCTCTTTATCTCAACTTCGCGGAGAAAACTATCTCCCGAAATGAGCAACACCCGTCTTAGAATATTTCTGGATATCTGATGGGACCCAGTTCACAAATGAACTCCAAATCCAGCAAACTTCTTAGACTGTATCGTCTATTGAACTTAATCAGTATGCTGCGCCATGCCTTCCTTAGTATCCGCTTGGACCACCTGTCCAAAATACAGCCCCTCGTTAGAGGGAAAACAATAACTCTGACAGTCATTCTGTCATCCAGGTCACCTTGGAAGCCTGAAATGAAAACTGTCTCCCGAAGGACACTGCCGTTATCAAAACCCTAGAACATCTACTTATGTTCTAAAACTGCTTCCTAACGTTTCTCCAGGATTGGATTAATATCATAACTTATTGCATCTAGTGTAAAAACAACATCTGGTGTGGTACTTGACATCTCATGATTGACTCAATTCCCTAAGCAAGTGATATGCCAATCATTCACACCCCTCTCCCCTTTAATCTGTAAGACACCTTTAGAGAGGGTGACTCCATCACCTGCAGGTACACCACCATGCCAGGAGTCGTCCATTCTAAATATCTTTAGAATACTGTCTAAGTACCCAGATTGGGAAACTACCCAAATCTAGATCTAAAAGTATAGATCCAATAACCAGAATGCCTGATATTATATCCATAACTTATGTGGAGAAAACACTGTGTGACAACCAAAGTATAACCGATCGTAGTATAGGAATTTCACTTCCTACTGTGTGTATGTCATCCTCATTACCAGGACACACACCCTACTACTTTCATAACAGATCCATCTCCTATTCTGATGAAGTCAAAAACCTATGACTTTCACATCAAAATAGATGATCTATCTCCGCCATATCCGCTTTAGTCTATAAATAGACATGCTACTTGTCCACTACCCTTCTGCTGCTCCCACTGACTACGACAACCCTCTGGCAGAGTCATATACACGTGCACTTCCAGAGCTAGTTTAGAATGACGCTATACTCATCATTCTGCCGGGTCTCATAGTCTGGAACAACAGTAGTGTCAAGTCCGGGTAAACAAGAACCTCCATGTCACCGTCCTTGAGGCTACCTGAGTACCTCTCGGATGGCTGAGGTTACCCTCCATATCCGCGGAGTGGCTAATGGAATGTCAATCCTGATTAAATCTTTAAGTCGTATTAAATTTTCCGTAATCGTTTGTGATTCTGAAATCACTTTCAGTTCTACCATACTCCCACTATTGTTTTCTGAAAAAATTCCATTTTACTAAAACTGTGCCGAACCAAGAACAATATCACTATTGATCTTTCAGATGGAAGAAAGTTAACCCTCGTCAAAGCCCGGGATAACCCACAAACAACCATTACTGAAACGTGCACTGAGTTTATCCGGATTCTGGTTTTAAGCATCAACCGGATGACTCTCTATACCTTAAAATTGTTAAGATATAAATTGATTCTATATTTATCTAATATAGAAACAAAAGCACTAATTTAATTGGAACCAGATTCAAATCATGCAGCTATCTCCAGTGCATGCCAACTAAATGGAGAGAGGCCAATCAGCATTACTCAACTTAGGAGTGCGTCCAAGTATAAGTAACCTGAAAGAGAAACAAGTTTCTCAAAACCATAACTTGTTAGTTATATGTATGCCCTAGAGGCCATTACTGTACATTGGATGTATATTGTAGTGGATGCTGGGACATATATAGGTAGGTCTTTCTTGCTCGACATGATAGTACGCTATCTGGTTGCTCTTTATCTTAACATGTATACTTTCTGTCTCTCTGATTACATGTTGATAAAGCCCTTAGGATGTGTACTCGACTTCCAGGACTATGATGCAGATCATACTAGTGGGGCCTGGATAGTCAATGAATACATCCTTCATTGTTCCTAGTCGTGGGAATATCGAGACGGGGCATCGATATTCCAGAGTAGACTAGCGTATATCTTCTCGACCCATGCGATGGGCGATGGATGATCCTATATCCATTGGTGTTTGACATCGAAGATGGTATGCGGGTGCTCACTGAAGACTGGGTACACTGAACGGACTCGCCGAGAACTCCCAGATGGTATTATACCTCACGTCAGATGGCAGTTCTCTGGTGACACTGGTACAGCTTAGTCTGCTGACCCGAGATCGTCATAGAGTCTTGTGTGTCTCCCACTGTGCTTTGATTTCCACCCTACCACGGCTCTACTGAGTCGTGCAAACAGGTGGTTTTTGGGTACAGTCCCGATTCACATGGAGGCAACGAGCGATAGGAGGGGATTCGTCTCTCCCGGTATTGGGGGTTGATGTTGTGCTATGCTCGACTGGCCATAACAGGAAATCCCTGGCCAGGGTTGCAGTGATATACTGGTAAGAGTTATCAGTAGTTTCACGAATGTTATGGACCTCAAGTCGGCATGACTTATCGAGCTATTGGGGTCTGACGTTTACCACCCCTAGGAGAGATATGCGACATATCAGACGATCAGACCGGACTGTACGGTAAGTGTTACTGGTTGGATTCGCAGGAGTGTGAGCGGGCTTGCTCGTCGATCTTATGATCGCTCAATACCCGGGTGGCTGTTACGTTTAGCAGACCGCTTGCGGCTTGTGGATGCTTGATATGATCATCATCTGCTGCCGGCGTATTGACGAGTCTTTAGAGTCCTACACAGAGGTTTCCTGGCTCAAGCGAAACGAAATAGGAGCGCATATGAGATATGTGCGGGACCGAGAATAATTCGAGTATGTGATACCGTATTCCATTCTCGCGATCAATGTATCGATTGGTTATATGCGATATAACCTAGTTATCGAATCAAGGATTGATTCGATAAGCCGATACATATGATACTAGTCGGTTATATCCGATATGACCGGATCGTTAAATCAAGTGTTGATTTAATGATTTAGTGCATATTTATATATTTGATATATTACTTTGCGTTAACTAGTATTGGTTCACTTTAAAAGGATTTTCTCACTTGAATTGTACACATTGTATATGCGATATAGTTTTGTGCACATGTTTGTATCATGTTTGATGATACATGCTTACTTGGTTAAGTGTAAAGAATCAAACCATGGTTTAAGTTAATGATTAGGGTTTTGATTATTTATTCATTTATCTTTCTTATTTATTCTTTTTGGAAAAAGAAAAGGATAAATGAATGGTTGAATGTTTTGTTTTTAGTTGAAGTTTCTTGAAACTTTGACTAAGTCACTCTTTTGTTCTTATGCTTAACCCTAACCATCCTTTTAACCATGGTCTTTTCTCTACACCTAACTAAGGTTGAAAGTATGATAAGATTTAATTCTTTTTCATTTTAAAAAATAAGTATTATCATATCTTTCTTCTTCTTCTTCAAGAGCTAGAAAAAGAAAAGCTTTCTAGTAAAATGGCAACTAGTGAAATCAAGTGAGAAATCCAATTCTAAAGTCTACCCACTTCCTATTTCTTCATCCTCTACCTCTTGCCAAGTTGTATAGGGTGTTTACTTCACAAGTTTTCAAAGCTTGGTGAAGTTGGAGCTTGTTCTTGTGATGCCTCGACGTAGATCATCTTCGGCATCGAACCGACGATCAAGCCCGCCCATTCTTCGATGATGCCAATGCTAGAGTCAAGGGTTTGATTTGGACAACGGAGGGAGATCATCGCGGAGCTTAGGAAGTGGTGGACCGGATCTACAAAGGTTGTAGCCCCTTCCCTTTAGCTATATTTCCGTTTACTTATTCGCTTCGCCTATATATATATCTAGTTAACAATCCGTATTAGGGTTTCTCGGCACCGTTAATTTTAGAAATTGGCATGTTTGATCACTTGTGAGACTCCATTAGAGTGCCTAGGAACCCTACAGTGGTATCAGAGCATAGCTAGAGCCTTAGGCGAAGTCCAGACGGAATTTGAAGTCCGATCGATCCAATACCCTAACTCCAAACTTGTTCTCTGTACTTTTTTCAAAACTGTGCATTTTTCCACATTAAAAATATGCAGAAAATCCAGCAGGCAGTTTTAAGAGTTACTGTGAAATTCGATGAACCAATTCGATCAAACCGCCGCGGTTCCGCGGCAGGAGCATGGCTCGTGCGGCGGTTCCGCGGCTGAATTGTCACTTTGCCCAATTTTCTTTGCACAGTATCTCCTATTTTGTTATTCTGGTTTTCCTGGGAATTTTTAATCTGAACTCAAGAGTTGAGTTTTCTGGGTTGTATTGGGGACTCGGTGTATCGATCGGATTGTCTAATTTTGTCTGTGTGTTTTTCCGGGTAATTTTTAGAATATGTTAAAAAGTTCGACCGGATATAAATACCCACTTTTTCCCCTACTGGGAAATTTCCAATTGTTGGATTTTTCCGTAGTTTAACGACGTTCTAAGTAATGCAAGTAACTCGATGGACCCTCTAGAAGACAACAAACCTTAACTCGATTATGTGACCGTCTTGAACTGCCCTTTGAACCTTCGGGTTTGGGGCAGTACGGCGTGCCACATGTGAGGCGTTGGCTTGACCCTTCTACGGCTGGACCGTTGGTACTGAGGCACGAACTGAATGTTGTTAGACTTATTTCATGTGTTGAGCTGTATCGGGAAAACTTGGGTGTTCGATTGTTCGATCGGAAAGTTTAACATTTTCTATTTATCCGGAATGTGATACAATACTTGGAATTCGCAAATAGTTATGAGATGACTGAATGAATATTATAAATATAGCAGTTTAGTCTCACTTGATCGGTTGCCACGGAGTTTTGATGTGATCAAAAGTCCGTCGCAATCACGCAGCGTACGCGGATACTCGCCGGGTAAACTTAATAGACAGCCTCACTCCATAGCCCCGACCAAGTGACTGTAGGAGAACCCCGTCGCCGAAAGCATCCGTTCGGGTGCTCGCGGCAGCGGTGTTCCGCCTTGGTGCACTTTGTCGACGGCGTCGGGGGTGCGGCCGTCTACTGAAGTTTGCGACGAGCATTCGATCAGAATGTCGGGAATCATATTGAATTGCCCGACTTGATATTGAAAAGTGTTTTCGATAATGAGACTAAAATGCGGGGTTTATAATTGTTAGGCATGCGATGTCTAAAGAATTCATTTGATCAGGCATGCGATGTCTGAGGAGGTTGCGGATTCCAACTGTTGTAGTTTTATAAAAAAAAATTCTGTGACCGTAAGTGTAATATGTGATATCGCCGGTTTCGTTGCTATATGTCAACGACAATTGGGATGCGCATATTTACTTACGTTGATGACATGTGATGTTATGTGTTGCTGGATATGTTATATTGGATCGTCGTGTTTGAATAGCCGGGGGGTTTTTATGTGAGATGAGTGTTTTTTCATTTTCATTCATGTAAAAACATGTATGTAATATTCTTTTATTGGGGCACTTCCAGGTTGCGGAAGTTGTCACCGTTGATGTATATTATTTACTTTTCTGCACTAGGATAGACCCAAGGAGGGGAGCACAAGTAACCGGGTTCTGGGGTCCAGTGGGTGACCAACTCGAGGAGTCGAGTCCGGGTCTCCTAACCCTAGAATTTGTAGGGTTGCTTGCCGCTCTCGTAGGGGTCTAGGGGTGTGGGATAGGCTATTCATCACGACCGTGGAATCCGTGTTTTATACTGGCTCGTATTGAAAACACGGACGTCCTAATATATCCAATATTTCATATGTTTCTTCTGCTGTGATTTATCTGTGATCATGTGATGTTCTGTGACAGATATTATATATAATGTATATGATATATTATATAGACGTTGCTTATGTTTTACACCCGTGCTAGCCCTGCCCCGCTCTGCCGTTAGTTACCTAACCTAACGGTGCAGACAGGACATCGAGGCAAATGCGGATGGCATAAGCGTACGTTATATTTATCTGTGATGTTTAGGTGGACTTAAATGATGGGATATTCATTAATGAGATTAATGAAAGAAAATAAACCTAATTTATGTTGTGGAATCGAATTTCAAAATAAAACAGGTAGCTACAGTTCTTGCTTTGCATCGCGGTGTTCATTATAGAACATCCTGCACCTTATTCGATGAGGAAAGGACCGAGATCCCTTCACCGGGAGTGACTCCTTTAGAAATAACTGGCAGATGCTACAACCCTCGGTTTGTCTTTGATCGCTTCTATAGTTTCCGCTTTGCACAGTGATATATATGATATATCCCGCACCTCATTCGACGAGGAAAGGGCCGACGATCCCTTCACCGGGAGTGACCCCTTTAGCAAAACTAGAAAAGCTTCAAAAACATTCCATTTAAAAACCATTTGATTCCGCAACGAGATCAAGTTCAAAGCGTTAAAGGTTTTCACAAAAACCAGCCGCAACCCTCCGTCATTTTAGGAAGTAGAGTACTTAGTATTCGTGCTGTGTTTGTTGACCATAGTCAAGGCACAGTGTACGGTAGCTAAGTGATGTCTTCCTACACCGCATATGATGCGATTAGTTAGGACAGTCGCGTGACTTTGTTGACCTTAGTTAAGGGTCATGTGGGTGGGTCTAATTAATCACGAAATGACGGGTAGAACTTGACTAGTACTTATGATTTGTTGACCATAGTTAAGGTCATAGGTGCTAGGGGTAAAAACCTTTATCGGGAGTTTCAAGTGTTGAAATTTGCAATGAGATTGCATACCTTCTATATGATAGTTGGATCCCGATGCCCACTGCGAGTAATTGTTACTCCTGGAGAGTTTTGCACTTTGCAATTAGCCGATCAAGTAGGTGTCTAGAAAGGTGTCAACGGAGTTACGCCTCTGGGAAAACGAGGTTTACTGTAATTAGGTCCGTGCGAAAGCACGGGGAACCTCCCTCAAAGTACCGACACTGGCCTGGCTGAAAGATTGGCGAACTTGTAGAGTGTAATTAATCCCGGCTAGTCTTTCCTTTTAAGGTTTGAAGGAAGATTTGATAAAAACAGTGGGAGACATCCTGAATAGATAAAATCACATAACCAATCTAATCTTGCAAGAGCGCACGCAGAGTGTTTTCTTCTCTCTCTCTCCTGGTAGCGACCATATCACGCCTTAATCAAGATAATAATACGGATAATTGACCGAACCCGCTTGCTATACTGAGCTGGGGAACGTTGGTCCCGCTCCAACTTATAATTGTTATAAGACAGAGCAGGAAATAGGGAATACCAGAATTCCTATGCCGCCCAAACGAAGACAGTGCATATGATGCATCTCCTTCGGGTGTGTTCATTACAAAGAACTGTTTCTCAGTATCCTCTGCATCCTGGGTATATGATACCGGATCAGGATCCCAGATATGTAATCTGTTACATAGGGTTACAAGAGGGTAGAAAAACTGAGAACGGGTGATAAGTTTCATGAGGCAGAAAACGGGGCAAGAGTTGCAGCCAAGTCTGTTGGTCACTGTCACCCTGTATTATGAATACATTGATTCTGAACAAATGCTATTAGATACCGAACCTGATATACAAAATCATATCAGTCTCTTTATTAGTAAAGAAAGGATATAATTTTGTATTGATGGATAATGTTTTGAACATTTCCTATATCAAAAGTTGATCGGTTCAGGCACGTTATCTAAAAGTATTGACGTTCTAAATCAAACTACAGTTCCTCGTATACAGAACACACACAAGAGGAAGAGTTCAGAAATGAACGAATTCTTCTTGAGGTATTGTAGACTAGGTCATATCAATGCGACCCGACTAGCTGAAGTTACATTTAGATGCATATTTAAATCAGTTTGAATTTACATCTTGTGAAACTTGCCAGTCATGTCACAAAGATATAATGACACCAGCTCTGTTTACTGGAAACAGAGGAAGAGTTGGTAAACTCTTGGGACTGATACATGATGATGTATGTAAGGTCTCCTGTCTACACATGCCAGGACTGGTTCTTTATACTTCATTATATTCTCTGATAATCTCTCAAGATTCAGTCATATATTCCTGTTGAATTATAAGTCCGAACCTTTTGAGGTATTCACAGAATATAAGTAGGAAGTAGAGAACCAAAATAAGGGTATAAGTATTATGTCCTATGATGAGATCAGGGAGGAGAATACTTGTGCATAGCATTCCTGGACTATTCTAAAAGAAAATGAGATTCTCTCTCAGCATTACTCCTCCGTATAAACCATAGCACGATGGTATATCGGGGCGGAGCAATCACACCCTATATGATAAGGTGTGCTCTATGATAAGTACTACTGAGTTACCTATTTCCTTTTTGGGGGTTATGCACTTGAGAAGCTGCATACCTATTGAATTAGGTTTGAATCAAATCAATGCCTACCACTCCATATGAGATATGGTATGGGAAGATCCTATCTCTTAAGTAAGTTAAGATTTGGGATTGTCCGGCCTATGTCAAAAGCAAAATCCGGACAAGATCGAGGCAAAATCAATTCTGTAGAACTGGAAAGGTTCCAGCTGTACAAAACTGCTAATGATTTGACAGAACCAAAGGATTCAATAGTTTCCGACGAACCTCAGCCTCTCCGCCGATCTAGTAGGGTTCCTCACCCACCTGAGAGATACCTCGGTTTCTCGATGACAGTGGGAGCGAGGATTGCATCATGAGATGACGACCCAACCAGTTTCGAGCAGGCCATCGAGAGTAGGGACTCTGTAAGAATGGCTGGATGCTTAGTGATCTGAGATGGAATCCATATACACCAACAAAGTATGGACTTTGGTTGCGATATCTGAAGGGTTAAATCCCCATCAGGAGCAAGTATATCTTGAGAAGATTACTTGGTGTAGATGGACAAGTTGAGACTTTCAAAGCTAGTCTTGTTAAAGGTTTTCGTCATCAACCAGGTACGGATAATGATGAAACCTTTTCCAGGGACTATGCTTAAGTCCATCCAGATCCTACTTGCCACGGCTGCATACCATGACTACGATATCTGGTGGTTGGGTGCCATGACAACTTTTCTAAATATTGATTTAGAAGAGAACGTCTATAAGAACACAGCCAGAGGGCCTCGTAGACAGTGGGAGCAGCGGAAACGTGTGCAAGATGCTTTATAGGATAAAGCAGGCATCGCGGAGTTGGAACATCTGTTTTGATGGATTAGTCAAAGAAGTTGACATCATCAAAATGGTAGATGAACCTTGTATAAACAAGAAGGTAGTAGGGAGTATGGTGACGATCCTCGTAGAATACGTGGATGACATACTCTTGTTAGGGAAGGAGTTTCCTATGCTACGATCGATCAATCTCCGCTTATCACAAAGATTCTCCAATAGGATCAAAGTGATACCTACTAAATCCTAAGCTTTGGATCTATGAGATAGATCTAATTGGATGTTAGGATACTCACTAGTTGTAGTGAGATGGTATCAATCGATCCTGGGGAGAATCACTGGAAGGGTTCCAGAGTGATAAAGACGACTGAATGTCAGTCACAGGCATTGTCTTTACCCTCAGTAAAGGGACGGTATGTTGGAAGATTTCCAAGCTAGATACCGTGACAAACTAGACGATAAAGGCTGGTAACATCGCTATTAAAGATACTACCAAAGAGGCAGTTTGGGTGTATATTGGTTCATAAGATGAACTTGGTTCCTGCCATTGTATGACAATGGAAGTGTGGTTTTGGCCCTGGAACCCTGGTCCCATCAGTGACCCAGACATATTCTGAGACAGCATCACCTGATCATGGAGATAGTTGATCTCCAGGTTGATCGAGGTTAGGAGAGTAGACTCAGAGGACAACACGGCGGATCCACTCACGAAGGTCTTTTCCCAGAGAGAGACTCATATGGGATGGTTGAGTATTAGATACTGCGACCACTGCTACAGATGGCCCTAGTGCAAGTGGGAGATTGTTAGTTATATGTATGCCCTAGAGGCCATTACTGTACATTGGATGTATATTGTAGTGGATGCTCGGACATATATAGGTAGGACTTTCTTGCTCGATATGATAGTACGCTATCTGGTTGCTCTTTATCTTAACATGTATACTTTCTGTCTTTCTGATTACATGTTGATAAAGCCCTTAGGATGTGTACTCGACTTCCAGGACTATGATGCAGATCATACTAGTGGGGCCTGGGTAGTCAATGAATACATCCTTCATTGTTCCTAGTCGTGGGAATATCGAGACGGGGCATCGATATTCCAGAGTAGACTAGCATATATCTTCTCGACCCATGCGATGGGCGATGGATGATCCCATATCCATTGGTGTTTGACATCGAAGATGGTATGCGGGTGCTCAGTGAAGACTGGGTACAGTGAACGGACTCGCCGAGAACTCCCAGATGGTATTATACCTCACGTCAGATGGCAGTTCTCTGGTGACACTGGTACAGCTTAGTCTGCTGACCCGAGATCGTCATAGAGTCTTGTGTGTCTCCCACTGTGCTTTGATTTCCACCCTACCACGGCTCTACTGAGTCGTGCAAACAGGTGGTTTTTGGGTACAGTCCCGATTCACATGGAGGCAATGAGCGATAGGAGGGGATTCGTCTCTCCCTGTATTGGGGGTTGATGTTGTGCTACGCTCGACTGGCCATAACAGGAAATCCCTGGCCAGGGTTGCAGTGATATACTGGTAAGAGTTATCAGTAGTTTCACGAATGTTACGGACCTCAAGTCGGCATGACTTATCGAGCTATTGGGGTCTGACGTTTACCACCCCTAGGCGAGATATGCGACATATCAGACGATCAGACCGGACTGTACGGTAAGTGTTGCTGGTTGGATTCGCAGGAGTATGAGCGGGATTGCTCGTCGATCTTCTGATCGCTCAATACCCGGGTGGCCGTTACGTTTAGCAGACCGCTTGCGGCTTGTGGATGCTTGATATGATCATCATCTGCTGCCGGCGTATTGACGAATCTTTAGAGTCCTACACAGAGGTTTCCTGGCTCAAGCGAAACGAAATAGGAGCGCATATGAGATATGTGCGGGACCGAGAATAATTTGAGTATGTGATACCGTATTCTATTCTCGCGATCAATGTATCGATTGGTTATATGCGATATAACCTAGTTATCGAATCAAGGATTGATTCGATAAGCCGATACATATGATACTAGTCGGTTATATCCGATATGACCGGATCGTTAAATCAAGTGTTGATTTAATGATTTAGTGCATATTTATATATTTGATATATTACTTTGCGTTAACTAGTATTGGTTCACTTTAAAAGGATTTTCTCACTTGAATTGTACACATTGTATATGCGATATAGTTTTGTGCACATGTTTGTATCATGTTTGATGATACATGCTTACTTGGTTAAGTGTAAAGAATCAAACCATGGTTTAAGTTAATGATTAGGGTTTTGATTATTTATTCATTTATCTTTCTTATTTATTCTTTTTGGAAAAAGAAAAGGATAAATGAATGGTTGAATGTTTTGTTTTTAGTTGAAGTTTCTTGAAACTTTGACTAAGTCACTCTTTTGTTCTTATGCTTAACCCTAACCATCCTTTTAACCATGGTCTTTTCTCTACACCTAACTAAGGTTGAAAGTATGATAAGATTTAATTCTTTTTCATTTTAAAAAACAAGTATTATCATATCTTTCTTCTTCTTCTTCAAGAGCTAGAAAAAGAAAAGCTTTCTAGTAAAATGGCAACTAGTGAAATCAAGTGAGAAATCCAATTCTAAAGTCTACCCACTTCCTATTTCTTCATCCTCTACCTCTTGCCAAGTTGTATAGGGTGTTTACTTCATAAGTTTTCAAAGCTTGGTGAAGTTGGAGCTTGTTCTTGTGATGCCTCGACGTAGATCATCTTCGGCATCGAACCGACGATCAAGCCCGCCCATTCATCGATGATGCCAATGCTAGAGTCAAGGGTTTGATTTGGACAGCGGAGGGAGATCATCGTGGAGCTTAGGAAGTGGTGGACCGGATCTACAAAGGTTGTAGCCCCTTCCCTTTAGCTATATTTCTGTTTACTTATTCGCTTCGCCTATATATATATCTAGTTAACGATCCGTATTAGGGTTTCTCGGCACCGTTAATTTTAGAAATTGGCATGTTTGATCACTTGTGAGACTCCATTAGAGTGCCCAGGAACCCTACATAACTATCAACTGAATATCTCATACAAGTATCTACATCTTCGATCACCTTGAAGAATCCCGATACTTGCGACACCTGGTTCTCTACTTTATTCTTGTACCTTTTCCTTCTCAAACTAGGACCTTGTATTTCTACGAAACACTTGTCCAAAACTTGAGAAGTCACAAGTAAACAGAATATAGTACGAGGACCAACCCCTTTGTCCTAATGGACACTGGACAACATACAATACTTTGTATAAGTTCCCTGAGTTTAATCTTTCAAACCCTGTGTATCGTAGGTTGAAAACTGTACCCAGGTGATTTCCTCAAATATCACCAATTACAACGAATTCCGATATAATGAGGATGATCATGTAATTCCTAATAACTTACTCCCACTCATCATCTGTAAAACCATACAGATGTGAGAATCATACCTGGTAAATACATACCCTGGAGTAAGGGTCTAATTGGGAAATCAGTTTTCTATTAACAATACACAGTGAAACTGAAACATGAATATGTTTCGAAGGGGTATCCGGGTATTCCTAGTAATGCCTCTTCCAATATCAGAATCATGATTGTAACCGTATATTTCCTTGCCATCTCTCCAATTCCCTTTATTTGTCTTTACTCATTACCTTCTGTACACAATCGTTAGGCTAAGTGGTTTTCTTCATTCCCTACCGTTCGGCACCAGCTTATGGTTTAGAAGAAGACTATCCAATAAGCATAATAGGTGTACTCTCCTAATCCTAGGAGCACTCGCAACCTGAGAGAAGGTAAAGATAAAAGACAACTGAATAAACCTTATTCCTATTTCTCCTGAACCAGAATTCATTCTCGAAAAAGTTCGTTCGAGTTCGTATATAACCATACGATGGATTTATACAATAGAATTGGATGTTCGTAGTGATACGGGGTGTTCTGGAAAAATACAAGGGTGAAGTAGCAGTGGCGATGAAATACGTGGTTTGGTCGTGAATCATAGCAGTCGCATTTTACTTTGCCCTCTTTCTAATCCCTTTATTTCTCCTTACTTATTACCTTCTGCGCACCATACATAGGCTAATTAGTTTTCTTCATTTCCTACCTTTCAGCACCTGCCTATGGTTTAGAAGAAGACTATCCAATAAGCGTAATCGGTGTACTGTCTCCTAATCCTAGGAGCCCTCACAACCTGAGAGAAGGTAAAAGGAAAAAACAACTGAATAGTCCTATTCATTTTCTCCAGAACCAGAAACCATCCTCGAAAAATTTCCTTCGAGTTCGTATATAACCATACGATGGTTTTATCCAATGGAAGTGGATATACGTACTGATACGGGGTGTTCTGGAGAAAAGCAAAGGTTAAAAGAAGGAGTGGCAATGATGTATGCAACTTGGACAATCCAAAATCTAGTGTTTTTAAGAAAGTTCGGTTAACTTGGTTACTGAGTCAATGTCTAAGGTCGGGGCATGGTCGATGCCAAAGAGAGAGAGAGAAAAGAAACACTCAGCGTGCACTCTAACCTAGATCAGAATGGATAATCATTTTATCTAATCTGGATGGCTCCCACTATTTTCTCAAATTCTCCTCCAAACCTAAAAAGAGAATTAGTCGGAATCACCAGAGGAGTAATCCTACTCATCAGTGGGAATCGGGATCCAACAATCAACGCATGATAACTTGATGGAAGCCACTCAAGTCACCACACTCCAGAAGGTATGCGCATGCCTGGCAAGTTTCCTGTATGTTTGAAACTCCCAATATTATTTTTTACCCCAAACAGCTTATGCCCTTGACGAATGCCAGCAAATCATAAGTTGCAGGTCAAGTTCTACCCGTCATTATCCTGATTAATCTAGACCCACCCGTACTCGACCTTAATGGATGTCAACAAGGCTGCACGACTATCCTAGATTAATGCATATCCATGCTACAGAAAAGTAACACATAGCTACCGCACACTATGCCTTGACGGAAGCCAACAAACATAGCACGAATACTAGGCGCTGCTTTTCTGAAATGATGGAGGGCTACGGCTGGTTTTTGGCGAAAAACCTTTAACGTATTGAACTTGATATCGTTGAAGGAATCCAAGTGGTTTTTATAAAAGTATAGTGGCGAAAACTTTTGCTAAAGAGGTCACTCCCGGTGAAGGGATCTCGGCTCTTTCCCCGTCGAATGAGGTGCAGGATATTCCAAACTGAATACCACGATGCAAACCAAAAAGCAATTGACTATAGTGAAGTTATTACGTTGACGCAAACTTCTGCCCAATGGGTCACTCCCGATGAAGAGATCTCGGCCCTTGCCTCGTCGAATGAGGTGCTGGATATTCATAACCGAATACCACTGTGCAAAGCAAAAGCGTATGTCTGTAATGTCAGTTTTTAAAAAACTTAGTTCCAACAACATCATATTTATATTGGTTTGTTTTCCTTTGCATTGATAAGAATCAATACAGTTCCATCAATTAATCACACAAGAGAAGAACGAAAATAAAATGTACGTATATGCCATCCGCATTCGCAACTGAGTCCCGTCATCACCCGTTAGGTTACTTAACTAACGACAGAGCGGGGACTGGGCTAGCGCGGATGCAAAACATATACAACATCTACTAGTATATATAAATATATATAACAATCATCCTAGGCATGATAAATGCAACATCAAAGAAAAGTAATAAGCATCATAGAACAATACAGATAATCTGGGAGCCCCGGGTTTCCTTCAAGCCACTGCTGAAAACCCGACGTTCCCCTGGTCGTGTGGATAGCCTGTACAATGAACTCCTAGACCCCGACGAGCGCCGCAAGTTACCCGCCAAAACCTGAAGCGAGGCAGCCCCCTTCAATAAAGTGAATGGACCACCCAGCACTTCATGGAATCCGGTAACTTGAGCACCCCTCCTTGGGTCAACCTAAACCCCCTACGAGTGCTGCGAATAGCCCGCCAATTCTATAGTAAGGTCCCCTCCGTCTCAACGCCATGAGATGCGGACCCGTTGCCTTCTAGAATCCGGCTATTCGTGCACCCCACCATAGGGTAATCCTAGTACAAAAAATAAAATAATATACAAGGGTGACATCGACCTCAACCCGATCATACCCCAAAAGAATAATATACAAACAGGCAGTGACGGCAGTCCACATGTCGGACGCTCGCCTCGCAATATCAAATGTACAAATAAATCCAAAGTGCACTACCATTACACATAAGCTATCCACCACGACAATCCGCAACATCACAGCACAACACAGAACATCAACGTGAATTTCACGTTCGCAAACCCGTCTAAAAGGACAATAGCGATTAGACAAGGTTTACAGATCAAATGACATTCACGGTCACAGATAGAAATGTAAAGTGCTGAAAAATTACACAGTTAAAATTTCGATCGACTAAATTTATCCGCAAAGGCCCTAAAAGCAAATCCAGTACTCAAAAGATTCTGGGCCAAAACCATATATCACAAAAAATCACAATTCAATATTCTGAGCTACAGGAAAAATTTCATGGCCCGTCGCTTCTAAACGGCCGTAGAACCGCCGCCAATAGGGGGGTATGTGCGGCGGTTCCACGGCGCTTTAGAGGCTTTAGGAGCCCAAATTTTTTCTGCATTCATAAAATCGCCTACACGGATTTTTAGGCCTCTGGAAATAATTTTTGGAGCACTTTTAGAAATCGACAGAAACTTGACAATACAGAAAATTGTTTTCGAAATTTTGATCGATCGAGATTTTAAGCTCGTCTAAACTAGCTAGTAAGGGTTAATGGGTGGCTCTAATACCATTGTTGGGTAGTGGGAACGCCCCGGCCATCGAACCGTGGCCAAATGCGGAACAAAAATTTCTTAAAACCCGGCGCTACCATTACCCGTTTTGCAAGATCGAAACCATTAACCCTAAAACTAGCAATCTAACAAAAGGAGATAGAATGGTTATACCTAATGAACCAAGTCCTTCGGGTCTTCAACCATTTTGAAGCTCCTAGTGATGCGGATCGACTTTGGTCGCCGGTCTTCCTTCGTCTCCGATGATCCACCCGAGGGAAACGGCGCAAGCTTCAGGTTCGCCAAGCGAACCAACCGACACTCCAAGATGGCTAGTAGTGGAGGGTGGGGGTGTATGATAGTCTCACTATATTTTTCTCTCATAATCTAATGCTCATAGAGCACCCATGAAAGATGTGGAGGTGATGCAAGCAAGAATAGTATGAGCTAAATGGCTAAGTCTTTTGGGATGTGCATATAAGAGTGAGCAAGAGAGAGAGGTAATCAAAATGAGCAAAAACCCCACTCCCTCAAGTGTGGCCGGCCCTCCCCTCTCATGCCCACCCCAAAATGTCATTTCCAATTTCATTAAACAAATACCCATACCAATCACAACAATGCCAAAGTCCATGCTTTGACCAAATAACCCATACCCATGCCAAGTCACCATTTCCACCTCATCTAAAACAAATGATTTTCTATAGAAAATCAATAATGAGGTGGCATCATCTAGAAGCCATTCCGTATAAATACGGAATGCTTCCTGGTATATGTATCGAAATACACATACGCATATTCGTACGAAAAAACAAATAGCCAAAGAGAGAAAATAAATAGTGAGCAATAATACTAGAATACATATAAAAATTATTAAATCAAAACTTGATTTAACAATCTGGCTTAATCCTAAGCCGCTAGTATTATCAACCGTCCGACTAAAGTCTGCGCAGCCTGTGCACATATTTAATCGAACACCTGTATGTACCAACATACAACAACTACACCATATCGCCTGAGCCGTGAAAACCCTCTGTGTAGGACTCTAATGACTCGTCAATACTCTGGCAGTGGGTTTAACCACAAGCACGTCAGTGGCACTAGCTGTACATAACGGCTAACCAGGTATTGATCGAAAGGAAGGCCGACGAGCAAACTCATCCGAACCCCTACTGAGCCTGTCAGTGACAATATCCGTACAGTCTGGTCTGTTCGTCTAAGACTATCGCATATCGAGTCTACGGGGTGGATAAAGTCTGACCCCTAACAACGCGATAATTCGTGTCGGTATGAAACCCATCACTACCCGAGAAACTATCGATCCTGGATCGGTAATTCTCATATACCCCGGCCGAGGATTTCTAGTGATGGCCATCCGTGCACTGCGTGACATCAACCCCCAATACCGGGAGAGACGAATCCCCGACAATCTGCTCACTGCCTCCATATGGCTCGGGACTGTACCCAACTAAAATCTGTTTGCGCGACCCCTTTGAGCCGTGGTAGGGTAGTAATCAAAGCACAGTGGGAACTCACACGAGACAAATGACGATCTCAGGTCGACAGACTAACCTGTACACATGTCACCAGGGAACTGCTATCTGACTATAGGTATAACACCAACTAGCATGTTCCCGGCGAGTCCGTCCAGTGTACTCATAACCCAATGAGCACCTGCATACTATCTTAGGTGAACAACTAACACCAATGGCTTGTGAGACCGGCCACCGCCCCTCGTCAGGGTCTAGATAAGTATACACCAGTCTACACTGGAGTATCGATACCCAGTCTCGATACACCCACGACTAGAGACATTTAAGGATGTGCTTACAGACCCCCAGCTCTCACGTATGTGATCGCCATCACAATGCTGGTAGTCAAGCAAGATCCTAAGGGCTTTATCAACATATACATGATGATAAAGACAAACCAGATAGCATACTATCATCTCAAGTAAGACTGTTTTATCGGTATAGGTCCTCCCTCAATTATCATGATCACCTGTCTGCGACTATGATAATTGCCTTGAGGGCACTATAGCCAACATAATCAGTCTCACAAAGCCCGTTTATGAAACTATTGCGTTCGAGGAATAACCTCAGTGAGTGGATTCGCCCTGATGTTTCTTTCTATGTCTCTCTTTATCTCAAGTTCGCGGAGAAAGCCATCTCCCGAAATAAGCAATACCTGTCTTAGAATATGTCTCGATATCTGATGGGACCTAGTTCATAAATGAACTCCAAATCCAAACTTTTTAGACTATATCGTCAACTGAAATTAATCAGTATCCTGCGCCACACTTCCCTCGGTATCCGCTTGGACTACCTGTCCAAAATACTGCCCCTCGTCAGAGGGAAAACTACAACTCTGACAGCCACTCTGTCATCCAGGTTAATTTGGAAGCCTGGAATGATAACCGTCTCCCAAAAGAGACTGTTGTTATCATATCCCTAGAACATCCACTAATGTTCTAAAACTGCTTCCGAACGTTTCTACAGGATACGATTAATATCAACTTATTGCATCTAGTGCAAAAAACAACATTTGGTGTGGTACTTGACATCTCATGATTGACTCAATTGCCTAAGCAAGTGATCTGCCAATCATGCACATCCCTCGCCTCTTTAGTCTGTAAGACACCTTTGGAGAGGGTGACTCCATCACCTGCTGGTACACTACCGTGCCAGGAGTCGTCCATTCTAAAACACCTGTAGAATGCTGTCTAAGTACCCAGATTGGGAAATTACCCAAATCTAGATCTAAAAAATTAGATCTAGTAACCAGAAAGTCTGATATTATATCTATATCCTATGTGGAGAAACCACTGTGTGACAACCAAAGTATAACCGATCGTAGTATAGGAATTTCACATCCCACTCTGTGTATGTCATCCAAATACCAGGACATCACACCCTACTACCTTCTTAATAGATCCATCCCCTATTCTGATGAAGTCAAACCAATGACTGTCACATCAGAAATAAATGATCTATCTCCGTTATATCTGCTTTAGTCTATAAATAGACATAAGCTTCTTGTCTACTATACTTCCGCTGCTCCCACTGACTACGACAACCCTTCGGCAGAGTCATATACACGTACATTTCAAAAGCTAGTTTAGAACGACGCTATACTCATCCTCCTGCCGGGTCTCACAGTCTGAAACAACAGCATCGGCAAGTCTAGGTAAACAAGAACCTCCTTGTCACCGTCTTTGAGCATACCGAAGTACCTCTCGAGTGCCTGAGGTTACCCACCATATCTGCGGAGTGGCCAATGGAATGTCAATCTAAATTGAATCTTTAGGTCCTATTAAATTTTCAGTAATCGTTTGCGGTTCTGGAAACACTTCCAGTTCTACCATACTCCCACTACTGTTTTCTTAAAAAATCCATTTTTATTAAAACTGTGGCGAGTCAAGAACAATATCACTATTGATCTTCCAGATGGTAGAAAGTCAACTCTCGTCATAGCTCGGGTCAACCCACAAATAGCCATTACAGAAACGTGCCTTGAGTTATCCAGAGTCTGATTTTAAGCATAAGCCGGACAACCCCCCGTACCTTAACATTGTTAAGATATGAACTATTCTATATCCAATATAGGAACAGAGGCACTGATTTAATTGGAACCAGATTAAAATCATGCAGCTGTCTCCAGTGCATGTCAACTAAATGGAGAGAGGCCAATCAGTATTACTAACCTTAGGAATACATCCAGATATGAGTAACGTGAAAGAGAAGCAAGTTCTCTTAGTCATTACTATTAACTGAATACCATACACAAGTATCTGCATCTTCGATCACCTTGAAGAATCCTGATACTTACAATACCTGGTTCTCTACTTTATTCTTATACCTATAACTTATCAAAATTTAGACCTTGTATTTCTACGAAACACATGTCTAAGAACTAGAGAAATTATAAGTAAACAGAATATAGTACGAGTACCAACCCCTCTGTCCTCATGGACACTGGACAACATACAATACTCTGTATAAGTCCCCTGAGTCTAATAACTCATTCCCTGTGTGTCGTAGGTTGAAAACTGTACTTATGGTTAAGAAGAATTACACCGCTGTTTAATGCTCCTTACTTAACCATCCACTGATATAGGTAAATGTCATAGACATAATTTCAGAAAGTTATATCTCAGTTTATAAAAATAAACGTACGGATATATCAATTTGAAATTGGTGCATAACAACGGATATTCAAAACCAAATATTTGCCGTCCGGCAAACAACCCAGGCGATTTCCTCAAATATCACCAATTACAACGAATCCCGATATAATGAGGATGATCACTCAATTCCCAATAACTTAATCCCACTCATCATCTGTAAAACCATACAGATGTGAGAATCAAACCTGGTAAATACATACCCTGGAGCAAGGACTAATTGGGAAATCAGTTTTCTTTTAACAATACACAGTGAAACTGAAACATGTAAATGTTTCGAAGGGGTATCCGGGTAATCCTAGTAATGCCTCTTCCATTATCAGATTCACAACTGTAACCGTATATTTCTTTGTCATCTCTCCAAATCCCTTTATATGTCTTTAGTCATTACCTTCTCTACGCCCTCTTAGGCTAAATGGTTTTCTTCCTTCCCTACCGTTCGGCACCAGCCAATGGTTTGGAAGAAGACTATCCAATAAGCATAATGGGTGTACTCTCCTAATCCTAGGAGCACTCGTAACCTGAGAGAAGGTGAAGACAAAAGACAACTGAATAAACCTTATTCCTATTTCTCCTGAACCAGAATCTATCTCCGAAATGGAACAAGTCCCTTCAAGTTCGTATATAACCATACATTGGAGTATCCAATAAACTGTGGATCTTCGTAGTGATACAGAGTGTTCTGGAGAAATACAAAGGTGATGTAGGATTGGCGAAGGAATACTTGGTTTGGTTGTGAATAGCAGTCGCAATTTACTTTGCCTTCTTACTGATCCCTTTATTTGTCTTTACTTAATACCTTCTGTACACCTTCGTTAGGCTAATTGGTTTTCTTCATTCCCCACCGTTCGGTACCTGCCTATGGTTTGGAAGAAGATTATCCAATTAGCGTAATAGGTGTACCGTCCTAATCCAAGGAGCACTCGCAACCTGAGAGAAGGTAAAAGGAAAAGACAACTGAATAGTCCTATTCGTTTTCTCCAGAACCGGAACCATTCTCGAATCTGGAACAAGTTCCTTCGAGTTCATATATAACCATACGATGGTTTTATCCAATGGAAGTGGACGTTCGTAGTAATACGGGGTGTCGTGGAGAAAAGGGTAAAAGTAGGAGTGGCAATGAGGTATGCAACTCTGACAATCCAAAAGCCAGTGTTTTATAAGGTTCGGTTAACTTGGTCACTGAGTCATAGTCAAGGGTCGGGCCATGGACGCTGCTAAAGAGAGAGAGAAAAGAAACACTCAGCGTGCACTCTAACCTAGATCAGAATGGTTATCAATTTATCTAATCAGGAAACCTCCCACTGTATCCTCAAATTCTCCTCCAAACTTGAAAGAAGAATTAGTTGGGATCACACGAGAAGTAAACCAACTCATCAGTGGGAATCGGGATCCAACTATCATCGCATGATAATGTGATATAATCCACTCACGTTATCACACTCCAGAAGGTATGCGCATATCTGGCAAGTTTCAGTTTCTTTAGAAACTCCCGATGTTATTTTTACCCCATGCTCTTATGACTTTGACGAAGGCCAACATATCATAAGTCACATGTCAAGTTCTACCCGTCATTATCCAGGTTAATTTGAACCCACCCGTACATGCCCTTGACGAAGGCAAAAATATTAGTACGACTATCCCAAACCAACGCATATATCTATACAGTAGAAAAGTAACAAATAGCTACCATACACTATGCCTTGACGAAGGCCAACTGATATAGCATGAATACTAAGTGCTACCTTTCTAAAATGATGGAGGGCTATGAATGGTTTTTGGCGAAAAACGTTTAACGTAATGAACTTGATATCGTTGAAGGAACTGGATAGCTTTCTATAAAAATATAGTGGCGAAAACCTTTGCTCAAGAGGTCACTCTCGGTGAAGGGATCTCGGCTCTTTCCCCGTAGAATGAGGCGTAGGATATTCAAACTGAATACCATGATACAAAGCAAAAAGGCAATCGGCTATAGTGAAGTTATTACCCTGAAGCAAACTTCTGTCCAAGAGGTCACTCCCGGTGAAGGGATCTCGGTCCTTGCCTCATCGACTGAGGTGCTGGATATTCATAACCGAATACCACTGTGCAAAACAAATGAGAACGTCCCAGCAATAACAGCTTTTTGAAAAATGTTCCAACAACATCAGAATAGGTTTGTTTAGCTTGCATTGATCTGAATAAATGCAGTCCCATCAATTAATCTCACCACAAAAGAACGAAAATATGATGTACGTATATGCCATCCGCATTCACCACTGGGTCCCATCATCACCCGTTAGGTTACTTAACTAACGACAGAGCGGGGACTGGACTAGCGCGGGTGTAAAACATATAAAACATCTACTAGTATATATATATCAATATATAATAATCGCTCAAGGCGTGATAAAATACAACATCACAGAAATGTAATAAGCATCACAAAACAATACAGATAATCTGGGATCCCCGGGTTTCATAGAGCCACTACTGAAACCCGACGTTTCCCTGGTCGTGTGGATATCCTGTGCAATGAAATCCTAGACCCCTACAGGCGCAGGAAGTTACCCGCCAAAACCTGAAGCGAGGCAGCCCCCTTCAACAACGTGAATGGACCACCCAGCACTTCACGGAATCCGGTAACTTGATCACCCCTCCTTGGGTCAACCTGTACCCCCTACGAGTGCGGCGAATAGCTCGCCAATTCTAGAGTGAAGCCCCTCCATCTCAAAGCCATCAGATGCGGGCTCGTTGCCCTCTAGAACCCAGCTATCCGTGCACCCCACCGTGGGGTAATCCTAGTACAGAAAATATACAACGGGTACATCGACCTCAGCCCGGTCGTGCCCCAAAAGAATAATATACAAACAGGCAGTGACGGCAGTCCACATGTCGGACGCTCGCCCCGCAATATCAAATGTACAAATACAATCAAACTGTACTAACATTGCATCCAGGCTATCCACCACGACGAATCCGCAACATCACAGCACAACACAAAACATCAACGTGAATGTCACGTTCGCAAATCCGTCTAAAAGGGCTATAGCAATTAGACAGGATTTACCGATCAAATGACATTCACGGTCGCAGATATAATGTAAATACTGTGAACCAATATATTTAAAATTTTCGATCTACAAAATTTCCCGAAGTGGGCCCAAAGCACAATACCCAGTAGTCAAAATAAACTGGGCCAAAAAAAAACATTCCAGAAACCCCAATTCCATGTCATAGAACACTGTACAAAATTTGGTGCAGTGAAGAGATAGAATGGCAGCAGAACCGCGGCCAAAACATGGGTAAGGCCGCGGTTCCGCAGCGCAACAGTAACAACAGAGAACCAAATTTTCACAAGTCTCTTAAAAAACCCTGCCTGTTTTTCTGCAGCACACTAAATAATTTTTTGACCACAGGAAAAATTCGACAGAAACTGATGACTTGGAAATGCAGTTTTTGGAAATTTCTTCCGATCGAAATTCTAAACACGTTAGAGCAAGCTAGTAAAGGTTAATGGCGTGGCTCTGATACCATGTAAGTCTACGGTAGCGTCCTGGCCGTCTGTCCGAGGCCAAAATGCGGAAACGAAAAACTTTTTCATAACTTGAAACTGGCGCTATCGTATCCTTTTTCCCGGATCGAACCATTAACCTACAACAAGCTATCTAGAGAAGGGATAGAAAGGCTATACTGATCTATCCGTGTCCTTCGTTCTTTGGCCTCTATCCCAAGCTTCTCGCGGCATCTCCGGTCTCGATCTCCTTGTCGGAAAGGGCACCACATCATCGAGTCTTTTTACGGGCTCCCACCTCTGAACCGTGGCAACTCGGACACGAAGTTTGCTAACCGACGTGTCCAAGGTGTTAGTTATATGTATGCCCTAGAGGCCATTACTGTACATTGGATGTATATTGTAGTGGATGCTGGGACATATATAGGGAGGACTTTCTTGCTCGACATGATAGTATGCTATCTGGTTGTTCTTTACCTTAACGTGTACATTGATTGTGTAAGTCCATGCTACCTCTCCCGGTACTTTCGGGAATGCGGAATTTGGTAAAAAACGATTTTTACGGAGGTGGTAACATGGACCTAAAACCCGGATCTTGGTTAAACATCTATCTAACAACCTAACTATGAGTTTCTAGCTACTCGGTTAGGGGGTTATACCTTGCTTGTCTTGAACTCCTTCGTCTTCAAGCTCCGATGGTAGTCCGGACCGGCTTCTTCTCGTCGTCTCCGTACGCCGAAGATAGATCCACCTGAAAGCTCCAACCTTTAGCTCCTTCTTCGTTCTTTGAAGAAACTAGTTCACTTGGTTTGCTAAACCTAGTGAACTAGAATGAGTAGAGAATACTTGTGTGGGATTTTATCTATGGTTCTTGATTCTCAACTCATGAGACAAGAGAACCATAGATTAAAGAGAGGGAAAATGAGCAAGAGGGTGAGAGCAAAAGGAGAGCTCAAGAACAAGTGAGAGAATGAGCAAGAAAGAATGAGGCTCTCTTTTGTCTTTCACCCTCTCATAATCCAAAGCAATCATAACTCATCATACTAACAAAAGTCTTATGTGATGGTTTGAAGCAACCATAACCATATCATTTCATGCACTCATTTTACACAAATGAGCAAGCAAGAAAAAGTCTTTGCCATGAAATGATGGCTATGGTTATCATGATGGTCAACTAGTCAAGCCTAGTCAACCGGTCAACAAAGTCAACAAGTCAACAAAATTCAACAAAGTCAACAAGTCAACAAAAGTCAACAAGTCAACAAAGTCAACAACCATATCACCATAATACTTAATTAATATAATAGTTAATCACATATCATATTCTCATTAGGGTTGAGCAAAAATTCAAATAGTCAACGGTCAACTGTCAACAACCCTAATGAGAATCCGCTGCCTCTGCCTCCCTGTCAACTGTGCATACACACCCGCATCCGCGTTCCGAGGAACACGAATGCACACTGGATAAATCCAATCCCAAAAGGTACACTAGGATCTGGCTTAAACCAAAGCCCGCTAGTGTAAACTGTCCGGACACTATACGTGCACAAGTGCACGGATGTGACCGAACCCTGTCGCAAAACCATGCGACCTGTCGCAATACCATGCGACCTCTACTCTTTTGCCTAAAGGCGAAAAGCTTTCTGTGTGGGACTCTAAAGACTCGACACTACGCTGGCAGTGGGTTTAACCACAGACCGCAAGCGGCACTAGCTGTGCGTAACGGTCCCCAGGTAGTGCCGACAAGAAGACCGACGAGGCAAAACCCATCTGAACTCCTACTGAGCCTGAGTGTGACATTCTCTGTACAGTCCGGTCTGTTCGTCTGATACATCGCATGGCGGGCCTAGGGGCTGGTAAATGTCAGTCCCCCAATAGCGGTACAAGTCGTGCCGGAGCGAAGCCCAAAACACCCTGAGATAACACTGGAAACCTACCAGTATATCTCGTTTGCCCTGGCCAGGGACTACTCGTGTAATGGCTCTCCTAGACACAGCGCGATGTCAACCCCCAATACCGGGAGAGACGAATCCTGTCTAACCGTCACTGCCTCCAAGTGCTTTGGGACTGCACCCAACCACTACCTGTTTGCACGACTCCTTTGAGCCGTAGTAGGGTAGTGATCAAAGTACAGTGGGAACACACTCGAGGCGAAATGACAGTGTCAAGTCAGCGGACTAAGCTGTACTCATGTCACCTGGGAACTGATAACCGACGATAGGTATAATACCAACTAGTCAGTTCCCGACGAGTCCTGTCCAGTGTACCCGTAACCTAACGAGCACCCGCATACTATCTCAAGTACGACGTACTGACGGCTGTGGGACAGACCGTCTCCCACACTGGGATGAGAAGCGCATGCGCTGGTCTACTCCGGAGTATCGATGCCCTGTCTCGATAGTCCTGCGACCAGGGACCTGCATAAGGATGTGCTTATAGATTACCCAGCCCCACTAGTGTGACGGCCATCACATCGCTGGTAATCAAGCAAAGATCCTAAGGGCTCTACTAATGTGTATAGGCGATATACAAAAATAAACACATGTACACATTGAAGTAGAAACAAACCAAGTAGCATACTACTATTTTGAGCAAGATTGTATATACAAGGTGAATATCCCAAGCATCCATTAAGTAATATACAAACCAGTATGATACAGTAATGGCCTCTAGGGCATATACACTAACAATCTCCCACTTGCACTAAGGCCATGTACTGGCGTATCGAAGACCTATCATCTCGATCAGCCGCTCGAACTGAGTCTGGGGCAGGGCCTTGGTGAATGGATCTGCAGTGTTATCTTCTGAAGCGACTCTCCGAACCTCGATCTCCTGGCGATCCACGATCTCCCTGATCAGGTGATACCGCCTCAAGATGTGCCTGGATCTCTGATGGGACCTGGGTTCCTTCGCTAAAGCTATAGCCCCGTTGTTGTCGCAATACAGAGGTATTGGATCAACAATGGACAGAACCACCTGAAGTTCTTTCAAGAACTTGCTCATCCAGACAGCTTCTTTTGCGGCATCAGATACAGCGATGTATTCCGCTTCCATCGTCGAGTCTGCAACGGTTTCCTGTTTGGAACTCTTCCAACACACCGCCCCTCCATTGAGGGTAAAGACAAAACCCGACATGGACTTGGAATCATCCTTGTCACTCTGGAAGCTGGAGTCAGCAAAGGCCTCGATCTGGAGGTCTTTTCCGCCATACACCAAGAACATCTCCTTAGTCCTTCTCAGGTACTTGAGAATGTTCTTTACCGCTATCCAGTGTTTCTCCCCAGGGTTTGACTGATACCGGCTTACCACACTCAGTTCATAAGCTACATCCGGCCTGGTACACAACATCGCATACATTATAGAGCCTACCGCAGAAGCGTAGGGTATAATAGACATGCGATCCCTCTCCAAATCAGTCTTGGGAGACATCTCTTTAGAGAGGGTGATCCCGTGAAAAGCCGGCAGGTTACCGCGCTTGGAATCTTCCATACTGAATCTTTTCAGCACGGTGTCGATGTACCTGGACTGAGAAAGTCCTAATATCCTCTTGGATCTGTCACGGTAGATCCGGATACCCAGAATGTATGAGGCATCACCCAGGTCTTTCATGGAGAACCTGTGTGACAAGAACCCCTTGACAGATTGTAGCATAGGAATGTCATTTCCTATTAAGAGAATGTCATCCACGTATAAAACGAGGAATACTACAGTTCTCGCTACAAATCTACTATAGATGCATGGTTCATCTGGATTTTTGATAAAGCCAAATTCTTTGACCGTCTCATCAAAGCAGATGTTCCAACTCCGCGATGCCTGCTTTAGTCCATAGATGGACTTAAGAAACTTGCACACCTTTCCGCTGCTCCCACTCTGAATGAAACCCTCTGGCTGGTCCATATAGACACACTCCTCTAAATTTCCATTTAGAAAAGCTGTCTTTACGTCCATTTGCCAGATCTCATAATCGTGGAAGGCAGCAATGGCAAGAAGGATCCGAATGGATTTCAGCATGGCTACTGGAGAAAAGGTTTCGTCGTAGTCCAAGCCAGGTCTTTGACGGAAACCTTTTGCTACCAGCCTAGCTTTATAGGTCTCAACCTGTCCATCTACACCAATCTTCCTTTTGAAGATCCACTTGCATCCTACGGGTTTTACCCCGTCTGGAGCAATGTCCAACGTCCATACCTTGTTGGTGTACATGGACTCCATTTCGGTCCGCATTGCATCCAGCCATTTCACTGAGTCAACGCTCTGAACGGCCTGCTGGAAGCTAGTAGGCTCATCATAATCTATGATGCAATCCTCTCTATCCCCGTCTATGAGAAAACCGTAGTATCTCTCGGGCGGATGAGTCTGCCTACTACTCCTGCGGAGCGGCGTAGGAATGTCCTGTTCTTCCGAACCTTCTGGTTCCACTAAACTTTCAGTAATAGTCCGTGGTTCTGGAATTTCTTCCAGTTCTACTGTGCTCCCACTTATCTGGGTTTCCAAAAACTCAGTTTCCAAGAAGTAGGCATGACGAGAAACAAGAGCTTTTTGTTCCTCTTCACAGTAGAAGAAATATCCTTTGGAGTTCTTCGGATACCCCACAAACTTGCACTGTACCGAGCGTGCCTCGAGCTTGTCCGTATGTTGCTTTTTGACAAAAGCTGGACATCCCCATGTCTTAATGTGCTTAAGATAGGGTCTCTTCCCACACCACATCTCATATGGTGTAGTAGGCACGGTCTTAGTCGGAACTCGGTTCAAAAGGTATGCAGCTGATTCTAGCGCATACCCCCAGAATGATCGCGGTAACTCAGCGTTACTCATCATGGACCGCACCATATCCAATAGGGTGCGGTTCCGTCTCTCCGATACACCGTTATGTTGCGGGGTGTATGGAGGAGTAAGCTGAGAGAGAATTCCGTTCTCTTTTAAATAGTCCAGGAACTCGGCACTTAAGTATTCTCCACCTCGATCCGATCTTAGAATCTTAATACTTTTGCCGGTCTGTTTCTCTACTTCATTCTTATACTCCTGGAATTTTCCAAAGGCTTCGGACTTATGTTTCATTAAGAAGACATAACCGTACCTTGAGAAGTCATCCGTAAAAGTAATGAAGTAAGAATGGCCGCTTCGCGCATGTGTAGACATTGGACCGCACACGTCACTGTGTACGAGTCCCAAGAGCTCGCTCGCTCTTACTCCATGTCCAGTAAACGGAGTCTTTGTCATCTTTCCTTTGAGACAAGATTGACAAGTGGCATACGATTGATATTCGAACGCATTCAAATATCCCTCTGTATGTAACTTAGTCAACCTTCTCTCATTGATGTGACCCAGTCTACAATGCCACAAGAAAGTCTGATTTATTTCTGGAGACTTTCTTTTGTGTGTATTCTGGACATTGAAAATCTGTGGTTGGTTCAATACGTATATACCATTACTCAATGTACCTGACCCAATCAAAACTTGATTAAGGTGAATGTTTACAACATTACTTACAAACGCAAATTCATAACCTTCTTTAGAAACTAAAGATACAGAAATGATATTACAAGTTGCGTTGGGTACAAAAAAGCAATTACGCAAAACCAAAACATGTCCATCTGACATTCCCAGGTGATAGTCCCCCACGGCTTCAGCATCCATGCTAGCTCCGTTCGCAACTCTGAGGGTCATGTCACCTGCCTTCAAAACCCTACGGTTTCTCAACGCCTGCAAAGAATTACAGATATGAGATCCTGATCCGGTATCCAATACCCAGGAAGTAGAGTTTATTGAAAGACAGTTTTCAATAACATACACACCTGAAGCTGAAGCTGCAACCTGCTTCAATTCCTGTGTTCTGGCCTTCCAGGCCCTGCAATCATTCTTCCAGTGTCCTTTCTTATGACAATAGAAGCATTCTTCCTTATCCACAAGCTTCCCCGCTATCTTTGTTGCTTTACCTTTTCCCTTCGTATCCACTTTACTAACACCGCCCCTTGGTTTGGCGGGGGCCTTCTTCTTCTTTCCCTTGGCTTTCGCCTTGGACCTAGAAGAAGATGATCCTCCTACAAACAAAGTGGATGTATCCCTACCTTTCTGTAGGGTGCCTTCTGCGCTCCTCAGCATGTTGAGGAGCTCTGAAAGTTCAACCTCTTTTTCTTGTAAGTTGAAGTTCAGTATAAACTGGGCGTAAGTGGAAGGAAAGGACTGGAGAACTATATCCGTATATAGCTCACTCTCCAATGTGATCCCTAGGTCTGCGAGCTCCTCAATGTAGCCGATCATCTTTAGCACGTGCTCGGCTACTGATGATCCGACGGCCATTCTTGTCGAAAATAACTTTTTCGACGCTTCGTATCTTGCGATACGAGATTGCTCTCCATACAGTTCTTTTGTATGAAGCAATATGGATTCCATGTCCATATTCTCGTGCCTCCTCTGATGTTCGTTGTCCATCGAGGCAAGCAGGAGGCATTTGGCCTTCGCGCTATCAATCTCCCAAGTCTTGCGGATTTCCTTATCCGCGACGCTGGAAGTTGGACCAGGGACAGGGGGAGCTTTGGTGGTAAGAAGATACCCCAGCTTGTCGTAAGTGATTGCTATCTTGACATTCCTGAGCAAATCTTTGTAGTTTGGCCCTGTCAGTTTGTTTTTATCTAGGAGTAACTTATGTCCAGTCATGTTGATTGGTCGCTGCAATTAGGAGAGAGAAGAAGAAACACTCAGCATGATGCTCTTGCAAGTTTAGAGTGGTTTTTAGTTTGTCTAAACAGGATGGCTCCCACTGTTTCTCGAATCCCTCCTCAAACCATAAAGGAAGAATTAGTCAGGATCAATCCCACCGTACAATACTTGCTTAACCGTTCAGCCAGGCCGGTGTCGGTACTTCGAGGGAGGTTTTCCAACGCTTTCGCGAAGTTCCTTAATTAAAGAACCTCTTTTCCCTGGGGGCGTAGCCCCGCTAACACCTTTCTAGGCACCTACTAGGTTTATAGCATTGATCGTTAAGTGAGAAATTTCCCGAGGAGTAGCATATACTCACAGTAGGATCGGGATCCAAATATCATCGCGTGACGAAACTGAAGGAATCCTACCAGAATCATCACACTCCAAATGGTATGCAAATCTAGCAAGTTTCAGTACTTATGAAACTCCCGATATGGATTTTTGCCCCATGCTCTTATGACCTTGACTTTGGCCAACAAATCATAAGTCACATGTCAAGTTCTGCCCGTCGTTCTCCAGGTTAATTTGAATCCACCCGCACCTACCCTTGACTTTGGCCAATAAGGCAGTACGACTGTTCCAAACCAACGCATCTATCTATGCTGCACATGAATACCCAATAGCTACCAATCACTGGGCCTTGACTTTGGCCAACAAACACAGCTTGAATACTATTGACTATTCATGTGAAACGACGGAGGGCTACGGATGGTTTTGGCAAAACCGTGAACGTAGTGAACTTGATTTGGTCGATGGAACGAGATAGCTTTTAAAAAGAGTGGCTCAAGCTCCGCATTTAAAAGTTGTTTTGAAAAGAACCGAGTGGTTTTTCGAAAGTGTTCCAACGACTTTAACTTGGTTTATTATCTTGCATTAGTTCTTTTAATGCGTGATATTCTTGCATTAGTTCTTTTAATGCGTCCCATCATTTAATCCTACCATTGCAGAAAACAACCAAAATATGACGTACGCTTATGCCATTCGCATTCGCCACGGGGCCCCTTCATTACCCGTTAGGTTACTTAACTAACGACAGAGCGGGGGCTGGGCTAGCGCGTCTGTAAAACATAAGCAACGCATAAATAATATCATATATAGATATATTGCAATGATAAACATTTCAGATCACAGATGAATACATTGGATATACTAGGAATCTGTAATTCGTACGAGCCTGTAACGAAAGACAAATTACACGGTCGCGGTGAATAGCCAAATACCCCACCCAAGACCCCTACGGGTGCGGAAAACTACCCGCCAAGTACCCGAAGCGTAGTAACCTCCCTCATCTCCATGAGTAGGCTACTCGACACTTCGGCATACCCGGTAGTTTGTGCACCCCCTCCATGGGTCTATCCTAGGAGCAAAAACAGTAAAAAGAAATTATACAATGACGGCTACAACCCCGACCCGGTTGTGCGGCCATACAAATAATTATTACATCAATTTACAAATTTACATGAATTGAAAGAAAAGAAAACTCTCGTCTCACAACCCCCGGCTATTCACCCGCGACAATCCAACATATTCATATCCACATTCCAGCAACATTACAGATCACAGATTTGTATAACCCCCACTAATCGACATATAGCGATTAGTAGACGTTCAATACAAATATCACATTACAGAAAACCCGTTAGCTTAAGTCTTTTAGAAGTTCGATCAAAAAATACGGATTTTCGGGACCCCAAAATAAAATTTTCGTTCTGGAAAATCTGGGCAGAAAATATATATTCCAAAAATCCCAAAATACCCCAAACAGTAAACTGCAAAAAAGAAAACCCTTGACCGAGTTAACTCGGCCGCGTTTCCGCGGCGGGAGCGTGCTCCCGCCGCGGAAACGCGGCGCTTTGATCGAGTCAGGGGCCCAAATTTTTGCAGTTTCTTTAAAAAAGCCTGAGCCGATTTTAGGTGTGTTCCAAAAAGTTTTTCCAGTACTTTTGAAATCGACAGAAAGTTGAAAATTCATGGGTTTGTTTTTGGGACTTTTTCTTTGATCGATCTTCTAGTTACTTGCTAACTTGTTAGATAGAGTTTAACTAGTCTCTGATACCACTGTAAGTCCATGCTACCTCTCCCGGTACTTTCGGGAATGCGGAATTTGGTAAAAAACGATTTTTACGGAGGTGGTAACATGGACCTAAAACCCGGATCTTGGTTAAACATCTATCTAACAACCTAACTATGAGTTTCTAGCTACTCGGTTAGGGGGTTATACCTTGCTTGTCTTGAACTCCTTCGTCTTCAAGCTCCGATGGTGGTCCGGACCGGCTTCTTCTCGTCGTCTCCGTACGCCGAAGATAGATCCACCTGAAAGCTCCAACCTTTAGCTCCTTCTTCGTTCTTTGAAGAAACTAGTTCACTTGGTTTGCTAAACCTAGTGAACTAGAATGAGTAGAGAATACTTTGTGTGGGATTTTATCTATGGTTCTTGATTCTCAACTCATGAGACAAGAGAACCATAGATTAAAGAGAGGGAAAATGAGCAAGAGGGTGAGAGCAAAAGGAGAGCTCAAGACCAAGAGAGAGAATGAGCAAGAAAGAATGAGGCTCTCTTTTGTCTTTCACCCTCTCATAATCCAAAGCAATCATAACTCATCATACTAACAAAAGTCTTATGTGATGGTTTGAAGCAACCATAACCATATCATTTCATGCACTCATTTTACACAAATGAGCAAGCAAGAAAAAGTCTTTGCCATGAAATGATGGCTATGGTTATCATGATGGTCAACTAGTCAAGCCTAGTCAACCGGTCAACAAAGTCAACAAGTCAACAAAAGTCAACAAGTCAACAAAGTCAACAAGTCAACAAAAGTCAACAAAGTCAACAACCATATCACCATAATACTTAATTAATATAATAGTTAATCACATATCATATTCTCATTAGGGTTGAGCAAAAAGTCAAATAGTCAACGGTCAACTGTCAACAACCCTAATGAGAATCCGCTGTCTTTGCCTTCCTGTCAACTGTGCATACACACCCGCATCCGCGTTCCGAGGAACACGAATGCACACTGGATAAATCCAATCCCAAAAGGTACACTAGGATCTGGCTTAAACCAAAGCTCGCTAGTGTAAACTGTCCGGACACAATACGTGCACAAGTGCACGAATGTGACCGGACCCTCTCGCAAAACCATGCGACCTGTCGCAATACCATGCGACCTCTACTCTTTTGCCTAAAGGCGAAAAGCTTTCTGTGTGGGACTCTAAAGACTCGATACTACGCTGGCAGTGGGTTTAACCACAGACCGAAAGCGGCACTAGCTGTGCGTAACGGTCCCCAGGTAGCGCCGACAAGAAGACCGACGAGGCGAAACCCATCTGAACTCCTACTGAGCCTGAGTGTGGCATTCTCCGTACAGTCCGGTCTGTTCGTCTGATACATCGCATGGCGGGCCTAGGGGGCGGTAAACGTCAGTCCCCCAATAGCGGTACAAGTCGTGCCGGAGCGAAGCCCAAAACACCCTGAGATAACACTGGAAACCTACCAGTATATCTCGTTTGCCCTGGCCAGGGACTACTCGTGTAATGGCTCTCCTAGACACAGCGCGATGTCAACCCCCAATACCGGGAGAGACGAATCCTGTCTAACCGTCACTGCCTCCAAGTGCTTCGGGACTGCACCCAACCACTACCTGTTTGCACGACTCCTTTGAGCCGTGGTAGGGTAGTGATCAAAGTACAGTGGGAACACACTCGAGGCGAAGTGACAGTGTCAAGTCAGCGGACTAAGCTGTACTCATGTCACCTGGGAACTGATAACTGACGATAGGTATAATACCAACTAGTCAGTTCCCGACGAGTCCTGTCCAGTGTACCCGTAACCTAACGAGCACCCGCATACTATCTCAAGTATGACGTACTGACGGCTGTGGGACAGACCGTCTCCCACACTGGGATGAGAAGCGCATGCGCTGGTCTACTCCAGAGTATCGATGCCCTGTCTTGATAGTCCTGCGACCAGGGACCTGCATAAGGATGTGCTTATAGATTACCCAGCCCCACTAGTGTGACGGCCATCACATCGCTGGTAATCAAGCAAAGATCCTAAGGGCTCTACTAATGTGTATAGGCGATATACAAAAATAAACACATGTACACATTGAAGTAGAAACAAACCAAGTAGCATACTACTATTTTGAGCAAGATTGTATATACAAGGTGAATATCCCAAGCATCCATTAAGTAATATACAAACCAGTATGATACAGTAATGGCCTCTAGGGCATATACACTAACAGATTGTCTCTCTGTTACATGTTGGTAAAGCCCTTAGGATGTGTGCTTGACTACCTGGACTATGATGCAGATCATACTAGTGGGGACATGGTAGTCCATAAGTACATCCTTCAATGTCCCTAGTCGTGGGTGTATCGAGACGGGGCATCGATATACCAGAGTAGACTAGCGTGTACCTTCTCGACCCATACAGATGAGCGATGGATGATCCCATATCCATTGGTGTTTGACATCAGAGATGATATACGGGTGCTCAGTAGAGACTGGGTACACTGGACGGACTCGCCGAGAACTCCCAGATGGTATTATACCTCACGTCAGATGGCAGTTCTCTGGTGACACTGGTACAGAGTAGTCTGTTGACCCGAGATCGTCATAGAGTCTTGTGTGGTTCCCACTGTGCTTTGATTTCCATCTTACCACGTCTAAGAAGGCGTGCAAAACGGTGGTTTTTGGGTACAGTCCCGAGTCACATGGAGGCAATGAGCGATAGGAGGGGATTCGTCTCTCCCGGTATAGGGGGTTGATGTTGCGCTGTGTTCGATTGGGTATAACAGGAAATCCCTGGCCAGGGTTGCTGAGATTTACTGGTAAGTGTTACCAGTAGTTTCTCGAAGTGTTATAGACCTCATATCGACACGACTTATCGAGCTATTGGGGTCTGACGTTTACCACCCCTCGGCGAGATATGCGACATATCAGACGATCAGACCGGACTGTACGGTAGTGTTACTGGTTGGATTCACAGGAGTGTGAGCGGGCTTGCTCGTCGATCTTCTGATCGCTCAATACCCGGGTGGCCGTTACGTTTAGCAGATCGCTTGCGTCTTGTGGGTGTTTGATATGATCATCATCTGCTGCCGGCGTATTGACGAGTCTTTAGAGTCCTACACAGAGGTTTCCTGGCTCAAGCAAAACGAAATAGGAGCGCATATGAGATATGTGCGGGACCGAGAATAATGCGTGTATGTGATACCGTATTCCATTCTCGAGATGAATGTATCGATATGGTTGTATGCGATATAACCTGGTTATCGAATCAAGGATTGATTCGATAAGCCGATACATTGAATACTAGTCGGTTATATGCGATATGACCGGATCGTTAAATCAAGTGTTGATTTAATGATTTAATGTATAATTATATATTTGATATATTACTTTGCATTAACTAGTATTGGTTCACTTTAAATGGATTTTCTCACTTGGCTGTACAAGTTGTATATGTAATATACTTTTTGTACAAATGATTGTATCATGTTTGATGATACATACTTATTTGGTTAAGTGTATAGAATTAAACCATGGTTAACTTAATGATTAGGGTTTTGCTTTTTCATTAAGTTATTTGTTTATTCATTTTGGATATTGATAAAAGCATAAAAAGAAAAGCAAAATGGTTTCTTTATTTTATTTTCTTTCATGAAGCTTATTGAAGCTTCATGAAGCTTTGACCAAGTGACCATTTTGTCTTGTTCTTTTAACCCTAACCATTCTTATAACCTTAGTTGGTTCTCTACACTTGACCATGGTTGATTATGATAAGTATTCTTTTGTTTTCTATTTTCTATTCAACTTATTATAACTTTTATCATCTTCTTCTTCTTCACTTCAAGAAGAAAGCTTGCATCATCAATGGTGATTGATGAATTAGAGTGAGAAATCCAATTCTAAAGTCTACCCACTTCCTATTTCTTCATCCTCTACCTCTTGTCAAGTAGTAGAGTGTGTTTTCTTCACAAGTTTCTTGACTTGGTGAAGTTGGAGCTTGATCTAGCGATGCCTCGACGTAGATCATCTTCGGCATGGACATCGACGACCTAGCTCGCCATTTCTCCGACGAAGCCGACGCTAGAGCCCGGGAATTCATTTGGACAGCGAGGGAACTTCGTTACGGAGCTATGGAGGTGGAGCACCGGATCTACAATGGTTGTATTTCCGTTTACTTGTAGTTAAGTGTTAACTAGTTTTTTGTTTTCGCCTAAACATCTAGCCGACGATCCGTTCTAGGGTTTCTCGGCACCGTTAAAATTTGAAATTGGCATGGTTGATGCCTTGTGAGACCTCATTAGGGTGCCTAGGGACCTTTCAGTGGTATCAGAGCCTAGCTAGAGCCTTAGGCGAAGTCTAGACGGAATTTGAAACCAGAACGAACCCGAAACCCATCTCAAAAAATGCTCTCTGTCCTTTTTTCAAAAACGTGGATTTTTCCAAATTAAAAATTGCTAAAAAATTCAGCAGGGAAATCTAAGAATCACGGTGCAAAAATTTACTCATGAACAGTCACAACTGCGGCGGAACCGCGGCAGAAGCCTAGATTCTGCGGCGGTTCCGCGGCCCATTGATGACGTCAGCTTCCCTTGTTTGCACAGTAATTCCTATTTTCTGAAGTTGGATTTTCTGGTAATTTTTAATATTTATTCCAGAGTTGAATTTTCTGGGTTGTTTTGGGGATTCGAATGTTCGATCGGATTATCAAATTTTGTCTATGTGGCTTTCCGGATAAATTTTAGAATATGTTAAAAAGTTCGACCGAATATAAATACCCAATTTTTCCCCTGTCGGGAAATTTCCAAGTGTTGGATTTTTCCGTAGTTTAACGACGTTCAAAGTGGTGCAAGTAACGCGATGGACCCTCTAGAAGACAACAAACCTTAACTCGATTATGTGACCGTCTTGAACTGCCCTTTGAACCTTCGGGATTGGGGCAGTACGGCGTGCCACATGTGAGGCGTTGGCTTGACCCTTCTACGGCTGGACCGTTGGTACTGAGGCACGAACTGAATGTTGTTAGACTTGTTTCATGTGATGAGCTGTTTCGGGAAAACTTGGGTGTTCGATTGTTCGATCGGAAAGTTTAACATTTTCTAATTATCTGGAATGTGATACAATAATTGGAATTCACAAGCAGTTATGTGATAACTGAATGAATGTTATAAACATAGCAGTTTAGTCTCACTTGATCGGTTGCCACGGAATTTTGATGTGATCAAAAGTCCGTCGCAATCACGTAGCGTATGCGGATACTCGCCGGGTAAACTTAATAGACAGCCTCACTCCATAGCCCCGACTAAGTGACTGTAGGAGAACCCCGTCGCCGAAAGCATCCGTTCGGGTGCTTGCGGTAGCGGTGTTCCGCCTTGGTGCACTTCGTCGACGGTATCGGGGGTGCGGCCGTCTACTGAAGTTTGCGACGAGTATTCGATCAGGATGTCGGGAATCTTGTTGAATTACCCGACTTGATATTGAAAAGTGTTTTCGATTTTGAGACTAAAATGCGGGGTTTATAATTGTTAGGCATGCGATGTCTAAGTAATTCATTTGGTCAGGCATGCGATGTCTGAGGAGGTTGCGGATTCCAACTGTTGTAGTTTTACACTTTCTTTTCTGTGACCATAAGTGTAATATGTGATATCGCCGGTTTCGTTGCTATATGTCAATGACAATTGGGATGCGCATATTTACTTACGTTGATGACATGTGATTTTATGTGTTACTGGATATGTTATATTGGATCGTCGTGTTTGAATAGCCGGGGGTTTTTATGTGAGATGAGTGTTTTTCATTTTCATTCATGTAAAAACTTGTATGTAATATTCTTTTATTGGGGCGCTTCCAGGTTGCGGAAGTAGTCACCTTTTGTATATTATTTACTTTTCCGCACTAGGATAGACCCAAGGAGGAGGGCGCAAGTAACCGGGTTCTGGAGTCCAGTGGGAGACCAACTCGAGGAGTCGAGTCCGGGTCTCCTAACTCTAGAATTGGTAGGGTTGCTTGCCGCTCTCGTAGGGGTCTTGGGGTATGGGTTTGGCTATTCATCACGACCGTGGAATCCGTGTTTTATACTGGCTCGTATTGAAAACACGGACGTCCTAGTATATCCAATATTTCATATGATTCTTCTGCTGCGATATCTGTGATGTGATCATGTGATATGTTCTGTGATAGATATTGTATATAGTATATATGATATATTATATAGGCGTTACTTATGTTTTACACCCGCGCTAGCCCTGCCCCGCTCTGCCGTTAGTCACCTAACCTAACGGTGCACGAGGGGACATCGAGGCGAATGCGGATGGCATAAGTGTACGTCGTATTTATCTGTGATGTTTAGGTATTTAAATGATGGGACTTAATTAATGTGATTAATGAAAGTAGAAGAAACCTAAAGATGTTGTAGAATCGAATTTCAAAATAAAACAGGTAGCTACAGTTCTTGCTTTGCACAGAGGTATATGTGATATATCCTGCACCTTATTTGATGAGGAAAGGACCGAGATCCCTTCACCGGGAGTGACTCCTTTAGCAATAACTGGCAGATGCTACACACTCGGTTTGTCTTTTGATTGCTTTTAAGAGTTTTTGCTTTGCACCGTGATATATATGATATATCCCGCACCTCATTCGACGAGGAAAGGACCGACGATCCCTTCACCGGGAGTGACTCCTTTAGCAAAACTAGAAAAGCCTCAAAAGCACTCCATTTTAAAAATCATTTGATTCTACAACGATATCAAGTTCATTACGCAATAGGTTTTCAGAAAAACCTGTCGTAGCCCTCCGTCATTTCAGATAAGTCCTATTTAGTATTCGTGCTACGTTTGTTGACCTCCGTCAAGGCGTAGTGTGCGGTAGCTAACTAGTATTTATCTGTTTATGCATATGATGCAGATTGAGTTAGGGTAGTCGTGCGGCCTTGTTGACCTCCGTCAAGGGTCGTGCGGGTGGGTTTAATTCGATCAAGAAATGACGGGTTGAACTTGACTAGTAGCCTATGGTTTGTTGACCTCCATCAAGGTCATAGGGTGCTGGGGGCAAAATATTATCGGGAATTTCAAGTGTTGAAATTTGCAATGAGATTGCATACCTTCTATGAGATAGTTGGATCCCGATACCCGCTGCGAGTAATTGTTACTCCTGGGAGAGTTTTACACATTACAATTAGCCGATCAAGTAGGTGTCTAGAAAGGTGTTAACGAGGTTACGCCTCTGGGAAAACGAGGTTTACATTAATTAGGTTCGTGCGAAAGCACGGGGGACCTCCCTCAAAGTACCGACACTGGCCTGGCTGAAAGATTGGCGAACTTGTAGTGTGTAATTAATCCCGGCTAGTCTTTCCTTTTAGGGTTTGAAGGAAGATTTGATAAAACGCAGTGGGAGCCATCCTGATTAGATAAAATAATAACCAATCTATTCTTGCAAGAGCGCACGCTGAGTGTTTTCTTCTCTCTCTCTCCAGGTAGCGACCATATCACGCCTTAATCAAGATAATAAAACGGATTATTGACCGAACCCGCTTGTTATACTGAGCTGGGGAACGTTGGTCCCGCTCCAACTTATAATTGTTATAAGACAGAGCCGGAAATTGGGGAATACCAGATTTCCCGTGCCGCCCAAACGAAGAGTGTGCATGTTGATGCATCATCTTCGGGTGTGTTCATTATACAGAACTGTTTCTCAGTATCCTCCGCATCCTTGGTATATGATACCGAATCAGGATCCCAGATATGTAATCTGTTACATAGGGCTACAAAAGGGTAGAAAAACTGAGAACGGGTGATAAGTTTCATGAGGCAGAAAACGGGGCAAGTGTTGCATCCAAGTCTGTTGGTCACTGTCACCCTATATTACCAATACATTGATTCTGAACGAATGTTATTAGATACCGAACCTGATATACAAAATCATATCAGTCTCTTTATTAGTAAAGAAATGATATAATTTTGTATTGTTGGATAATGTTCTGAACATTTCCTATATCAAAAGTTGATCGGTTCAGGCGCGTTATCTAAAAGCATTGATGTTCTAAATCAAACTACAGTTCATAGTATATAGAACACACACAAGAGGAAGAGTTCAGAAATGAACGATTCCTTCTTGAGGTATTGTAGACTAGGTCAGATCAATGTGACCCGACTAGCTAGAGTTACATAAAGATGCATATTTAAATTAGTTTGAATTTACATCTTGTGAAACTTGCCAGTCATGTCACAGAGATAAGATGACCATAGCTCTGTTTATTGGAAACAGAGAAAGAGTTAGTGAACTCTTGGGAATGATACATGATGATGTATGTAAGGTCCCCTGTCTACACATGCCAAGATCGGTTCTTTGTACTTCATTACATTCTCTGATGATCTCTTTCGAGTTTCAGACCTATGTTCTTGTTGAAACACAAGTCCGAACCTTTTGAGATATTCACAGAATATAAGTTAGAAGTAGAGAACCAAAATACGGGTATAAGTATTATGTCCTTTGATGTGATCGAGGAGGAGAATACTTGGGCACGGAATTCTTGGACTATTCTAAAGGAGAATGAGATTCTCTCTCAGCATTACTCCTCCGAATACACCATAGCACGATGGTATATCGGGGCGGAGCAATCACACCCTATATGATAAGGTGTGCTCTATGATGAGTACTACTGAGTTACCTTTTTCCTTCTGGGAGTTATGCGCTTGAGAAGTTGCATACCTATTGAATACGGTTCCAATCAAATCAGTTGCCTACCATTTCATATGTGATATGGAAAGGGAAGAGCCCATGTCTTAAGCTAGTTAAGATTTGGGGTTGTCCGGCCTATGTCTAAAAGCAAAATCCGGACAAGCTCGAGGCAAGGTCTGTTATGTGGAACTGGAAGTGTTCCAGCTATACAAACTACAACTGATGATTTGAAAGAACCAAAGGATTCAGTAGATTCCAACGAACCTCAGCTCTCCGCCGATCTAGTAGGGTTCCTCACCCACCAGAGAGATACTTCGGTTTCTCTATGACAGTGGGAGCGAGGATTGCATCATGTGATGATGACCCAACTAGTTTCGAGCTGGCCATCAGGAGTGTGACTCTGTAAGAATGGCTGGATGCTTAGCGATCTGAGATGGAATCCTTATACACTAACAAAGTATGGACTTTGGTTGCTATATCTGAAGGGTTAAATCCCCATCAGGAGCAAGTATATCTTGAGAAGATTACTTGGTGTACATGGAAAGGTTGAGACTTTCAAAGCTAGACTTGTTAAAGGTTTGCATCATTGACCAGGTGTGGATCATGATGAAACTTTTTCAAAGTAGCTATGCTTAAGTCCATCCAGATCCTACTTGCCACGGCTACATACCATGACTATGATATCTGGCGGTTGGATGCCATGACTGCTTTTCTAAATGATGTTTTAGAAGAGAACGTCTATAAGTACACAGCCAGAGGGCTTCGTAAACAGTGGGAGCAGCGGAAACGTGTGCAAGATGTTTTATCTGATAAACAGGCATCGCGGAGTTGGAACATCTGTTCTGATGGATTAGTCAAAGAGTTTGACATCATCAAAATGGTAGATGAACCTTGTATAAACAAAAAGGTAGTAGGGAGTATGGTGTCGATCCTCGTAGAGTACGTGGATGACATACTCTTGATAGGGAAAGAGTTTCCTATGCTACGCTCGATCAATCTCCGCTTATCACAATGATTCTCCACATAGGATCAAAGTGATACCTACTAAATCCTGGATTTTGGATCTATGAGATAGATCTAAATGGATGTTAGGCTACTCCCTAGCTGTAGTGAGATGGTATCAATCGATCCAGGGAAGAATCACTGGAAGTGTTCCAGAGTGATAAGGACGACTGAATGTCAGTCGCAGGCATTGTCTTTACCCTCAGTACAGGGATGGTATGTTGGAAGAGTTCCAAGCTGGATACCGTGACATACTAGACGATAAAGGCAGCATACATCGCTACTTAAGATGCTACCAAAGAGGCTGTTTGGATGTATATTGGTTCATGAGATGAACTATGTTCCTCCCATTGTGTGACAATGGAGTTGTGGCTTATGCCAAGGAACGCATGTCCCATCAGTGATCCCGACATATTCTAAGGCAGTATCACCTGATCATGGAGATGGTTGATCTCCAGGGGATCGAGGTAAGGAGAGTAGACTCAGAGGACAACACAGCGGATCCACTCACAAAGGGCTGTTCCCAAAGAGAGACTTTTATGGGATGGTTGAGTATGAGATACTACAACCACTGCTACAGATGGCCCTAGTGCAAGTGGGAGATTGTTAGTTATATGTATGCCCTAGAGGCCATTACTGTACATTGGATGTATATTGTAGTGGATGCTGGGACATATATAGGGAGGACTTTCTTGCTCGACATGATAGTATGCTATCTGGTAGCTCTTTACCTTAACGTGTACATTGATTGTCTCTCTGTTACATGTTGGTAAAGCCCTTAGGATGTGTGCTTGACTACCTGGACAATGATGCGGATCATACTAGTGGGGACATGGTAGTCCATAAGTACATCCTTCAATGTCCCTAGTTGTGGGTGTATCGAGACGGGGCATCGATATACCAGAGTAGACTAGCGTGTACCTTCTCGACCCATACAGATGGGCGATGGATGATCCCATATCCATTGGTGTTTGACATCAGAGATGATATACGGGTGCTCAGTAGAGACTGGGTACACTGGACGGACTCGCCGAGAACTCCCAGATGGTATTATACCTCAGGTCAGATGGCAGTTCTCTGGTGACACTGGTACAGAGTAGTCTGTTGACCCGAGATCGTCATAGAGTCTTGTGTGGTTCCCACTGTGCTTTGATTTCCATCTTACCACGTCCAAGAGGGCGTGCAAAACGGTGGTTTTTGGGTACAGTCCCGAGTCACATGGAGGCAATGAGCGATAGGAGGGGATTCGTCTCTCCCGGTATAGGGGGTTGATGTTGCGCTGTGTTCGATTGGCTATAACAGGAAATCCCTGGCCACGGTTGCTGAGATTTACTGGTAAGTGTTACCAGTAGTTTCTCGAAGTGTTATAAACCTCATATCGACACGACTTATCGAGCTATTGGGGTCTGACGTTTACCACCCCTAGGCGAGATATGCGACATATCAGACGATCAGACCGGACTGTACGGTAGTGTTACTGGTTGGATTCACAGGATTGTGAGCGGGCTTGCTCGTCGATCTTCTGATCGCTCAATACCCGGATGGCCGTTACGTTTAGCAGACCGCTTGCGGCTTGTGGGTGTTTGATATGATCATCATCTGCTGCCGGCGTATTGACGAGTCTTTAGAGTCCTACACAGAGGTTTCCTGGCTCAAGCAAAACGAAATAGGAGCGCATATGAGATATGTGCGGGACCGAGAATAATGCGTGTATGTGATACCGTATTCCATTCTCGAGTTGAATATATCGATATGGTTGTATGCGATATAACCTGGTTATCGAATCAAGGATTGATTCGATAAGCCGATACATTGAATACTAGTCGGTTATATGCGATATGACCGGATCGTTAAATCAAGTGTTGATTTAATGATTTAATGTATAATTATATATTTGATATATTACTTTGCATTAACTAGTATTGGTTCACTTTAAATGGATTTTCTCACTTGGCTGTACAAGTTGTATATGTGATATACTTTTTGTACAAATGATTGTATCATGTTTGATGATACATACTTATTTGGTTAAGTGTATAGAATTAAACCATGGTTAACTTAATGATTAGGGTTTTGCTTTTTCATTAAGTTATTTGTTTATTCATTTTGGATATTGATAAAAGCATAAAAAGAAAAGCAAAATGGTTTCTTTATTTTATTTTCTTTCATGAAGCTTATTGAAGCTTCATGAAGCTTTGACCAAGTGACCATTTTGTCTTGTTATTTTAACCCTAACCATTCTTATAACCTTAGTTGGTTCTCTACACTTGACCATGGTTGATTATGATAAGTATTCTTTTGTTTTCTATTTTCTATTCAACTTATCATAACTTTTATCATCTTCTTCTTCTTCACTTCAAGAAGAAAGCTTGCCTCATCAATGGTGACTGATGAATTAGAGTGAGAAATCCAATTCTAAAGTCTACCCACTTCCTATTTCTTCATCCTCTACCTCTTGCCAAGTAGTAGAGTGTGTTTTCTTCACAAGTTTCTTGACTTGGTGAAGTTGGAGCTTGATCTAGCGATGCCTCGACGTAGATCATCTTCGGCATGGACATCGACGACCTAGCTAGCCATTTCTCCGACGAAGCCGACGCTAGAGCCCGGGAATTCATTTGGACAGCGAGGGGACTTCGTTACGGAGCTATGGAGGTGGAGCACCGGATCTACAAAGGTTGTATTTCCGTTTACTTGTTGTTAAGTGTTAACTAGTTTTTTGTTTTCGCCTAAACATCTAGCCGACGATCCGTTCTAGGGTTTCTCGGCACCGTTAAAATTTGAAATTGGCATAATTGATGCCTTGTGAGACCTCATTAGGGTGCCTAGGGACCTTTCACAAGGTTGCTGTAGAATGAGTGTAGAACGTTTTATCTCGAGAGTTAATCGAATTTACCTTTAGGAAGTGTGAGGAGAAATGGAAATGAGCAACGGGATTTTGTTGCAAGAAGAATGAGATCAATTTCCCTCAACCTCACAAAATTTGGGGCTCTCTCATTTAGTGGCCGGCCATTATTTGGGTGGAGGGAGGTGAGGGTAAAAGTAAGAGAGAGAGGGTAACCATAAGAAAGAAAGAATTGGTGATAATGAGGAAAATATGTCACACCCATTTCCTTATCAAATCCCATCTCATTAAAGCAAAGAAATGAGTCAAAGTCATCGAGAAAACACAGGATGCTTCATCAATAATCTGCAGCCCCAGCACCACAAAAACCCCCCTCCTTTCCTAATTGCACATTTGCAAAAAGAACCCCCTTCCATCAAAGGAATTTCAGCCAAGAAGGAATAAAGAAAAATGGCTGAAACGGAATGCAAACTGGCTACTTCAAAAAGCGATCCCATAATAAATTACAGGATAATCCCGTGATTGTATATACATACCCGGATTTGTATTTCGACCGGATTCAAATGCAATGAGACAAAATCTACAAAGTATAATATTAGGATCCGGCTTAAACAAAAGCCCGCTAGTATTATCCGTCCGAACCATAACACGTGCACAAGTGCACGCGTATGTTTGGACCCTGCCATAAATCCATATGGCCTCTACAACGTTTCACCCGAAACTTGAAAACTGTCTGTGAGGGACTCTAAAGACTCATCAATACATTGGCTGTGGATTTAACCACTAGCACGTCAGAGATACTAGATGTACGTAACGGGCTACCAGGTATTGACCAAAAGGAAGGTCGATGAGCGAACTTATCCTGACACCCTACTGAGCCTGTCAGTGACAATATCCATACAGTCCGGTCCGTTCGTCTATGAGCATCGCATGGCGGGCCTAGTGGATTGGTAAAAGTCAGACCCCCAAAAGCGGTACAAGTCGTGTCGGAGTGTAGCCCAGAACACCCTGAGACACTACTGGAATACCTACCAGTAAATCTGCTGCCTTGGCCAAGGACTTTGTGTAATGGCTCTCCTAGATACAGCTCGATCTCACCCCCAATACCTGGAGAGACGAAACCCCTGCCGATCCGCTCACTGCCTCGATATGGCTCGGGACTGTACCTAACTAAAACCTGTTTGCACAACTCCTTTGAGCCGTGGTAGGGTAGTAATCAAAGCACAATGGGAGCTCACACGAGACAAATGACGATCTCAGGTCGATGAACTAACCTGTACACATGTCACCAGGGAACTGCTATCTGACGTCAAGTATAATACCAACTAGCATGTTCCCGGCGAGTCCTGTCCGGTGTACTCATAACCCAATGAGCACCTGTATATATCTTAGGTGAACTAAGTGAAACCAATGGCTTGTGAGACCGGCCACCGCCCCTCGTCGGGGTCTCAACTGTATACACTAGTCTACTCCGCAGTATCGATGCCCTGTCTCGGAAACTCCCACGACTAGGGTCCACTTTAAGGATGTGCTTATAGACCCCAGCTCCCACGTATATGATCGCCATCATACTGCAGGCAGTCAAGCAAGAATCCTAGGGGCTCTATCAACGCGTAATACCGACCTGTAAGGTCAGCTAAAGAAGTACACGATGATAAAGATAAACCAGATAGCATACTATCATCTTGAATAAGACTGTACTACCGGTATAGTTCTTCCCTCAATCATTGCAATCACGTGCCTGTGATCCAATAATTGACATTGAGGGCACTATATCCAACACTTACATGGTATCAGAGACACGCCATTAACCATTACTAGCTTGTTCCAACGTATTTAAAATATCGATCGAACGAATTTTCTAAAAACTGCATTTCCAAGTCATCAGTTTCAGTCGAATTTTTCCTGTGGTCAAAAAATTAATTTGTGTGCTGCAGAAAATCAGGCAGGGTTTTTTAGGAGTTCTGAGAAATTTTAGTTGCATGATCGTACGGTGCCGCCGCGGAACCGCGGCAATATCCCTCTTCTGGCAGCGGTTCCACTGCCATTCTGTGCCCTTACTGCACCAAAATTTCTACAATGGTTTCTGACATGGAAATTAAGTTTCTGGAATGTTTTGTTTGGGCCCAGATTATTTTGAGTGCTGTAGTAGTGCTTGAGACCCACTTCGGGAAATTTTGTCGATCGAAAATTTTAAACATGTGAGTTCACAGTATTTACATTATATCTGCGACCGTGAATGTCATTTGATCGGTAAATCCTGTCTAATTGCTATAGCTCTTTTAGACGGATTTGCGAACGTGACATTCACGTTGATATTCTGTATTGTGCTGTGATGTTGCGGATTTGTCGTGGTGGATAGCCTGGATGCAATGGTAGTACATTTTGGTTGTATTTGTACATTTGATATTGCGGGGCGAGCGTCCGACATGTGGACTGCTGTCACTGCCTGTTTATATATTATTCTTTTGGGGCACGACCGGGTTGAGGTCGATGTACCCGTTGTATATATTTTATTTTCTGTACTAGGATTACCCCGCGGTGGGTTGCACGGATAGCCGGGTTCTAGAGGGCAACGGGCCCGCATCTCATGGCTTTGAGACGGAGGGCGCTTCACTCTAGAATTGGAGGACTATTCGCCGCAGTCGTAGGGGGTACAGGTTAACCCAAGGTGGGGTGCACAAGTTACCGGATTCCGTGAAGTGCTGGGTTGTCCATTCACTTTACTGAAGAGGGCTGCCTCACTTCAGGTTTTGGCGGGTAACTTTCCGCGCCTGTAGGGGTCTAGGATTTCATTGCACAGGCTATCCACACGACCAGAGGAACGTCGGGTTTCAGTAGCGGCTCTATGAAACCCGGGGATCCCAGATTTTCTGTATTGTTCTGTGATACTTATTACATTTCTGTGATGTTGCCTTTTATCATGCCTTGAGCGATTATTATATATTGCTATATATATACTAGTAGATGTTGTATATGTTTTACACCCACGCTAGTCCAGTCCCCGCTCTGTTGTTAGTTAAGTAACCTAACGGTTGATGACGGGACCCAGTGGCGAATGCGGATGGCATATACGTACATCATATTTTCGTTCTTTTGTGGTGTGATTAATTGATGGGACTGCATTGATTCGGATCAATGCAAGCTAAACAAACTTGTTTGATGTTGTTGGAACATTTTTCAAAAAAAAACCCTGTTATTGCAAGGACGTTATCTTTTGTTTTGCACTGTGATATTCGGTTATGAATATCCAGCACCTCAGTCGACGAGGCAAGGGCCGAGATCCCTTCACCGCGAGTGACCCCTTGAACAGAATTTTGCGTCAGGGTAATAACTTCACTATAGTCAATTACTTTTTGCTTTGCATCGTGGTATTCAGTTGGAATATCCTGCACCTCATTCTACGGGGGAAGAGCCGAGATCCCTTCACCGGGAGTGACCTCTTTAGCAAAGGTTTTCGCCACTATATTTTTACAAAAAGTTATGCAGTTCATTCAACGATATCAAGTTCATTACGTTAAAGGTTTTTCGCCAAAAACCAGCCGTAGCCCTCCGTCATTTCTTACGGGTATTATTTAGTATTCATGCTACGTTTATTGACCGAGTCATGACGTAGTGTTCGGTAGTTAAGTGGTGCTTGTTTGTTGCATAAATAGGATTGGTTAGGACAGTCGTGCGTCCTTGTTGACCTAGTCAAGGGCACGTACGGATGGGTTTAATGCAGTCCAGAATAATGACGGGTTGAACCTGACTAGCGGTTTATGCTTTGTTGACCTAGTCAAGGTCATAAGCCGCTTGGGGTAAAAAATCATATCGGGAGTTTCTAAAGAAACTGAAACTTGCCTGATATGCGCATACCTTCTGGAGTGTGACAATGTGAATGGATTCCATCACGTTATTATGCGATGATAGTTGGATCCCGATTCCTACTGATGAGTTGGTTTACTTCTCGGGTAATCCCGACTAATTCTTCTTTCAGGTTTGGAGGAGAATTTGAGGTTACAGTGGGAGGTTCCTGATTGGATAAATTGATAACCATTCTGATCAAGGTTAGAGTGCATGAAGAGTGTTTCTTTTCTCTCTCTCTTTGGTAGCGACTAGACCCGACCCTTGACTATGACTCAGTGACCAAGTTAACCGAACCTTCTTAAAACACTGGATTTTGGATTATCAGAGTTGCATACCTCATTGCCACTCCTTCTTTTACCCTTTTCTCCAGAACACCCCGTATTACTATGAACATCCACTTCAATTGGATAAAACCATCGTATTGTTATATACGAACTCGAAGGAACTTGATCCAGATTCGAGGATGGTTTCCAGTTCTGGAGAAAATGAATAGAACTATTCAGTTGTCTTTTCCTTTTACCTTCTCTCACGTTGCGAGTGCTCCTTGGATAAGGACAGTACACCTATTACGCTAATTGGATAGTCTTCTTCCAAACCATAGGCAGGTGCCGAACGGTAAGGAAAGAAAACCAATTAGCCTAACGATGGTGTACAGAAGGTAATAAGTTAAGACAAATAAAGGGATTAATAAGAGGGCAAAGTAAATTGCGACTGCTATTCACGACCAAACTAAGTATTTCTACGCCAATCCTACATCACCTTTGTATTTCTCCAGAACACTCCGTATCACTACGAAGATCCGCAGTTTATTGGATACTCCATCGTATGGTTATATACGAACTCGAAGGAACTTGTTCCAGTTCGGGGATGGATTCTGGTTCAGGAGAAACAGGAATAAGGTTTTATTCAGTTTTCTTTTATCTTTACCTTCTCTCGGGTTTTGAGTGCTCCTAGGATTAGGACAGTACACCCTTTATGCTTATTGGATAGTCTTCTTCCAAATCATAGGCTGGTGCCGAACAGTAGGGAAGGAGAAAACCATTTGGCCTAAAGGGGTGTACAGTTCCCGACGAGTCCTTCCCAGTGTTCTCATAACCTAATGAGCACCTGCATACTATCTCCAGTACGACGTACCGATGGCTATGGGACAGACCATCTCCCCAGCTGGGATGAGAAGTGTACACACTAGTCTACTCTGGAATATCGATGCCCTGTCTCGATAATCCAACGACTAGGGATCTGTATAAGGATGTGCTTGTAGACTACCCAACCTCCACAAGTGTGACTTCCATCACAACGCTGGTAGTCAAGCAAAGATCCTAAGGGCTCTATCATTATGTATTAGCGATTCTTCAAAAGAAACATATGCACATATTAATATAGATACAAACCAAGTAGCATACTACCATATCGAGCAAGACTGTTATAAATCTGTGCATATATATATATCCAAGCTTCCAAAATGTAATATACAAACTAGTACAATACAATAATGGCCTATAGGGCATATCACACTAACACTGACCTTGTCCGGATTTTGCTTTTAGACATAGGCCGGAAAACCCCAAATCTTAACATCCTTAAGAGATGAACTCTTCGCATATCATATCATATATGGAGTGGTAGGCATCTGATTTGGTTGGAACCCTATTCAATATGTATGCAGCTTCACAAGTGCATCACCCCCAAAAGGAAATAGGCAACTCAGTAGTACTCATCATAGAGCACACCATATCACATAGGGTGCGATTGCTCCACCCCGATATACCATAGTACTGTGCTGTATACAGAGGAGTAATGCTGAGAAAGAATCTCATTCTCCTTTAGAATAGTCCAGGAATTCCATGCTCAAGTATTCTCCTCTTTGATCACATCAAAGGACATAATACTTATGCCCATTTTGGTTCTCTGCTTCTGACTTATATTTTTTTAATATCTCAAAAGGTTTAGACTTGTGATTCAACAAGAACACATGTGCGAATCTTGAGAGATCATCAGTGAATGTAATGAAGTACAAAGAACATGTCCTGGCATGTGTAAACAGGGGACCTCATACATCATCTTGTATCAATCCCAAGAGTTCACTAACTCTTTCTCTGTTTCTAATAAATGGAGCTATGGTCATCTTATTTTTATCACATGACCGGCACGTTTCACAAGATGTAAATTCAAACTGATTTAAATATGCATCTCTATGTAACTTAGCTAGTCGGATCGCATAGATATGACCTAGTCTACAAAGCCTCAAGTAGGATTCATTCATTTCTGAACTCTTCCTCTTGTGTGTATTCTGTACGTTAAGAACTGTGGTTTGATTTAGAACGTATATGCTTTTAGATAACATGCCTGAACCGATCAACTCTTGATATAGGATATGTTCAAAACAATATCCAACAATACAAAATTAAATCCTTCTTTACTTAATAAAGAGACTGATATGATGTCGTATATCAGGTTCGATATCTAATAGCATTCCTTCAGAATCAATGTATTTGGTAATACAGTATGATAACTGCCAACTGCTTTGGCTGCAACAATTGCACCGTTTCCAGCTCTTGAAACTTATCACCCATTCTTAGTTCCCTACCTATCTGTAGCCAATGTAACATATTACATATGTGGGATCCTGATCCGGTATCACATACTCAGGACGTAGAGGATACTGAAAAACAGTTCTTGCTAATGAAGACACCCGAAGATGATGCATCAGCATGCACTTTCTTTGTTTGGGCGGCACGGGAATCCTGATAATCCCCTATTTCCTGCTAGGTCTTATAACAATTATAAGTTGGAGTGGGACCAACGTTCCCCAGCTCAGTATAACAAGCGGGTTCGGTCACTACTTCCGTATTATTATCTTGATTAAGGCATGACATGGTCGCTACCTGGAGAGAGAGAGAAGAAAACACTCAATGTATGCTTTTCCAAGATTAGATTGGTTATTATTTATCTAATCAGGATGGCTCCCACTGTTTTAGTCAAATTTTCTTTCAAACCCTAAAAGGAAAGACTAGCCGGGATTAATTACATTCTATAATTTCGCCAATCTTTTAGCCAGACCAGTGCTTTCGCACGGACCTAATTAAAATAAACCTCGTTTTTCTAGGGGCGTAACCCCGTTAACACCTTTCTAGACACCTATTTGATCGGCTAATTGTAATGTGTAAAACTCTCCCTGGAGTAATTCTTACTCGCAGTGGGTATCGAGATCAAACTATCCCATAGGAGGTATGCAATCTCATTGCAAATTTCAACACTTGAAATTCCCAATAGTATTTTACCCCTAGCATCCTATGACCTTGATGAAAGCCAACAAACCATAGGCTGTAGTCAAGTTCAACCCGTACATTTCCTGATTGAATTAAACCCATCCGCACGACCCTTAACGAAAGCCAACAAAGTCGCACGACTACCCTAAATCAATCGCATCATATGCTTATGCAGATAAGCATAAATAGTTACTGCATACTTCGCTTTGACGAAAGCCAACAAATGTAGCACGAATACTATAAAGTACTTATCTGAAATGACGGAGGGCTACGCATGTTTTTAAGAAAACCTTGAGCGTAATGAACTTGATATCGTTGTAGAATCGAGTGATTTTAAGTGGAGTGTTTTTTAGGGTTTTACTAGTTTTGCTTAAGAGGTCACTCCCGGTGAAGGGATCTCGGCTCTTTTATCATCGAATAAGGTGCAGGACATTTCACTAATGCCACTATGCAAAGCAAGAACTAGAATAGAAATCGAAAGAAAAATCGAGTGTTGTATCATCTGCCAGTTATTGCTAAAGAGGTCACTCCCAGTAATGGGATCTCGGCTCTTTCCTTATCGCATAAGGTGCTGGATATTCTACAAGGAACACCGCTATGCAAAGCAACAACTCGAGCTATCTGTTTTTAAAAATTCGATTCCACAACATCTTTAGGTTTCTTTTATTTCATTAATCTCATTAATACGTCCCATCATTTTAAGTTACCTAAACATCACAGATAAATAAAACGTACGCTCATGCCATCCGCATTCGCCTCGATGTCCCCTCGTGCACCGTTAGGTTAGGTAACTAACGGCAGAGCGGGATAGGGCTAGCGCGGGTTTAAAACATAAGCAACGTCTATATAATATATCACATATAATATATCCTTTATTCATCTCATCAATATATCAAATGATCACATCACAGATATCGCAGCAGAAAACAACATATGAAATATTGGATATACTAGGATTTCCGTATTTTAAATTAAGCCTGTATAAAACACGGATTCCACGGTCGTAATGAATAGCCAATCCCACACCCCTAGACCTCTACAAGAGCAGCAAGCAACCCTACCAATTCTAGAGTTAGGAGACCCGGTCTTGACTCCTCGAGATGGTCTCCCACTGGACCCTAGAACCCGGTAACTTGTGCTCCCCGCCTTGGGTCTATCCTAATGCCGAAAAGCAAATAATATACAATGGTGACATCATCCTCAACCGGGAAGTGCCCCAAAAAAATAATATTATATACAATGAATTTTACATGAATGAAAATAAAAACCCTCATCTCACATAAAACCCCCGGCTATTCAAAACACGACGATCCAATATAACATATCACAGCAACACATAACATCACATGTCATCAACGTAAGTAAATATGCATATCCCAATTGTCGTTGACATATAGCACCGAAACCGGCGATACACCACATATTACACTTACGGTCGTAGAAAAGAAAGTGTAAACTACAACAGTTGTAATCCGCAACCACCTTAGACATCATAAACCCAATGTATCACATACTTTGGATTTCACGCCTAACCAAATGAATTCCTTAGACATCGCATGCCTAACAATTATAAACCCCGCATTTTAATCTTAATCTCGAAAACACTTTTCAATATCTAGTCGGGCAATTCAACAAGATTCCCGACATCCTGATCGAATGCTTGTCGGAAATTTTAGTAGACGGCCACACCCCGGTTGCCGTCGACGAAGTGCACTAAGGCGGAACACCGCTGCCGCGAGCACCCGAATGGATACTTTTGGCGACGGGGTTCTCCTACAGTCACTTGGTCCGGGATATGGGGCGTGGCTATCTATTAAGTTTACTCGGCGAGTATCCGCGTACGCTACGTGATTGTGACGGAATTTTGATCACATCAAAATCCCGTGGCAACCGATCAAATGAGACTAAACTGTTAGATTTATAAAATTCAAACTAGTTATCTCATAGCTACATTTGGATTCCAAATATTGTATCCCCTCACATAATATCCGGACAAACGTTAAACTTTTCGATCGATTTATCAAAGTCCCACAATTTCCCGACAGCTCAACAATTGAGCACAGTTTTAATATTACACAGAATATACCACAGTACCTATGCACCAGCCGTAGAAGGGCAAATCCAAGCCTCACTCATGTCGCCACAGAACTATAGCAAACCCTAGGGTTTGACCGTGGTTCCGCGATCTAAAAAAGTCGAGTTAGGGTTTCATTCTTCTAAAGGGTTCATAGGATCATTTGCATGTTTTTCCGAATACGTTAAACTTGGAAAAATGGGTTTTTGACATTCGATCGAACTTTTTAAATTCGCCTAGACAATATGTGAATAACCCGAAGTAATGTTAAAACTACGAATATGAAACACTCTGAATTGTTTATAGTGTAAGATTACATCACATGCAAAATTAGCAAAAAAAAAAAACATGAAACACCAAAACCCAGTCACAGGAACACAGCAAAAAAATTCAGCCTATTGCAGCACAAAAAATTCGACGTCGCCGGAAATTTGGTGCCTGTCACCGGCCATTTTTCGATGGGTGGGGCTCAATTTTCTTGTGTTCATGATGTATCACATACAACATTCTGCACCTGTTTAAAAAAATTTCCGAAAGCTTTTTAAAATCGACAGAAACTAGGTTTTCGCGTTGCAAGTTTCGGAGTTGTTTCGGTTTCGTAATCTTAACAAAATCCGTATAAACTTCTAGCAAGGCTCTGATACCACTGCAGTCTTACCTAAGACGGCAGCAAGGTTTCGGGAGGTATCGTCCATGCCAAATTCAATTTTTTGTCGTTTTAGCCAACCGTAACTTAGAATTGTTAACTAGAAATCGACGGAAATATAAATGCAGACACTTTAAAAGTCTAGTGAGCAAGGAATACAACCTTTGTAGACCGGTCCTTCACTTCAATAGCTCTGTGCAGTAGTCCCTTCTCTGCGATCGTGAACTCAGGACTCTAGAGAGGCTCCCATGAAGAAATGAACACGCTTGCTTCGAAGACTTCGAGGCCGAAGACTATCTACGTTGAGGAGACAGTAACCCAAGCTATCTCTTCACTAATCAAGGAATAAGTGAAGCAAATACCCTATACTAAATGGCAAGTAGTAGAGGATGATAGAGTAGGAAGTTTGCTCACATTAGAAATTATTTTCTCATTCAAAATCATCACTTTGTCACAAACTAGAGAGCAAGCTCAAGAGGAAGAAGAAGATGAAGTCAAGTGATGAAATGAATTATTGTGTGAGGTTAGAAATGCAACCAAGGGTTAAGCATGTCATGCTTAACCCTTGTAGAGAGCTAACCATGGCCATTGGTTAAAGGTTGGGTTAAACAAATATCCTAAGCTAGACAAAAGAGTGGACAAAGTCAAATATGCTTACAAGCTTCTACAAGCTTTCAACAAATATCAACCATGATAAAATCGATAATTTTGAATAACTCAATGATAAATATAAAACTCTAATCTTAACCCTAGCATTGTTCAATCCTCATAAACCCTAGTTGCATTTTTAACCTAACATGATACATTTAACATATATCACATATATATCAATGTATCCAAAGTGAGAAAAGAAATCTTAAGTTAGCTAATATTAGTTAATATAATGTAATATATCAAATATATAATTATACATTAAATTATTAAATCAACACTTGATTTAATAATCCGGCTATATCACATATACCCGACTAATATCAAATGTAACATCTTATCGAATCAACACTTGATCCGATAACCGGCTATATCACAAATAACCAATCATGTCACACATCAAGAGAATAGAATGTGGTATCTCATATCGTATCAATCTCTGTCCCGCACATATCACATATGTGCTCCTACTCCGTTTCGGTTGAGATAGGAAACCCCTGTATAGGACTCTAAAGACTCGTCAATACGCCGGCAGTAGGTGATGAACATATCAAACACCCACAAGCCGCAAGCGGTCTGCTAAATGTAACGGCCACCCGGGTATTGAGCGATAAGAAAATCAATAAGCAAGCCTGCGCGCACTCCTGCGAATCCAATCAGTAACACTACCGTACAATCTGGTGTCTTTGTCTGATATGTCGCATATTTCTTCTAGGGGTGGTAAATGTCAGACCCCAGTAACTCGATAAGTCATGCCGATATGAGGCTCATAATGGGTCGAGAAACTACTGATAACACTTACCAGTATATCTCTAAAGCAGCCTTGGCCAGAGACTTCCTGTTATAGCCAATCGAGCATAGCGCAACATCAACTCCCAATACCGGGAGAGACGAAAACCTTCCTATCGCTCATTGCCTCCATGTGATTCGGGACTGTACCCAAAAACCACCGCTTTGCACGTTCTCTTGAACGTGGTAAAGTGGAAATCAAAGCACAGTAGGAATCACACAAGACTCTATGACGATCTTGGGTCTACAGACTAACCTGTACCAGTGTCACCAAAGAACTGCTATCTTACATAAGGTATAATACCATCTAGGAGTTCTCGGCGAGTCCGTCCAGTGTACCCAGTCTCTACTGAGCACCCGTATACTGTCTCTGATGTCAAACACCAATGGATATGGGATCATCCATCGCCCATCTACATGGGTCGAGAAGCTATACGCTAGTCTACCCTGGTATATCGATGCCCTGTCTCGATACACCCACGACTAGGAGCATTTGAAGGAAGTACTTAGCGACTACACTGTCCCCACTAGTATGATCTGCATCATAACCCTAGTAGTCAAGTACTCATCCTAAGGGCTTTATCAACATATAACATAGAAACAATCAGTGTACACGTTAAGATAAAGAGTAACCAGATAGCATACTATCATGTCAAGCAAGAAAGTCCTCCATATATATGTCCAAGCATCCACTACAACATACATCGTATGTACAGTAATGGCCTCTCGGGCATACATATCACTAACACTCATAGGTTGATAAAGCCCTTAGGTTGTGTATGTTGGTGTGTAGTAGCGCCTCTAGTTGGGATGAAACATCATAAAGTAATGAACTTTTAAATTTCTATAGGGCTATTACAAAAAAAATACGACTCGTAACTCGAGATTAGGGTAATAGAAACAACATATGAAGCCTAAACTAAAAGGAAAGGAACTACAGCCTTTGTAGCCAACTCCTTCACTTTTTTGGACTCCTACGGCTTTGCTCGAAGCATGGATCAACTCCGCTCAAGGTTTGTCATTGTCTACGATGATCCACCCGGAGATTCCTAGGTCAAGCTCTTTGCTTCACAAGATCAAGAAGAAGTGGAGCAAACACCTTACACTAAAAGGCTAGGGTAGTATAAAATGGTTATGTTGTTTGTATACTCACTTAAAAACCCTTTCCTTTTAAGTTCCTCACTCCTTTTCAAACTCAAAAGAAAGATAGAAGATAGAGGAAGATGAAGATGGCAAAGCTTTTTTCAATATTGTGATAATCTCATGAATAATAATGAAAAAGAAAAGATTATATATGAAACACTCTCAAATATAACCATGGTTAGCTAAATATCTAGATATTTTATAGACGGGTTAAAGAACAAAGGAAATATAACCATGGTTATGTTAGTGTTTATGCCCTAGAGGCCATTACTGTATCATACGAGTTTGTATATTACTTAATGGAAGCTTGGGATATTCACAGTTGTATTAACAGTCTTGCTAAAAATGGTAGTATGCTACTTGGTTTGTTTCTACTTTAATATGTGCATGTGTTTCTTTTAACATATCGCTCATACATATTAGTAGAGCCCTTAGGATCTTTGTTTGATTACCAGCGTTGTGATGGCAATCACACTAGTGGGGGCTTGGTAGTCTATAAGCAACATCCTATACAGGTCCCTTGTCGTAGGATTATCGAGATGGGGCATCGATACTCCGGAGTAGACTCGTGTGTACGCTTCTCATTCCAGTTGGGGAGATGGTCTGTCCCACAGCCATCAGTACGTCGTACTGGAGATAGTATGCAGGTGCTCGTTAGGTTACAAGTACACTGGATAGGACTCGCGGGGAACTGCAGGTTGGTTTTATACCCATTGTCAGATAGCAGTTCCGAGGTAACATGAGTACAGCTTAGTCCGTCGACTTGACACTGCTACTTCGCCTCGTGTGTGTTCCCACTGTTCTTAGATTACTACCCTACCACGGCTCAAAGGAGTCGTGCAAACAGGTAGTAGTTGGGTGCAGTCCCGAAGCACTTGGAGGCAGTGGCGGTCAGGCAGGATTCGTCTCTCCCGGTATTGGGGGTTGATATCGCGCCGTGTATGGAGAGCCATTACGCAAAGTCCCGGCCAGGGCAAATGAGATTTACTAGTAAGTTCCAGTAGTTTCTCAAGGTATAATGGGCTTCACTCCGACACGACTTATACCGCTATTAGGGGTCTGACGTTTACCGCCCCCTAAGGCCCGATATGCGATAGTCCGAGACGAACAGACTGGACTGTACGGAGATTGTCACATCAGACTCAGTTGGAGTTCAGATGGGTTTCCTCATCGTCCTTCTTATCGACATTTACCTGGGGACCGTTATGTACAGATAGTACCGCTTGCGGCCTGTGGTTAAACCCACTGCCAGCGTAATGTCGAGTCTTTAGAGTCCCACACAGAGAGTTTCGCTGCACCGGGCAAAAGGTGTAGAGGCTGTATGGTTTTACGGCAGGGCCGCGATCACTTACGTCCACTTATGCACGTATTATGATCGGGCAGATAATACTAGCGGGCTTTTGTTTAAGCCAGATTCTAGTATTATACAGATGGATTTATTCAGTCAAAGATTATCCATGTTTTTCGGAAATACGGATGGGAGGGGCAGTCTCGTAATTTGTCGGGAAGCTTCTAGAAGAAGGTTACTCATTTGTATTTATTTCTTTTGGATTAAACACAAATGCGGTGGAGAGTTGAGGTGTAAGTTTTCATTAAATGCTTAATGACTCATGAGGTGATTCACCCTTAGGATTAAATGAAGCTCACAAGATATTTTATCAAGAGATATTTGTATGCTTCATTATATTCTTTCATGAGTATTATTCATTATCATTATCACAAAATCTTTCTCTCTCAACAAGTTATCATCTTCTTCCTCAAACCCTAAAAGCTCTCATGAGTTGAGAATCCTAGGGTTTAAGTGACTAAGTAATCCATCTAAATACTCTACACCCTCTAGGACTTCTAGATTAGCAAACTAGAAGCCGTAGTTATCTCAGATTTTAGATTAGAGCTCGGACTATAGACTCTCGGGTGAATCTTCATTGACTCGAAGAGGACGTTGAGGTACCCATGTTCCATAGAGCCGACGAGGGGTGGAAGACAGCGATAAAGACCCGAAGGACAAGTAACGTGAGGTATAAATTCGAATCAGAGTAGTTAAACCTCTCGTAGTTTGCTAGTAATGGTTTAGACACGATCCGTGTGCTTAAGTCCATATTACGAAGCTTTGATAATTGTTTTTCATATATTCCGCCTCCCCGCGAACATGTAGGGTGCGTGACATGGACTTACAGTGGTATCAGACACTACTAAACCTTTACTATCTTGTTAGCAACTAATTAGAACTTCGATCGTCGAAAAAACACGAAAACTTAACACCGAACCCCTCAAGTTTCTGTCAATTTTAAACTTGTCGAAAAAATTATTTCAGAGGTATGAAAATTCAAAACAGGGAATTCTAAGAATACTGGAGAAATACGAGATCCCAACTCGGTGAGACTGCTGCGGAAGCGCGGCGGATTAGTGCAATCCGCCGCGGATCCGCTGCCGAATCAACTCAGAGTTGACTCATATTTACACAGTAAGTCTTAGTTTTGGGTGTTCTGTTTTTCTGTATATTTTGTTTCTGCCCAGGTTATTTCAGTGTTGGCTTGCATTTGGGGTAGACTCGGAAAAAGGTTGCCGATCAAAATTATAAGTTATTTGCTAATTGTGTTGTTTAATGTGTTCGTAAACCTCCCCTAACTGCTAGTATGTCGGTTAACAGGGGGTTGCACATTTCTGTAATGGTTTTTACTGGTTTGTGAATGTGGACTTGTTGGATTGTCGTGAATGAATAGCCGGGGATGTGAGATGAGAGTTTTTACCTTTCATTCGATGTAAATTGTAATATGTTGTAATATTCTTTTGCGGGGCACATCCTAGTTGAGGTTGTAGCCACCGTTGTATTATTTCATTTACTGTTTTCTGCTCCTAGGAAAGACCCAAGGTGGGGTGCACAAACTACCGGGTACTTTGAAGTGCTTAGTGGCCTACGCACGTCGTTGAGGGAGACCGCTTCACTTCGGGTACTTGGCAGGTAGTTTGCCGTACCCGTAGGGGTCTAGGGTGGGGTTTTGCTATTCATCACGACCGTGTAATCCGTCTTTTGTTGTAGGCTCAAACGAAACACGGATTCCTAGTATATCCAATATGTTCATCTGTGATCTGGAATGCCTATTATTGCGTCTGACAAATGTACAATATCTTTATATGATATCTAGTAGGCGTTGCTTTTGTTTTGCATCCGCGCTAGCCTAGCACCCGCTCTGTCGTTAGTTAAGTAACCTAACGGGTGAATGACGGGACCCAGTGGCGAATGTGGATGGCATAAGCGGACGTTGTATTTTTGTTGTTTTCTGCAATGATAGGATAAATGATGGGACACATTATATTAATGCAAAGAAAATAAACCAAAGTTTGAATCGTTGGAACAAATTTAAAAGAAACCACTCGGTTATTTTAAAAGAGCAGAATTTTTAATTGCGGAGCTTTAACCACTCCTTTTAAAAGAGCTATCAGGTTCCTTAGATTATATCAAGTTTACTACATTCACGGTTTCGCCAAAACCAATCGTAGCCCTCCGTCATTTCATATGGATGGTCAGTAGTATTCAAGCTATGTTTGTTGGCCTTCGTCAAGGCATAGTGTTTGGTAGCTGCTGGGGTATTCATATGTAGTATAGATAGATGAGTTGGTTTGGGACAGTCGTATTGCCATTTGACCAACGTCAGGGGTATATACGGGTGGGTTCAAACTAACAAGATAATGATGGGTAGAACTTGACATGTGACTTATGATTTGTTGGCCTTCGTCAAGGTCATAAGAGCATGGGCAAAAATCCACATCGGGAGTTTCTAAAGAAACTGAAACTTGCTAGAGTTGCATACCATTTGGAGTGTGATAATTTTGGTAGGATTCCTTTAGCTTTATCACACGATGATATTTAGATCATGATCCTATTGTGAGTATCCGCTACTCATCAGGGATTCGTCACTTAACAATCAATGCTATAAACCAAGTAGGTGTCTAGAACAGTGTCAGCGGGGCTACACCTCCAGAGAAAAGAGGTTATTTAATTAAAGAACTTCAAGAAAGCGTCGTAAAACCTCCATCAAAGTACCGACACTAGCCTGGCTAAAGGGTTAAGAAAGTATTGTACGGTGAGATCAGTCCTGACTAATTCTTATTTTATGGTTTGTGGAAGGATTCGAGAAACAGCCGGAGCCATCCAGTTTAAATAAACTATAAACCAATCTAAACTTGGTAGAGCATCATGCTAAAGTGTTTTCTTCTCTCTCTCAACTGCAGCGACCATGTGAGCATGACTAGGTTACATCTGGATAACAAGTTGACTGAGTCTGACTTTTATGACTGGCAAAGGTCTGTCCAGATGTCCAATACCTATGACAAGCTGGACCACCCAATTACTACTCAAGCCCCCGCCGTCCCAGGTCCAGTTTCCACAGTCACGGATATGGATATCCGTCAGACTAGGGAAAAGGACAGTGCGAAAGCCAAGTGCCTCGTGTTGGCTTCAGTTGATGGTGTATACCAGAAGCATCACGAGAAGATGGCTTATTTTCCATCCTTCTCCATAACAAAGATTTATATGAAGAGCAATCTCGTATCTCAAGATATGAGACCTCAAAAGAATTTCTTCAAGCGAGGATGGCTGTCGGGTCATTTGTAGGGGACGACGTCCTTACAATGACTAGCTATATTGATGAGCACACGGACTTGGAGACTACGTTGGGAAACAGGTCATATGCTGACTTATTTCCACACTCCTTACCCTCTACTTACACCCTGAAGGAAACCAGGGAGACACCCGCTCTGCTTAATGAGGGATCTTCTTCTTATATATCCAGGGTGAAAGCAAAGGGTGAAAAGAAGAAGACCTTCACAAAATCGATATGCGGTGTCAGTGAAGTAGAAGAAAAGGGAAGAGCAAAAGTTTTGGGACTTGGTGTAGGTAAGGAGGGATGTTCCTATTATTATGGGAATGGGCATTGGCAGAAAGATTGCAGGGCTTTGGAAGCCAGTAGCCAGGATTCGAAGCATGTTGTGGCTTAGGCCTCGAGTGTGTTTGTAATTGAGAACTGTTTGTCAATTAACTCTACTTCCTGGGTACTAGATATCGGAGCAGGATCTCATATCTGTAATTCATTACATGTTTTGAGAAACCGTAAAGTTATTCTGGTAGGCGATTTGTCTCTCAGAGTTGCGAACGGAATGAGTGTGGACGCTGAATCTGTGGGAGAATATCGCCTAGGTTTGATAAGTGGGCAGATATTGATTCTATGTAACTGTTTGTGTATACCTAGTTTGACTTGTAATATCATATCAGTGTCCTCACTTTTGAGAGAGGGATATGATTTTACATTCGTAAGCGATGTGGTTCACATGCACCTAAATCAAGTTCTGATTGGGTCCGGTACATTAGATAACGATATATACGTATTGAATCAAGCTCAGGTTTTCAATGTCCAGAATACACTTAAAAGAAAGTCTCCGGAAATAAATCAGGCTTTCTTATGGCATTGTAGACTAGGTCACATCAATGAAACACGGTTGACTAAGTTACATAGAGAAGGATATTTAAATCCGTTCGAATATCAATCTTATGCTACTTGTGAATCTTGTCTCATGGGAAAGATGACAAAGACTCCGTTTACTGGACACGGAGTAAGAGCAAGCGAGCTCTTGGGACTCATACACAGCGATGTGTGTGGTCCAATGTCTACACATGCGCGAGTTGGTTATTCCTGCTTCATTACTTTTACGGATGATTTCTCTAGGTACGGACATATCTTCTTGATGAAGCATAAATCTGAGGCCTTTGAGAAATTCCGGGAATACAATAATGAAGTGGAAAACCACACAGGCAAAAGTATTAAGACACTGAGATCTGATCGAGGTGGTGAATACTTAAGTGCCGAGTTCCTGGGTTACTTAAAAGAGAATGGAATTCTCTCCCAGCTTACTCCTCCATACACACCACAACACAACGGTGTATCAGAAAGGCGGAATCGAACCCTATTGGATATGGTTCATTCCATGATGAGTAAGGCTGAGTTACCGCGATCTTTCTGGGGTTATGCACTAGAATCAGCTGCATATCTTTTGAACAAGGTTCCAACCAAAACTGTGCCTACCACACCATATCAGATGTAGAGTTGGAAGAAACCCTATATTCAGTACCTGAAGACATGGGGATGTCCATCTTTTGTAAAAACGCAGCATCCGGACAAGCTCGAGGCATGCTCAGTACAGTGTAAGTTTGTGGGATATCCAAAGAACGCTAAGGGGTATTATTTCTATTACGTAGAGGAACAAAAGGTTTTTGTTTCTCGTCATGCCCATTTCTTGGAAGCTGAATTTTTAGAAAATCAGAAGAGTGGGAGCGCAATAGAACTGAAAGAAATTCCAGAACCATAAGCTGTTACTGAAAGTATGGTAGAACCAGAAGTTTCAGAAGAAAGGGACATACCAGCGCCTATCCGCAAAATTAGTAGGCAGTCTCATCTGCTCGAGAGATACTACGGTTTTCTCATAGACGGGGATCAAGAAGATTGCATCATTGATAACGATGACCCTACTAGCTTCCAGCAAGCCATTCAGAGCGGCGACTCGGTAAAATGGCTGGATGCAATGCGGACCGAAATAGAGTCCATGTACACCAACAAAGTAAAGACTTTGGACATTGCTCCAGATGGGGTAAAACCCATAGGATGCAAATGGATCTTCAGAAGGAAGATTGGTGCAGATGGACAGGTTGAAATCTATAAGGCTAGACTTGTTGCAAAGGGTTTTCGTCAAAGACCTGGTTTGGACTATGACGAAACTTTTTCTTCAGTGGCTATGCTCAAATCCATTGGGGTCCTTCTTGCCATTGCTGCCTTCCACGATTATGAGATCTGGCAGATGGACGTAAAGACGGCTTTTCTAAATGGTAATTTGGAAGAATGCGTCTATATGGATCAGCCAGAGGAATTCATTCAGAATGGGAGCAGCGGTAAAGTGTGTAAGTTGCTTAAGTCCATTTGTGGACTAAAGCAGGCATAGCGGAGTTGGAACATCTGTTTTGATGATACTGTTAAAGAATTCGACTTTATCAAGAATCCAAATGAACCATGCATATACAGTAAGATTGTAGGGAGAGCTGTAGTATTCCTCGTCTTGTACGTGAATGACATTTTCCTAATAGGAAATGATATTCCTATGCTACAGTCAGTGAAAGGATTCTTGTCACAGAAGTTCTCCATGAAGGACCTGGGTGATGCCACCTACATTCTGGGGATCCAGATCTATCATGATAGATCAAAGAGGATGTTGGGACTTTCACAGTCCAGATACATAGACACCATATTGAAAAGATTCATTATGGAAGATTCTAAGCACGGTAACCTACCGGCTTATCACGGAATCACCCTCTCTAAGGAGATGTCTCCCAAGACTGATTTGGAAAGGACTCGCATGTCGATTATACCCTACGCTTCTGCGGTAGGCTCTATAATGTATGCGATGTTATGTACCAGACCAGATGTAGCATACGCATTGAGCGTTGTAAGCCGGTATCAGGAAAACCCAGGGGAGAAGCACTGGATAGAAGTAAAAAACATTCTCAAGTACCAGAGGATACTTAGGAGTTGTTCTTGGTGTATGGAGGAAAAGACCTCCAGATCGAGGCCTTTGCTGACTCCAGCTTCCAGAGTGACAAGGATGACTCCAAGTCCATGTCGGGTTATGTCTTTGCCCTCAATAGAGGGGCGGTCTGTTGGAAGAGTTCCAAACAGGATATCGTTGTTGACTCAACGATGGTAGCGGAGTACATAGCTGCTTGCGATGCCGCAAAAGAAGCTGTCTGGATAAAGAAGTTCCTAACAGAACTTCAGGTGGTTCCTACTAGTGTTGATCCAATAACTCTGTATTGCGACAACAACGGTGCTGTAGCTTTAGCGAAGGAACCCAGATCCCATCAGAAGTCCAGACACGTCTTAAGGCGGTATCACCTGATCAGGGAGATCGTAGATCGCCAGGAGATCGAGGTGAAAAGAGTAGATATGGAGAATAACACTGCTGATCCATTCACTAAGGCCTTTCCTCAGACGCAGTTCGAGAGGCAATTCGGGATGATAGGTCTGCGATATGCCAGTACATGGCCCTAGTGCAAGTGGGAGATTGTTAGTGTTTATGCCCTAGAGGCCATTACTGTATTATACTAGTTTGTATATTACTTAATGGATGCTTGAGATATTCACAGTTGTATTAACATTCTTGCAAAAAATGGTAGTACGCTACTTAGTTTGTTTCTACTTTAATATGTGCATGTGTTTCTTTTTGTTGGATATAGTGCCCTCAGAGTCAATTATTGGATCACAGGCACGTGATTGCAATGATTGAGGGAGGACCAATACCGGTAGGACAGTCTTACTCGAGAGGTTTCTATACTATCTGGTTTGTCTTTATCATCGTGTACATGCTTTAAGTGACATTGTAGTTCACTATTACACGTTGATAGAGAATAGTATGCTACCATGGTTTGTCTTTATCATCGTGTACTGCTTCAGGTGACCTTACAGGTCACTATTCCACGTTGATAGAGCCCTTAGGATCCTGCTTGACTACCAACAGTATGATGGCGATCATATACGTGAGAGTTGGATAGTCCAGAAGCACATCCTTAAAAGTGTTCCCTAGTCATGGGAGTATCGAGACAGGGCATAGATTCTCCGGAGTAGACTAGTGTATACAGTCGAGACCCCGACGAGGGGCGGTGGCCGTCGGGGGGCGGTGGCCGGTCTCACAAGCCACTGGTGTCATTTGGTACACCTAAGATGTATACAGATGCTCATTGGGTTATGAGTACACCGGACTGGACTCGCCGGGAACATGCTAGTTGGGATTATACCAGACGTCAGATAGCAGTTCCCTGGTGACATGTGTACAGGTTAGTTCATCGACCTGAGATCGTCATTTGTCTCATGTGAGTTCCTATTGTACTTTGATTACTACCCTACCACGGATCAAAGGAGTCGTGCAAACAGGTTTTAGTTGGGTACAGTCCCGAGCTAAATGGAGGCAGTGAGCGGATCTGCAGGGGTTCTTCTTTCCCGGTATTGGAGGAGAGGTTGCGCTGTGTCTAGGAGAGCCATTACACGAAGTTCTTCGCCAAGGCAGGAGATTTACTGGTAGGTATTCCAGTAGTATCTCAGGGTGTTCTGGGCTACACTCCGACACAACTTGTACCGCTTTTAGGGGTCTGACTTTTACCAACCCCCTTGGCCCGCCATGCGATGATCATAGACGAACGGACTGGACTGCATGGATATTGTCACTGACAGGATTATAGGGTGTCAGGATGAGTTCGCTCATCGACGTCCCTCTTGGTCAATACTTGGTAGCCCGTTACGTACGGCTAATAGCTCTGACGTGCCAGTAGTTAAATCCACAGCCAAAGTATTGACGAGTGTTTAGAGTCCCCCACAGACAGTTTCTCAACTTTCGTACGAAACGCTGTAGAGGCCGTATAGATTTATGGCAGGGTTCGAACGTACGCGTGCACTTGTGCACGTGTTATGGTTCGGACGGATAATACTAGCGGGCTTTGGTTTAAGCCGGATCCTAGTATTATACAGTGTAGATTTTGTCTCATTGCATTTGTATTCGGTCAGAATACAAATGCGGGTATGTATATACAGTCGCGGGGTTTTCCTGTAATTTATTACGGGATCGCTTTTTGAAGTTGCCAGTTTGCATTCCGTTTCGGCCATTTTTCCTTTGTTCCTTCTCGGCTGAAATTCCTTTTATAGGAGGGGCTTATTTGCAAATGTGCAAATTAGCAAAGTGGAAGGTGTTTTTTTGTAAGTGGTTGCTTCATGATGGTTCTAGATTGAGGTTGACTCCATTTGCATCATGACTTGCTTTTTGTGAATGGAATGATTAGGAAAAGGGTGTGACAATACTTCCTCATCATCATCACACTTTTTCCTTATGCTCACCCATTCCATTTCCTTATGCTCACCCCCTTTGATTTTCCCTTTGCCATATACATGGCCGGCCACAACTTGGGGGGCTGTCCAAATTTTTAGAGAGGGGATTTTATTTCATTTGCTCACACAAAATTCCATAGCTCCATCTCAAAGTTCATTTCCATCACCTCCACTCCAAAAATGGCAACTTCATTAACCGTTGAGACATAGCGTTCTACACTCAGTCTACAGCAATCTTGGACACGTCGGCTTGCCAACTTCGTGTCCGAGTTGCCTCGGTTCAGAGGCGGGAGCCCGTAAAAAGACTCGGTGATGTGGTGCCCTTTCCGACGAGGAGATCGAGACCGGAGATTCCGCGATGAGATCGGGATGGTGACCGAAGACCGAAGGACACGGATCGCTCGGTATTGCTCTCTACCCTTTCTCTTGTTAGCTAGTAGTAGGTTAATGGTCCGATCCGGGTTTATGTCCGCGGTAGCGCCGGTTTCTAGTTTAAGAAAAGTTTTTGATTCCGCATTTTGGCATCGGACAGACGGCCAGGGCGCTACCGTAGACTTACATGGTATCAGAGCCACGCCATTAACCTTTTCTAGCTTGATCTAACGTGTTCAGAACTTCGATCGAACAAAAATTCCAAAACCCCGATTTCAAATGCATCAGTTTCTGTCGAAATTTTTTAGTTGTTAAAAAAATATTTTGTGTGTTGCAGAAATACGTGCAGGGTTTTTTAAGTGTTCTGTAAAAATTTGGTAATGTGTTGCCATAGTGAGGCCGCGGAACCGCGGCCAAACCCATGTTCTGTCCGCGGTTCCGCCGCAAATAAAAGTCAACACCGTACCATTTTTCTACAGTGCTCTGTAGACTTGGAAATGGGTTTTTTGGAATATTCTTTTCGGGCCCAGATTTATTTTGAGTGCTACAGTTGTGCTTGGGGCCCACTTCGGAAAATTTAGTCGATCGAAAATTTTAAACATGTTAGTTCACAGTATTTACATTATATCAGCGACCGTGAATGTAATTTGATCGGTAATTCCTGTCTAACTGCTATAGCCCTTTTAGACGGATTTGCGAATGTGACATTCACGTTCATATTCTGTGTTGTGCTGTGATGTTGTGGATTTGTCGTGGTGGATAGCCTGGATGCAATGTTAGTACAGTTTGGTTATATTTTTACATTTGATATTGTTGGGCGATCGTCCGACATGTGGACTGCCGTCACTGCCTGTTTGTATATTATTCTTTTGGGGCACGACCGGGCTGAGATCGATGTACCCATTATATATTTTACTTTCTGTACTTGGATTACCCCGCAGTGGGGTGCACGGATAGCCGGGTTCTAGAGGGCAACGGGCCAGCATCTCATGGCGTTGAGACGGAGGGGGCTTCACTCTAGAATTGGCGGGCTATTCGCCGCACTCGTAGGAGGTACAGGTTGACCCAATGAGGGGTGCCCAAGTTACCGAATTCCGTGAAGTGCTGGGTGGTCCATTCACGTTGCTGAAGGGGGCTGCCTCGCTTCAGGTTTTGGCGGGTAACTTGCCGCGCCCGTAGGGGTCTAAGATTTCATTGCACAGGCTATCCACACGACAAGGGGGACTATCGGGTTTCAGTAGCGGCTCTTTGAAACTCGGGGATCCCAGATATCTGTATTGTTCTGTGATACTTATTACATTTCTGTGACGTTGCATTTTATCACGCCTTGAGCGAATATTATATATTGATATATATACTAGTAGATGTTGTATATGTTTTGCATCCGCGCTAGTCCAGTCCCCGCTCTGTCGTTAGTTAAGTAACCAAACGGGTGAAGACGGGACCAAGTGGCGAATGTGGATGGCATATACGTACATCGTATTTTCGTTCTTTATTGGTGTGATCAATTGATGGGACTGCATTGATTCGGATCAATGCAAGCTAAACAAACCTATTCTGATGTTGTTGGAACATTTTTAAAAATGCTGTTGTTGCAAGGTCGTTCTCTTTTGTTTTGCACAGTGGTATTCGGTTATGAATATCCAGCACCTCAGTCGACGAGGCAAGGGCCGAGATCCCTTCACCGGGAGTGACCCCTTAGACAGAAGTTTGCGTCAGGGCAATAACTTCACTATAGCCGATTACTTTTTGCTTTGCATCGTGGTATTCAGTTGGAATATCCTGCTCCTCATTCTACGGGGAAAGAGCCGAGATCCCTTCACCGGGAGTGACCTCTTTAGCAAAGGTTTTCGTCACTATATTTTTATAAAAAGCTATGCATTTCCTTCAACGATATCAAGTTCATTACATTAAAAGTTTTTCGCCAAAAACTAGACATAGCCCTCCGTCATTTCTTACAAGCATTACTTAGTATTCGTGCTGCGTTTGTTGACTGTGTCAAGGCGAAGTGTATGGTAGCTAAGTAGTGTTCGTTTGTGGCATATTAATGGGATTGGTTAGGACAGTCGTGCGGCCTTGTTGACTGTGTCAAGGGCTCGTACGGGTGGGTTTAATGCAATCTAGGATAATGATGGGTTGAACTTGACTAGGACTCTTTGATTTGTTGACTGCGTCAAGGTCACTTGGGTCCTAGGAGTAAAAATCACATGGGGAGTTTCTAAAGAAACTGAAACTTGCCAGGCATGCGCACATCTTCTGGAGTGTGATAACATGAGTGGATTCCGTCACGTTATCATGCGATGATAGTTGGATCCCGATTCCCACTGATGAGTTGGTTTACTCCTCCGGTGATCCCGACTAATTCTTCTTTTAGGTTTGGAGGAGAATTTGAGAATACAGTGGGAGGTTTCCTGATTGGATAAATTGGTAACCATTCTGATCTAGGTTAGAGTGCATGCTGAGTGTTTCTTTTCTCTCTCTCTTTGGCAGCGACCATGGCCTGACCCTAGACTATGACTCAGTGACCAAGTTGACCAAACCTTCTTATAACACTGGCTTTTGGATTGTCAGAGTTGCATACCTCATTGCCACTTCTACTTTTACCCTTTTCTCCAGAACACCCTGTATTACTACGAACGTCCACTTCCATTGGATAAAACCATCGTATGGTTATATATGAACTCGAAATAACTTATTCCAGATTCGAGGATGGTTTCTGGTTCTGGAGAAAATGAATATGACTATTCAGTTGTCTTTTCCTTTTACCTTCTCTCATGTTGCGAGTGCTCCTTGGATTAGGGGATAGTACACCTGTTACGCTTATTGGATAGTCATCTTCCAAACCTTAGGCTGGTGCCGAATGGTAGGGAATGAAGAAAGCCGATTAGCCTAAGTATGGTGTACAGAAGGTATTAAGTAAAGACAATTAAAGCGATTAGAAGGAGTGCAAAGTAAATTGCGACTGCTATTCACGACCAAACCAAGTATTTCATTACCACTCCCACTTCACCTTTGTATTTCTCCAGGACACTGCGTATCACTACGAAGATCCACAGTTATTTGGATACTCCATCGTATGGTTATATACGAACTCGAAAGGACTTGTTCCAGTTCGGAGATGGATTCTGGTTCAAGAGAAATAGGAATAAGGTTTATTCAGTTGTTTCTTATCTTTACCTTCTCTCGCATTGCGAGTGCTCCTAGGATTAGGACAATACACCTATTACGCTTATTGGATAGTCTTCTTCCAAACCATAGGCTGGTGCCGAACGGTTGGGAAGGAGAAAGCCATTAAGCCTAAAGGGGGTGTACAGAAGGTAATGACTAAAGACATATGAAGGGATTTGGAGAGATGGCAAAGAAGTATACGGTTATAGTCGTGAATCTGGATAATGGAAGAGGCATTACTAGGAATACTCGGATACCCCTTCGATACATTTACATGTTTTAGTTTCACTGTGTACTGTTAAAAGAAAACTGATTTCCCAATTAGCCCTTTCTCCAAAGTATGTATTTACCAGGTTTGATTCTCACATCTGTATGGTTTTACAGATGATGAGTGGGAGTAAGTTTTTGGGAATTGGGTGATCATCCTCATTATATCGAGATTCGTTGTAATTGGTGATATTTGAGTAAATCACCTGGGTTGTTGGCCGGACGGCAAATATTTGGTTTTGAATATCCGTTGTTATGCACCAATTTCAAATTGACATATCTGTACGTCTATCTTTATAGAGTGAGATATAACTTTTTGAAATTATATCTATGACATTTACCTATATCAGTGGATGGTTGGGTATGGAGCATTAAACAGCGGTGTAATTCTTCGTAGCCATAAGTACAGTTTTCAACCTACGACACACAGGGATTGAGTTATTAGACTCAAAGGATTTATACAGAGTATTGTATGTTGTCCAGTGTCCATTAGGATAGAGGGGTTGGTCCTCGTACTACATTCTGTTTACTTATGACTTTTTTAGTTCTTACACAAGTGTTTCGTAGAAACACAAGGTCCAAGTTTTGAGAAGTTATAGGAGTAAAGTAGAGAACCAGGTGTTGCAAGTATCGGGATTCTTCAAGGTGATCGAAGATGTAGATACTTGTGTATGGTATTCAGTTAATAGTAATGATTAAGAGAAAATGCTTCTCTTTCAGGTTACTCATAATTGGAAGCATTCTTAAGTTGAGTAATGTTGATCGGCATCTCTCCATTTAATTGACATGCACTGGAGACAGCTGCATGATTTGAATCTGGTTCAATTAAATTAGTGCCTATGTTTCTGTATTGGATATAGAACAGTTCATATCTTGACATTGTTAAGGTACGGGGAGTTGTCTAGCTTATGCTTAAAACCAGACTCTGGACAACTCAAGACACGTTTCTGTAATGGCTGTTTGTGGGTTGACCCGGGCTATGACGAGGGTTGATTTTCTACCATCTGGAAGATCAATAGTGATATTGTTCTTGACACGCCATAGTTTTAACAAAATTGGACTTTTTCAGAAAACAGTAGTGGGAGTATGGTAGAACTGGAAGTGATTCCAGAACCGCAAACGATTACTAAAAATTTGATAAGAACCTAAAAATTCAATCTGGTTTTACATTCCATTGGCCACTCCGCAGATATGGTGGGTAACCTCAATCACCCGAGAGGTACTCTGGTAGCCTCAAAGACGGTGACAGGGAGGTTCTTGTTTACCCAGACATGCCATTACTGTTGTTCCAGGCTATGAGACCCGGCAGGAGAATGAGTATAGCGTCGTTCTGAACTGGCTTTAGAAGTGCACACGTATATGACTCTGCCAGAAGGTTGTCGTAGTCAGTGGGAGCAGCGGAAGCATAGTGGACAAGTGGCTTATGCCTATTTATAGACTAAAGCACGAATAACGGAGATAGGGCGTCTATTTCTTATGTGACAGTCATAGGTTTGACTTCATCAAAATAGGAGATGGATCTGTTAAGAAGGTAGTATGGTGTGATGTCCTGCTATATGGATGACATACACATAGTAGGAAGTGATATTCTTGCACTACGATCGGATATACTTTGGTTGTCACACAGTGGTTTCTCCACATAGGATATAGAAATAATATCAGACATTCTGGTTACTAGATCTATGGTTTTAGATCTAGATTTGGGAAGTGTCCCAATCACGGTACTTAGAAAGCATTCTAAAGGTGTTTTAGAATGGACGACTCCTGGCACGGTGGTATACCTGCAGGTGATGGAGTCATCCTCTCTAAAGGTGTCTTATAGACTAAAGGGGAGAGGGATATGCATGATTGGCAGATCACTTGCTTAGGCAATTGAGTCAATCATGAGCTGTCAAGTACCACACCAGACGTTGATTTTGCAGTAGACGCAATAAGTTGATATTGATCCAATCCTGGAGAAACATTCGGAAGCAGTTTTCGAACATAAGTGGATGTTCTAGGGATATGATAACAGCAGCCTCCTTCGGGAGACAGTTATCATTCCAGGCTTCCAAGGTGACCTGGATGACAGAGTGGCTGTCAGAGTTATAGTTTTCCCTCTGACGAGGGGCAGTGTTTTGGACAGGTGATCCAAGCGGAACTGAGGGAGGCATTACGTAGGATACTGATTAAGTTCAGTTGACGATACAGTCTAAGAAGTTTGGATTTGCAGTTCATTTGTGAACTAGGTCCCATCAGATATCCAGACATGTTCTAAGACAGGTATTGCTCATTTCGGGAGATAGGTTTCCCCGCGAACTTGAGATTAAGAGAGACATAGAAAGAAACATCAGGGCAGATCCACTAGCTGAGGTTATTTCTCAAACACAATTGTTTCGCAAAACGGGTTTTGTGAGACTGATTAGTAGAGGAGTTGGGTGTTCGGTATCACACGGGCTGTGAGTATGCGACATCGCAATAATTAGCCTTGAGTGCTTGTGGGAGATTGTTGGATATGGTGCCCTCAAAGTCAATTATTGGATCACAGGTACGTGATTGCAATGATTGAGGGAGGACCTATACCGGTAGGACAGTCTTACTCGAGAGGTTTGTATACTATCTGGTTTGTCTTTATCATCGTGTACATGCTTTAAGTGACATTGTAGTTCACTATTACACATTGATAGAGAATAGTATGCTACCATGGTTTGTCTTTAACATCGTGTACTGCTTTAGGTGACCTTACAGGTCACTATTGCACGTTGATAGAGCCCTTAGGATCCTGCTTGACTACCAACAGTATGATGGCGATCATATACGTGAGTGTTGGGTAGTCCATAAGCACATCCTTAAAAGTGGTCCCTAGTCTTGGGAGTATCGAGACAGGGCATCGATTCACCAGAGTAGACTAGTGTATACAGTCGAGACCCCGACGAGGGGCGGTGGCCGGTCTCACAAGCCACTGGTGTCAGTTGGTTCACCTAAGATGTATACAGGTGCTCATTGGGTTATGAGTACACCGGACTGGACTCGCCGGGAACATGCTAGTTGGGATTATACCAGACGTCAGATAGCAGTTCCCTGGTGACATGTGTACAGGTTAGTTCATCGACCAGAGATCATCATTTGTCTCATGTGAGTTCCTACTGTACATTGATTACTACCCTACCACGGCTCAAAGTAGTCATGCAAACAGGTTTTAGTTGGGTACAGTCCCGAGCTACATGGAGGCAGTGAGCGGATCTACAGGTGTTCGTATCTCCCGGTATTGGGGGTGAGGTCGCGCTGTGTCTAGGAGAGCCATTACACGAAGTCCTTGGCCAAGGCAGGAAATTTACTGGTAGGTATTCCAGTAGTATCTCAGGGTGTTCTGGGCTACACTCCGACACGACTTGTACCGCTTTTGGGGGTCTGACTTTTACCAACCCCCTAGGCCCACCATGCGATGCTCATAGACGAACGGACCAGACTGTACGGATAATGTCACTGACAGGCTCAGTAGGGTGTCAGGATGAGTTCGCTCATCGACATCCCTTTTGCTCAATACTTGGTAGCCCGTTATGTACGGCAAATACCTCTGATGTGCTAGTGGTTAAATCCACAGCCAAAGTATTGATGAGTCTTTAGATTCCCCTACAGACGGTTTCTCATGTTTCGGGCGAAACGCTGTAGAGGCCGTATGGATTTATGGCAGGGTTCGAACGTACACGTGCACTTATGCACGAGTTATGGTTCGGACGGATAATACTAGCGGGCTTTGGTTTAAGCCAGATCCTAGTTTTATACAGTATAGATTTTGTCTCATTGCATTTGTATTCGGTCGGAATACAAATGCGGGTATGTATATACAGTCGCGGGGTTTTTCTGTAATTTATTACGGGATCGCTTTTTGAAGTTGCCAGTTTGCATTCCGTTTCAGCCATTTTTCCTTTGTTCCTTCTCGCCTGAAATTCCTTTGATGGGAGGGGCTTATTTGCAAATGTGTAAATTAGCAAAATGGAGGGTGTTTTTTTGTAAGTGGTTGCTTCATGATGGTTCTAGATTGAGGTTGACTCCATTTGCATCATGACTTGCTTTTTGTGAATGGAATGATTAGGAAATGGGTGTGACAATACTTCCTCATCATCATCACACTTTTTCCTTATGCTCACCCATTCCATTTCCTTGTGCTCACCTACTTTGATTTTCCCTTTTCCATATACATGGCCGGCTATAACTTAGGGGGGCTGTCCAAAATTTTAGAGTGGGGATTTTATCTCGTTTTCTCACACAAAATTCCATAGCTCCATCTCAAAGTTCATCTCCATCACCTCCACTCCAAAAATGGCAACTTCATTTACCGTTGAGACATAGCATTCTACACTCAGTCTACAGCAATCTTGGACACGTCGGCTTGCCAACTTCATGTCCGAGTTGCCTTGTTTCAGAGGTGGGAGCGCGTAAACAGATTCGGTGATGTGGTGCACTTTCCGACGAAGAGATCGAGACCAGAGATTCCGCGATAAGATCGGGATGGTGGCCGAAGACCGAAGGACACGGATCGCTCGGTATAGCTCTCTACCCTTTATGTTGTTAGCTCGTAGTAGGTTAATGGTCCGATCCGGGTTTATGTCCGCGGTAGCGCCGGTTTCTATTTTAAGAAAAATTTTTGATTTGGCATTTTGGCCTCGGACAGATGGCCGGGGCGCTACCGTAGACTTATACTTTTAACATATCGCTTATACATATTAGTAGAGCCTTTAGGATCTTTGCTTAATTACCAGCGTTGTGATGGCAGTCACACTAGTTGGGGCTGGGTAGTCTATAAGCAACATCCTATACAGGTCCCTGGTCGTAGGATTATCGAGATGGGGCATCGATACTCCGGAGTAGACTTGTGTGTATGCTTCTCATCCCATCTGGGGAGATGGTCTGTCTCACAGCCATCAGTACGTCGTACTGGAGATAGTATGCTGGTGCTCGTTAGGTTACGAGTACACCGGACAGGACTCGCAGGGAACTGCAGGTTGGTTTTATACCCATCGTCAGATAGAAGTTCCCAGGTGACATGAGTACTGCTTAGTCCGTCGACTTGACACTGCTACTTCGCCTCGGGTGTGTTCCCACTGTTCTTAGATTACTACCCTACCACGGCTCAAAGGAGTCGTGCAAACAGGTAGTAGTTTGGTGCAGTCCCGAAGCACTTGGAGGCAGTGGCGGTCAGACGGTGTAGGGTTACTAGGCACTCTAATAAGGTTCTACAAGGCATCAACCATGCCCGATTAAAAATTTTAGCCGTGCCGAATAACTCTAAACAAGATCTTTGCTAGAAAATTAGGGTTTCACATGCAAGTAAATAGCAATTACCACTAAGTGAATACGAAATACAACCTTTGTAGATCGGTCCTTCACTTCTAAAGCTCCTTGTTGTAGTTCCTTCGCTACGATCATCGAACTCCCGGACTCTCGGATGGCTCCATGAGAAAATTGCAATGGTATTGCTTGAAGTCTTCGAGGCCGAAGATGATCTACGTCGAGGGAATACGAACTCAAGCTTCTACTTCACTAACTAAAGAATTAGTGAAGCAAACACCCTAAACTAAAGTGCTAATCTAGTAGAGGATGATGAAATAGGAAATGGGTACACTTTAGAATTTCTTTTCTCACATTGTATCTCTCTCTTTTTCAAACCCTAGCAAGAATATGAAGGAAGAAGAAGATGAGCTCAAAATGAGAATGAAAACTAATCAAGAGAGTGTTAGCTAACCATGGGTGAGTGGGTATCATATACTAACTCATGTAGAGACATAACCATGGCTAATTATAGTGGTTAGGTTTATAAAAATCCTAAGTAAAAACAAAACAAGTGGACTTTGGTCAATGCACTCACAAGCTTCATGAAGCTTCATGCACTTGAACAATTATCCACTAATTTTGTATTTACTTTGTATATTAAAACCCCACCAATATAATTAGTATGGTGTATGTCTCATACACCCATGTAAGTTGTATCAACAACCATGATACAAAAATGTACACAAATAAATATATATCACATATACAAGTATACACTAAATTATTAAATCTGTTAGTTATATGTATGCCCTAGAGGCCATAACTATACATAGGATGTATATTGTAGTGGATGCTTGGACATATATAGGGAGGACTTTCTTGCTCGACATGATAGTATGCTATCTGGTTGATCTTTACCTTAACGTGTATACTGTTTGTCTCTCTGTTACATGTTGGAAAAGCCCTTAGGATCTGTACTTGACTACCTGGACTATGATGCGGATCATACTAGTGGGGACATGGTAGTCCATAAGTACATCCTTCAATGTCCCTAGTCGTGGGTGTATCGAGACGGGGCATCGATATACCAGAGTAGACTAGCGTATACCTTCTCGACCCATACAGATGGGCGATGGATGATCCCATATCCATTGGTGTTTGACATCAGAGATGATATACGGGTGCTCAGTAGAGACTGGGTACACTGGACAGACTCGACGAGAACTCCCAGATGGTATTATACCTCACGTCAGATGGCAGTTCTCTGGTGACACTTGTACAGAGTAGTCTGTTGACCCGAGATCGTCATAGAGTCTTGTGTGGTTCCCACTGTGCTTTGATTTCCATCTTACCACGTCCAAGAGGGCGTGCAAAACGGTGGTTTTTGGGTACAGTCCCGAGTCACATGGAGGCAATGAGCAATAGGAGGGGATTCGTTTCTCCCGGTATAGGGATTTGATGTTGCGCTGTGTTCGATTGGCTATAACAGGAAATCCCTGGCCAGGGTTGCTGAGATTTACTGGTAAGTGTTACCTGTAGTTTCTCGAATTGTTATAGACCTCATATCGACACGACTTATCGAGCTATTGGGGTCTGACGTTTACCACCCCTAGGCGAGATATGCGACATATCAGACGATCAGACCGGACTGTACGGTAGTGTTACTGGTTGGATTCACTGGAGTGTGAGCGGGCTTGCTCGTCGATCTTCTGATCGCTCAATACCCGGGTGGCCGTTACGTTTAGCAGACCGCTTGCGGCTTGTGGATGTTTGATATGATCATCATCTGCTGCCGGCGTATTAACGAGTCTTTAGAGTCCTACACAGAGGTTTCCTGGCTCAAGCGAAACGAAATAGGAGCGCATATGAGATATGTGCGGGACCGAGAATAATGTGTGTATGTGATACCGTATTTCATTCTCGCGATGAATGTATCGATTAGGTTATATGCGATATACCCTAGTTATCGAATCAAGGGTTGATTCGATAAACCGATGCATTGCATACTAGTCGGTTATATACGATATGACCGGATCGTTAAATCAAGTGTTGATTTAATGATTTGATGCATAATTATATATTTTATATATTACTTTGCATTAACTAGTATCGGTTCACTTTAAATGGGTTTTCTCGCTCGAATGTGCGCATTACATATGCGATATGATTTTGTGCACTTGTTTGTATCATGTTTGATGATACATATCTTTTTGGTTAAGTGTAAAGATTTAAACCATGGTTAAGTGGATAATTAGGGTTTTACTTATTCATTTATTAATCCTTTTATTTTTGGAAAAAGGAAAAGAAATGAGAGAAAAATGGTGGCTTATTTTGTTTGCAACATGAAGCTTCATGAAGCATTCATTAAGTGACCATTATTGTCTCATCTCCTTAACCCTAACCATTCTTTAACCTTGGTCAATTCTCTACACTTAACTTAGGTTAATATTATGATAAGAATAAATTTATTATTCTTTTCATAATAACTTATCATAACATTTACCTTCTTCTTCTTCATTTCTTCAAGTGAAGAAAGCTTGCCTCCATCAATGGCAAGTGATGAAAAAGAGTGTGAAATCCAAATCTAAAGTCTACCCACTTCTTATTTCTTCATCCTCTACCTCTTGCCAAGTAGTAGAGTGTGTTTTCTTCACAAGTTTCTTGACTTGGTGAAGTCGGAGCTTGATTTAGCGATGCCTCGACGTAGATCATCTTCGGCATGGACATCGATGACCTAGCCTGTCCATTCTCCGATGAAGCCGACGCTAGAGCCCGGGACTTGTTATGGACAGCGAGGAGACTTCATTGCGGAGCTATGGAGGTGGAGAACCGGATCTACAAAGGTTGTATTTCCGTATCTCTTAGTTAAGTGTTAACTAGTTTATTGTTTCGCCTAGAAATCTAGCCGACGATCCATAGTCTAGGGTTTCTCGGCACGTTAAACTTTGAAATTGGCATGGTTGATGCCTTGTGAGACCTCACTAGGGTGCCTAGGAACCCTTCAGTGGTATCAGAGCCTAGCTAGAGCCTTAGGCGAAGTCTAGACGGAATTTGAAACCTGAACGAACCCGAAATCCAACTCCAAAATAGCTCTCTGTCCTTTTTCTAAAATCTGGGATTTTTAAACATTAAAAATATGCAGAAAATCAAGCAGGGTTTTCTAGGAATTACTGTAAATTTCGTGGACCTAATTCAACTATTCCACCGCGGTTCCGCGGCATGAGCAAGGCTCATGCGGCGGATCCGCGGCCGTACGGCCACAGTATTTAATTTATTTTACACAGTAACTCCTAAATGGTAATGCTGGATTTTCTGGGAATTTTTAATTTTTATTCAAGAGTTGAATTTTCAGGGGTTGTTTTGGGGATTTGGTGTTTCGATCGGAGTATCAAATTTTGTCTATGTGGCTTTCCGGATAAATTTTAGAATATGTTAAAAAGTTCGACCAGATATAAATACCCAATTTTTCCCCTGTCGGGAAATTTCCAAGTGTTGGATTTTTCCGAAGTTTAACGACGTTCTAAGTAGTGCAAGTAACGCGATGGACCCTCTAGAAGACAACAAACCTTAACTCGATTATGTGACCGTCTTGAACTGCCCTTTGAACCTTCGGGTTTGGGGCAGTACGGCGTGCCACATGTGAGGCGTTGGCTTGACCCTTCTACGGCTGGACCGTTGGTACTGAGGCACGAACTGAATGTTGTTAGACTTATTTCATGTGTTGATCTGTATCGGGAAAACTTGGGTGTTTGACTGTTCGATCGAAAAGTTTAACATTTTCTGTTTATCTGGAATGGGATACAATAATTGGAATTCACAAAAGTTATGTGATAACTGAATGAATGTTATAAACATAGCACTTTAGTCTCACTTGATCGGTTGCCACGGAATTTTGATGTGATCAAAAGTCCGTCGCAATCACGTAGTGTACGCGGATATTCGCCGGGTAAACTTAATAGACAGCCTTACTCCATAGCCCCGACCAAGTGACTGTAGGAGAACCCCGTCGCCGAAAGCATCCGTTCGGGTGCTCGCGGCAGCGGTGTTCCGCCTTGGTTCACTTCGTCGACGGTATCGGGGGTACGGCCGCCTACTGAAGTTTGCGACGAGTATTCGATCAGGATGTCGGGAATCTTGTTGAATTGCCCGACTTGATATTGAAAAGAGTTTTCGATTTTGAGACTAAAATACGGGGTTTATAATTGTTAGGCATGCGATGTCTAAGTAATTCATTTGGTCAGGCATGCGATGTCTGAGGTGGTTGCGGATTCCAACTGTTGTAGTTTTACACTTTATTTTCTGTGACCGTAAGTGTAATATGTGATATCGCCGGTTTCGTTGCTATATGTCAACGACAATCGGGATGGACATATTTACTTACGTTGATGACATGTGATGTTATGTGTTGCTGGATATGTTATATTGGATCGTCGTGTTTGAATAGCCGGGGTTTTTTTATGTGAGATGAGTGTTTTTCATTTTCATTCATGTAAAAACTTGTATGTAATATTCTTTAATTGGGGCACTTCCAGGTTGCGGAAGATGTCACCGTTTGTATATTATTTACTTTTCCGCACTAGGATAGTCCCAAGGAGGGGAGCACAAGTAACCGGGTTCTGGAGTCCAGTGGGAGACCAACTCGAGGAGTCGAGTCCGGGTCTCCTAACTCTAGAATTGGTAGGGTTGCTTGCCGCTCTCGTAGGGGTCTAGGGGTGTGGGTTTGGCTATTCATCACGACCGTGGAATCCGTGTTTTATACTGGCTCGTATTGAAAACACGGACGTCCTAGTATATCCAATATTTCATATGTTTTTTCTGCTGCGATATCTGTGATGTGATCATGTGATGTTCTGTGATAGATACAGCATATAGTATATATGATATTTTATATAGACGTTACTTATGTTTTACACCCGTGCTAGCCCTGCCCTGCTCTGCCGTTAGTTACCTAACCTAACGGTGCACGAGGGGACATCGAGGCGAATGCGGATGGCATAAGTGTACGTCGTATTTATCTGTGATGATTAGGTACTTAAATGATGGGACTTCATTAATATGATTAATGAAATAAAAGAAACCTAAGATGTTGTAGAATTGAATTTCAAAATAAAACAGGTAGCTACAGTTCTTGCTTTGCACAGCGGTATATATGATATATCTTGCACCTTATTCGATGAGGAAAGGACCGAGATCCCTTCACCGGGAGTGACTCCTTTAGCAATAACTGGCAGATGCTACACACTCGGTTTGTCATTTGATTGCTTTTAAGTGTTTTTGCCATGCACAGTGATATATATGATATATCCCGCACCTCATTCGACGAGGAAAGGACCGACGATCCCTTCACCGGGAGTGACTCCTTTAGCAAAACTAGAAAAGCCTCAAAAGCACTCTATTTTAAAATCATTTGATTCTACAACGATATGAAGTTCATTACGCAATAGGTTTTCAGAAAAACCTGTCGTAGCCCTCCGTCATTTCAGATAAATCCTGTTTAGTATTCGTGCTGCGTTTGTTGACCTTGTCAAGGCGCAGTGTGCGGTAGCTAACCAGTATTTATCTGCTTATGCATATGATGCAGATTGGGTTAGGGTAGTCGTGCGGCCTTGTTGACCTTGTCAAGGGTCGTGCGGGTGGGTTTGATTCAATCAAGAAATGACGGGTTGAACTTGACTTGCGGTCTATGGTTTGTTGACCTTGTCAAGGTCATAGATCGTTTGGGGCAAAATATTATCGGGAATTTCAAGTGTTGAAATTTGCAATGAGATTGCATACCTTCTATGAGTTAGTTGGATCCCGATACCCGCTGAGAGTAAGTGTTACTCCTGGGAGAGTTTTATACATTACAATTAGCCGATCAAGTAGGTGTCTAGAAAGGTGTCAACGGGGTTACCCCTCCGGGAAAACGAGGTTTACATTAATTAGGTTCGTGCGAAAGCACGGGGGACCTCCCTCAAAGTACCGACACTGGCCTGGCTGAAAGATTGGCGAACTTGTAGTGTGTAATTAATCCCGGCTAGTCTTTCCTTTTAGGGTTTGAAGGAAGATTTGATAAAAAGCAGTGGGAGCCATCCTGATTAGATAAAATAATAACCAATCTATTCTTGCAAGAGCGCACGCTGAGTGTTTTCTTCTCTCTCTCTCGAGGTAGCGACCATATCATGCCTTAATCAAGATAATAAAACGGAATATTGACCGAACCCGCTTGTTATACTGAGCTGGGGAACGTTGGTCCCGCTCCAACTTATAATTGTTATAAGACAGAGCAGGAAATTGGGGAATACCAGATTTCCCGTGCCGCCCAAACGAAGAGAGTGCATGCTGATGCATCATCTTCGGGTGTGTTCATTATACAGAACTGTTTCTCAGTATCCTCCGCATCCTGGTATATGATACCGGATCAGGATCCCAGATATGTAATCTGTTACATAGGGCTATAAAAGGGTAGAAAAACTGAGAACGGGTGATAAGTTTCATGAGGCAGAAAACGGGGCAAGTGTTGCAGCCAAGTCTGTTGGTCACTGTCACCCTGTATTACAAATACATTGATTCTGAACGAATGTTATTAGATACCGAACCTGATATACAAAATCATATCAGTCTCTTTATCAGTAAAGAAATGATAAAATTTTGTATTGTTGGATAATGTTTTGAACATTTCCTATATCAAAAGTTGATCGGTTCAGGCACGTTATCTAAAAGCATTCATGTTCTAAATCAAACTACAGTTCTTTAGTATACTGAACACACAAAAGAGGAAGAGTTCAGAAATGAACGAATCCTTCTTGAGGCATTGTAGACTATGTCATATCAATGCGACCCGACTAGCTGAAGTTACATGAAGATGCATATTTAAATCAGTTTGAATCTACATCTTGTGAAACTTGCCAGTCATGTCACAAAGATATAATGACACCAGCTCTGTTTATTGGAAACAGAGAAAGAGTTAGTGAACTCTTGGGATGATACATGTTGATGTATGGAGGTCCCCTGTCTACACTTGCCAAGACCGGTTCTTTATACTTCATTATATTCTCTGATAATCTCTCAAGATTCAGATATATGTTCCTGTTGAAACACAAGTCAGAACCTTTTGAGATATTCACAGAATATAAGTTAGAAATAGAGAACCAATACGGGTATAAGTATTATGTCCTTTGATGAGATCAAGGAGGAGAATACTTGAGCACGAAAATCCTGGATTTTTCTAAAGGAGAATGAGATTCTCTCTCTGCATTACTCCTCTGTATACACCATAGCACGATGGTATATCGGGACGGAGCAATAACACCCTATATGATAAGGTGTGCTCTATGATGAGTACTACTGAGTTACCTATTTCCTTTTTGGGAGTTATGCACTTGAGAAGCTGCATACCTATTGAATAGGGTTCGAATCAAATCAGTTGCCTACCATTTCATATGTGATATGGAAAGGGAAGAGCCCATGTCTTAAGCTAGTTAAGATTTGGGGTTGTCCGGCCTATGTTTAAAAGCAAAATCCGGACAAGCTCGAGGCAAGGTCTGTTATGTACAACTGGAAAGGTTCCAGCTATGCAAACTACAGAAGATGATTTGATCGAACCAAAGGATTCAGTAAATTCCAACGAAACTCAGCCTCTCCGCCGATCAAGTAGGGTTCCTCACCCACCTGAGAGATACTTCTGTTTCTCTATGACAGTGGGAGCGAGGATTGCATCATGAGATGATGACCCAACTAGCTTCGAGCTGGCCATCAGGAGTGAGACTCTGTAAGAATGGCTGGATGCTTATCGATCTGAGATGGAATCCTTATACACCAACAAAGTATGGACTTTAGTTGCTATATCTGAAGGGTTAAATCCCCATCAGGAGCAAGTATATCTTGAGAAGATTACTTGGTGTAGATGGAAAAGTTGAGACTTTCAAAGCTAGACTTGTTAAAAGTTTGCATCATTGACCAGGTGTGGATAATGATGAAACCTTTTCAAGTAGCTATGCTTAAGTCCATCCTGATCCTACTTGTCACGGCTACATACCATGACTGCGATATCTGGTGGTTGGGTGTCATGACAGCTTTTCTAAATGATGTTTTAGAAGAGAGCGTCTATAAGTACATAGCCAGAGGGCCTCGTAGACAGTGGGAGCAGCGAAAACGTGTGCAAGATGCTTTATAGGATAAAGCAGGCATCGCGGAGTTGGAACATCTGTTTTGATGGATTAGTCAAAGAGTTTGACATCATCAAAATGGTAGATGAACCTTGTATAAACAAAAAGGTAGTAGGGAGTATGGTGCTGCTCCTCGTAGAGTACGTGGATGACATACTCTTAATAAGAAAGGAGTTTCTTATGCTACGCTCGATCAATCTCCGTTTATCACAAAGATTCTCCGTGTAGGATCAAAGTGATACCTACTAAATCTTGGATTTTGGATCTATGAGATAGATCTAATTGGATGTTAGGACTCTCACTAGTTGTAGTGAAATGGTATCAACAGATCCTGGGAGATGTTAGTCCACGTTGCGACCCCCGGTTCTTACGGGGAGGCGGAAACGGTATAAAATCAAAATTTTAACGCAAGAGGCAACATGGACTAAACTATGGTTGGGATCGTTACCTAAACTAAAACTAGCAAACTTAGCTAAAGGGAGTTAGCTACTCGGATGAAGATGGTTATACCTAGACTTGAACTCCTTCGTCTTCAAACTTTGTAGAGGTTGATGGTTCTCCTTTGTCGCCTTCTTCCGTCGAAGATGGATCCACCTCGAAGGCTCGACCTTTGGGCTCTTTCTCGTACTTGGAGTGAACTAGAATCGCCGGCTTGCTAGACCCTTGATCCTAGAGTGAGTAGAGAGTGTCTAAGGGTTGCTTTTGTTTTTCAAGAGAAGGATTCTCAACTCATGAGAAGGTTTCTCTTGACTAGAGGAAGAAGAAAATGAAGTGAAGAGAGAGAGTGAGAGTGATAGAATGAGCCTCTCTTTTCCTTTTGCAACCATAACAAAAGAAAAAGAATAATCAAATAATAATAATAATCAAAATGAAAAAGGTTTGATGGAAAGTTTAGGAATGACTAATATCATTACAAACATTAAATGAAAAAGCAAGAATGAAAAAGCATCTTGCATTTGTAATGATGGTAGTCAAATGTTCAACCATGGTCAACAAGTCAACCATGGTCAACAAGTCAACAAAAACTAACCATGACACAATTTCATTTTATTATATATTATTAAATGATATAATACAAATCCATTAGGGTTTGGAAAAAATACAACTGTCAACTGTGCGTACGCACCCGTTCCGAAACCCTAATAAAAAATCATCTTCCTCCTCCTCAAAAAGAACTGTGCATACACACCTGTATTCTTGTTCCGACGAACACGAATACAAAGAGATAAAAGCAACCCCAAATACTATACCAGTATCCGGCTCAAACCAGAGCCCACTGGTAATACCCGTCCGGACTCCAAACGTGCACAAGTGCGCGGATGAGAACGAACCCTGTCGCAAAACCATGCGACCTCTACTCTGTTTTGCCCAGAGGCGAATACCCTCTGTGTGGGACTCTAAAGACTCGACACTACGCTGGCAGTGGGTTTAACCACAGACCGCAAGCGGCACTAGCTGTGCGTAACGGTCCCCAGGTAGATGTCGACAAGAAGGCTGACGAGGTGAAACCCCATCTGTACTCCTACTGAGTCTGAATGTGACAGTCTCCGTACAGTCCGGTCTGTTCGTCTGATACATCGCATGGCGGGCCTAGGGGGCGGTAAACGTCAGTCCCCCAATAGCGGTACAAGTCGTGCCGGAGCGAAGCCCAAAACACCCTGAGATAACACTGGAAACCTACCAGTATATCTCGTTTGCCCTGGCCAGGGACTACTCGTGTAATGGCTCTCCTAGACACAGCGCGATGTCAACCCCCAATACCGGGAGAGACGAATCCTGTCTAACCGTCACTGCCTCCAAGTGCTTCGGGACTGCACCCAACCGCCACCTGTTTGCACGACTCCTTTGAGCCGTGGTAGGGTAGTGATCAAAGTGCAGTGGGAACACACTTGAGGCGAAGTGCCAGTGTCAAGTCAGCGGACTAAGCTGTACTCATGTCACCTGGGAACTGATGACTGACGATAGGTATAATACCAACCTGTCAGTTCCCGACGAGTCCTGTCCAGTGTACTCGTAACCCAACGAGCACCCGTATACTATCTCCAGTACGACGTACTGATGGCTGTGGGACAGACCATCTCCCACACTGGGATGAGAAGCGCATACGCTAGTCTACTCCGGAGTATCGATGCCCTGTCTCGATAGTCCTGCGACTAGGGACCTGTATAAGGATGTGCTTATAGATTACCCAGCCCCCACTAGTGTGACTGCCATCACAACGCTGGTAATCAAGCAAAGATCCTAAGGGCTCCACTAATGCGTATAAGTGATATACTGAAATAAACACAAGTACACATTGAAGTAGAAACAAACCAAGTAGCATACTACTATTTTGAGCAAGATTGTATATACAAGGTGAATATCCCAAGCATCCATTAAGTAATATACAAACTAGTATGATACAGTAATGGCCTCTAGGGCATATACACTAACAATCTCCCACTTGCACTAAGGCCATGTACTGGCGTATCGAAGACCTATCATCTCGATCAGCCGCTCGAACTGAGTCTGGGGCAAGGCCTTGGTGAATGGATCTGCAGTGTTGTCTTCTGAAGCGACTCTCCGAACCTCGATCTCCTTGCGATCCACGATCTCCCTGATCAGGTGATACCGCCTCAAGATGTGCCTGGATCTCTGATGGGACCTGGGTTCCTTCGCTAAAGCTATAGCCCCGTTGTTGTCGCAATACAGAGGTATTGGATCAACAATGGACGGAACCACCTGAAGTTCTTTCAAGAACTTCCTCATCCAGACAGCTTCTTTTGCGGCATCAGATGCAGCGATGTATTCCGCTTCCATCGTCGAGTCTGCAACGGTTTCCTGTTTGGAACTCTTCCAACACACCGCCCCTCCATTGAGGGTGAAGACAAAACCCGACATGGACTTGGAATCATCCTTGTCACTCTGGAAGCTGGAGTCAGCAAAGGCCTCGATCTGGAGGTCTTTTCCGCCATACACCAAGAACATCTCCTTAGTCCTTCTCAGGTACTTGAGAATGTTCTTTACTGCTATCCAGTGTTTCTCCCCAGGGTTAGACTGATACCGGCTTACCACGCTCAGTGCATAAGCTACATCCGGTCTGGTACACAACATCGCATACATTATAGAGCCTACCGCAGAAGCGTAGGGTATAATAGACATGCGATCCCTCTCCAAATCAGTCTTGGGAGACATCTCTTTAGAGAGGGTGATCCCGTGACACGCCGGTAGGTTACCGCGCTTGGAATCTTCCATAGCGAATCTTTTTACTATGGTGTCGATGTACCTGGACTGAGAAAGTCCCAATATCCTCTTGGATCTATCACGATGGATCCGGATCCCCAGGATGTATGAGGCATCACCCAGGTCTTTCATGGAGAACCTTTGTGACAAGAACCCCTTGACAGATTGTAGCATAGGAATATCATTTCCTATTAAGAGAATGTCATCCACGTATAAAACGAGGAATACTACAGTTCTCGCTACAAATCTACTATAGATGCATGGTTCATCTGGATTTTTGATAAAGCCAAATTCCTTGACCGTCTCATCAAAACAGATGTTCCAACTCCGCGATGCCTGCTTTAGTCCATAGATGGACTTAAGCAACTTGCACACCTTTCCGCTGCTCCCACTCTGATTGAAACCCTCTGGCTGGTCCATATAGACACACTCCTCTAAATTTCCATTTAGAAAAGCTGTCTTTACGTCCATTTGCCAGATCTCATAATCGTGGAAGGCAGCAATGGCAAGAAGGATCCGAATGGATTTCAGCATGGCTACTGGAGAAAAGGTTTCGTCGTAGTCCAAGCCAGGTCTTTGACGAAAGCCCTTTGCTACCAGCCTAGCTTTATAGGTCTCAACCTGTCCATCTACACCAATCTTCCTTTTGAAGATCCACTTGCATCCTACGGGTTTTACCCCGTCTGGAGCAATGTCCAACGTCCATACCTTGTTGGTGTACATGGACTCCATTTCGGTCCGCATTGCATTCAGCCATTTTACCGAGTCAACGCTCTGAACGGCTTGCTGGAAGCTAGCAGGCTCATCATAATCTATGATGCAATCCTCTCGATCCCCGTCTATGAGAAAACCGTAGTATCTCTCGGGCGGATGAGACTGCCTACTACTCCTGCGGAGCGGCGTAGGAATGTCCTGTTCTGTTGAACCCTCTGGTTCCACTAACCTTTCAGTAATAGTCTGTGGTTCTGGAATTTCTTCCAGTTCTACTGCGCTCCCACTAATCTCCTTTTCCAAGAACTGGTGTTCTAGAAAGTGGGCATTACGAGAAACAAGGACTTTTTGTTCCTCTGCGTAGTAGAAAAGATACCCCCTGGTGTTCTTTGGGTATCCCACAAACTTGCACAGTACTGAGCGTGCCTCGAGCTTGTCCGCATGCTGCTTTTTGACAAAAGCCGGACATCCCCAGATCTTCAGATATTGAAGATAGGGTTTCTTCCCACTCCACATTTCATATGGAGTAGTAGGCACAGTTTTAGTAGGAACTCGGTTCAAAAGGTACGCAGCTGATTCTAGCGCATACCCCCAGAATGATCGCGGCAACTCAGCGTTACTCATCATGGACCGCACCATATCCAATAGGGTGCGGTTCCGTCTCTCCGATACACCGTTATGTTGCGGGGTGTAAGGAGGAGTAAGCTGAGAGAGAATTCCGTTCTCTTTTAAATAGTCCAGGAACTCGGCACTTAAGTATTCTCCACCTCGATCCGATCTTAGAATCTTAATACTTTTGCCGGTCTGTTTCTCTACTTCATTCTTATACTCCTGGAATTTTCCAAAGGCCTCGGACTTATGTTTCATTAAGAAGACATAACCGTACCTTGAGAAGTCATCCGTAAAAGTAATGAAGTAAGAATGTCCGCTTCGGGCATGTGTAGACATTGGACCGCACACGTCACTGTGTACGAGTCCCAAGAGCTCGCTCGCTCTTACTCCATGTCCAGTAAACGGAGTCTTTGTCATCTTTCCCTTGAGACAGGATTGACAAGTGGCATACGACTGATATTCGAACGCATTCAAATACCCTTCTGTATGTAACTTCGTCAACCTTCTCTCATTGATGTGACCCAATCTACAATGCCATAAGAAAGTCTGATTTATTTCTGGAGACTTTCTTTTGTGTGTATTCTGGACATTAAAAATCTGTGGTTGGTTTAACACGTATATACCATTACTCAGAGTACCTGACCCAATCAATACTTGATTAAGGTGAATGTTTACAACATTACTTACAAACGCAAATTCATAACCTTCTTTAGAAACTAAAGATACAGAAATGATATTACAAGTTGCGTTGGGTACAAAAAAGCAATTACGCAAAACCAAAACATGTCCATCTGACATTCCCAGGTGATAGTCCCCCACGGCTTTAGCATCCATGCTAGCTCCGTTCGCAACTCTGAGGGTCATGTCACCTGCCTTCAAATCCCTACGGTTTCTCAACGCCTGCAAAGAATTACAGATATGAGATCCTGATCCGGTATCCAATACCCAGGAAGTAGAGTTTATTGAAAGACAGTTTTCAATAACATACACACCTGAAGCTGAAGCTGCAACCTGCTTCAATTCCTGTGTTCTGGCCTTCCAGGCCCTGCAATCATTCTTCCAGTGTCCTTTCTTATGACAAAAGAAGCATTCTTCCTTATCCACAAGCTTCCCCGCTATCTTTGTTGCTTTACATTTTCCCTTCGTATCCACTTTACCAACACCGCCCCTTGGTTTGGCGGGGGCCTTCTTCTTCTTTCCCTTGGCTTTCGCCTTGGACCTAGAAGAAGATGATCCTCCTACAAACAAAGTGGATGTTTCCCTACCTTTCTGTAGGGTGCCCTCTGCGCTCCTCAGCAGGTTGAGGAGCTCTGAAAGTTCAACCTCCTTTTCTTGTAGGTTGAAATTCATTATAAACTGGGCGTAAGTGGAAGGAAGGGACTGGAGAACTATATCCGTATATAGCTCACTCTCCAATGTAATCCCTAGGTCAGCGAGCTCCTCAATGTAGCCGATCATCTTTAGCACATGCTCGGCTACTGATGATCCGACGGCCATTCTTGTCGAAAATAACTTTTTCGACGCTTCGTATCTTGCGATACGTGATTGCTCTCCATACAGTTCTTTTGTATGGAGCAATATGGACTCCATGTCCATATTCTCATGCCTCCTCTGATGTTCGTTATCCATCGAGGCAAGCAGGAGGCATTTGGCCTTCGCGCTATCAATCTCCCAAGTCTTGCGGATTTCCTTATCCGCGACACTGGAAGTTGGACCAGGGACAGGGGGAGCTTTGGTGGTAAGAAGATACCCCAGCTTGTCATAAGTGATTGCTATCTTGACATTCCTGAGCCAATCTTTGTAGTTTGGCCCTGTCAGCTTGTTTTTATCTAGGAGTAACTTAAGTCCAGTCATGTTGATTGGTCGCTGCAATTAGGAGAGAGAAGAAGAAACACTCAGCATGATGCTCTTGCAAGTTTAGAGTGGTTTTTAGTTTGTCTAAACAGGATGGCTCCCACTGTTTCTCGAATCCCTCCTCAAACCATAAAGGAAGAATTAGCCGGGATCAATCCCACCGCACAATACTTGCTTAACCGTTCAGCCAGGCCGGTGTCGGTACTTCGAGGGAGGTTTTCCAACGCTTTCGCGAAGTTCCTTAATTAAATAACCTCTTTTCCCTGGGGGCGTAAACCCCGCTAACACCTTTCTTGGCACCTACTAGGTTTATAGCATTGATCGTTTAGTGAGAAATTTCCCGAGGAGTAGCATATACTCACAGTAGGATCGGGATCCAAATATCATCGCGTGATGAAACTGAAGGAATCCTACCAGAATCACCACACTCCAAATGGTATGCAAATCTAGCAAGTTTCAGTACTTATGAAACTCCCGATGTGGATTTTTTGCCCCATGCTCTTATGACCTTGGCGTGAGGTCAAAATGTCATAAGTCACATGTCAAGTTCGTCCCATCATTATCCAGGTTAATTTGAATCCACCCGTACATACCCTTGACGTAGGCCAAAATGGCAGTACGACTGTCTCAAACCAACGCATTCTATCTATGCAACAGATAAATATCCGGCAGCTACCAATCACTATGCCTTGGCGTGAGGTCAAAATACATAGCTTGAATACTACCGTACATTTAACTGAAATGATGGAGGGCTACGAATGGTTTTGGCGAAACCGTGAACGTAGTGAACTTGATATAGTCGATGGAACGAGATAGCTTTTAGAAGGAGTGGCTCAAGCTCCGCATTTAAAAGTTATTTTTGAAAAGAACCGAGTGGTTTTTCGAAAGTGTTCCAACGACTTTAAACTTGGTTTATTATCTTGCATTAGTTCTTTTAATGCGTGATATTCTTGCATTAGTACTTTTAATGCGTCCCATCATTTAACCCTACCATTGCAGAAAACAACCAAAATATGACGTACGCTTATGCCATTCGCATTCGCCACTGGGCCCCGTCATTACCCGTTAGGTTACTTAACTAACGACAGAGCGGGGGCTGGGCTAGCGCGTCTGTAAAACATAAGCAACGCCTAAATAATAAGCAATGATAGACATTACAGATCACAGATGAATGCATTGGATATACTAGCAATCCGCAATCCTTTCGAGCCTGAAACGAAAAGCGGATAACACGGTCGCGGTGAATAGCCAAATACCCCACCCAAGACCCCTACGGGTGCGGCAAACTACCCGCCAAGTACTCGGTAGTTTGTGCACCCCTCCATGGGTCTATCCTAGGAGTAAAAACAGTAAAAAGAATTATACAATGACGGCTACAACCCCGACCCGGTTGTGCGGCCAAACAAATAATATTATTACATCAATTTACATTTACAATGAATGAAAGAAAAACAAAAGCTCATCTCACATCCACCCCGGCTATTCACCCGCGACAGTCCAACACATTCATATACACATTCCAGCACATTACAGATCATGTATAACCCCGACTAATCGACTTATAGCGATTAGCCGACGTTCAATACATGCAAGCATCACAGATATAACCATCATAGTCAAAGTGCAGTGAAGTTCGGAAAAAATACGGAATTATAGGACCCCAAAAGGAAATTTCTTTTCTGGAAAATCTGGGCACATATAATATATTTTAAAAATCCCAAAACCAACACACAAACACACTGCACGAAAAACGATGCAGAGAAGACACCAAGTCGCGGCGGTTCCGCGGCGGCTAAGAAGGATCACGCGGCGTAAACGCGGCACTTTAGGCGAATCACTGTATCGTTTTTCTTGGGTGTTCACACAAAACCCTGAGCCGAATTTACAAGTGTAAAGTTTTTCATTTTGAGCAGAAAAAATTTCAACAGAAACTCAGTTTTTGTGATTATCCGGTTTTGTGATTTTTTTCGGTTCCGAACTTCGTTACACTTCACTACTAAGCTAGTTTAAGTTTAGTTAGGCTCTGATACCACTGTTAGTCCACGTTGCGACCCCCGGTTCTTACGGGGAGGCGGAAACGGTATAAAATCAAAATTTTAACGCAAGAGGCAACATGGACTAAACTATGGTCGGGATCGTTACCTAAACTAAAACTAGCAAACTTAGCTAAAGGGAGTTAGCTACTCGGATGAAGATGGTTATACCTAGACTTGAACTCCTTCGTCTTCAAACTTTGTAGAGGTTGATGGTTCTCCTTTGTCGCCTTCTTCCGTCGAAGATGGATCCACCTCGAAGGCTCGACCTTTGGGCTCTTTCTCGTACTTGGAGTGAACTAGAATCGCCGGCTTGCTAGACCCTTGATCTTAGAGTGAGTAGAGAGTGTCTAAGGGTTGCTTTTGTTTTTCAAGAGAAGGATTCTCAACTCATGAGAAGGTTTCTCTTGACTAGAGGAAGAAGAAGATGAAGTGAAGAGAGAGAGTGAGAGTGATAGAATGAGCCTCTCTTTTCCTTTTGCAACCATAACAAAAGAAAAAGAATAATCAAATAATAATAATAATCAAAATGAAAAAGGTTTGATGGAAAGTTTAGGAATGACTAATATCATTACAAACATTAAATGAAAAAGCAAGAATGAAAAAGCATCTTGCATTTGTAATGATGGTAGTCAAATGTTCAACCATGGTCAACAAGTCAACCATGGTCAACAAGTCAACAAAAACTAACCATGACACAATTTCATTTTATTATATATTATTAAATGATATAATACAAATCCATTAGGGTTTGGAAAAAATACAACTGTCTACTGTGCGTACGCACCCGTTCCGAAACCCTAATAAAAAATCATCTTCCTCCTCCTCAAAAAGAACTGTGCATACACACCTGTATTCTTGTTCCGACGAACACGAATACAAAGAGATAAAAGCAACCCCAAATACTATACCAGTATCCGGCTCAAACCAGAGCCCACTGGTAATACCCGTCCGGACTCCAAACGTGCACAAGTGCGCGGATGAGAACGAACCCTGTCGCAAAACCATGCGACCTCTACTCTGTTTTGCCCAGAGGCGAATACCCTCTGTGTGGGACTCTAAAGACTCGACACTACGCTGGCAGTGGGTTTAACCACAGACCGCAAGCGGCACTAGCTGTGCGTAACGGTCCCCAGGTAGATGTCGACAAGAAGGCTGACGAGGTGAAACCCCATCTGTACTCCTACTGAGTCTGAATGTGACAGTCTCCGTACAGTCCGGTCTGTTCGTCTGATACATCGCATGGCGGGCCTAGGGGGCGGTAAACGTCAGTCCCCCAATAGCGGTACAAGTCGTGCCGGAGCGAAGCCCAAAACACCCTGAGATAACACTGGAAACCTACCAGTATATCTCGTTTGCCCTGGCCAGGGACTACTCGTGTAATGGCTCTCCTAGACACAGCGCGATGTCAACCCCCAATACCGGGAAAGACGAATCCTGTCTAACCGTCACTGCCTCCAAGTGCTTCGGGATTGCACCCAACCGCCACCTGTTTGCACGACTCCTTTGAGCCGTGGTAGGGTAGTGATCAAAGTGCAGTGGGAACACACTTGAGGCGAAGTGCCAGTGTCAAGTCAGCGGACTAAGCTGTACTCATGTCACCTGGGAACTGATGACTGACGATAGGTATAATACCAACCTGTCAGTTCCCGACGAGTCCTGTCCAGTGTACTCGTAACCCAACGAGCACCCGTATACTATCTCCAGTACGACGTACTGATGGCTGTGGGACAGACCATCTCCCACACTGGGATGAGAAGCGCATACGCTAGTCTACTCCGGAGTATCGATGCCCTGTCTCGATAGTCCTGCGACTAGGGACCTGTATAAGGATGTGCTTATAGATTACCCAGCCCCCACTAGTGTGACTGCCATCACAACGCTGGTAATCAAGCAAAGATCCTAAGGGCTCCACTAATGCGTATAAGTGATATACTGAAATAAACACAAGTACACATTGAAGTAGAAACAAACCAAGTAGCATACTACTATTTTGAGCAAGATTGTATATACAAGGTGAATATCCCAAGCATCCATTAAGTAATATACAAACTAGTATGATACAGTAATGGCCTCTAGGGCATATACACTAACAGGAGAATCACTGGAAGGGTTCCAGGATGATAAGGACGACTGAAAGTCAGTCACAGGCATTGTCTTTACCCTCAGTAAAGGGACGGTATGTTGGAAGAGTTCCAAGCTAGATACCGTAGCATACTAGACGATAAAGGCTGGATACATCGCTGCCAAAGAGGCTGTTTGGGTGTATATTAGTTCATGAGATGAACTTCGTTCCTACCATTGTGAGACAATGGAGTTGTGGCTTATGCCAAGGAACGCCCGTCCCATCAGTGATCCAGACATATTCTAAGGCCGTGTCACCTGATCATGGAGATGGTTGATCTCCAGGGTGATCAAGGTCAGGAGAGTAGACTCAGAGGACAACACAACGGATCCACTCACAAAGGCCTGTTCCCAGAGAGAGACTTTTTATGGGATGGTTGAGTATGAGATACTTCAACCACTGCTACAGATGGCCCTAGTGCAAGTGGGAGATTATTAGTTATATGTATGCCCTAGAGGCCATTACTATACATAGGATGTATATTGTAGTGGATGCTTGGACATATATAGGGCAGACTTTCTTGCTCGACATGATAGTATGCTATCTGGTTGATCTTTACCTTAACGTGTATACTGTTTGTCTCTCTGTTACATGTTGGTAAAGCCCTTAGGATCTGTACTTGAATACCTGGACTATGATGCGGATCATACTAGTGGGGACATGGTAGTCCATAAGTACATCCTTCAATGTCCCTAGTCGTGGGTGTATCGAGACGGGGCATCGATATACCAGAGTAGACTAGCGTATACCTTCTCGACCCATACAGATGGGCGATGGATGATCCCATATCCATTGGTGTTTGACATCAGAGATGATATACGGGTGCTCAGTAGAGACTGGGTACACTGGACGGACTCGACGAGAACTCCCAGATGGTATTATATCTCACGTTAGATGGCAGTTCTCTGGTGACACTGGTACAGAGTAGTCTGTTGACCCGAGATCGTCATAGAGTCTTGTGTGGTTCCCACTGTGCTTTGATTTCCATCTTACCACGTCCAAGAGGGCGTGCAAAACGGTGGTTTTTGGGTACAGTCCCGAGTCACATAGAGGCAATGAGCGATAGGAGGGGATTCGTCTCTCCCGGTATAGGGAGTTGATGTTGCGCTGTGTTCGATTGGCTATAACAGGAAATCCCTGGCCAGGGTTGCTGAGATTTACTGGTAAGTGTTACCTGTAGTTTCTCGAATTGTTATAGACCTCATATCGACACGACTTATCGAGCTATTGGGGTCTGACGTTTACCACCCCTAGGCGAGATATGCGACATATCAGACGATCAGACCGGACTGTACGGTAGTGTTACTGGTTGGATTCACTGGAGTGTGAGCGGGCTTGCTCGTCGATCTTCTGATCGCTCAATACTCGGGTGGCCGTTACTTTTAGCAGACCGCTTGCGGCTTGTGGATGTTTGATATGGTCATCATCTGCTGCCGGCGTATTGACGAGTCTTTAGAGTCCTACACAGAGGTTTCCTGGCTCAAGCGAAACGAAATAGGAGCGCATATGAGATATGTGCGGGACCGAGAATAATGCGTGTATGTGATACCGTATTTCATTCTCGCGATGAATGTATCGATTAGGTTATATGCGATATACCCTAGTTATCGAATCAAGGGTTGATTCGATAAACCGATGCATTGCATACTAGTCGGTTATATACGATATGACCGGATCGTTAAATCAAGTGTTGATTTAATGATTTGATGCATAATTATATATTTGATATATTACTTTGCATGAACTAGTATCGGTTCACTTTAAATGGATTTTCTCGCTCGGATGTGCGCATTACATATGCGATATGATTTTGTGCACTTGTTTGTATCATGTTTGATGATACATATCTTTTTGGTTAAGTGTAAAGATTTAAACCATGGTTAAGTGGATAATTAGGGTTTTACTTATTCATTTATTAATCCTTTTATTTTTGGAAAAAGGAAAAGAAATGAGAGAAAAATGGTGGCTTATTTTGTTTGCAACATGAAGCTTCATGAAGCATTCATTAAGTGACCATTATTGTCTCATCTCCTTAACCCTAACCATTCTTTAACCTTGGTCAATTCTCTACACTTAACTTAGGTTAATATTATGATAAGAATAAATTTATTATTCTTTTCATAATAACTTATCATAACATTTACCTTCTTCTTCTTCATTTCTTCAAGTGAAGAAAGCTTGCCTCCATCAATGGCAAGTGATCAAAAAGAGCGTGAAATCAAAATCTAAAGTCTACCCACTTCCTATTTCTTCATCCTCTACCTCTTGCCAAGTAGTAGAGTGTGTTTTCTATACAAGTTTCTTGACTTGGTGAAGTCGGAGCTTGAATTAGCGATGCCTCGACAAAGTATGGACTTTGGTTGCTATATCTGAAGGGTTAAATCCCCATCAGGAGATATGTATCATGAGATGATGACCCAACTAGTTTCGAGCTGGCCATCAGGAGTGAGACTCTGTAAGAATGGCTGGATGCTTAACGATCTGAGATGGAATCCATATACACCAACAAAGTATGGACTTTGGTTGCTATATCTGAAGGGTTAAATCCCCATCAGGAGCAAGTATATCTTGAGAAGATTACTTGGTGTACATGGAAAAGTTGAGACTTTCAAAGCAAGACTTGTTAAAGGTTTGCATCATTGACCAGGTATGGATTATGTTGAAACCTTTTCTAAGGATCTATGCTTAAGTCCATCCAGATCCTACTTGCCACGGCTACATACCATGACTACGATCTCTGGTGGTTGGGTGTCTTGACTGCTTTTCTAAATGATGATTTGGAAGAGTGTGTCTAAAAGTACACAGCCAGAGGGCCTCGTAGACAGTGGGAGCAGCGGAAACGTGTGCAAGATGTTTTATAGGATAAAGCAGGCATCGCGGATTTGGAACATCTGTTTTGATGAAGTAGTCAAAGAGTTTGACATCATCAAAATGGTAGATGAACCTTGTATAAACAAAAAGGTAGTAGGGAGTATGGTGGTGATCCTCGTAGAGTACGTGGATGACATACTCTTGATAGGAAGGAGTTTCCTATGCTACGCTCGATCAATCTCCGCTTATCACAATGATTCTCCATATAGGATCAAAGTGATACCTCCTAAATCCTGGGATTTTGGATCTATGAGATAGATCTAATTGGATGTTAGGACTCTCACTAGTTGCAGTGAGACGGTATCAACCGATCCTGGGGAGAATCACTGGAAGGGTTCCAGAGTGATAATGACGACTGAGTGTCAGTCGCAGGCATTGTCTTTACCCTCAGTAAAGGGACGGTATGTTGGAAGAGTTCCAAGCTAGATACCGTGACATACTAGACGATAAAGGCACGATACATCGCTACTTAAGATGCTACCAAAGAGGCTGTTTGGGTGTATATTGGTTCATAAGATGAATTATGTTCCTCCCATTGTGTGACAATGGAGTTGTGGCTTATGCCAAGGAATGCCGGTCCCATCAGTGATCCAGACATATTCTAAGGCAGTATCACTTGATCATGGAGATGGTTGATCTCCAGGGAGATCGAGGTTAGGAGAGTAGATTCAGAGGACAACACAGCGGATCCACTCACAAAGGCCTGTTCCCAGAGAGAGACTTCTATGGGATGGTTGAGTATGAGATACTACAACCACTGCTATCAGATGGCCCTAGTGCAAGTGGGAGATTGTTAGTTATATGTATGCCCTAAAGGCCATTACTGTACATAGGATGTATATTGTAGTGGATGCTGGGACGTATATAGGGAGGACTTTCTTGCTCGACATGATAGTATGCTATCTGGTTGAACTTTACCTTAACGTGTATACTGATTGTCTCTCTGTTACATGTTGGTAAAGCCCTTAGGATCTGTACTTGACTACCTGGACTATGATGCGGATCATACTAGTGGGGACATGGTAGTCCATAAGTACATCCTTCAAAGTCCCTAGTCGAGAGTGTATCGAGACGGGGCATCGATATACCAGAGTAGACTAGCGTGTACCTTCTCGACCCATACAGATGGGCGATGGATGATCCCATATCCATTGGTGTTTGACATCAGAGATGATATACGGGTGCTCAGTAGAGACTGGGTACACTGGACGGACTCGCCGAGAACTCCCAGATGGTATTATACCTCACGTCAGATGGCAGTTCTCTGGTGACACTGGTACAGAGTAGTCTGTTGACCCAAGATCGTCATAGAGTCTTGTGTGGTTCCCACTGTGCTTTGATTTCCATCTTACCACGTCCAAGAGGGCGTGCAAAATGGTGGTTTTTGGGTACAGTCCCGAGTCACATGGAGGCAATGAGCGATAGGAGGGGATTCGTCTCTCCCGGTATAGGGGGTTGAAGTTGCGCTGTGTTCGATTGGCTATAACAGGAAATCCCTGGCCAGGGTTGCTGAGATTTACTGGTAAGTGTTACCAGTAGTTTCTCGAACAGTTATAGACCTCATATCGACACGACTTATCGAGCTATTGGGGTCTGACGTTTACCACCCCTAGGCGAGATATGCGACATATCAGACGATCAGACCGGACTCTACGGTAGTGTTACTGGTTGGATTCACTGGAGTGTGAGCGGGCTTGCTCGTCGATCTTCAGATCGCTCAATACCCGGGTGGCCGTTACGTTTAGCAGACCGCTTGCGGCTTGTGGATGTTTGATATGATCATCATCTGCTGCCGGCGTATTGACGAGTCTTTAGAGTCCTACACAGAGGTTTCCTGGCTCAAGCGAAACGAAATAGGAGTGCATATGAGATATGTGCGGGACCGAGAATGATACCAGTATGTGATACTGTATTCGATTCTCGCGATGTAACATTGATCGGTTATATGCAATAGAGCCGGGTTATCGGATCAAGTGTTGATTCGATAAGTTGTTACTGTTGATATTAGTCGGTTATATGCGATATGACCGGATCATTAAATCAAGTGTTGATTTAATGATTTAATGCATAATTATATGTTTGATATATTACTTTGCATTAACTAGTATCGGTTCACTTTAAATGGATTTTCTCACTCGGGTGTGCACATTTCATATGCGATATGATTTGTGCACTTGATTGTATCATGTTTGATGATGCATGCTTTTTGGTTATGTATAAAGAATTAAACCAAGGTTAAGTTGTTGATTAGGGTTTTACTTATTCATTTATCTTATTTATTTATTCATTTTGAATAAATTGGAAGATAAATGAATGGTGGCTACTTTTGTTTTTAGTTGAAGTTTCATGAAGCTGTGACTTGTTGACCTTTTGTTCTCATCCTTAACCCTAACCATTCAACCCAACCTTAGTCAATTCTCTACACTTAACTAAGGTTAAGATTATGATAAGTATTGTTTTATTTCTCTATTTTCAATTAACTTATCATATTCTTCATCTTCTTCTTCTTCTTCACTTCAAGAAAAAGCTTCACAAGCTTTAATGGCAAAGTGAGAATTAGAGTGAGAAATCCAATTCTAAAGTCTACCCACTTCCTATTTCTTCATCCTCTACCTCTTGCCAAGTAGTAGAGTGTGTTTCCTTCACAAGTTTCTTGACTTGGTGAAGTGAGAGCTTGATCTTGCGATGCTTCGACGTAGATCATCTTCGGCATGGACATCGACGACCTAGCTCGCTTATTCTCCGATGAAGTCGACGCTAGAGCCCGGATTCTTTTTGGAAAGCGGAGAGGACTTCGTTGCGGAGCTATGGAGGTGGAGAACCGGATCTACAAAGGTTGTATTTCCGATTCTCATAGTTAAGTGTTAACTAGTTAGCTTTTTCGCCTAGTTTTCTAGCAAACGATCCGTAGTCGGGTCTCTCGGCACCTAGATTTTTTTAATTTGGCATGTTCGATGCCTTGTGAGACCTCACTAGTGTGCCTAGGAACCCTACATTCCTTAGACATCACATGACTAACAATTATAAACCCCGCATTTCAGTCTCTTTATTGAAAACACTTTTCAATATCAAGTCTGGCAATTGAACAAGATTCCCGATATTTGATCGAATGCTCATCGCAAACTTTAGTAGACGGCCGCATCCCCGGATGCCGTCGACGAAGTGCACTAAGGTGGAACACCGCTGCCGCGAGCACCCACTACGATATACATCTCATGTATAGCAATGGCCTCTAGGGCATACATATAACTAACAATCTCCCACTTGCACTAGGGCCATCTGATAACAGTGGTTGTAGTATCTCATACTCAATCATCCCATAATAGTCTCTTTCTGGGAAAAAGCCTTTGTGAGTGGATCCGCCGTGTTGTCCTCTGAGTCTACTCTCCTAACCTCGATCCCCTGGAGATCAACCATCTCCATGATCAGGTAACACTGCCTTAGAATATGTCTGGATCACTGATGGGACGGGCGTTCCTAAGCATAAGTCACAACTCCATTATCATACAATGGTAGGGACAAAGTTCATCTCATGAACTAATATACACCCAGACTTCCTTTTTGGCAGCATCTTTGGTCGCGATGTATCTAGCATTTATCATCTAGTATGCCACGGTATCTATTTTGGAACTCTTCCAACATACCGTCCCTTTACTGAGGGTAAAGGCAATGCCTGTGACTGACTTTCAGTCGTCCTTATCACTCTGGAACCTTTCCAGTGATTCTCCCCCGGATCGATTGATACCATCTCACTACAACTAGTGAGTATCCTAACATCCAATTAGATCTATCTCATATCCAAAACCCACGATTTAGTAGGTATCACTTTCATCATATATGGAGAATCATTGTGATAAGCGGAGATTGACCGAGCATAGCATAGGAAACTCCTTCCCTATCAAGACCATGTCATACACGTACTCTACGAGGATCACCACCATACTCCCTACTACCATTTTGTATATACAAGGTTCATCTACCATTTTGATGATGTCAAACTCTTTGACTAACACATCAAAACAGACATTCCAACTCCGCGATGCCTGCTTTATCACATAAAACATCTTGCACACGTTTCCGCTGCTCCCACTGTCTACGAAGCCCTCTAACTGTGTACTTATAAACTCTCTCTTCTAAAACATCATTTAGAAAAGCAGTCATGACACCCAACCGCCAGATATCGTAGTCATGGTATGTAGCCGTGGCAAGTAGGATCTGGATGGACTTAAGCATAGCTACTTAGAAAATGTTTCATCATAATCCATACCTGGTCAATGATGCAAACCTTTAACAAGTCTAGCTTTGAAAGTCTCAACTTTTCCATGTACACCAAGTAATCTTCTCAAGATATACTTGCTCCTGATGGGGATTTAAGCCTACGGATAAAGCAACCAAAGTCCATACTTTGTTGGTGTATAAGGATTCCATCTCAGATCGCTAAGCATCCAGCCATTCTTATAGAGTCCCACTCCTGATGACCAGCTCGAAACTAGTTGGGTCATCATCTCATGATGCAATGCTCGCTCCCACTGTCATAGAGAAACAAAAGTATCTCTCAGGTGGGTGAGAAACCCTACTAGATCGGCGGAGAGGCTGGGGTTTGTTAGAAACTATTGAATTCTTTGGTTCTACCAAATCATCGCTGCAGTTTGTATAGCTGGAACTCATTCCAGTTCTACATTATGACCAATAATTTCTTCACAAGAAATTCCCTTTCACAAAGGTGGCATATTGAGAAACAAAACATCTTTTGTTCTTCGGTTAGATAGAAGATATTCCCTTGCAAATGCTTGGGATATCCAACAAACTTCTACAGAACTGACGTTGCCTCGAGCTTGTCCGGATTTCGCTTTTAGACATAGGCCGGGCATCCCCAAATCTTAACAAACTTAAGATATGGGCTCTTCCCTTTCCATATAATATATGAAGTGGTAGGCAACTGATTTGATTTGAACCCTATTCAATAGGTATGCAACTTCTCCAGTGCATAACTCCCAAAAGGAAATAGGTAACTCAGTAGTACTCATCATAGAGCACACCTTATCACATAAGGTGTGATTGCTCCGCCCCGATACACCGACGTGCTGTGGTGTATACGTAGGAGTAATGCTGAGAGAGAATCTAATTCTCCTTTAGAATAATCCAGGAATTCCGTGCTCAAGTATTCTCCTCCTTGATCACATCAAAGGACATAATACTTATACCCGTTTTGGTTCTCTACTTCTAACTTATATTCTGTGAATATCTCAAAAGCTTCGGACTTGTGTTTCAACAGGAACATATGTCTGAATCTTGAGAGATCATCAGAGAATGTAATGAAGTACAAAGAACCGGTCTTGGCATGTGTAGACAGGGGACCTTCATACATCAACATGTATCATCCCAAGAGTTCACTAATTCTTTCTCTGTTTCCAATAAACAGAGCTATGGTCATCTTATCTCTGTGACTTGACCAGCAAGTTTCACAAGATGTAAATTCAAACTGATTTAAATATGCATCTTTATGTAATTTCAGCTAGTCGGGTCACATTGATATGACCTAGTCTACAATACCTCAAGAAGGATTCGTTCATTTCTGAACTCTTCCTCTTGTGTGTGTTCTGTATACTAAGAACTGTAGTTTGATTTAGAACGTCAATGTTTTTAGATAACGTGCCTGAACCGATCAACTCTTGATATAGGAAATGTTCAAAACATTATCCAACAATACAAAATTATATCCTTTCTTTACTAATAAAGAGACTGATATGATGTGGTATATCAGGTTCGGTATCTAATAACATTCGTTCAGAATCAATGTATTCTGGTAATACATGGTGATAGTGATCAACAGACTTGGCTGCAACACTTGCACCGTTTCTATCTCATGAAACTTATCAACCGTTCTCAGTTCTCTACCTATCTGTAGCCCATGTAACAAATTACATATGTAGGATCCTGATCCGGTATCACATACCCAGGACGTAAAGGATACTGAGAAATAGTTCTCTGTAATGAACACACCCGAAGAAGATGCATCAGCATGCACTTTCTTCGTTTGGGTGGCACGGGAATTCTGGTAATCCCCAATTTCCTGCTCTGTCTTATAACATTTATAAGTTGGAGCGGGACCAACGTTCCCCAGCTCAGTATAACATGCGGGTTCGGTCAATACATCCGTATTATTATCTTGATTAAGACGTGATATGGTCTCTACCTGGAGATAGAGAGAAGAAAACACTCAGCGTATGCTCTTGTAAGATTAGATTGGTTATTATTTTATCTAATCTGGATGGCTCCCACTGTTTTTATCAAATCTTCCTTCAAACCCTAAAAGGAAAGACTAGCCGGGATTAATTACACCCTACAACTTCGCCAATCATTCAGCCAGGCCAGTGTCGGTACTTTGAGGGAGGTTCCCCGTGCTTTCGCACGGACCGAATTAAAGTAAACCTCGTTTTCCCAGAGGCATAACACAGTTGACACATTTCTAGACACCTACTTGATCGGCTAATTGTAATGTGTAAAACTCTCCCAGGAGTAACAATTACTCGCAGTGGGTATCGGGATCCAATTATCTCATAGAAGGTATGCAATCTCTTTGCAAATTTCAACGCTTGAAATTCCCGATAATTTTGCCCCGAACGATCTATGACCTTGACAAGGTCAACAAACCATAGACTGTATGTCAAGTTCAACCCGTCATTTCTTGATTGAATTAAACCCACCCGCACGACCCTTGACAAGGTCAACAAGGCCGTACGACTACCCTAATCCAATCTGCATCATATGCATAAACAAATAAATACTGGTCAGCTACCGCACACTGCGCCTTGACAAGGTCAACAAACGCAGCACGAATACTAAGCAGGACTTATCTGAAATGACGGAGGGCTACGTCAGGTTTTTCTGAAAACCTATTGCGTAATGAACTTGATATCGTTGTAGAATCAAATAATTTTAAAATGGAGTGTTTTTGAGGCTTTTGCTAGTTTCGGTAAAGAGGTCACTCCCGGTGAAGGGATCTCGGCTCTTTCCTCGTCGAATGAGGTGAAGGATATATCATATATATCACTATGCAAAGCAAGAACTAGAAAAGAAATCAAAAGACAAAACCGAGGGTTGTAGCATCTGCCAGTCATTACTAAAGGGGTCACTCCCGGTGAAGGGATCTCGGCCCTTTCCTTATCGAATAAGGTGCAGGATGTTCTACAAGGAACACCGCGATGCAAAGCAAGAACTGTAGCTACCTGTTTTTGAAAATTCGATTCCACAACATCTTTTAGGTTTCTTTTCTTTCATTAATCATATTAATGAAGTCCCATCATTTAAATCACCTAAACATCACAGATAAATACGACGTACACTTATGCCATCCGCATTCGCCTCGATGTCCACTCGTGCACCGTTAGGTTAGGTAACTAACGGCAGAACGGGGCAGGGCTAGCGCGGGTGTAAAACATAAGTAACGTCGATATAATATATCATATATAATATTTACAGTATTTATCACAACATATCAAATGATCACATCACAGATATCGCAGCAGAAGAATCATATGAAACATTGGATATACTAGGACGTCCGTGTTTTATTTTGAGCCTCTATAAAACACGGATTCCACGGTCGCGATGAATAGCCAAACCCACACCCCTAGACCCCTACGAGAGCGGCAAGCAACCCTTCCAATTCTAGAGTTAGGAGACCCGGAGTCGACCCCTCGAGTTGGTCTCCCACTAGACTCCAGAACCTGGTTATTTGTGCTCTCCTCCTTGGGTCTAACCTAGTGCGGAAAAGTAAATAATATACAAATGGTGACATCAACCTCATCCCGGAAGTGCCCCAATAAAAGAATATTACATACATTTGATTTTACATGAATGAAAATAAAAATCCTCATCTCACATAAAAAACCCCGGCTATTCAAAAACGCGACGATCCAATATAACATATCCAGCAACACATAACATCACATGTCATCAACGTAAATAAATATGCGCATCCCAATTGTCGTTGACATATAGCAACGAAACCGGCGATAACACATATTACACTTACGGTCGTAGAAAATAAAGTGTAAAACTACAACAGTTGGAATCCGCAACCTCCTTAGAAATCGCATGTCTAACCAAATGAATTCATTGTTAGTTATATGTATGCCCTAGATGCCATTACTGTACATAGGATGTATATTGTAGTGGATGCTGGGACGTATATAGGGAGGACTTTCTTGCTCGACATGATAGTATGCTATCTGGTTGAACTTTACCTTAACGTGTATACTGATTGTCTCTCTGTTACATGTTGGTAAAGCCCTTAGGATCTGTACTTGACTACCTGGATTATGATGCGGATCATACTAGTGGGGACATGGTAGTCCATAAGTGCATCCTTCAAAGTCCCTAGTCGAGGGTGTATCGAGACGGGGCATCGATATACCAGAGTAGACTAGCGTGTACCTTCTCGAACCATACAGATGGGCGATGGATGATCCCATATCCATTGGTGTTTGACATCAGAGATGATATACGGGTGCTCAGTAGAGACTGGGTACACTGGACGGACTCGCCGAGAACTCCCAGATGGTATTATACCTCACGTCAGATGGCAGTTCTCTGGTGACACTGGTACAGAGTAGTCTGTTGACCCAAGATCGTCATAGAGTCTTGTGTGGTTCCTACTGTGCTATGATTTCCATCTTACCATGTCCAAGAGGGCGTGCAAAACGGTGGTTTTTGGGTACAGTCCCGAGTCACATGGAGGCAATGAGCGATAGGAGGGGATTCGTCTCTCCCGGTATAGGGGGTTGATGTTGCGCTGTGTTCGATTGGCTATAACAGGAAATCCCTGGCCAGGGTTGCTGAGATTTACTGGTAAGTGTTACCAGTAGTTTCTCGAACAGTTATAGACCTCATATCGACACGACTTATCGAGCTATTGGGGTCTGACGTTTACCACCCCTAGGCGAGATATGCGACATATCAGACGATCAGACCGGACTGTACGGTAGTGTTACTGGTTGGATTCACTGGAGTGTGAGCGGGCTTGCTCGTCGATCTTCAGATCGCTCAATACCCGGGTGGCCGTTACGTTTAGCAGACCGCTTGCGGCTTGTGGATGTTTGATATGATCATCATCTGCTGCCGGCGTATTGACGAGTCTTAGAGTCCTACACAGAGGTTTCCTGGCTCAAGCGAAACGAAATAGGAGTGCATATGAGATATGTGCGGGACCGAGAATGATACCAGTATGTGATACTGTATTCGATTCTCGCGATGTAACATTGATCGGTTATATGCAATATTGCCGGGTTATCGGATCAAGTGTTGATTCGATAAGTTGTTACTGTTGATATTAGTCGGTTATATGCGATATGACCGGATCATTAAATCAAGTGTTGATTTAATGATTTAATGCATAATTATATGTTTGATATATTACTTTGCATTAACTAGTATCGGTTCACTTTAAATGGATTTTCTCACTCGGGTGTGCACATTTCATATGCGATATGATTTGTGCACTTGCTTGTATCATGTTTGATGATGCATGCTTTTTGGTTAAGTATAAAGAATTAAACCAAGGTTAAGTTGTTGATTAGGGTTTTACTTATTCATTTATCTTATTTATTTATTCATTTTGGATAAATTGGAAGATAAATGAATGGTGGCTACTTTTGTTTTTAGTTGAAGTTTCATGAAGCTTTGACTTGTTGACCTTTTGTTCTCATCCTTAACCCTAACCATTCAACCCAACCTTAGTCAATTCTCTACACTTAACTAAGGTTAAGATTATGATAAGTATTCTTTTATTTCTCTATTTTCAATTAACTTATCATATTCTTCATCTTCTTCTTCTTCTTCACTTCAAGAAAAAGCTTCACAAGCTTTAATGGCAAAGTGAGAATTAGAGTGAGAAATCCAATTCTAAAGTCTACCCACTTCCTATTTCTTCATCCTATACCTCTTGCCAAGTAGTAGAGTGTGTTTCCTTCTCAAGTTTCTTGACTTGGTGAAGTGAGAGCTTGATCTTGCGATGCTTCGACGTAGATCATCTTCGGCATGGACATCGACGACCTAGCTCGCTTATTCTCCGATGAAGTCGACGCTAGAGCCCGGATTCTTTTTGGACAGCGGAGAGGACTTCGTTGCGGAGCTATGGAGGTGGAGCACCGGATCTACAAAGGTTGTATTTCCGATTCTCATAGTTAAGTGTTAACTAGTTAGCTTTTTCGCTTAGTTTTCTAGCAAACGATCGTAGTCGGGTCTCTCGGCACCTAGATTTTTTGAATTTGGCATGTTCGATGCCTTGTGAGAGCTCACTAGTGTGCCTAGGAACCCTACAGTGGTATCAGAGCCTAGCTAGAGCCTTAGGCGAAGTCCAGACGGAGTTTGAAACCCGAACGAACCCGAAAACCCAATTTTAACTTGCTCACTGTCCTTTTTTGAAAACAGTGAGTTTTCAACATTAAAAATATGCAGAAAAATCAGCAGGTGAATTTAAGAGATACTGCAAAATTCGAGCAAGTGATTCCTCAAAGAGGGCGCGGATCCGCGGCCTTACAGAAGGCTCAGGCGGCGGATCCGCGGCCCTGTTGTCGTTTTGTGCTTCGAAATTTGCACAGTAATTCTTAATTTTCAGTGCTGGTTTTCCTGGGTATTTTTAATATTTTTCAAGAGTTGAATTTTTCTGGAGTTGTTTTGGGGATTCGGTGTTTCGATCGGGGTATCAAATTTCGTCTTTGTGTTTTTCCGGATAATTTTCAGAATATGTTAAAAAGTTCGACCGGATATAAATACCCAATTTTTCCCCTGTCGGGAAATTTCCAAGTGTTGGATTTTTCCGTAGTTTAACGACGTTCTAAGTAGTGCAAGTAATGCGATGGTCCCTCTAGAAGACAACAAACCTTAACTCGATTATGTGACCGTCTTGAACTGCCCTTTGAACCTTCGGGTTTGGGGCAGTACGGCGTGCCACATGTGAGGCGTTGGCTTGACCCTTCTACGGCTGGACCGTTGGTACTGAGGTACGAACTGAATGTTGTAAGACTAGTTTCATGTGTTGATCTGTATCGGGAAAACTTGGGTGTTAGAATGTTCGATCGGAAAGTTTAACATTTTCTATTTATCTGGAATGGGATACAATAATTGGAATTCACAAATAGTTATGAGATAACTAAATGAATGTTATAAACATAGCAGTTTAGTCTCACTTGATCGGTTGCCACGGAATTTTGATGTGATCAAAAGTCCGTCGCAATCACGTAGCATACGCGGATACTCGCCGGGTAAACTTAATAGACAGCCTCACTCCATAGCCCCGACCAAGTGACTGTAGGAGAACCCTGTCGCCGAAAGCATCCGTTCGGGTGCTCGCGGTAGCGGTGTTCCGCCTTGGTGCACTTCGTCGACGGCATCGTGGGTACGGCCGTCTACTGAAGTTTGCGACGAGCATTCGATCAGGATGTCGGGAATCTTGTTGAATTACCCGACTTGATATTGAAAAGTGTTTTCGATAATGAGACTAAAATGCGGGGTTTATAATTGTTGGGCATTGTGATGTCTAAGTAATTCATTTGGTCAGGCATGCGATGTCTGAGGTGGTTGCGGATTCCAACTATTGTAGTTTTACACTTTCTTTTCTGTGACCGTAAGTGTAATATGTGATATCGCCGGTTTCGTTGCTATATGTCAACGACAATTGGGATGGACATATTTACTTACGTTGATGACATGTGATGTTATGTGTTGCTGGATATGTTATATTGGATCGTCGTGTTTGAATAGCCGGGGTTTTTATGTGAGATGAGTGTTTTTCATTTTCATTCATGTAAAAACTTGTTGTAATATTCTTTTATTGGGGCACTTCCAGGTAGCGGAAGTTGTCACCTGTTGTATATTATTTACTTTTCCGCACTACGATAGACCCAAGGAGGGGAGCACAAGTAACCGGGTTCTGGAGTCCAGTGGGAGACCAACTCGAGGAGTCGAGTCCGGGTCTCCTAACTCTAGAATTGGTAGGGTTACTTGCCGCTCTCGTAGGGGTCTAGGGGTGTGGGTTTGGCTATTCATCACGACCGTGGAATCCGTGTTTTTATACTGGCTCGTATTGAAAACACGGACGTCCTAGTATATCCAATATTTCATATGTTTCTTCTGCTGCGATATCTGTGATGTGATCATGTGATGTTCTATGATAGATACAGTATATAGTGTATATGATATATTATATAGGCGTTACTTATGTTTTACACCCGCGCTAGCCCTGCCCTGCTCTGCCGTTAGTTACCTAACCTAACGGTGCACGAGGGGACATCGAGGCGAATGCGAATGGCATAAGTGTACGTCGTATTTATCTGTGATGTTTAGGTACTTAAATGATGGGACTTCATTAATGTGATTATGAAATAAAGAAACCTAAGATGTTGTAGAATCGAATTTCAAAATAAAACAGGTAGCTACAGTTTTTTGCTTTGCATAGCGGTATATGTGATATATCCTGCACCTTATTCGATGAGGAAAGGACCGACGATCCCTTCACCGGGAGTGACTCCTTTAGCAATAACTGGCAGATGCTACACACTCGGTTTGTCTTTTGATTGCTTTAAGTGTTTTTGCTTTGCACAGTGATATATATGATATATCCCGCACCTCATTCGACGAGGAAAGGACCGACGATCCCTTCACCGGGAGTGACTCCTTTAGCAAAACTAGAAAAGCCTCAAAACACTCCATTTCAAAAAAATTCGATCCTACAACGATATCAAGTTCATTACGCAATAGGTTTTCCAGAAAAACCTGTCGTAGCCCTCCGTCATTTCAGATAAGTACTAGTTAGTATTCGTGCTACGTTTGTTGACTATGTTAAGGCGTAGTGTGCGGTAGCTAATTAGTGCTTATCTGCATAAGCATATGATGTGATTGGATTAGGGTAGTCGTGCGACTTTGTTGACTATGTTAAGGGTCGTGCGGGTGGGTTTAATTCAATCGGGAAATGACGGGTTGAACTTGACTAGCACTTATGATTTGTTGACTATGTTAAGGTCATATAGCTGCTAGGGGCAAAATATTATCGGGAATTTCAAGTGTTGAAATTTGCAATGAGATTGCATACCTTCTATGAGATAGTTGGATCCCGATACCCGCTGCGAGTAAGAGTTACTCCTGGAAGAGTTTTATACATTACAATTAGCCGATCAAGTAGGTGTCTAGAAAGGTGTCAACGGGGTTACGCCTCTGGGAAAACGAGATTTACATTAATTAGGTTCGTGCGAAAGCACGGGGGACCTCCCTCAAAGTACCGACACTGGCCTGGCTGAAAGATTGGCGAACTTGTAGTGTGTAATTAATCCCGGCTAGTCTTTCCTTTAGGGTTTGAAGGAAGATTTGATAAAAAGCAGTGGGAGCCATCCTGATTAGATAAAATAAAACCAATCTATTCTTGACAGAGCGCACGCTGAGTGTTTTCTTCTCTCTCTCTCCAGGTAGCGACCATATCACGCCTTAATCAAGATAATAATACGGAATATTGACCGAACCCGCTTGTTATACTGAGCTGGGGAACGTTGGTCCCGCTCCAACTTATAATTGTTATAAGACAGAGAAGGAAATTGGGGATTACCAGAATTCCCGTGCCGCCCAAAACGAAGAGAGTGCATGCTGATGCATCATCTTCGGGTGTGTTCATTATATAGAACTGTTTCTCAGTGTCCTCTACGTCCTGGGTATGTGATACCAGATATGTAATCTGTTACTTAGGGCTACAGATAGGTAGAGAACTGAGAACGGGTGATAAGTTTCATGAGGCAGAAAACGGGGCAAGAGTTGCAGCCAAGTCTGTCGGTCACTGTCACCCTGTATTACCGATACATTGATTCTGAACGAATGTTATTAGATACCGAACCTGATATACAAAACATATCACTCTCTTTATTAGTAAAGAAATGATAAAATTTTGTATTGCTGGATAATGTTTTGAACATTTCCTATATCAAAAGTTGATCGGTTCAGGCACGTTATCTAAAAGCATTAATGTTCTAAATCAAACTACAGTTCTTAGTATACGGAACACACACAAGAGGAAGAGTTCAGAAATGAACGAATCCTTCTTGAGGCATTGTAGACTAGACTAGGTCATATCAATGTGACCCGACTAGCTGAAGTTACATTTAGATGTATATTTAAATCAGTTTGAATTTACATCTTATGAAACTTGCCAGTCATGTCACAGAGATAAGATGACCATAGCCCTGTTTATTGGAAACAGAGAAAGAGTTAATGAACTCTTGGGACTGATACATGATGATGTATGGAAGGTCTCCTGTCTACACATGCCAGGACTGGTTCTTTGTACTTCATTATATTTTCTGATAATCTCTCAAGATTCAGTCATATGTTCCTGTTGAAACATGAGTCTAAACCTTTTGAGATATTCACAGAATATAAGTTAGAAGTAGAGAACCAATACGGGTATAAGTATTATGTCCTATGATGAGATCAAGGAGGAGAAAACTTGTGCATAGAATTCCTGGACTATTCTAAAGGAGAATGAGATTCTCTCTCGGCATTACTCCTCCGAATACACCATAGCACGATGGTAATATCGGGGCGGAGCAATCACACCCTATATGATAAGGTGTGCTCTATGATGTGTACTACTGAGTTACCTTTTTCCTTTTTGGGAGTTATGCACTTGAGAAGCTGCATACCTATTGAATAGGGTTCCAATCAAATCAATTGCCTACCATTTCATATGTGATATGGAAAGGGAAGAGCCCATATCTTAAGATAGTTAAGATTTGGGGTTGTCCGGCCTATGTCTAAAAGCAAAATCCGGACAAGCTCGAGGCAAGGACTGTTATGTAGAACTGGAAATGTTCCAGCTATACAAACTGCAGCTGATGATTTGAAAGAACCAAAGGATTCAATAGTTACCAATGAACCTCAGCCTCTCCGCCGATCTAGTAGGGTTCCTCACCCACCTGAGAGATACTTCGGTTTCTCTATGACAGTGGGAGCGAGGATTGCATCATGAGATGATGACCCAACTAGTTTCGAGCTGGCCATCAGGAATGAGACTCTGTAAGAATGGCTGGATGCTTAACGATCTGAGATGGAATCCATATACACCAACAAAGTATGGACTTTGGTTGCTATATCTGAAGGGTTAAATCCCCATCAGGAGCAAGTATATCTTGAGAAGATTACTTGGTGTACATGGAAAAGTTGAGACTTTCAAAGCAAGACTTGTTAAAGGTTTGCATCATTGACCAGGTATGGATTATGTTGAAACCTTTTCTAAGGATCTATGCTTAAGTCCATCCAGATCCTACTTGCCACGGCTACATACCATGACTACGATCTCTGGTGGTTGGGTGTCTTGACTGCTTTTCTAATGATGATTTGGAAGAGTGTGTCTAAAAGTACACAACCAGAGGGCCTCGTAGACAGTGGGAGCAGCGGAACGTGTGCAAGATGTTTTATAGGATAAAGCAGGCATCGCGGAGTTGGAACATCTGTTTTGATGAAGTAGTCAAAGAGTTTGACATCATCAAAATGGTAGATGAACCTTGTATAAACAAAAAGGTAGTAGGGAGTATGGTGGTGATCCTCGTAGAGTACGTGGATGACATACTCTTGATAGGAAGAGTTTCCTATGCTACGCTCGATCAATCTCCGCTTATCACAATGATTCTCCATATAGGATCAAAGTGATACCTCCTAAATCCTGGGATTTTGGATCTATGAGATAGATCTAATTGGATGTTAGGACTCTCACTAGTTGTAGTGAGACGGTATCAACCGATCCTGGGGGAGAATCACTGGAAGGGTTCCAGGGTGATAATGACGACTGAGTGTCAGTCGCATGCATTGTCTTTACCCTCAGTAAAGGGACGGTACGTTGGAAGAGTTCCAAGCTAGATACCGTGACATACTAGACGATAAGGCACGATACATCGCTACTTAAGATGCTACCAAAGAGGCTGTTTGGGTGTATATTGGTTCATAAGATGAATTATGTTCCTCCCATTGTGTGACAATGGAGTTGTGGCTTATGCCAAGGAACGCCGGTCCCATCAGTGATCCAGACATATTCTAAGGCAGTATCACTTGATCATAGAGATGGTTGATCTCCAGGGAGATCGAGGTTAGGAGAGTAGATTCAGAGGACAACACAGCGGATCCACTCACAAAGGCCTGTTCCCAGAGAGAGACTTCTATGGGATGGTTGAGTATGAGATACTACAACCACTGCTATCAGATGGCCCTAGTGCAAGTGGGAGATTGTTAGTTATATGTATGCCCTAAAGGCCATTACTGTACATAGGATGTATATTGTAGTGGATGCTGGGACGTATATAGGGAGGACTTTCTTGCTCGACATGATAGTATGCTATCTGGTTGAACTTTACCTTAACGTGTATACTGATTGTCTCTCTGTTACATGTTGGTAAAGCCCTTAGGATCTGTACTTGACTACCTGGACTATGATGCGGATCATACTAGTGGGGACATGGTAGTCCATTAGTACATCCTTCAAAGTCCCTAGTCGAGGGTGTATCGAGACGGGGCATCGATATACCAGAGTAGACTAGAGTGTACCTTCTCGACCCATACAGATGGGCGATGGATGATCCCATATCCATTGGTGTTTGACATCAGAGATGATATACGGGTGCTCAGTAGAGACTGGGTACACTGGACGGACTCGCTGAGAACTCCCAGATGGTATTATACCTCACGTCAGATGGCAGTTCTCTGGTGACACTGGTACAGAGTAGTCTGTTGACCCGAGATCGTCATAGAGTCTTGTGTGGTTCCCACTGTGCTTTGATTTCCATCTTACCACGTCCAAGAGGGCGTGCAAAATGGTGGTTTTTGGGTACAGTCCGAGTCACATGGAGGCAATGAGCGATAGGAGGGGATTCGTCTCTCCCGGTATAGGAGGTTGATGTTGCGCTGTGTTCGATTGGCTATAACAGGAAATCCCTGGCTAGGGTTGCTGAGATTTACTGGTAAGTGTTACCAGTAGTTTCTCGAACAGTTATAGACCTCATATCGACACGACTTATCGAACTATTGGGGTCTGACGTTACCACCCCTAGGCGAGATATGCGACATATCAGCCGATCAGACCGGACTGTACGGTAGTGTTACTGGTTGGATTCACTGGAGTGTCAGCGGGCTTGCTCGTCGATCTTCAGATCGCTCAATACCCGGGTGGCCGTTACGTTTAGCAGACCGCTTGCGGCTTGTGGATGTTTGATATGATCCTCATCTGCTGCCGGCGTATTGACGAGTCTTTAGAGTCTACACAGAGGTTTCCTGGCTCAACCGAAACGAAATAGGAGTGCATATGAGATATGTGCGGGACCGAGAATGATACCAGTATGTGATACTGTATTCGATTCTCGCGATGTAACATTGATCGGTTATATGCAATATAGCCGGGTTATCGGTCAAGTGTTGATTCGATAAGTTGTTACTGTTGATATTAGTCGGTTATATGCGATATGACCGGATCATTAAATCAAGTGTTGATTTAATGATTAATGCATAATTATATGTTTGATATATTACTTTGCATTAACTAGTATCGGTTCACTTTAAATGGATTTTCTCACTCGGTGTGTGCACATTTCATATGCGATATGATTTGTGCACTTGATTGTATCATGTTTGATGATGCATGCTTTTTGGTTAAGTATAAAGAATTAAACCAAGGTTAAGTTGTTGATTAGGGTTTTACTTATTCATTTATCTTATTTATTTATTCATTTTGAATAAATTGGAAGATAAATGAATGGTGGCTACTTTTGTTTTTAGTTGAAGTTTCATGAAGCTTTGACTTGTTGAACTTTTGTTCTCATCCTTAACCCTAACCATTCAACCCAACCTTAGTCAATTCTCTACACTTAACTAAGGTTAAGATTATGATAAGTATTGTTTTATTTCTCTATTTTCAATTAACTTATCATATTCTTCATCTTCTTCTTCTTCTTCACTTCAAGAAAAAGCTTCACAAGCTTTAATGGCAAAGTGAGAATTAGAGTGAGAAATCCAATTCTAAAGTCTACCCACTTCCTATTTCTTCATCCTCTACCTCTTGCCAAGTAGTAGAGTGTGTTTCCTTCACAAGTTTCTTGACTTGGTGAAGTGAGAGCTTGATCTTGCGATGCTTTGACGTAGATCATCTTCGGCATGGACATCGACGACCTAGCTCGCTTATTCTCCGATGAAGTCGACGCTAGAGCCCGGATTCTTTTTGGAAAGCGGAGAGGACTTCGTTGCGGAGCTATGGAGGTGGAGAACCGGATCTACAAAGGTTGTATTTCCGATTCTCATAGTTAAGTGTTAACTAGTTAGCTTTTTCGCCTAGTTTTCTAGCAAACGATCCGTAGTCGGGTCTCTCGGCACCTAGATTTTTTTAATTTGGCATGTTCGATGCCTTGTGAGACCTCACTAGTGTGCCTAGGAACCCTACATTCCTTAGACATCACATGACTAACAATTATAAACCCCGCATTTCAGTCTCTTTATTGAAAACACTTTTCAATATCAAGTCTGGCAATTGAACAAGATTCTCGATATTTGATCGAATGCTCATCGCAAACTTTAGTAGACGGCCGCATCCCCGGATGCCGTCGACGAAGTGCACTAAGGTGGAACACCGCTGCCGCGAGCACCCGAACGGATGCTTTTGGCGACGGGGTTCTCCTACAGTCACTTGGTCGGGGCTATGGGGCATGGCTGTCTATTAAGTTTACCCGGTGAGTATCCGCGTGCGCTACGTGATTGCGATGGACTTTTGATCGCATCAAAATCCCGTGGCAACCGATCATCTGAGACTAAACTGCTATGTTTATAACATTCAAATTAGTTATCTCATAACTACTTGTGGATTCCAAATATTGTATCACATTCCAGATAAATAGACAATGTTAAACTTTCCGATCGAATGATCAAACACCCAAGTTTTCCATCTAGTTCTCTACACTTGAGGGGGGTTTAAAAACATCCATCACATGGCACAGTACCAATGGTCTAGCCATAGAAGTGTCAAGCCAACGCCTCACATGTGGCAACGCCGTACTGCCCCAAACCCTAAGGTTCAAAAGGCAGTTCAAGACGGTCACATAATCGAGTTAAGGTTTGTTGTCTTCTAGAGGATCCATTGCGTAACTTGCACGATTTAGACGTTCTTAAACTACGGAAAAAATCCAACACTTGGAAATTTCCCGGGTCGGGAAAAATTGAGTTATTGATATCCGTTCGAACTTTTTAATACTTTCTAAATATCCGGAAAACATTACAAATTTAAATTTTCCGATCGAATCAACGAGCTCCCAATACAACCCAGAAAACTCAACACTTGAGTATAAATTAAAAATACTTAGAAACATCAGGAAATTAAATAGGAACATTACTGTGCAAAAAGATAAGCGTGACGTCACCTTAAGGCCGCGGAACCGCCGCGGGAGCCTGCTAGTGCCGCGGTTCCACGGCGCTTTGGGCGCCAAACGTTGTCGTTTTGCACAGTTTCCCTTATAATTGCCTGCTGATTTATTTAAGCATTTTGAATCCAGAAAAAACCAACATTTTCAAAAATGTCCAGAGAGGGGTAAAATCGGGGGATTCGGAGTTCGTTCGGAGTTTTAACTTCGTATACACATCGCCTAATGCTCTAGCTAGGCTCTGATACCACTGTAGGGTTATTAGGCACTCTAATAAGGTTCAACAAGGCATCAACCTGTTGGAGATAGTGCCCTCAGAGTCAATTATTAGGTCACAGGTACGTGATTGTAATGATTGAGGGAGGACCTATCCCGGTAGGACAGTCTTACTCGAGATGATAGTATGCTATCTGGTTTACCTTTATCATCGTGTACTGCTTTAAGTGACCTGACACGTCGCTATTACACGTTGATAGAGCCCCTAGGATTCTTGCTTGACCACCAGCAGTATGAGGGCGATCATATAAGTGGGAGCTGGGGGTCTATAAGCTTATACTTAAAAGGTCCCTAGTCGTGGGAGTTTCGAGACTGGGCATCGATACTCCATTAGTAGACTAGTGTATACAGTCGAGACCCCGACGAGGGGCGGTGGCCGGTCTCACAAGCCACTGGTGTCAGTTGGATCACCTAAGATGTATACAGGTGCTCATTGGGTTATGAGTACACCGGACAGGACTCGCCGGGAACATGCTAGTTGGTCATATACCAGACGTCAGATGGCAGTTCCCTGGTGACATGTGTGCAGGTTAGTTCATCGACCTGGGGATCGTCATTTGTCTCGTGTGAGTTCCCACTGTACTTTGATTACTACCCTACCACGGCTCAAAGGAGTCGTGCAAACAGGTTTTAGTTGGGTACAGTCCCGAGCCACATGGAGGCAGTGAGCGTATCTTCAGGGGTTCGTCTCTCCCGGTATTGGGGGTGAGGTCGTGCTGTGTCTAGGAGAGCCATTACACAAAGTCCTTGGCCAAGGCAAGGAGATTTACTGGTAGGTATTCCAGTAGTATCTCAGGGTGTTCTGGGCTACACTCCGACACGACTTGTACCGCTTTTGGGGGTCTGACTTTTACCAACCCCCTAGGCCCGCCATGCGATACTCATAGACGAACGGACCGGACTGCACGGATATTGTCACTGACAGGCTCAGTTGGGTGTCGGGGTGAGCTTCCTCATCGACGTCCCATTTGGTCAGTACCTGGTAGCCCGTCACGTATTGGCTTATACCTCTGACGTGCTAGTGGTTAAATCCACAACCAAGGTGTTGACGAGTCTTTAGAGTCCCCCACATTCAGTTACTCAGCTTTCGGGCGAAAGGTTGTAGAGGCCGTATGGAGATATGGCAAGGTCGGATCAGATACGTGCGGTATTGCACGGATCAGGATCGGACAGTTTGTACTATAGGCCGTATGGTTATATGGCAGGGTTCGATCAGATACGTGCGGTATTGCACGGATCAGGATCGAACAGATATTACTATCCGGTTTTGGTATAAGCCGGATTCTAGTATAGTACAGTGTAGATTTTGTCTCATTGCATTTGTATTTCGGTCGAAATACAGATGCGGGTGTGTATGCACAGTATCGGGGTTTTCCTGTGATTTATTACGGGACCAGTTTTCTGGAGTTGCCAGTTTGCTTTTCGTTTCGGCCAATTTCCATTGTTCCGTTCATTGGCCGAAGATTGGTGGAGGAGGGTTTATTTGCATTGTTGCAAATAGGCAATTGTGGAAGGGGGTCTTTGCATATTTCCTTGTATCATGATGGCTCACCTTACCTTGACCTTGCTTGACTTTTTGACTTCATCATGGTTGCACCTTACCTTGCTTTCTTGACTTTGGTTGTGATGATGGGAGAGGAGATGGTTGTTGAGTGTTGGACTTTACAAGCCATCATTTCTCTTTGCATTATTGTTCAAGCCACTCTCTCTCTCTCTCCAATCACACCAAAATGGGGGGGGGGCGGCCATTCCATTGACAAGGGTTCATTTTCATTTGTGGAAAAAAAAAATGTTACTCTCATTTTTCTTTGTATGCTACATTTTTCCCACTTCTCTCCAAGCCCTCTTTTCCTTCACCAATGGCAATTCCACAATCCCCAAAAAGTGAGACATGGTTCTACACATATTCTACAACGGATCTTGGGCACGTCGAGTAGCCGGCTTCGTGCCCGAGTTGCCTCGGCATTGAGGTGGGAGCCCGTAAACGCAGAAGGCGATGTGGTGCACTTCCGGCGACGAGGAGGAGACGGGACTTTTCCGCAGGAGATCGGGACCATGACGAGAAGACCGGAGGACTTGGATCGTCGGTATATCTCTAACCCATCTTGTTAAGTAGCTTAGACTAGTTAGTGGTTCGATCCCGGTTATAGTGCACGGTGGTGCCGGTTTGCAAAGTCCGCAAAATTTAAGTTATTCACCGCTTCCGCATTCCGGCGTCGGATTGACGGCCGGGGCGCCGCCGTGCACTTACATTGGTATCAGAGCCTCCCCATTAACTTAGTCTAGCTTTGTGTAATGTGTTTTTGAGTTCCGATCGATCGAAATGTCCAAAAACCCGTATTTGCCCACGACAGTTTTCTGTTAAGTTTTTTTTGGTGTCCAAAATTTTTTCAGGTGACAGAAAAGTGATCTACCAAAAAATATAAGAGTTCTGTAAAAATTCGACGATGTAAAGCTACAGTTTGAGCGCGGAACCGCCGCGGAAACCCCATACATGCCGCCCTTCCGCGGCTCACTGTGCACGTCACATCACCAAATTTTTACAGATGCCTTCTGGGTTTATTTCAGGGGTTTTGGAATATTAAAATTGGGCCAATTATTTCTGTGAGTGCTACAGTATTAGTTTGGGGCCCACTTGTTAATTTTTGGTCAATCGGAAAATCTTAAACACATTTTTCACAGTATTTACATTATATCTGCGACCGTGAATGTCACTCGATCGGTAAATCCTGTCTAACTGCTATAGCCCGGTTAGACGGATTTGCGAACGTGACTTTCACGTTGATGTTCTATGTATTTGCTGTGTTGTTGCGGATCGGTCGTGGGGGATAGCCTGGATGCAATGCTAGTACAGTTCTGTTGTATTATGTACATTTGATATTGCGGGGCGAGCGTCCGACATGTGGACTGCCGTCACTGCCTGTTTGTATTATTTTTTTGGGGCACGGCCTGGTTGCGGTCGATGTAACCGGTGTATGTATATTTTACTTTCTGTACTAGGATACCCCGCGGAGGGGTGCACGGATAGCCGGGTTCTAGAGGGCAACAAGCCCGCATCTCATGGCATTGAGACGGAGGGGGCTTCACTCTAGGATTGGCGGGCTATTCGCCGCACTCGTAGGGGGTATAGGTTTGACCCAGGAGGGGTGCCCAAGTTACCGGATTCCGTGAAGTGCTGGGTGGTCCATTCACGGCGCTGAAGGGGGCTGCCTCGCTTCAGGTTTTGGCGGGTGACTTGCCGCGCCCGTAGGGGTCTAGGATTTCATTGCACAGGCTATCCACATGACCAGGGGAACGTCGGGTTTCAGCGGCTCTGTGAAACCCGGGGATCCCATATATCTGTATTGTTTCTGTGATGCTGTTCATTCTCTGTGATGTTGCATTTTATTCACGCCTTGAGCGAATATAATATATTGGTATATATATTAGTAGATGTTGTATATGTTTTGCATCCGCGCTAGTCCTGTCCCCGCTCTGTCGTTAGTTAGCTAACCTAACGGGTAATGACGGGACCCAGTGGCGAATGCGGATGGCATATACGTACATCAGTATATTTTCGTTCTTTTTGGTGTGATCAATTGATGGGATTGCGTTGATTCGGATCAATGCAAGTTAAAAACAAACCTAATCTGATGTTGTTGGAACACTTTTCAAAAAGCTGTTATTGCAAGGACGTTCACTTTTGTTTTGCATCGTGGTATTCATTTAGAATATCCTGCTCCTCAGTCGACGAGGCAAGGGCCGAGATCCCTTCACCGGGAGTGACCCCTTGGACAAAAAGTTTGCGTCAGGGCATTAACTTCACTATAGCCGATTACTTTTGCTTTGCACCGTGGTATTCAGTTGGAATATCCTGCACCCCATTCTACGGGGAAAGAGCCGAGATCCCTTCACCGGGAGTGACCTCTTTAGCAACGGTTTTCGTCACTATATTTTCAAAAAGCTATCCGTTCCTTCAACGATATCAAGTTCATTACGTTAAAGGTTTTCGCCAGAAACCATTCGTAGCCCTCCGTCGTTTCAGACGGGTAGCACGTAGTATTCATGCTATGTTTGTTGACCTTCGTCAAGGCATAGTGTATGGTAGCTGCTTGTTACCTTTCTGCTGCATAGATAGATGCGTTGGTTTGGGACAGTCGTATAGCCTTGTTGACCTTCGTGAAGGGCTTGTACGGGTGGATTCAAATTAACCTGGATAATGACGGGTAGAACTTGACATGTGACTTATGATTTGTTGACCTTCGCCAAGGTCATAAGAGCATGGGGCAGAAATCTCATCGGGAGTTTCAAAAGAACTGAAACTTGCCAGATATGCGCATACCTTCTGGAGTGTGATACCGTGAGCGGATTCCGTCACGTTGTCATGCGATGAGAGTTGGATCCCGATTCCCACTGATGAGTTAGTATACTCCTCGGGTGACCCCGACTAATTCTTCTTTCAGGTTTGGAGGAGAATTTGAGTTACAGTGGGAGGATTCCAGATTAGATAAATTGGTAACCATTCTGATCTAGGTTAGAGTGCACGCTGAGTGTTTCTTTTCTCTCTCTCTTTGGCAGCGACCATTGACCCGACCCTAAGACTTTGACTCAGTGACCAAGTTGACCGAACCTTCTTAAACACCGGCTTTTGGATTGTCAGAGTTGCAGACCTCATTGCCACTCCTACTTTTACCCTTTTTCTCCAGGACACCCCGTATTACTACGAACGTCCACTTCCATTGGACAAAACCATCGTATGGTTAGATACGAACTCGAAAGAATTTATTCGAGGATGGTTTCCGGTTCTGGAGAAAACGGATAGGATTATTCAGTTGTCTTTTCCTTTTACCCTCTCTCAGGTTACGAGTACTCCTTGGTTTAGGGGTAGTACACCTATTACGCAAATTGGATTGTCTTCTTCCAAACCTTAGGCTGGTGCCGACCGGTAGGGAATGAAGAAAACCAATTAGCATAACGATGGTGTGCAGAAGGTATTAAGTTCAGACAAAGAAAGGGATTAGTAAGAGGGCAAAGTAAATTGCAACAGATATTCACGACCAAACCAAATATTTCGTTACCACTCCCACATCACCTTTGTATTTCTCCAGGACACTCCGTATCACTACGAAGATCCACAGTTTATTTGGATACTCCATCGTATGGTTATATACGAACTCGAATGGAACTTGTTCCAGTTCGGGGATGGATTCTGGTTCAGGAGAAATAGCAATAAGGTTTATTCGGTTGTCTTTTATCTTCACCCTCTCTCATTGCGAGTGTTCCTAGGATGCGGACAGTACACCCATTATGCTTATTGGATAGTCTTCTTCCAAACCATAGGCTGGTGCCGAACGGTAGGGAAGGAAGAAAACCATTTGGCCTAAAAGGGTGTGCAGAAAGTAAAGACTAAAGACATATGAAGGGATTTGGAGAGGTGGCAGAGAACTATACGGTTACAGTCGTGAATCTGGAAGAGACATTACTAGGAATACAAGAATACCCCATCGGAACATTTCAATGTTTCAGTTTCACTGTGTAATGTTAAAGGAAAACTGATTTCCCGATTAGATACTTACTCCAGGGTATGTATTTACCAGGTACGATTCTCACATCTGTATGGTTTTACAGATGATGAGGGGGAGTAAGTTATTGGGAATTGGGTGATTATCCTCATTATATCGGGATTCGTTGTAATCGGTGATATTTGAGGAAATCACCTGGGCTGTTTGCCGGTCGGCAAATATTTGGTTTTGAATATCCGATGTTATGCACCAATTTCAAATTGATATATCTGTACGTCTATTTTCATAGAGTGAGATATACCTTTTTGAAATTATGTCTACGACATTTACCTATATCAGTGGATGGTTAGGTAAGGAGCATTAAACAGCGGTGTAATTCTTCTTAACCATAAGTACAGATTTCAACTTACAACACACAGTAAATGAGTTATCAGACTCAAGGGACTTATACAGAGTATTGTATGTTGTCCAGTGTCCATTAGGACGGAGGGGTTGGTCCTCATACTATATTCTGTTTACTTTTAACTTCTCTAGTTCTTAGACATGTGTTTCGTAGAAACACAGGGTCTAAGTTTTGAGGAGTTACAGGTATTTGAATAGAGTAGAGAACCAGGTGTAGCAAGTATCGGGATTCTTCAAAGTGATCGAAGATGTAGATACTTGTGTATGGTATTCAGTTGATAGTAATGATAAAGAGATCTTTCTTTTCTTTCAGGTTACTCATAATTGGAAGTATTCCTAAGTTGAGTAACGCTGATCGGCCTCCTTCCATTTAGTTGACATGCGCTGGGGACAGCTGCATGATTTGAATCTGGTTCAATTAAATCAGTGCCTCTGTTTTCTATATTGGATATAGAACAGTTCATATCTTAACGATGTTAAGGTACGGGGAGTTGTCCGGTTTATGATTAAAACCAGACACTGGACAACTCAAGGCACGTTTCTGTAATGGCTGTTTGTGGGTTGACCCAGGCTATGACGCGGGTTGACTTTCTACCATCTGGAAGATCAATAGCAATATTGTTCTTGACTCGCCACAGTTTTAAATTAAAAATGGATTTTTCAGAAAACAGTAGTGGGAGTATGGTAGAACTGGAAGTGATTCCAGAACCACAAACGATTACTGAAGATTTGATAAGGAACCTAAAGATTCAATCTGGATTGACATTCCATTGGCCACTCCGCAGATAAAGTGGGTAACTTCAGGCACCCGAGAGGTACTCAGGTAGCCTCAAGGACGGTGACAGGGAAGTTCTTGTTTACCCACACTTGCCATTGTTGTTGTTCCAGGTTACGAGACCGGCGGGAGGATGAGTATAGCGTCGTTCTAAACCAGTTTTAGAAGTGTACGTCTATATGACTCTGCCAGAGGGTTGTCGTAATCAGTGGGAGCAGCGGAAGCATTGGTGGACATCAGGCTTATATCTATTTATAGACTAAAGCAGATGTAGCGGAGATAGATCATCTATTTCTGACGTGACAGTCATGGGTTTGACTTTATCAGAATAGGGGATTGATCTGTTGAGAAGGTAGTAGGGTGTGATATCCTAGTATTTGGATGATATACACAGAGTAGGAAAGGAAACTCCTACACTACGATCGGTCATACTTTGGTTGTCACACAGTTGTTTCTCCACATAGGACTTGGATTTTACATCAGACATACTGGTTACTAGATCTATGGTTTTAGATCTAGATTTGGGTGGTTTCCCAATCAGGGTACTTGACAGTATTCTAAGAGTATTTGGGATGGACGACTCCATGCACGGTAGTGTACCTGCAGAAGATGGAGTCACCCTCTCTAAACGTGTCTTACAGACTAAAGGGGAGAGGGACGTGCATGATTGGCAGATCACTTGCTTAGGCAATTGAGTCAATCATGAGATGTCAAGTACCACACCAGATGTTGTTCTTACACTAGATGCAATAAGTTGACATTAATCCAATCCTGGAGAAACAGTCGGAAGCAGTTTTAGAACATAAGTGGATGTTCTAGGGATATGATAACGACAGCCTCATTCAGGAGACAGTTATCATTCCAGGCTTCCAAGGTGACATGGACGACAAGGAGGTTGTCAGAGTTATAGTTTTCCTTCTGATGAGGGGCAGCATTTTGGACAGGTGGTCCAAGGCAATACTGAGGGTGGCATGGCGCAGGATACTGATTAAGTTCAGTTGACGATACAGTCTAAGAAGTTTGGATTTGAAGTTCATTTATGAGCTAGGTCCCATCAGACATCCAGACATATTCTGAGACAGGTATTGCTCTTTTCGGGAGATGGCTTTCTCCGCGAACTTGAGATTTTGAGAGAGACATAGAAAGAAACAACTAAGCGGATCCACTCACTGAGGCTATTCCTCGAACGCAATAGTTCCGCAAACGAGCTTTGTGAGACTGACTAGTAGAGGAGTTGGATGTTCGGTATCACACGGGCTGTGAGTAGGCGACATCGCAATAATTAGCCTTGAGTGCAAGTGGGAGATTGTTGGAGATAGTGCCCTCAGAGTCAATTATTAGGTCACAGGTACGTGATTGTAATGATTGAGGGAGGACCTATCCCGGTAGGACAGTCTTACTCGAGATGATAGTATGCTATCTGGTTTACCTTTATCATCGTGTACTGCTTTAAGTGACCTGACACGTCGCTATTACACGTTGATAGAGCCCCTAGGATTCTTGCTTGACCACCAGCAGTATGAGGGCGATCATATAAGTGGGAGCTGGGGGTCTATAAGCTTATCCTTAAAAGGTCCCTAGTCGTGGGAGTTTCGAGACTGGGCATCGATACTCCATTAGTAGACTAGTGTATACAGTCGAGACCCCGACGAGGGGCGGTGGCCGGTCTCACAAGCCACTGGTGTCAGTTGGATCACCTAAGATGTATACAGGTGCTCATTGGGTTATGAGTACACCGGACAGGACTCGCCGGGAACATGCTAGTTGGTCATATACCAGACGTCAGATGGCAGTTCCCTGGTGACATGTGTGCAGGTTAGTTCATCGACCTGGGGATCGTCATTTGTCTCGTGTGAGTTCCCACTGTACTTTGATTACTACCCTACCACGGCTCAAAGGAGTCGTGCAAACAGGTTTTAGTTGGGTACAGTCCCGAGCCACATGGAGGCAGTGAGCGTATCTTCAGGGGTTCGTCTCTCCCGGTATTGGGGGTGAGGTCGTGCTGTGTCTAGGAGAGCCATTACACAAAGTCCTTGGCCAAGGCAAGGAGATTTACTGGTAGGTATTCCAGTAGTATCTCAGGGTGTTCTGGGCTACACTCCGACACGACTTGTACCGCTTTTGGGGGTCTGACTTTTACCAACCCCCTAGGCCCGCCATGCGATACTCATAGACGAACGGACCGGACTGCACGGATATTGTCACTGACAGGCTCAGTTGGGTGTCGGGGTGAGCTTCCTCATCGACGTCCCATTTGGTCAGTACCTGGTAGCCCGTCACGTATTGGCTTATACCTCTGACGTGCTAGTGGTTAAATCCACAACCAAGGTGTTGACGAGTCTTTAGAGTCCCCCACATTCAGTTACTCAGCTTTCGGGCGAAAGGTTGTAGAGGCCGTATGGAGATATGGCAAGGTCGGATCAGATACGTGCGGTATTGCACGGATCAGGATCGGACAGTTTGTACTATAGGCCGTATGGTTATATGGCAGGGTTCGATCAGATACGTGCGGTATTGCACGGATCAGGATCGAACAGATATTACTATCCGGTTTTGGTATAAGCCGGATTCTAGTATAGTACAGTGTAGATTTTGTCTCATTGCATTTGTATTTCGGTCGAAATACAGATGCGGGTGTGTATGCACAGTATCGGGGTTTTCCTGTGATTTATTACGGGACCAGTTTTCTGGAGTTGCCAGTTTGCTTTTCGTTTCGGCCAATTTCCATTGTTCCGTTCATTGGCCGAAGATTGGTGGAGGAGGGTTTATTTGCATTGTTGCAAATAGGCAATTGTGGAAGGGGGTCTTTGCATATTTCCTTGTATCATGATGGCTCACCTTACCTTGACCTTGCTTGACTTTTTGACTTCATCATGGTTGCACCTTACCTTGCTTTCTTGACTTTGGTTGTGATGATGGGAGAGGAGATGGTTGTTGAGTGTTGGACTTTACAAGCCATCATTTCTCTTTGCATTATTGTTCAAGCCACTCTCTCTCTCTCTCCAATCACACCAAAATGGGGGGGGGCCGGCCATTCCATTGACAAGGGTTCATTTTCATTTGTGGAAAAAAAAAATGTTACTCTCATTTTTCTTTGTATGCTACATTTTTCCCACTTCTCTCCAAGCCCTCTTTTCCTTCACCAATGGCAATTCCACAATCCCCAAAAAGTGAGACATGGTTCTACACATATTCTACAACGGATCTTGGGCACGTCGAGTAGCCGGCTTCGTGCCCGAGTTGCCTCGGCATTGAGGTGGGAGCCCGTAAACGCAGAAGGCGATGTGGTGCACTTCCGGCGACGAGGAGGAGACGGGACTTTTCCGCAGGAGATCGGGACCATGACGAGAAGACCGGAGGACTTGGATCGTCGGTATATCTCTAACCCATCTTGTTAAGTAGCTTAGACTAGTTAGTGGTTCGATCCCGGTTATAGTGCGCGGTGGTGCCGGTTTGCAAAGTCCGCAAAATTTAAGTTATTCACCGCTTCCGCATTCCGGCGTCGGATTGACGGCCGGGGCGCCGCCGTGCACTTACACAACCATGCTCGATTAAAAAATTTAGCCGTGCCGAATAACTCTAAACAAGATCTTTGCTAGAAAATTGGGGTTTCACATGCAAGTAAATAGCAATTACCACTAAGTGAATACGAAATACCACCTTTGTAGATCGGTCCTTCACTTCTAAAGCTCCTTGTTGTAGTCCCTTCGCTGCGATCATCGAACTCCCGGACTCTCGGACGGCTCCATGAGAAAATTGCAACGGTATTGCTTGAAGTCTTCAAGGCCGAAGATGATCTACGTCGAGGGAATACGAACTCAAGCTTCTACTTCACTAACTAGAGAATTAGTGAAGCAAACACCCTAAACTAAAGTGCTAGTCTAGTAGAGGATGATGAAATAGGAAATGGGTACACTTTAAAATTTCTTTTCTCACATTGTATCTCTCTCTTTTTCAAATCCTAGCAAAAATATGAAGGAGGAAGAAGATGAGCTCAAAATGAGAATGAAAACTAATCAAGAGAGTGTTAGCTAACCATGGGTGAGTGGGTATGCAACGTTTTAAAAATAATTAAATAATTAATTAAATAAATAAAATCGTTTAAGTGAATTTTATAATTTTCGCTAAAGTAAAACGTAGTTTTCATAAAACTAAACCGTAATTATTTTTCACTACAAATTTAAAAATACCTATTTTAATTATGTTATTACTAGTAAATGGTGTTTATTTAGCCACTTATAAATTTTTAGTTTAATTAAATATTTTTCTTAAATTAATTATTTTAAATATTAACATAAGCTTTATTTTTGCACTAAATTAGTGTAAATTACAAATTTGAATGGGTTAAATTTGCAAAAATGAACCATTGTATCTTAGAATCAAGTGTGTTTGATGCAAAAATTATTTTCAAAATTTTACAATGGTTCTAGAACATTCTAGGTCAAATGGAGTGTAGAAAATAAAGAATTTTTAAATAAATTCATGAAAAAACTTAATTGTGTGATATTTTTGTCAAACCTTCTACACTTTTCTTCACCTTTTCTCACTCTAGTCTCTTTTCTTCACCTCATGGCCAGCCTCAACCCCCCATGGCAGCCCCCCATCTTCAAAATTTAATTTACCTCCAAAAATTCATCAAAAATTCATCAAAAATTCAATAAAATATTCCACAAAATCCTAATAAATTCATACCCTCTATTCTTTGCTCATCTTTACATGGATTTTGGAGATGGAAAGCATTCATTTTGGAGGTTTATTTTAATGTTTGGATTTCATGTTGTGGAGGTATAAATCTTCTTCTTCTGATTTATTGTTATTAGATGTTTAATTTAAGCATAATTAGATTTAATAAATAATTTCTATCTACAAGTTTCAAAATTCAAGTTAGGCTTTATAAAATTAAGTTATGGTTTTTATTAATTAAGTAGGGTTATAATAACTATTTTAACATTTTTAGAAGTGGAAAATCTTGTATGGATGATATATTGTAAATTGTTTATCCAAAATTGTTTAAATTAATCCATTTGCAAACTAGATTTATGTATATTATATTTATTGGTGAAATAAAATTCCAATTAATGTTTATAACACAAGAGTGTGGTTTTAAATAAGATATTAACTTGTTGGTGGAATGAAAAACTCAATTTGGTTACTAGTTTTTATTGATAATTGATAAATTGTGAGAAAAATGCTATTTTGTTAACTAGATTTTAGAAATTCTTAAATAAATGAGATTTAAAATCTAATTTATGCTTTCATTATATTATTATCATCATGAATTGTAGTTTAGTATGTTAATTCATGTAAAATCATGTTTAGTTGTGATATTGTGAAATTTTGCTTAAAAGTATCGAAATCGGGCAAATTTGCAAACTAGAATTTTCAAACTAATATAAATTAGGTTCTTAAAAATATAGTAATGGTTCCTATAATCTAGTTAGGTTATTTAATGAGTATTATGAACATTAGTTTCATATAAACAGTAAGTTTTGAAGTAAAACGGTAAATTGGCGTTTTCGGGTTTTTCGAAATCGGACGATTTGATCGACTTTTAGGGTTTCGATGAATTAAATCATGTTTGTATTATAAGTAATGAGTTTTAAAACTATGAGTTGTTTATTGATGTTTATCTCGATCAATCGGCGTTTGTACGCCGATATCGAGCGATATTTGGTTCTTTTGCATGAGCGGGACATAGGTTTTAACCTATGCGTGTTTCGTGTGTCGTTTTGACTTTTGTCCATGATTCAGTTTACGATACTATATATATGTTTGCGTATAGGTACCCCTCACGTGGACTGCGGGCGATGAAGAAGAGGATGGCGACATCATTTTTGGCAGACAAGGACCAGGTGAGTAGATGTATATCTACGGGGGGAAGTCGGGTGGATGGCGTTTAGCACCCCCGCAAACGTAGAAAAGGGATAGTACTTATTGTCATTAGGAAGCCATACGTGACCTTAGATTCTTGATGAGTAGGACCCTAGTAATGACCCTAGGTTGGACTAAACTGATTTAGAAAGACCATACCAGAGGATGAATACCTTGGAAGAGATTCGTAGGTTTCAGGTAGATACACACACACGCACACACTGAAACTCGACGTGGTGTATACGTGTATGTATGTATGTGTATATATATATATATATATACAGATAGATATAGGACTAGGTGTAGGTATATATATATATACACAATACGTATATGTGATACAAGGATGTGATATGATACATGGGGATGAAACAATATAACTGGGCCGATGCCGTGATTCTTGGGTATACAGTCGTGTTATGATGTTAGCGGATCATTAGAAAATGAGATAATGGATTCGTATACTTGAACAATAATAAAGGGTGGTGATGATATTGAAGTATATGGGACTCTAAAATAGAACCCGGACCGTAACCTGTGCCTGAAATTCTAATATGATATCATATAGGTGTAACTTGATTACGACATCATATAGGTGTGACTTGATTTCGATATCATATACGTGTGACTTGATTACGATATCATATAGGTGTGACTTGATTACGATATGATCAGAGTGTGACTTAATCACAATATGATACATATGACACGATATTTCTGAGGATAAATTAACGATGTATATTTATGCTGACAATGATATATGATTGATGTATGCGATTACAGTATAGCACCTTGATCTTGACATGTGTTGATGATGATATTATACGAATGATGAGACACGTAGGTGATACTTGACCCGTACCCCGATATTGGGATGACGTACGATGGATTTTACCGTACGAGGCATAGATATGATGATTGATCCACACTCTTGATTCGAAGAAGCGTACTACGTACGTGACGCTATTGAGGCTGGATCGCCGACTATTAGAGATATGGATTCAGACCTTAAGTGGACTCTTATTTCTTATTGACTAGTTTCTTAGGTTTAGTTCCTTAGGAGGGTAGATGGACACTAGTTTAGGCTCGAGTCATATAGTTGTAGTTATACTTGTATATCACAGATGAGTGGTTATTACACATCCGTCTTTACATTCATACCGTAATCATAATGGTGCATGTTCATTCATATGTTTCTATAATCAGAATAAAACTTTGCCTGTTAGGACACCAGCACCATTACCGATAATGCACATATTCCACGCACACTTATTTGCCGGCTCACACACATCATCATCGGTAATTGCTATGTCACGTACACTTTAGATCATATTATCTTTTATTGATACAATAAGCTAACAGCTAGATCGATATAATATTGTGATTACTCTCTGGTGTTAGTATAGATATGGTATTTATTACTTAGACATTTCATGCATTCGCATTTTCATGTTATCATGCAGTATTATGGGGCATATGCCGACACTTATCATATACTTACTCATGATTTTGGGATTTTGGATTTCTATGAGATTTCTGGATTTTTGGGGAAAACCGCAAGAATATATAAAAACTTCTCTCTCTCTCTCCTCCTTTCTTTTTAAAACATATGATGCGGTTTTCTCTTGATGTATGTGTCGTCCACCATGAGATTTCATGTTTTCTATTGGATTTCGAGACCCGATTCGAAGAGTGGATGAACCGTCTCGGGTACATGGTAGGCCCGGTATGGTACCCCGGGGCAAGAAGATCGAGTTGTAGACGATGAGCCTGGCAGGGGAGGACTACCTACCGGTGATGTCTGGCGCGGCGGATATCCGGAGGATACCGACCGTTGTCGTGAGATTTGATGATATGGGCCGATCCGGACTGACGGAGCCCGAGATATTGAGACTATGAGAAATTGAGATTATGAGGTATTGAGACTTGAGATTTACATGTTTTGTGTCGATGCTTGACACGGATTTCCATGGATTTCATCGTTGATATTTCAGATTTCTATACACATTTTACCATGATAAAAGTTAATGATTTCTTATACAGATATATCTAGATTTCAGGATTGGTTATTTCACATTCATGGTGCATGCATACTCATTCACATGACATAGTTCTATATGAGGCACTGATACGAGCACGGAGCATTTGCACTTACACGTAGCTTATTATCCTGTCTTTACTTGATGACTAGTAGTATATTAGTATATTATTATGACCTAGGACAGCGTCGTGCATTCGATTTCTTTTCGCAGATATCTTCTACTCACGAGTTGGCAACTCACCCCCGTTGTGCCAAATTTTATTACAGGTTCGATGTACAGGTTTTCCTGGCAGCTTGCTGGCACATCTTTTCATTTAGGGTGATTTGCACGGTAGGTTGGTTCACTTGTATCTGGACCGCCATTGTACTTTTATTATTTCATTTGTATCTAGAAAACTCCATCAACCAAACTTGTATTACTTGATAGGTTACTGGATCAGTTGTTTATTTCGACCTTAGAGTCGTGCTTGTATTATTATGATATCTGGTGGTTTTGTTTACTTTTGAGTTTTGAGCCTCGCCCTTTGGCGTTGTATACTATTGTGCATTGATGTGCTTGTTTCCGCCTTTTGGCGTAGAGCTAGCTCCAGTTTGGGGATGCTTTTTATTGTTTGTATATATATTATTCTTGTTTGTACCCGTTTGGGGCCAGTTTTTACAAAGGAGACTCTGCCGAAATTTTTGAGAAAATTGGATGTTGCTTTTAAACTTGTTTTCTACATGTTTTCCTTTACTTCTTCTTCTTTTTATGCTTTAGATTTCTGGGCTTCGGCTTACTTAGGTTACGTTGCGCCTCTAGACGCTTCGTAATCTAAGTGCCGGTCAAGTTCCGTACTTTCGGGTCATGACAAAGTTGGTATCAGAGCGCTAGGTTTAACCTTTGTATATGTCTAGGGTGACCCTTGGTTGATGGAGTAGACGGCTTAGGTAGAGTGACGTACCGTGGGTATGATCCGCGGCATACTTACGATACGCTACTCTTCTTAAGTAGCCTTAGGATGTACATTTCTTTGCACCGCATTTCATTCTTTGCTTTGATCTATCTTCGTCGATATCGGAGGGTGGTTTCTGTTACCACAGGCGCACGGGCAGAGGGAGCTGCGGCTCGAATGCGATAACCATTAAGGTATTGGTTATTCTTGAGGATTGAACCATTGTTTAGCGTGCGGACGAAGGGTATTCACATGCCGTCCAGACGAAGTTAAAGGATTCGAACGATTGTCAGAAACCCATTTTTCCAAGTTTAAAGTATTCGGAACATGCAGGTATTTCGATGGACCCTCAAGAAGAATGAAACCCTAAATCGACATAATGACCACGAGAATGCCCTTGAACCTTAGGGTTTACGGCAGTTCCGCGGTGCCATTAGTGAGGCTTGGGTTTGCCCTTCTACGGCTGGACCATCGATGTTGGGGTATGTACCGGATATTTTTAAACTGTACTTGAGTGTTGAGCTCTCGGGGAATTATGGAATTTTGATGGATCGATCAAAAAGTTTAATGTAGTCCGGATATCAGGTGAAGGGATCGACTACGTGGGAGACTTTAGATATGAGTATCGCCGTTGGTAGCGCAGTCAGCACACCTATGAAGAGACAAGTTCGAAACAGTCGACACTAGAGGAATGGGGGAAAGAGGCGCACATTGACGATAGTGTTTACGATTGTGATTTGGTGATTTGAATTTCATATTTCCGTTGATTGGATTTTTTTTTTGGTATTTTGAGGATTTTTTTCTACGGTTGGTATTTCTTATGTGTGCATTCATTACATTCTATTCGTGCTTCATATATCAGTTGTATTGATGTTGTTTTGTACATACCCACTACACTCGATTTGGTTTTATACATTTTGAGATTTTGATTTGATTTCGTGCATATGGGTTACACATGATTTTGACATATGCTTCGACCTAGTTTTCATGCATTTTCATACTGTGATTTCGATTTTGATATTCGGTGTATGTTTTCGTACACCATGTGCACCTGATTGAGATTCTTGCGCACCTTCGGTGCACCTGATACGATTTGTGTACACCAGATGCACTAAATCGTGGTTTTATGCAGATTAGATGCACCTGATATTAGAGTCCTGCACGCCCGTTGCACTTAACAGATGTTTTTGGTGCACAACTGTGGCACTCAGTTTTGTTTTTGTGTGAATTTGTAGGATCTGTATTTGGTTTCGATTTCAGTGCGCACCGGACGCACATGATATTTTTATGATGTGATTGGAATTGATTTCAGTTTGATCAGTATGTTTTTATAATCATTACTATTGATTTGGTAATCAGGCGGGACGTGTATGTTAAATAAAAGATATATATATATATATATAGCCATTTTTTTTAAAAATAAACATCCGCTACTTATGCCGTGGCACGTGCATCACACGGCGATTTTCAAAAGGAGTTCTTGCATGCTTCTTTATCCAGATGTTTGGACGATTTTACTATGATGTGCACAATATATAATTTGTTGTTTTGATGTATATTATGTTGGTTTTATTATTGGGTTTTGGTATTTTATTTTCACCATAACTCCGATGATTGTGTTATGTTTGACGGAGTTTTGATTTTGAGTTATGTACTTGTTTTTCATGCGCTTGTATCGTGCTAAAAAACGTGTTTTATGTATTGATGATTTCGGAGTCTCGACGATTTGATTGTTTTGCTGAATGTTTTAGTAATTGGGGGGAGTTTTAATTTAAATTCGGGGACCGAATTTCTTAAAGGGGGGAAGATTGTAACGTTTTAAAAATAATTAAATAATTAATTAAATAAATAAAATCGTTTAAGTGAATTTTATAATTTTCGGTAAAGTAAAACGTAGTTTTCATAAAACTAAACCGTAATTATTTTTCACTATAAATTTAAAAATACATATTTTAATTATGTTATTACTAGTAAATGATGTTTATTTAGCCACTTATAAATTTTTAGTTTAATTAAATATTTTTCTTAAATTAATTATTTTAAATAATAACATAAGCTTTATTTTTACCCTAAATTAGTGTAAATTACATATTTGAATGGGTTAAATTTGCAAAAATGAACCATTGCATCTTAGAATCAAGTGTGTTTCATGCAAAATTTATTTTCAAAATTTTACAATGGTTCTAGACCATTCAAGGTCAAATGGAGTGAAGAAAATAAAGAATTTTTAAATAAATTCATGAAAAGACTTAATTGTGTGATATTTTTGTGAAACCTTCTACACTTTTTTCACCTATTCTCACTCTCCTCTCTTTTTCTCACCTCATGGCCGGCCTCAACCCCCCATAGCAGCCTCCCCCATCTTCAAAATTTAATTTACCTCCAAAAATCATCAAACATTCATCAAAAATTCAATAAAAAAATCCTAATAAATTCCTACCCTCTATTCTTTGCTCATCTTTACATGGATTTTGGAGATGGAAATCATTCATTTTTTTGGCTTATTTTCATGTTTGGATTTCATGTTGTGGAGGTATAAATCTTCTTTTTTTGATTTATTGTTATTAGATGTTTCATTCAAGCATAATTAGATTTAATAAATAATTTCTATCTACAAATTTTAAAATTCAAGTTAGGGTTTATAAAATTAAGTTATGGTTTTTATTAATTAAGTAGGGTTATAATAACTAGTTTAACATTTTTAGAAGTGGAAAATCTTGTATGGATGATATATTGTAAATTGTATATCCAAAATTGTTTAAATTAATCCATTTGCAAACTAGATTTATGTATATTATATTTATTGGTGAAATAAAATTCCAATTAATGTTTATAACACTAGAGTATTATTCATTATCATTATCACAAAAGCTTTCTCCCTCCACAAGTTATCATCTTCTTCCTCAAACACTAAAAGCTCTCATGAGTTGAGAATCCTAGGGTTTAAGTGCGTAATCCATCTAAATACTCTACATCCTCTAGGACTTCTAGATTAGCTAACTAGAAGCCGTAGTTATCTCAGATTTGAGATTAGAGCTCGGACTATAGACTCTCGGGTGGATCGTCTTTGACTCGAGGAGGCCCTTGAGGTACCCATGTTCCATAGAGCCGACGAAGGGTGGAGGACAGCGATGGAGATCCGAAGGACAAGTAACGTGAGGTATAACTTCGAATCAGAGTAGTTAAACCTCTCGTAGTTTGCTAGTAATGGTTTAGACACGATCCGTGTGCTCAAGTCCGTGTTACGAAGCTTTGATAATTGTTTTTCATATATTCCACCTCCCCGCGAACATGTGGGGTGCGTGACATGGACTTACAGGTTAAAGGTCAATGAAGAAGTGTGTAGAAACAATGAGTCACAATTATCAATTCCTTTTCCCTTTTACTCAAAAACAAAAATAAACATATATAGCAACCATGTGAGTCTTGCATTTCCATCTCCTATGTATCAACAACCATGATACATATGTATGTATGTATGTGTGCATGCACATCATCATCTGCATGTATAAACATATATGCATATATCCAAAAGAAAATGGTTTAATTAAAAGTGAGCTAAAAGTCAATATTAAATCAACACTTGATTTAATAAATCGGTCATATCAAATATGACCCAACCAATAGTAAACGCCCGATTAAAATACGGTATCACATATTCACAATTAATCGAGCTCCCATGCAGATCTCATATGCACACCACATTGTTTCGCCTGAGCTAGAAAAATTCTATGTGAGACTCTAAAACTCGTCAATACGCCGGCAGTAGGCGATGATCATATCAAAACACCCACAAGCCGTAAGTGGCCAGCTAAACGTAACGGCCACCCGGGTACTAAGTGAACAGAAGAACAACAAGCGAACTTGTCAAAGCTCCTGCAAAGTCATTGGTAACACTTACCGTACAGTCCGGTCTTTTTGTCTGATATGCTGCATATCAAGTCTAGGGATGGAATCGTCGAGCCCTAATAACTTAATAAGTTATGCCGATATGGACTATGACCGGTCGAGAAACTATTGATAACACTTATCAGTAAATCTCATCAGCCATGGCCAGGGACTTCGAGTCAAAACCAATCGCGAATAGCACAACATCAAATCCCAATATCGGGAGAGACGAAACCCCTCCTATCGCTCATTGCCTCTATGTGTCTCGGGACTGTACCCAAAAGCCACCTGTTTGCATGATTTAGTAGTGGCGTGGTAGGGTGGAAATCAAAGTTTAGTGGAAGAACACACAAGCCTCTATGACGATCTCGGGTCTACAGACTAACCTGTACCTGTGTCACCATAGAACTGCTATCCGACGATAGACATAATATCATATGGGAGTTCTCGATGAGTCTGTTCAGTGTATCTAGTCTCCACTGAACACCCGTATACAATCTTTGATGTCACAACACCAATGGATAAGGGATCATCCATCGCCCATCATATGGGTCAAGAAACGTATACGCTAGTCTACTCTGAAATATCGATGCCCTGTCTCGATGTCACGACCCGAAGGTACGGAACGTGGCTGGCACTTAAATTATAAAACGTCTAAAGGCGTAAGGTAATCTAAGTATGCCAAAGACCAGAAATCTAAACCAAAATAGAAATAGAGTGAAGGAAAACTTGTTTTAAAGAAAGCAATTTTAAAAACGAATAAGTCGCATTAAACATTTTATTAAAACAAAAAAAATTCCGAAAATTTTGGCAGAGTCTCCTTTGTAAAAACTGGTCCCGAAACGGGTACAAACAAGAGGAATACATATATATCATGAATAAGGCATCCCCAAGCGGGAGCTAACTCTTTGCCAAAGGCGGATCACAACCACATGCAATGAATATATCAAATAATGCGAAATAAGTATAAAATTTTAAAAGCAGCACGTCGGCTCATGTGAGCATCGACACCAAACCACAAATACAAGTCTCAAATCTCACCGTCTAGTCCAAAACAAAAGGGTAGATGGAGTACACTAGATACAAAATAAAAATACACGGTGGGAGCAAAAGCAAATCCTCCAAAAACCCACCTGTGAGCAAGCTGCAAGCCGAAGCAAAGAAGCGAAAAAAGAGATACACCCGCCGCTCCTGAGCTGATGGGTCTGACCGGCAAGATACTGTGGCACAACGAGGGTGAGTTGCCAGCTCGTGAGTACTAAGTAACATCTAGTAAGGCTATCGTAAACATGCATGCAAATGCGTCACAACCTACATATTCCGATATGATGCAATGCACTAGTATGTATGCAATATGAATGCATAATCAACATGAAACCTGAATATATTTGGTATGAGAAAATTTGTATTCTTATCTTCGTAAAACTTTTGTAAAATCACTGAGGTATCATCAATGAAATCATCAGAAATCCGTGTCAAGTATCGACAAAAATACGAATATCACAATGTCTCAATGTATCAATATCTCAATGTCTCAATATCTCAATGTCTCAATATATCAATATCTCAATGCTCAATATCACACTGTCTCAATATCTCGGGCTCCGTCAGTCCGGATTTGCCCGTATCATCAAATCTCACGACAACGATAGTATCCTCCGGATATCCACCGCACCCGACATCACCGGTAGGTAGTCTGCCACTGCCAGGCTCATCGTCTACAACTCGAGCTTCTAGCCCCGGGGTACCGTACCGGGCCCACTATGTACCCGAAACGGTACATCCTACTCCTCGAATCTGGTCTCGAAATCCAACGGCAATTATGAAAACTCATGGTGGACGACCCATACATCACGAGAAAACCGGAATTTGCATTTTAAAATAATGATAAGAAGTTTTTATAAAATTCTTGCGGTTTTCCCCTAAAATCCAGAAATCTCATAAATACTGAAATTCTCGAAAAGAATCACAATATATAAATATGCCAGTGACAATGGATATCTATGATACGGTAGTATATACCATACGAAATACGGCCAGAAGCTATGCATGAATCATGATGCAATGAGGTATGTATACATGATTAACAATCTTATGAATCCATCCTAATGAAATGAATATGCACGTATAAAGCTACGGATTATATACGATGAAAATGCCTGAATATCAGTTCTAAGCAAGATCTATAGTGTTCGTGACATAGCAATTACCAATGGCATGTGTGTTTGCATCAATAGTGCACGTGCGGCATAAACCAATGGTAATGGTGCAAGTGTCCTATGAGATGATATCACATATATATCTATATGTGTGTGTGTGTGTGTGTGTGTATACAACGATGGGATGCAATAAGATGGCTAACTAGGAAACTACGCACATAAAGTAAATACTATAAGTAAAACTAAACCGTAGGGCGCTTTGAGCCATCCAGACGATCCCCCCATAGATGTATACATCTACTCACCGAGACGCTTCGGCTAAACTGATCCGATCTCCGTCTGTCTTTCCGTGCCGTGTACGACACCGATCGCACACAAGCAATAAAAGGAATAAATATATAAATAGTCGCGGGAAAAACGACACAATTCAGTTACTTGCACCAACTAGACGCGCGCACACTTGGTTCACAGAACGCACCTGCGACAACGCCACAACTACAACTAGGGTCGCAAAACATGATAACTACCGAGTCTAAAACTCAAACGTACCAATTGCGCATTCATAACCCAATAATTATTGAAAGAATTAGGTTGTAGCTCATTAAAATTTCAATTAAATTTAAATCGGTTATTTTCCATAAACCTTGTAAGCATCCATTTTCCATTCTAGTTCACTTCTAGATGTTTTAGTAAATCTATTGGCCACAATAATCTCTAAATAACTCAATTAAGCCACACAAACCCTCACTAGAATTTTATCTCACCTATTTATATTATTTATAAAAACCTAGTTTGCAAAAATCTTAATTAGGACAATTTAAATGCAACAATTTACAAATTAGCAACTAGATTAAGTTTTCCATGTCTTAGCATGTTAAACTACACCATGTAATCATAAACAATTTATAAAAACCCTAACTTGACTTAAAAACCCTTTCTTGAAATTTAAATCTTAAAATTAAAAGCATGATTAAACTCCTAAATAGGCTAGATTAAGATAATTTAGCAACAATTTAAACATGGGTTAGGATTATACCTCAAAGATCATGAGATCCAACATGCAACTTGTCTCCAAAATGCTAACTTTTTCTCCAAGATCCATGCTAGATTGGCCATGGAAAATTGGTTAAAGGTTAAATGAAGGATTTGTGAGACTTTTGATGAATTTTGGAGAATTTTCTTGAAGAGAATGAGGTGGGAAAAAAAATATGGGCTGCATAAAGGGGGCACGGTCATATGAGGGAAAGGAGAGAGAGGGGGAGGGAGAGAGATTTGTAGAAACATCTCAATGTTACCTCTCTTAACTCATTTAATAATACCTTTTCCTTTTCCTTTTATTTCTGTTCTCTTAATTTTTTTTTAAGTGAAAAGAGTGGAGAAATGGTGGGGGGTTTGCTGCAGAAATCAGCCAAGAGAGGAAGATAGAGGTGAGTGTATGAGTGTGTGGAAGTTTCACAATTATTACTTCTTTTTTACTCTTTTGATTAATTCTTTAATTTCTTTTCTATTTAACTCTTTCATTAAATTTTATAAAACCCCCTTGAAAATTCCGATTCATTTCAAAAGCAACATGTTACATTTTGTTTTAATGTGTCATGTTTCACACTTGTGTGATTAACCTATTCAATTTTGTAATTTACACTAATTTAATGTATAATGAATGCTTAAAATATTATTTAAAATAATTAATTAAGGAAAAATATTTAAGTAAACCAATAATTTATAAGTGGCTAAATAAATATCAAATACTGGCAATTACATAGTTAAAATAGGCGTAATTAAGTCTATATTGAAAAATAATTATAGTTGCATTTTATGGAAAATACGAGTTATTTTAACGGTTATCGGGAAAATTCACCTAAAGAATTTATTTATTTATTTTTAAAATGTTACAATCTTCCCCCTTAAGGAAATTCGGTCCCCGAATTTAAATCTAACTACGCGCATGGGAATAGCTCACTCTCATCTCATCCGCGGCTCCCCACGTGTCCTCTTTTCCTCTCGGGCTACACCAAAGAATCAAAACGGTCGGTATGACCTCGGACCTCGGTTTCTTCACCTGTCGATCTGGAAAGACCATCGGCCGCTCTTGCGAAAGAAAGATTGTGCTCCAGCTGGATCGTCTGATGCTGTAACACGTGAGAGGGATCAAGAATGTACTTGCGAATCATCGATACGTGAAACACGGGGTGAACATCCAGAAAGTCAAGTGGGAAAAGCCAAACGATAACACTTTGCTGACACGTTCGAGAATCTCCAAGGGACCCACATATCTGGAACTAAGCTTTCCTTCCTTTCCGAATTTCAATATGCCCTTTATTGGAGAAACCCTCACGAAAACATGATCACCTTGAAAGAATTCAAGTCTGCGACGGCGTCTATAAGCAATAGATTTCTGCCTGCTCTGGGCCGCTCTCATACGATTCCGAATCAACTGAATCACTTTTTGGTCTTCTCCTATACAAGCCATGGCCCCAAAATACTGCTCTCACTGAGCTCTATCCAACAAACGGGCGATCGACATCTCTTCCCATAAAACGCTTCAAAGGGTGCCATCTAAATCTCCTCCTGGAAGCTGTACTTATAAAAAAAAAAGTGGCGATCCCAACTTCCATGAAATCTAGAACATACGCTCGGAGCATGTCCTCAATAATCTGAATAGTCCTCTCTAATTGATCGTCGGTTTGCGGATAGAAAACTGTAATGAAATTCAATTGCTGTCAAAATCCTCCTGAAGTTTCTTCCACAGCCGACTGGTGAACGGAGTGCCTCTACCGGACACAATACAAGTCGGAACCCCATGCAGTCGCACTATCTTATCACCATACATCTCAACATACTGAACGAATCCGAAAATGGTCTTGACTGGAAGAAAATGAGCTGCTTCCCGTCAATCAGTCTAAAATCTCCAAATAGAGTGATACTCTTGACTGGTCCTAAGTAAACCCATGATAAAATCCATAGAAATTTTCTTCCATTTCCACTCCAGAATGGGCAAAGGTTGTAATTCTCCTGCTGACCCCTGATACTCAGCCTTGACTTGCTGACAAGTCCTCATGCTGAAAGAAGGTCTGTGACATCCCTCTTCATCCTTTCACATAATATCCGGACGACGTTAAGATTTTCGATCGATTAATCAAGCCCCATAATTTCCCCCAAGAGCTCAACTTTTGAATACAGTTTAATGATATCTAGTACATGCCACAGTACCTGTGGACCGGCCGTAGAAGGGCAAACCCAAGCCTCACTAATGGCACCGTGGAACTGCCGCAAACCCTAAGATTCAAAAGCGTTCCCATGGTCATTATGTCGAGTTAGGGTTTCATTCTTCTAGAGGGTCCATAGAATTACTTGCATGTTTTTCCGAATAGCTTAACTTGGAAAAATGGGTTTTTGACATTCATTCAAACTTTTTAACTTTGCCTAGCCAACATGCGAATACCCGAAAAAATGTTGAAACAACGAATATGAAACACCCCGACTGGCCTATATTGTAAGATCACACGACCAGCAAACTTAGCACAAACAAGCAACACCGGAAACACTAATGCCCAGATCCTGGAACACTGGAAAATAATTTTGAAGCCAAAACTCTCAAACAGGGCCGGCTATCACGAAGAATCTGCAAATCTACCGTCAACTGTTTCTGAACCGTACTCAAACAACAAAAGCTACCTCCGGGACTCCAACTCAAAACATTTGCGACAACATTCTCCTTTCCCGGACGATAAAAATCTCGCAGTCATGGTCTTTCACCAACTCCATTCATCAGCGCTATCTCAAATTTTGATCTTGTTGCTGAAAAATGTACTTTAAGCTTCTTGTGATCCGTAAATATCTGGAACGACTCGTCTCCAAATCTTAAGTATAGAAATCACTGCGGCTATTTCTAAATCATGCATGAAATGGTTCTACTCACGCTTCTTCAACTGCCGAGAAGCATCGCCAAATTCAATAACACCACCTGATCCTGAAGGCAAGATAATACTAGCGTCGTAGTCAAACGAATCTTAAACTACTGAAAGCTCTATTCGCATGCCATGTTCCAAAGAAAAGAAACTCCCTTCCGGGTCAACCCAGTCAACTTGCAGCTATCTGTGAGAAATCCTGTACGAATGTCAATAGCATCCATCCAAACCCCAAAATGCTGGGAATCTCCATCACTGATACAGATCTAGACCAGTGCTGAACGGCCTCGATCTCACTCGGTTCCATACGTACCATCTCACATAACTACGTGACCCAAGAATTCAACACTATCTGCCAGAAAGGACACATGGATAATTTAACAAATAACTGGCGCTCCCTCAAAGTCTGCAACGAAATCCTCAATTACTTCAAGGCTCAATTCGGCTCCAAAAGTACACTAAGACGTCCTCAATGAACATGATGATAAAATGATCAAGAAGAAACGGCCGGGATATTCAGTTCATCTAATCCATAAACGCTGCTGGGGCATTGGTGAGCTCGAACGACAGCACCAAAACTCATAACGCCCGTAACATGTGAGAAAACAGTCTTCGAAATATCATCCTTTCGAACCCATAAGTGGTAGTAGCCAGACCGCAAGTCAATCTTTGAGAAATGTCCCGCACAGTAACCCAATTCAACCGACAATAATCAATGCATCAACACAAACTGCCGTCTTCCCTTATGACGAAAAGGACAGAAGCTCCCAAGGTGACGCACTCGGAAGAACAAGCCCTTTATCTAAAAATCTTGCAACTATTCCTTCAGTTCTTTACGCTTCGCCGAAAATCAAGTAAGGCAGAACAAAATATCGCGCTCTGGCGACGAACAAAGCAACTTGTCCGGAAAGACATTTGGAAACCCCCTCATAAACAGGGCCTGGTCCAACAGGACCTCTACGGCTCCAACATCACAAACATACGCCAAGGATTCCTGACATCCCTTTATCTCAAAAGCTGACTAGTGCCAAAAAGAACTCAAACTGCGAAAGGTGACGCTACAGTCTCCCTGAAAACAAGAATTGTCTTACCCGGAAAGTAAATCTGACTGCCTCCTCACGGCAGTCTACGTATGCATAACACGTGGTTAACCACTCCATGCTCAGAAGGACTTCGAAAGCAAACATATCCGGAAGAATCAAATTGATAAAAGAATCTTTATCTCCAATGCAAACGAATAATATATCGAGCGACCAAAAGATTAGCCTGTCACAACGGCGTCTATCTAACCGCCACTGAGCTGGCATACTGGTATAATTTCGGTTTGGTCCAGAAAGACTGAAGTTTCAGAAATGCGCTCCATCAACAGTAAGGTTGCATCCATCACGGCTGCATAAGTGTCAAAATGCTGGGTGCCTATAGCAAGCAATAACTGTATGTCCAATCTCCAAGAGGTAACGAGCGAACCATCACGAAATCTGGATGTCGTACTCGGACACTGCCATCACTGAAGTCTTACGCAAAGGCTCGAAACTACGATCTCGGGCATTTCGAACGCTCTACAAAAGGAAACGAGCAAGAATTACAGCTATGAACTCATCCCAAATCATAGGAAGTAAATTTGCAGCTCGGCCTCTCTCGACTGACTCGCACCACGTCTGAGCAAGACCTCTAGACAAAAACTTGCAAACTCAACCCATATCTTGTCAAAACATCTCTGTGAACGACAATTATAGCCATCCTGTCGAGGATTGTCTATGTATCCTCCGCTGCATCCGTGCCGGTGAAAACTGGAGGCTTCAGCCTCAAAAACTCTTGTAAGGATATGGAAATAAACTTTGTAATAACAGAAACAGCTGCTTGTGCAGTAGGTACAAACACTGTCCCTGAAATAGGAGGGACATCATCAGCTTTCGGAGCTCGGCTAGCCTCAACTAACAATCCACCCATTTGTCCCATGTCCTGAATACTCAACTTCAGCCTAGCCATCCGTCCTGGAAAAAGGCAGACCACTCTGTCCCTGAGGGGTAGGCGTACCGCCCTGATCGGTCCTCATCTCAAACGAGCCCACCCTAACATCATCTCCGGCGGCATCCCTCTAGCCCTCGTAGTCTCCGACGGCATAATGGCTGGAACGAGGAACATGATCGATAGGAACATTGCAAACGAATCAAAGGATTTCCGGAATCAAGGAGGGAAATACAAGCAAATATATATCCTAAGGTCACTTAGGCGGAGCACCGTATCGTAAGTATGCCGCGGAACATACCCACGCTATGCCACTCTGCTTAAGTCACCTACTCCCTCTATGAAGGGTCATCCTACACTCAGAAAGGTAAAACCTTACGCTCTGATACCAACTTTGTTACGACCCGAAGATACGGAACGTGGATGGCACTTAAATTACGAAACGTCTAAAGGCGTAACGTAATCTAACTAAGCCAAAGCCTAGAATTCTAAACCAAAATAGAAATAGAGTGAAGGAAAACTTGTTTTAAAGAAACAATTTTAAAAACTAATAAGTCGCATTAAACATTTTATTAAAATAACAAAATTTTCCGAAAATTTCGACAGAGTCTCTTTTGTAAAAACAGGCCCTGAAACGGATACAAACAAGAGGAATACATATATATCATGAATAAGGCATCCCCAAGCGGGAGCTAACTCTTCGCCAAAGGCGGATCACAACCACATGCAACGAATATATCAAACAATGCGAAATAAGTATAAAAGTATAAAAGCAGCATGTCGGCTCAAGTGAGCATCGACACCAAACTACAGAAACAAGTCTCAAATATCACCGTCTAGTCCAAAACACAAGGGTAGATGGAGTATACTAGATACAAAATAAAAATACACGGTGGGAGCAAAAGCAAATCCTCCAAAAACCCACCTGTGAGCAAGCTGCAAGCCGAAGCAAAGAAGCGAAAAAGGAGATACACCCACCACTTCTGCGGTGACGGGTCTGACATGTAAGATACCGTGGAACAACGGCGGTGAGTTTCCAGCTCGTGAGTAGTAAGTAACATCTAATAAGGCTATCGTAAGCATACACGCAAATGCATCACAACCTATATATTCCGATATGATGCGATGCACTAGTTTGTATGCAATATGAATGCATAATCAACATGAAACCTGAACATATATGATATGAGAAAATCTGTATTCTTATCTTCGTAGAACTTTTGTAAAATCACTGAGGTATCATCAATGAAATCATCAGAAATCCGTGTCAAGCATCGACACAAATACGAATATCACAATGTCTCAATATATCAATATCTCAATGTCTCAATATCTCAATGTCTCAATATCTCAATATATCAATATCTTAATATCTTACTGTTTCAATATCTCGGGCTCCGTCAGTCCGGATCGGCCCGTATCATCAAATCTCTCGACTACGATGGTATCCTCCGGATAAACGCGGCGCCCGACATCACCGGTAGGTAGTCTGCCCCTGCCAGGCACATCGTCTAGAACTCGAGCTTCTTGCCCCGGGGTACCATACCGGGCCCACCATGTACCCGAAACGGTTCATCCTACTCCTCGAATCAGGTCTCGAAATCCAACAGAAATCATGAAAACTCATGGTGGACGACCCATACATCACGAGAAAACCGCAAGTTGCATTTTGAAATAATGATAATAAGTTTTTATAAAATTCTTGCGGTTTTCCCCCAAAATCCAGAAATCTTATAAATACTAAAATCCTCGAGAAGAATCACAATATATAAATATGCCAGTGACGATGGAAATCTAAGATACGGTAGTATATACCATACGAAATACGGCCAGAAACTATGCATGAATCATGATGCAATTAGGTATGTATACATGACTAACAATCTTACGAATCCATCCTAATGAAATGAATATGCAAGTATAAAGCTACGGATTATAAATGATGCAAATGCCCGGATATCAGTTCTAAGCAAGATCTATAGTGTTTGTGACATAGCAATTACCAACGGCGTGTGTGTTTTGCATCAATAGTGCACGTGCGGCATAAATCAATGGTAATGGTGCAAATGTCCTATGAGATGATATCATATATATATGTGTGTGTGTGTGTGTGTGTGTGTGTATACAACGATGCGCTGCAATGAGATGGCTAACTAGGAAACTGTGCACATAAAGTAAATACTATAAGTAATACCAAACTGTCAGGCGCCTTGCACCATCTAGACGATCCCCCCATAGATGTATACATCTACTCACCGGGACGCCTCGGCTAAACTGATCCGATCTCCGTCTGTTTTCGCGCCGCATACGACACCTATGCACCCGACCGTAGGATCGTACACAAGTAATAAAAGGAATAAATATACAAATAGTCGCTGGACAAACGACACAATTCAGTTACATGCACCAACTAGACGCGCACGCACTTGGTGTACAGAACGCGCCCGCGACAACGGCACAACTACAACTAGGGTCGCAAAACGTGATAACTACCGAGTCTAAAACTCAAACGTACCAATTGCGCATTCATAACCCATTAATTATTGAAAGAATTAGGTTGTAGGTCATTAAAATTTCAATTAAATTTAAATTGGTTAATTTCGAAAAAACTAGTAAGCATCCATTTTCCATTCTAGTTCAGTTCTAGATGTTTTAGTAAATTTAGTGGCAACAATAATCTCTAAATAACTCAATTAAGCCACACAAACCCTCACTAGAATTTTATCTCACCTATTTATATTATTTATAAAAAACTAGTTTGCAAAAATCCTAATTAGGACAATTTAAATGCAACAATTTACAAATTAGCAACTAGATAAAGTTTTCCATGTCTTAGCATATTAAACTACACCATGTAATCATAAAGAATTTAAAAACCCTAACTTGATTTAAAAACCCTTTCTTGAATTTTAAATCTTAAAATTAAAAGCATGATTAAACTCCTAATTAGGCTAGATTAAGATAATTTAGCAACAATTTAAACATGGGTTAGGATTATACCTTATAGATCATGAGATCCAACATGCAACATGTCTCCAAAATGCCAACTTTTTCTCTAAGATCCATGCTAGATTGGCCAAGGAAAATTGGTTAAAGGTTAAATGAAGGATTTGTGAGACTTTTGCATTGATTTTTGTTGAATTTTGGAGAATTTTCTTGAAAAGAATGAGATGGGAAAAAAATATGGGCTGCATGAAGGGGGCTTGGTCACATGAAGGAAAGGAGAGAGAGAGGGAGAGATATGTGTAGAAACATCTCAATGTTACCTCTCTTAACTCATTTAATAACCCTTTTTCTTTTCCTATTATTTCTATTCTCTTATTTTTTTTAAAGTGAAAAGAGTGGAGAAATGGTGAGGGGTTTGCTGCAGAAATCAGCCAAGAGAGGAAGAGAGAGGTGAGTGTATGAGTGTGTAGAAGTTTCACAATTATTACTTTTTTTTTACTCTTTTCAATAATTCTTTACTTTCATTTCTATTTAACTCTTTCATTAAATTTTCTAGAACTCCCTTGAAAATTCCAATTCATTTCAAAAGCAACATGTTACATTTTGTTTTAATGTGTCATGTTTCACATTTGTGTGATTAACCTATTCAATTTTGTAACTTACACTAATTTAATGTATAATGAAAGCTTAAAATATCATTTAAAATAATTAATTAAGAAAAAATATTTAAGTAAACCAATAATTTATAAGTGGCTAAATAAATATCAAATACTGGCAATTACATAGTTAAAATAGATGCATTTAAATCTATATTGAAAAATAATTATAGTTGCATTTTATAGAAAATTCGAGTTATTTTAACGGTTATCGGGAAAATTCACCTAAAGAATTTATTTATTTATTTTTAAAACGTTACACTCGATATACCCTCGACTAGAAATATTTAAGGATATGCTTATAGACCACACATGCCCCACTAGTATGATCTCCATCATAGCCATGGAAGTCAAGCCGATATCCCGAGGGCTTTATCAACATGTATCAAATGAACAATATCAAGTAAACATATCAAGATAAAGTACAACCACATAGCATACTATCATGTCGAGCAAGAAAGTTATATATATATATATATATATATATATATATATATACATGTCCAAGAATCCACTATACATATAATGGACTCTAGGGCATACATATATCCTACAATCTCCCACTTGCACTAAGGCCAATTATTGGCGTATCTCATACCCAACATCTCAAATAGTCGCTCATGTTGCGGCTGTGGAAGGGCCTTGGTGAGTGGATCTGCGGTGTTATTCTTTCTATCTGCTCTCCGAATCTCGATCTCTTGGTGATCAACAATCTCTTGGATCAAATGATATCGCATGAGGATGTGTCTGGACTTTTGATGGGATCTGGGTTCTTTGGCCAACGCCATCGCTCCATTATTATCACAATACACTGGTATTGGATCAATAATGGTTGGAACTACTCCTAGTTCCGCAAAGAACTTCCTTATGCAGACGGCTTCCTTGGCAGCATCATTTGCAGCAATATACTCAGCTTCTATTGTGGAGTCTGCAACATTATCCTGTTTGGAACTCTTCCAACACACCGCCCCTCCTTTGAGGGTAAATACAAACCCTGAGATAGATTTACTGTCATCCTTATCACTTTGGAAGCTGGAATCTGTAAAGGAATCCATTTGGAGATCCCCATTACCATACACCAAGAACAATTCTTTAGTTCTTCGCAAGTACTTATGAATGTTCTTCACAGGTATCGAGTGTTGCTCCCCTAAGTTGGATTGATAGCTGCTTAGTACAGCCAGTGCGTAGGCCACATCAGGGTGAGTACATATCATCGCATACATTATAGGTCCTACGGCTGAAGCGTAGGGTATAATGCTCATGCGAGCTCTCTCTTCATCAGTCTTCGGACAGAAGTTCTTAGAGAGAGTGATTCCATGGCAAGCGGGCAAGGCACCATGCTTGGAATCTTCTATACTAAACCTTCTTAGGATGGTATCAATATACTTTGATTGGGACAATCCCAATAACCTCTTGGATCTATCTCTATAGATCCTTATGCCCAAAATGCACGAGGCATCACCCAGGTCCTTCATGGAGAACCTTTGTGATAAGAATGATTTGACCGATTGTAGCATAGGAATATCATTTCCTATCAAGAGAATGTCATCTACGTACAATACGAGGAAATTGACAGTTCTCCCTACAATCTTCTTATAAATATATGGTTCATCTATATTTTTGATAAAATCAAACTCTTTGATTGTATCATCAAAGCAGATGTTCCAGCTCCGAGATGCCTACTTTAATCCATAAATGGATTTAAGCAACCTACATGCCTTTTCGCTGCTCCCACTGTCAATGAAGCCCTCTGGCTGATCCATAAAAACGCACTCTTCTAAATCACCATTTAGAAATGCAATTTTAACGTCCATCTTCCAGATTTCATAGTCGTAGTGAGCAGAAATTGCAAGTAGTATCCGGATATATTTAAGCATTGCTACTGGAGAGAAAGTTTCATCATAGTCCAATCCTGGTCTCTGACGAAAATCTTTCGCTACAAGCCTTGCTTTATAGGTCTCCACCTGTCCATCTACACCAATCTTTTTCTTAAAAATCCATTTGCAACCTGCGGGTTTTATCCCAGGAGGTGCAACGTCCAAAGTCCATACTTTGTTGGTGTACATAGACTCCATTTCGGATCTCATGGCATCTATCCACTTCACTGAGTCACCACTCGTGATAGCTTGCTGAAAACTAGTAGGGTCATCATCTTCTATGTTGCAATCTTCTCTATCACCATCAATGAGAAACCTATAGTATCTCTCCGGTGGGCGAGAAGTTCTACTAGATCTCCGGAGCGGCTGAGGTTCTTGATGTTCTACTGCAACATCAGGTTCAACCAATTCATCATGAGTAATTTGTGTCTCTAAAACCTCTTCAAGTTCTACCGCATTGCCATCAGTACTATTTGTAAAAATTTCATTTTTCTAAAATTGTGTCATGTTCAGAAACAAACACCTTTTGTTCCTCCTTGTGGTAGAATAGATATCCATATGAATGTTTTGGATATCCCACAAAATTACACATGATCGATCGTGTCTCGAGTTTATCCGAATTCTGCTTTTTGACAAAAGCTGGACAGCCCCATATCCTAACTCTTTTAAGAGATGGTCTCTTCCCACACCACATCTCATATGGAGTGGTAGACACGGTCTTGGTTGGAACCCTGTTCAATAGATAAATTGCTGTCTCTAATGCATGTCCGTAAAAGGAAAGCGGTAACTAAGCATCACTCATCATGGACCGTACCATATCTAATAGGGTACGATTTCTCCATTCTGACACACCGTTGTGCTGTGGTGTGTAAGGAGGAATGAGCTGAGAGAGAATCCCATTCTCTTTTGAGAACTCTAAAAACTCAGTGCTTAAGTACTCTCCACCTCGATCTGATCGAAGTTTCTTGATACTCGAACCAGTTTGTTTTTCTACTTCAAGTTTCTACTCTTTGAATTTCTCGAAAGCTTCAGATTTATGCTTCAATACAAACATGTGTCCGAATCTTGAGAAATCATTAGTAAAAGTGATGAAGTACGAAAAAACGCCTTTTGCATGTGTAGACATTGGTCCACATACATCACTATGTATGAGGCCTAAGAGTTCTGTAGCTCTCTATCCGTGTCCAACAAACGGAGTTTTGGTCATTTTACTTTTGATACAGGACTGAAAAGTCGCATAAGATTTATATTCAAAAGGATTCAAATACCCATCTTTATATATCTTGTTTAGTCTTGTTTCATTAATATGACTAAGTCTACAATGCCAAAGAAAATATTCATTTATGTCTGAAATTTTTCTTTTACTTATGTGTTGTATATTGAAAACCGTGTGTTGGTTTAGGACGTAAATACCGTTATTCAGTGTACCATACCCAATCAACTTTTGATTCAAGTTAATGTTCATAACATTATTCTGCAACACAAAATGATACCCTTCATTGTCTAACAAGGAAACGGATATTATATGACATAGCATACTAGGTACATAATAACAAGGGTTCAAAACCAAAATACATCCTGAAAGCAACCCCAGATAATACTCTCCTACGGATACAGCATGTGCAATAGAACTATTTCCAACCCGAAGAGTATGGTCCCCAGTCTTCAAAACTCTACTGTTTCTCAATCCTTGCACACAATTACAGATGTGAGAACCAGAACCGGTATCTAATACCTAAGATGCAGAGTTTATAGAAAAACATTTTTCAGTTACAAACACACCTGAAGCGGAAGCATCGGCATGCTTCTTCTTCTTTAGATCTGCAAGGTACAAAGCACAATTGCGTTTCCAGTGTCCCGACTTGTGGTAGTAAAAACATTCTCCTTTTCTACTTCCCGCGGCCCCAGACTTGTCTTTCCCCTTCGCCTTTACAATTCAACCTCTCGGCTTAGTGGGTTTCTTCTTCTTCTTTCCTTCGGCCTTGGCTTTTGGGACTAAAGGGGAAAATGGCCCAGCAAGCAGAGCGGGAGTTTTCGCTATCTTAAGCATTCCTTCTGCACTTCTCAACATATTGAGAAGTTCAGGTAGTGACTTTTCCAAATTGTTCATATTGAAAGTCACTATGAAAGCAGCAAAGGCAGGGGGGAGAGACTGCATAACAATATCATTAAATTGCTTGTTATCAATGGTCCATCCAAGGTCCTCAAGTTCTTCTATAAGACCAATCATCTTCAAAACATGTTCTCCTACTGATGTACCAGAAGCCATCCGCATCTGAAACAATTTTCGAGATGCCTCATAGCGTAAAGCCCGAGATTGCTCTCCATACAGATCCTTTGTATGGAGAAAGATGGATTGAATATCCATCTTCTCATGTTGCTTCTGATGTACATTTTCCATAGAAGATAGCGTGAGGCATTTGTCCGTGTTACAATCAATATCCCATGTTTTTCGGATCTCCTTATCCGAAACAGATGATTCAAGACCTGGGGTGGGTAGGGCTTTGGCAGTGAGGACATATGATACTTTATCATATGAGAGTGCAATGTTCAGGTTACTCAGCCATTCAATATAATTCGGTCTAGTCAGTTTGTTTTTCTCTAAAAGAAGCTTAAGTCCCATCATCAGGTATCTGCTATTAGGAGAGAGAAAAGAATACACTCAGCGAAATGCTCTTGCAAAGATCATATTGGTTATTATCTTATCTAATCGATGTCTCATACTACTTTTATCAAATTTTCTTTCAAATCTCAAAAGAAAACTAGCCAGGATTAATTACATTCTACAGTTTCGCTAACCGGTCAGCCAGGCCAGTGTCGATACTTTGAGTGAGGTTCCCCGTGCTTTCGCACGGACCTAATTAAAATAAACATCATTTTCCAAGAGGTCAAATCCCGTTAACACCTTTCTAGACACCTACTGGATTAGCTAATTGTAAAGTGTAAAACTCCCCTGGTAGTAACTCTTACTCACAGTGGGATCGAGCTCCAACTATCATATAGATGGTATGCAATCTCATTGCAAATTTCAACTCTTGAAACTCCCGATATGGTTTTTACGCCTAGCTGCTTATGACCTTGGTTATGGTCAACATATCATAAGCACTAGTCAAGTTCTACCCGTCATTTCATGATTAACTAGACCCACCCATATGACCCTTGACTATGATCAACATAATCACATGAATGTCCTATCTTATCGCATCATATGTTTTGTAGGAAGACATCACTTAGCTACCGTACACTACGCCTTGACTATTATCAACATACGTAGTACGAATACTAAGTACACTGCTTCCTAAAATGACGGAGGGTTGCGAATATTTTTTATAAAAACGTTTAACGCTTTGAACTTGATCTCGTTGTAGAACCTAAATAGTTTAGAAAAGGAGTGGCTTAAGCTCCGCGTCTTTTGAAACTTGCTTTTTCATAAAAAGAGCCGAGTGGGTTTCATGTCCGATTCTACAACAACTTTAGGTTTCTTTTCGTTATATTAATCTCATTAATGTATTCCAATCAGTTAAGTTCCTAAGCCATCACAGAAACGAAAAATAGATATTTATTACATATCACATATATAATAACAATATTGCATTCGTCTCAGATATCAAGTAATCATATCACAGAATAATCAGCAGCAGAAAAAGATATATAAAAATATAGGATATACTAGGAACTTCGTATTTTATACTTAACCTACGATAGAAAATACGGATTCCACGGTCGTGATGAATAACCAAGCCCACACCCCTAGACCCCTAGGAGAGCGACAAGTGACCCTTCCAATTCTAGAGTTTAGGAGACCCGGTCTCGACTCCTCGAGATGGCCTCCCACTGAACTCCAGAACCAGGTCACTCGTGCTCCTTTCACGACCCAAAGTTCGGCCCGTGACCGACACTTAATCAAGTAACGTCTACAGGCGTAACGCGACTAAGTAAGCCGAAACCCAGAAATCAAAACCATTAAAAGTAGTGAGTGTTGAAAACAATGGTTTAAAAACATTTAGAAAACTCGAGTAAAAATCATTAAAGTTTGTTATTTTCTTAAAAATTTCGGCAGCACCTCCTTTGTAAAAACTGGCCCCAAAAACGGGTACAAGACATGATATAAGAAAAATGGCATATAATAAGAATAAAGTATCCCCAAACGGGAGCAATCATGCCCAACGGCGGAAACAACCACCAAAATAATAATATACGACGCCGTAGCGAAGAAATAGACAATATAAAGTAGAACAGCATAAAAGATAAAACTGCATAAATAAAGCAGGCTCACACAAGCTCGACACCCAGAATACAAAATAATATACAATGTCGTCCTCACAACCGGTCTCTAAGCCAATACATAACTGGTAGATGGAGAGCACTAGATACAATGAAAAGTATAATGAAATGTAAACAGATAACCGCAACCCACCTATAGCAAAATGGCTCGCACGCCAACTGTAGCGGTATCCGCAACAAAAAGATACAAGGATGTAGCCCTTCCACGACCACTCTGAGGGTCTACCTGCAAGCACTGTGGCACAACGGGGGTGAGTTGCCAACTCGTGAATAGTAAATAACATATAAAGGTAATCGCAGGTATGCATGTACTGCGATACTCTAACATGTTTAGCTGATAACATCAATATGGTAATCTGGGTATACTGAAATCATGCGAGGTACTCTGTCAGGTGCAAAAGGTACATGATGCAATGCATGTAAATGAGTGCTGAGCATGGGAAAATAAATCATCAACACGAGTCATCATCGTGGAAAAACCCCGGTGTCTACCAAAAACACCCCAAAAATCCCGATAACTCAAGCGCCGTCACTCAATCCGGCCCTCCTATCCTGTAAATCTCATGGAACCGGAGTGCCCAACATCGGCACCCAAATATCAAGAAATACTCGTGTCTAGTATCGACACGCAAATCTTCATCTCTCAGGCGCTGCATACCAGACCGGCCCTCAGTATGTATCTCATGTCATAACCCCCAGATGGTATCCTCCGGATATCCGTCGGGTCTCCAAACTGTCACCGGCAGGTAGTAGTCCCTCTGCTGGGCTCACCGTCTAACTATACGAGTCTTCTTGCCCCGGGGTACCATACCGGGTCTACCATGTACCCGCAGACGGTGCCTACCACTCCTCAAATCGGTTATACTCACACAAGCTCTCAAAACCGAGAAAACTCATGGTGGACGCACTAAAATATCATATCAAGAGAAACCGGGTTTTTAAAATAGTGCACATTTTCTTAAAATAATACAACGGTTCTCAAATCCAGAAATCACATGAAATCCAAACTCAATGCGAAAATCCATGCGATGTGATGTATGCATCATACGGTCGTACTATGAGTAAAGGGGGAAAAACCGCTCTTTAAATGAATTCAGTTTTAAAAATATCTCATGCGGTCCCCAATTCACCAAAAACCAGCTTACCTAGGTAGGTACAATATGTATATGCGTAAGTATGGATGTACCAGGGTATATATGCAACAATACGAATATACAACGTGTATGTGCACAAGTGTGGAGGTATCAATGTGTATGTGCACCAATATGGATATGCAAATGAGTATGTGCATAAGTAGCATAATCATGTCGAATCATATATAAGGTGGGCTACAATGTATTGTTCATGGCAATTCTATAGTGTGAGTGTTATGGCAATTACTAATGGTGTGTGTAACATGCAGATTAGTTCTCGTGCAACATGAACCGTTAGTAACAGTGCGGTGTCCTATTAATTCTAAGTCTATATATAGCAGGGAATATAGTATGCAACAAATGGAATCCATGCACAATCAATGTATATGAATGCAAATATGCCACTACAATATCCTATCAAGTCCTGACGCATAACGCCATACGGGCGATTTCCCTGTAGATGTTAAATCTACTCACCGTGATCTCGATCTACGTGTATCCGACCACCTGCTTCCCCTTCTGTGCGGCGTCCGAAGTACCCGCCTGCGAACCTAGATTTTACACCAAGTAATACACATAAGCTAAAATCTTGCAAAAACGCGATATCAATCTTATATAAGAACTAGCGTCGCAAACTAAATGCGTATGTATACGTAACGTGTGTGCGTATGCCAAAAACCATCGCGACACGCTGTGGCACACAGCAACACGCTATGACACACAGCAACACCAAACCTACCCATAGCGCACGTATCGCGCAAGTCCCGCTACACAAATTATTGGTAATTTGGTCCCAGATTTTATCTGGAGCAAAAACAAGAAAAATAAACAAGACCAAATCTCTTATAATACCTACAGACAGCTACCTGCAAAGTTTCAATAAGTTTCAGAAAATTTGGGCCGGCCACCATAGGCTTGATATCGGCCAAGGCTAGGTGAAACTGGTCCAGGTTTTTACATTACATCCCTAGCACAAATTATACTCTAGTGTATAGGTTTGCTCGTCAAGAAAATAACCCCAGATATAGCAGATTCCACGTGTCCGATAACTTGGTTTTAAAATGTTTTAAAACACAAATGGGTAAACAAGGGTATTTTAGTGCAAACTGGAGCAAAGACTAGGTTTAACAGTATTTACAACACTTAACTAAGTTAAACAAACCCTATGAACCCTAATTTAACAGAAATTCCACATAGACCACAAAAACAACCCAAAGCTCTCAAAACTCTTAGATATAGCTAAACTACCCCAGATTTTGCCAACTGCAAATACCCAAAAACCAAACAATAACAAAGGATCCCAAACCACAGCAGACACCTACTCTAAAAGTTTCAATCCCCAACTCACCTCAAAAGCCGATCTCGCCGGAATTTCTCCTCTTTCCGCCTGCTAAAACCGCCCAGGTTGGGTCCAAACTCTACTCACACACTCAAGGTACCTAGCACTAAACTACTACCTTGTTTGGGATTCACAAAGGGTCTCGGGGTAATAACAGGTTACAGTAGCTCAAAAACGACATTAAATACGATATCGGCACAAAACTACGAATTCAAAGTTCTAAACTGAAGCTAAAGTGTAACACAACCTAAAAACTAGCTAAATAACAGTTAGGGGATTATACCTATACCAACTTGCTCCAAAGTCCAAGCTTTCCTAGCTCCATGGGTTGATTTGGGGTGTTAGATCAATTTGTGTGAAAGAAATGTTGAATTTTTGATGAATTGAGGTGGAGATCTTGTAGATTTGGGTGATGGTTTAGTGAGGGCAGAAGTGTTTCTGTTTTGGAGAGTGAGGGAGAAGAAAATATGAGGGAAAGAGAATTGGTTTGAAAAAAATGTGTAGAGAGTGAGTTGAGTGTGAAGTCAACCATGTCCCTCTCTCTCTCCTCCATAAATACTTGTCATGCCTTGTCTCCCCCAAGCCTCCTAGCCACCATTCTCTCTCTCTCCATAACTCAACCCCAAAAGAAAAATATATCATTTGTGAATTTAAATTTTAAATTTTTTTGAAAACTAATAATTTTGTTTATTACATTTTCTAAATAGAAAGATGGTTAAACTCCCATGACCACATAAACATGGTTTAACCCAAAATTTGCCCTAATTTACATGCACATGTTTGTGTAAGCCAAAATAAATTCTAATAAAATATTCATTAAATTTTATAAAATATTTGAAAACTGTTTTAGTAAACATTTTACGAAAACCCCCATATTAACGCATATCTAACTACTAATCGCATCCCAAGGTGTTACAGCTCCCCTCCTTGGGTCTATCCTAATGCGGAAAAGTAAAATATACATCAATGGAGACATCATTCTCAACCCGGAAGTGCCCCAATAAAACAATATTATACAATGAATTTTACATGAATGGAAAGAGAAACTCCTGTCTCACATAAAACCCCCGGCCATTCCATCATGACGATCCTATACATCATATCACGGCAACATAATTGGAAAGCATAGACGATGTTAAATATATCAATCAACACATCATCATATCCACTGTTCAACCAGATCTCAACTCTTGAACCTGCATCAAAAATTCCCAGAGAGCACATACAGTACCAACGGATCAACAGAAGAAAGCACGTTCCAAGCCTCACTAACGGCGCCACAGAACCGCCGCAAATGCCACTATTTGGCCGTGATTCCATGGTCGTTGTGTCGAGTTAGGTGCTCGTTTTTCTTGGGGATCCACATAAAACCCAGCACTATTTTCTGGATATTTATAATATAAAAATTCCAACTTTTGAAAAAATTTCTAGTTAGCATGTAAAAATCGTATTTTTATGTTTGATTGAGTTTTTAAACGTCGTCTAGTTTATCCTAAAGCTCTAGCTAGGCTCTGATACCATGTTGGTGTGTAGTAGCGCCTCTAGTTGGATTGAAACATCATAAAGTAATGAACTTTTAAATTTCTAGACGGCTATTACAAACAAACTACAAATCATAACTAGAGATTAGGGTAATAGCAACAACATATGAAGTCTAAACTAAAAAGAAAGGAACTAAAACCTTTGTTGCTAACTCCTCCTTCACTCTTTTGGACTCCTACAGTTTTGCTCAAACCTTGGATAAATTCCGCTCAAGGTCCTTCGTCGTCTACGATGATCCACCCCGAGATTCCTAGGTCAAGCTCTTTGCTTCACAAGATCAAGATGAAGTGGAGCAAACACCCTATACTAAAGGGATAGGGTAGTGTAGAACGATTATGTGGTTTGTATAATCACTTAAAAACCCTTTTTTTTTAGTTCCTCACTCTTTTTCAAACTCAAGAGAGAGATAAAAGAAGCAGGAAGATGAAGATGGCAAAGCTTTTTTCAATATTGTGATAATCTCATGAATAATAATGAAAAAGAAAAGATTATATATGAGACACTCTCAAATATAACCATGGTTAGCTAAATATCTACATATTTTGTAGATGGGTTAAAGAACAAAGGAAATATAACCATGGTTAAAGTCAAAGGTCAATGAAGAAGTGTGTGGAAACAATGAGTCACAATTATCATTTCCTTTTTCCTTTTACTCAAAAACAAAAATACACATATATAGCAACCATGTGAGTCTTGCATTGCCATCTCCTATGTATCAACAACCATGATACATATGTATGTATGTATGTATGTATGTGTGTGTGCATGCACTTCATCATGTGCATGTATAAATATATATGCATACATCCAAAAGAAAAGGTTTAATTAAAAGTGAGCTAAAAGTCAATATTAAATCAACAATTGATTTAATAAATCGGTCATATCAAATACGACCCAACCAATAGTAAATGCCTGATTAAAATACGGTATCACATATTCGCATTTAATCGAGCTCCCGCGCATACCTCATATGCACACCACATCGTTTCGCCTGAGCTAGAAAAATCCTGTGTGGGACTCTAAGACTCGTCAATACGCTGGCAGTAGGCGATGATCATATCAAAACACCCACAAGCCGCAAGCGGTCAGCTAAACGTAACGGCCACCCGGGTATTGAGCGAACAGAAGAACAACAAGCGAACTTGTCAAAGCTCCCGCAAAGTCATTGGTAACACTTACCGTACAGTCCGGTCTCTTCGTCTGATATGCTGCATATCACGTCCAGGGATGGAATCGTCGAGCCCTAAGAACTTAATAAATTATGCCGATATGGACTTTGACCGGTCGAGAAACTACTAATAATACTTATTAGTAAATCTCATTAGCACTGGCCAGGGACTTCGAGTCAAAACCAATCGCGCATAGCACAACATCAACTCTAAATATCGGGAGAGACGAAACCTCTCCCATCGCTTATTGTCTCCATGTGTCTCGGGACTATACCCAAAAGCCACCTGTTTGCACGACTCAGTAAAGCCGTGGTAAGGTGGAAATCATAGTATATTGGGAGAACACACAAGACTCTATGACGATCTCGGGTCTACAGACTAACATGTACCTGTGTCACCTGAGAACTGCTATCCGACGATAGACATAATACCATATAGGAGTTCTCGATGAGTCCGTTCAGTGTACCCAGTCTCCATTAAGCACCCGTATACAATCTTTGATGTCACAACACCAATGGATATGCGATCATCCATCGCCCATCATATGGGTCAAGAAACCTATACGCTAGTCTACTCTGGAATATCGATGCCCTGTCTCGATATACCCTCGATTAGGAACATTTAAGGATATGCTTATAGATCACACATGCCCCACTAGTATGATCTCCATCATAGCTATGGAAGTCAAGCTGATATCCTGAGGGCTTTATCAACATGTATCAAATGAACAGTATCAAGTAAACATGTCAAGATAAAGTAAAACCAAATAGCATACTATCATGTCGAGCAAGAAAGTTATCTATCTATCTATATATATATATATATATATATATATATATACATGTCCAAGCAACCACTATACAAATAATGGCCTCTAGGGCATACATATATCCTACAGTGTACTTGACTACCAGGACTATGATGGAGATGATACTAGTGGGGCGAAGGGTAGTCCACAAGTACACCGTATAATTGTTCTTTGTCAAGGGTGTATCGAGACAGGGCATCGATATTCCGGAGTAGACTAGCGTATGCGCATCTTGACCCATATGATGGGCGATGGATGATCCCACATCCATTGGTGTTTGACATCAAAGATGGTATACGGGTGCTCAGTGGAGACTGGGTACACTGAACGGACTCACCGAGAAATCCTAGTTGGTATTATACCTTTCGTCAGATAGCAGTTCTCTGGTGACACTGGTACAGGTTAGTCTGTACACCCAAGATCGTCATAGAGTCTTGTGTGATTTCCACTGTGCTTTGATTTCCACCTTACCACGTTCAATAGAACGTGCAAAATGTTGGATTTTGGGTACAGTCCCGAATCACATGGAGGCAATGAGCGATAGGAGGGGATCCGTCTCTCCCCGTATTGGGAGTTGATGTTGCGTTGTGCTCGATTGGCCATAACAGGAAAGTCCCTGGCCAGGGCTGATACAGAGATTTACTGATAAGTGTTATCAGTAGTTTCTCGACCTGTTATGAGCTTCACATCGGCACGACTTATCGGTTATTGGGGTCTGACGTTTACCACCGCTAGACTTGATATGCGACATATCAGACGAAGAGACTGGACTGTACGGTAGTGTTACTGACAGGTTTTTGCAGTAGTTGGAGCAGGCTAGCTTGCTGATCTTCTGATCGTTCAATACCCGGGTAGCCGTTACATCCAGCTAGTATCGCTGACGGCTTGTGGGTGCTTGATGTGATCATCATCTACTGCCAGCGTATTGACGGGTCTTTAGAGTCCTACATAGAGGTTTCACTGGCTTAGGAAAAACGAAGTCGGAGCACATATGTGATATGTGCGGGACCGAGATTGATACGAGTATATGATACCGTATTCTATTCTCGTGATATAATGTATCGATCGGTTATATGAGAAATAGCCAGGTTATCGAATCAAGTGTTGATTCGATAAGTCAATACAGTATCGGACGGTTATATGAGAGATAGTAAGGTTATCGAATCAAGTGTTGGTTCGATAAGTTGATACAAATTATATTAGTCGGTCATATGAGATATAACTGGATTATTAAATCAAATATTGATTTAATGATTTAACATATAATTATATATATGATATATTAATTTACATTAACTAATATTAGCTCACTTAAGCATTTCTTTTTCTCACATGTGCACACTCGATATATATGTGATATATATTAATTGTGTTTTATTTATGTGTCATGGTTGATTATACATGCAACATGGGTGTATGTGAGCTACACCATGATAATGATAATGTAAGGTTTATTTATTTAGAATAAAACAATTATTAGTTGGAAATTTGTCACATGGCATGAAGCTTCATGAAGCTGGGAGACCCATTGACTTAGTCCACTAGTTTTGTCTTATACTAGATATTTGTTAACCTAACCATTATCTAAACTCATGGTTGAGTCTCTACATGACATGTATTAGATATTTTCTCACCCATAGTTGTCATTTTCTCTCACATCTATTATTTGCTTCTTCTTCCTCAAAGCTCAAGAGTGCTCTCTAGGTTTTGAGAGCAGCTAAAAAATAAGTGAGAAAAATAATTCTAAAGTGAGCAAAAATCCCACTTCATCATCCTCTACTAGATTAGCACTTTAGCATAGGGTGTTAGCTTCACTAATCCCACATTAGTGAAGAGGGTAGCTTGGGTTTATGACTCCTCGACGTAGATCATTTTCGGCTTGGAAGACTTCAAGCAAGTATGCATCTTTCTTCTTGTGGAGCCGTTCGAGAGTCCGCAAGATCGCAACTTGGAGCGAAGGGACTACTACAAGAAGCTAAAGAAGTGAAGGACTGGACTGCAAAGGTTTTAATCCCTAATCTCTTAGTTGTAAAGTAGTTTACAATTTGTTTCGTATGATTCTCTAGTTAAAGATTCTAGTTTAGGGTTCTTTAAAACAGCAAAATTTTGAAAATAGCATGAACGATGCCTCCCGAAACCTTGTTGTCGTTCATAGGAACCCTATAACCCGGAATTGACTCCTCGAGTTGGTCTCCCACAGGACTCTAGAACCTGGTTACTTGTGCTCCCCACCTTGGGTCTATCCTAATGCTGAAAAGTAAATAATATACAACAATAGTGACTTCATCCTCAACCCGGAAGTGCCCCAATAAAAGAATATTATATATAATGAATTTTACATGAATGAAAATAAAAACTCTCATCTCATATAAAAACCCCGGCTATTCAAAACACGACGATCTAATATAACATATCACAACAACACATAACATCACATATCATCAACGTAAGTAAATATGCGTATCCCAATTATCGTTGACATATAGCAACGAAAATGGAGATACACCACATATTACACTTACGGTCGCAGAAAAGAATATGTCAAACTACAACATTTGGAATCCACAATCACCTTAGATATCATAAACCCGAAATATCACATATTTCGGATTTCATGCCTAACTATAGGAATTCCACATATTGTATCACATTCCACAAATAGCTAGACGACGTTAAACATTCCGATCGAATCAACAAACACCAAAAATTTCCCAAAAAGCTCAACAGTTAAGCGCAGTTTAAAAATACTCAGAACATGCCACAGTACCTATGGACCAACCGTAGAAGGGTCAACCCTTTCCTCACCTATGGCACCACGGAACTACCGCAAACCCTAGGGTTTGGTGGCAGTTCTTACGGTCATAGAATCGAGTTAGGGTTTTGTTCTTCTAGAGGGTCTATCGAATCACTTGCATGATATTTGAATGTTTCAAACTTGAAAAAATTCCAACTCTTGGAAAATTTCCGGCGTGGGTTAAAGTGGGTATTTGATATCCGTTCGAACTTTTTAACGCCGTCTAAAAAACCCGAAATGAAGTTAGAGTTACGAATATGAAACACTCCGAATTGCCTTTATAGAAAATTAACATCTTATGCAATTTTAGAAAAAACAAGCAACACCTGAAACACTAAAACCCAGAGACCAGAACACCAGACAAATACGAACCACAAAGGAGAAGAGGGGGCCGGCCCGGCCCGATTTTATAGCCATGTGCTTGGGTCAAATCCGGTGGAATTGGTTCGTATTTGTTCAGTATTCATGTTACATCTCATATAACATTCTGCAGTTGCTTAAATTTTTTTCGACGACTTAAAAATATTGACAGAAACTGGGTTTTAGCTTCGAGTGTTCTAGAGTTGTTTATGTTTCGTAATTCTACAAATATCGTCTAAATCTCTAGCTTGTCTCTGATACCACTATAGGAATGTTAAGCACGACAGCAAGATTTCGGGAGGCATTGTCCCTGCTATTTTCAAAATTTTGCCATGCTAAACAATCCTAACCCTAGAATCTTAACTAGAGGTTTAGACAATGCAAAGTGTAAACTACTTTACAACTAAGTGAACAAGGAATACAACTTTTGTAGACCGGTTCTTCACTTCAATAGCTCCGTGTAATAGTCCCTTTGCTCCAAGTAGTGATCTTCCGGACTCTAGAATGGGTTCACAAGATGAAAGGAACGAGCTTGCACAAAGTCTTCGAGGCCGAAGATGATCTACATCGAGGAGACACTAACCCAAGCTACCTCTTCATTAATGTGGGATTAGTGAAGCTAACACCCTAAACTAAATGGCTAATCTAGTAGAGGATGATGAAGTCGGATTTTTGCTCACTTTAGAATTAATTTTCTCGCTCTTTTTCTTCTCTTCTCAAAAACCTATAGAGCTAAGCTCTTGATGAAGAAGAAGAAGCAATTAATGGATGAGAGAGTGAATGGCAACCATGGGTGAGAAATATCTCATATCACTCATGTAGAGACTTAACCATGAGTTTAGATAATGGTTGGGTTAATAAATATCTTAAGTAAAACAAAATTAGTGGACTAAGTCAACGCATCTCCAAACTTCAACAAGCTTCATACCATGTGACTAATTTCCATCTAATTTGGATTTACTTTAAATAAATAAATCTCACATTATCATGGGTATGGTGTGTCTCTTACACCCATGTAGCATGTGGTATCAAGCATGAAACAAAAAGAATACAATTAATATATATCACATATATATTAAATGCACAAGTGAGAGAAGAAATGCTTAAGTGAGCTAATACTAGTTAATGTAAATTAATATATCAAATATATAATTATACATTAAATTATTAAATCAACACTTGATTTAATAATTTAGTTATATCTCATATGACCGACTAATATTATTTGTATCAACTTATCGAATCAACACTTGATTCGATAACCCGGCTATATCTCATATAACCGATCGATAACATATATCGCGAGAATAGAATACGGTATCATATACTCGTATTAATCTCGGTCCCGCACATATCACATATGTACTCCTACTTCATTTTGCCTGAGCCAGTAAAGCCTCTGTGTAGGACTTTAAAGACTCGTCAATACGCCGGCAGTAGGTGATGATCTTATCAGGCACCTACAAACCGTCAGCGGTACTAGCTGGACGTAACGGCTACTCGGGTATTGAGCGATCAGAAGATCAATAAGCAAGCCTGCTCTTACTCTTGAAAAGCCTGTTAGTAACACTACCGTACAGTCCGGTCTTTTCGTTTGATATGTCGCATATCTAGTCTAGGGGTAGTAAATGTCAGACCCTAGTAACCGGTAAGTCGTGCCGATATAAGGCTCATAACGGGTCGAGAAACTACTGATAATACTTATCAGTAAATCTCCGTATCAGCCCTGGCCAGGGACTTCCTGTTTGCCCAATCAAACACAACGCAACATCAATCCCTAATACCAGGAAAGAAGAATCCCCTCTTATCGCTCATTGCCTCCATGTGATTCGGGACTGTACCAAAAAGCCACCGTTTTGCACGTTCTCTTGAATGTGGTAAGGTGGAAATCAAAGTACAGCGGGAATCACACAAGACCCTATGACGATCTCGGGTCTACGGACTAACCTGTACAAGTGTCACCTGAGAACTGCTATCTGACGATAGGTATAATACCAACTAGGAGTTCTCGGCGAGTCCGTTCAGTGTACCCAGTCTCCATTGAGCACCCGTATACCATCTTTGATGTCAAACACCAATGGATGTGGGATCATCCATCACCAATCATATGGGTCAAGATGCGTATACGCTAGTCTACTCTGGAATATCGATGCCCTGTCTCGATACACCCTCGACTAGGAACAATTATAGGATGTACTTGTGGACTACCATTGGCCCTACTAGTATGATCTCCATCATAGTCCTGGTTGTCAAGTAGACATCCTAAGGGCTTTATCAACATGTGAGAGCAAGACAGTATCACAATACAAGTTAACATGTTAGGATAAAGAGCAACAAGATAGCATACTATCATGTCGAGCAAGAAAGTCCTCTCTATATATATCCAAGCATCCACTATAATATACATCATATGTACAGTAATAGCCTCTAGGGCATACATATAATGAACAGGGGTACTCCCTCTAGGCCCCCCAACTTGAAGTTAATTTTGTGCTCTAACTCTCCGCGAAGAATCGGGCGGGTTTCAAGTTCGTTTCGACTCCCGGATTGTCTTAAAACGATTGGTTTTGGAACTTTAGCTCACTGGATTTCAAGCTTTGGAAAATTGGTGTAGTTTGCTAATTGCGTGCGGAATTCTAATGTCGTAGTTACTTTATAAGCTTTATGATGTGTATATGTGTTTGGAAACATTGACTAATTGATATAGTCGATTAGTCGGGGTTGCACATATCTGTGATGATGTTATGTTGGTCTGTGTATATAAACTTATTGGATCGTCGTGGATGAATAGCCGGGGATGTGAGCTGAGTGTTTTATCTTTCATTCAATGTAAATTGTAAATTAATGTAATATTATTTTGCGGTCGCACATCCGGGTTGAGGTTGTAGCCACCGTTGTAAATTATTTCTTTTACTGTTTTTGATCTTAGGATAGACCCAATGTGGGGTACACAAACTACCGGGTTCTTTGAACTTCTGAGTGGCCTACTCACCTTGTTGAGGGAGGTTGTTTTGCTTCGAGAATTTGGCAGGTAGTTTGCCGCACCTGTAGGGGTCTAGGGTGGTGTTTGGCTATTCATCACGACCGTGGAATCCGTCTTTCGTTACAGGCTCAAACGAAACGCGGAATTCCTTGTATATCCAATGTGTTCATCTGTGATCTGGAATTCCTATCATTGCGTCTGATGAATGGATATTATTATTATTATATATAAATATATATATATATATATATATATATATATATATATATAAAATAGACGTTGCTTATGTTTTGCATCCGCGCTAGTCCATCCCCCGCTCTGTCGTTAGTTAAGTAACCTAACGGGTGATGACGGAGCCCGTGGCGAATGCGGATAGTATAAGCGTAAGTTGTATTTTCATTGTTTTCTGCAACGGTAGGTTAATTGATGGGACTGTACTACATTAATGCAAAGCAAACAAACCAAAGATGATTCGTTGGAACAATTTTAAAACTACTCGTTTTTTACAAAACAGCAAAACTTTTAAAATGCGGAGCTTAAACAACTCCTTTTAAAAGCTATCAGGTTCCTTTGATTATATCAAGTTCACTACGTTCACGGTTTCACCAAAACCAATCGTAGCCCTCTATCATTTCAGTTGGATATTCAGTAGTATTCAAGCCATGTATTTTGACCTTCGCCAAGGCATAGTGATTGGTAGCTGCTGAATATTCATCTGTAGCATAGATATATGCGTTGGTTTGGGACAGTCATACTACTATTTTAGCCTTCGTCAAGGGTATGTACGTGTGGGTTCAAATTAACCTGGACAATGACGTGTAGGACTTGACATGTGACTTATGATATGTTGGCCTTCATTAAGGTCATAAGAGCATAGGTCAAAAATCCACATAGGGAGTTTCTAAAGAAACTGAAACTTGCTAGTGTTGCATAGCATTTGGAGTGTGATAATTTGTGTAGGATTCTTTCAACTTTATCACAAGATGATATTTGGATCACGATCCTACTGTGAGTATATACTACTCTTCGGGAGATTTTTTCACTTAATGATCAATGCTATAAACCAAGTAGGTGTCTAGAACAGTGTTAGCGGGGCTACGCCTTCAGGGAAATGAGGTTATTTAATTAAGGAACTTCGCCAAAGTGTCGTAAAACCTCCCTCGAAGTACCGACACTAGCCTGGCTGAACGGTTAAGCAAGAATTGTATAGTGAGATTAATCCTGACTAATTCTTCTTTTATGGTTTGAGGGAGGATTCGAGGAACAGTTGGAGCCATCCTGTTTAGATAAATTAAAAACCAATCTAAAATTTCAAGAGCATCATGATAAAGTGTTTCTTCTCTTTCTCCTAATTGCAGCGACCAGTTGACCACACATAGGTTATAACTAGATTATAAAATGACTGAGTTATACAATAGTGATTGGCAAAGGTTTTTCCAGATGTCCATTTTTTATGACAAGCTGGACTACCTCATTACTACTCAAAGCCCCCGCCGTCCCAAGTCCAGTTTCCACCATCACGGATGCTGATATCCATAAGACAAGGGAAAAGGATAGTGTGAATGCCAAGTGCCTCGTATGGGCCTCAGTAGATGATGAGAACCAGAAGCAACATGAGAAGATGGACTTAGCTTCCATATTTCTCCATAACAATGTTTTATTTAGAGAGCAATCTCGTATCGCAAGATTTGAGACCTCAAATGAATTGCTTCAAACGAGTTTGGCTATCGGGTCATCTGTAGGGGACAACGTCCTTAAAAATAACTAGCTATATTGATGAGCTCACGGACCTGGAGACCACGTTTGAGAACCAGTCAGATGCTGACTTGATTCTACAGTCCCTACCTTCTACTTACGCCCAGGGGAAGCAAGTTATACTTCCAATTGAGGGCACCCTGAAGGAAACCAAGGAGACACCCGCTCAGCTTATTGGGGAATCTTCCTTTTCTGGATCCAAGGTGAAAGCCAAGGGTGAGTAGAAGAAGACCTATACAAAGCCGATAGGCGGTGACAGTAAGGTAGAAGGAAATGGTAGGGCAAAAGTTTCGGGGTTAACAGTAAGGAAGGAGGGATGTTCCTATTGTTATGCGAAAGGGCATTGGCAGAAGGGATGCAGCGCTTGGAAACCCAGAATCCAGGATCCAAAGCATGTTGTGGCTTCAACTTCGGGTGTGTTTGCGATTGAAAACAGTCTGTCAATTAACTCTACTTCCTGGGTACAAGATACCAGATCAGGATCTCATATCTGTAATTCATTACAGGGTTTGAGAAATAGTAGAGTTATCAGGGAAGGTGATATGACTCTCAGGGTTGCAATGGAATGAGCGTGAACGCTATATCCGTAGGGTATATCACCTAGAATTGACAAGTGGGCAGATATTGATTCTACAAAACTGTTTGTGTATACCTAGTCCAGTTTGTAAGCGATGTGGTCCATATCCACCTAAATCAAAGTTTGATTAGGTCAGGTAAACTAGAGGAAAGTATAAATTGAATCAAGCTTAGGTTTTCAAACGTCCATAACACACTTAAATGAAAGTCTCCAGAATTAAATAATACTTTATTATGGCATTATAGACAGGGTCACATCAATGAAACATGGTTGTCGAAGTTACATAGAGAGGGATATTTGGATCTGTTCGTATATCAGTTTTATGCAACTTGTCAATCTTATCTCATAAGAAAAATGACAAAGACTCCGTTCACTGGACACGGAGTAAGAGCGAGCGAGCTCTTGGGACTCATACACAGCAACGTGTGTAGTCCAATATCTACAGATGCATGAAGTGGTTATTTCTATTTCATTAATTTTACGGACAATTTCTTTAAGTTAGGACATGTCTTCTTGATGAAGCATAAATCCGAGGCCTTTGAGAAATTCCGGGAATACAAGAATGAAGTGGAAAAACTAACAGGCAAAAGTATCAAGACACTGAGATCTGATCGACGTGGAGAATACTTAAATTGCCGAGTTCCTGAATTACCTAAAAGAGAATGGAATTCTTTTTCAGCTTACTCCTCCATACACACCACAACACAATGGTGTATAGGAAAGACGGAGCAGAACCCTATTGGATATTGTTCTTTCCATAATAAGTAATGCTGAGTTGTCTCAATCCTTCTGAAGTTATACACTAGAATCAGCTGCATATCTTTTGAATAAGGTTCCTACCAAGACTGTGCTTACCACACCATATCAGATGTGGAGTGGGAAGAAACTCTGTCTTCAGTATCTGAAAATATAGGTATGTCCAGCTTTTGTTGAAAAGCAGTATGCGGACAAGCTCAAGGCATGCTCGGTACTGTGTAGGTATGTTGGATATCTAAAGAACTCTAAGGGGTATCTTTTATATTACGCAGAGGAACAAAAGGTTTTTTATTCCTCGTCATGCCCACTTTTTAGAAAATCAATTTTTTGTTAAAGGAAAGAGTGGGAGTGCAATAAAACTGGAAGAAATTCCAGAACCACAAACTATTACTGAAAGTATGGTAGAAACAGAGGTTTCAAAAGAACCGGATATCCCTACGATAATTCGGAGGACTAGTAGGCAGTCTCATTTGCCCGAGAGATTCTACGGTTTTCACATAGACAGGGATCGAGAGGATTGCATCATTGACAATGATGAGCCAATTAGCTTCTAGTAAGCCATTAAGAGCGGCGACTCGATAAAATGGCTGGATGCAGTGCGGATGGAAATGGAGTCCATGTACACCAACAAAGTATACACTTTGAACATGCTCCAGAAGGGTTAAAACCCGTAGGCTGCAAATGGATCATCATAAAGAAGATTGGTGCAGATGGATAGATTGAAACCTATAAGGCTAGACTTGTTGCAAAAGGTTTTCATCAAAAACCTTGTTTGGACCATGATGAAACCTATTCTCCAGTGTCTATGCTTAAATCCATTCGGATCATTCTTGCCATTGCTGCCTTCTAAGATTTTGAGATCCGACAGATGGATGTAGAGACAGCTTTTCTAAATGGTAATTTGGAAGAGTGCATCTATATGAATCAGCCAGAGGGTTTCAATCAGACTGGGAGCAACGGGACAGTGTGCAAGTTGCTTAAGTCCATTTATAGACTAAAGCAAGTATCACGGAGTTGGAACATCTGTTTTATTGAGACGGTCAAATGAATTCGACTTTATCAAAAATCCAAATGAACCATGCATTTATAGTAAGATTGTAGGGAGAACTGTGGGATTCCTCGTCTAGTACGTGGATTACTTTCTATTGATAGGAAATGACACTCCTATGCTACAATCAATCAAGGTATTCTTGTCACAGAGGTTCTCCATGAAAGACCTGGGTGATACCAACTACATTCTGGGGATCCAGATCTATCGTAATAGATCAAAGCGGATAATGGGACTTTCATAGTTAAGGTACAATAACTCCATACTGAAAATATTTAGTATGGATGATTCTAAGCACTGTAGTTTACTGGCTTGTCACGGAATCACTCTCTCCAAAGAAATGTCTCCAAAGACTGATTTGGAAAGGGCTCGCATCACATCTAAACCCTACGCTTCTGCGGTAGGCTCTATAATGTATGCGATGTTGTGTACCAGACCAGATGTTGCTTACGCACTTAGCGTGGTGAGCCGGTATCAGTCAAACCTAGGGGAAAAGTACTGGATAGCAGTAAAGAACATTCTCAAGTACCTGAGAAGGGCTAAGGAGATGTTCTTGGTGTATTGCGGAAAAGACCTCCAAACTGAGGCCTTTGCTGACTCCAGCTTCCAGAGTGATAAGGATGACTCCAAGTCCATGTCGGGTTATGTCTTTACCCTCAGTGGAGGGGCGGATTATTGGAAGAGCTCCAAGAAGGACACCGTTGCAAACTCGACGATGGAAACAGAGTAGTTCACTGCATGAGACGCCGCAAAAGAGGCAGTCTGGATGAGAAAGTTCTTAATTGAACTTCAAGTGGTTCCTTCCATTTGTTGGTCCAATACTTAAGTATTGTGACAATATACGGCGCTATTGCTTTAGGGAAGGAACCCAGGTCCTATCAAAGATACAGACATATATTTAGGCGGTACCACCTGATTAGGGAGATCGTTAATCCCAAGGAGATCAAGGTGAGGAGAGTAGATACGGAGAACAACACTGCAGATCCACTCATAAAGGCCATCCCTCAGACAGTGTTGGAGAGGCTATTCGAGATCTTCGGTCTGCGATATGCCAGTATATGGCCTTAGTGAAAGTCGGAGATTTTTAGTGATATATGCCCTAGAGGCCATTATTGTATCATACTGGATTGTATATTACTTAATGAGAGCTTGGGATACACACGAATATAGTAACAGTCTTGCTCGAAATGGTAGTATGCTACTACCTGGTTTGTTTCTACCTCAATATGTGCATGTGTTTCTTTTAGCATATTGCTTACACATATTGGTAGAGCCCTTAGGATATTTGCTTGGTTACCAGCGTTGTGATGGCATTCATACTAGTAGGGGCTGGGTAGTCTATAAGCACATCCTTATTCAGGTCCCTAGTCATAAGATTATCGAGACGAGACATCGATACTCGAGAGTAGACTAGTGTATACGCTTCTCCTCCCAGCAGGGGAGATGATCTGTCACACAGCCATTAGTACGTCGTACTGGAGATAGTATGTAGGTGCTCATTGGGTTATGAGTACACTGGACATGACTCGTCGGGGATTGCTGGTGGGTATTAAACCTATCGTTAGGTAGCAGTTCCCAGGTGACATGAGTACAGCTTAGTCCGTCGACTTGACACTGCTAATTCGCCTCGAGTGTGTTCCCACTGTACTTTGATTACTACCCTACCACGGCTCAAAAGGGTCGTGCAAATAGGTAGTAGTTGGGTGCAGTCCCGAAGCACTTGGAGGCAGTGGCGGTTAGATAGGATTTTTTTTCCCAGTACTGGGGGTTGATATCACTCTGTGTTTAGAGAACCATTACACAAAGTCCCTGGCCACGGGAAGCGAGATTTACTTGTAGGTATTGCAGTAGTTTCTCAGGGTGTTTTGGGCTACACTCCGGCACGACTTATTGCGCTATTAGGGGTCTGACAATTACCGTTCCCTAAGCCTGATATGCGATACTCTTAGATGAACAAACAGGACTGTACGGAGATTACCACAGACAGGCTCAGTAGGAGTTCGGATGAGTTTGCTCGTCGGCCTTCTTATCGACAGATACCTGGGTAGCCGTTACGTGCAGCTAGTACCGCTGACGTGATTGTGGTTAAACCCACTGTCAGCGTACTGTCGAGTCTTTAGAGTCCCACACAGAGGGTTTCCCTGCTTCGAATGAAACGATGTACAGGTCGTATGGTTTTACGATAGGGTTCGATCATATATGTGTACTTGTGCATATGTGATGTTCGAACGGACAATACTAGTGGGCTTTGGTTTAAGCCGGATCCTAGTATTTCATTGTTGGATTAGTTTCGTCTCATTGTAATCGTGTTTCTCGAAACACGAATGCTAGTATGTATATACGGAATATACGGATGTGAGGGGCATTCTTGTAATTACTCAATATTGTTATAGAAGGAGACACCTCATTAGGGTTTTGACCATTGACTTGATTCAAACAATTATGAGATGGTGGAAAGTATTTGTTATTTTTTGTAAATGATAATTGTGTCATGGCTACTTGGTTTGACCACTTGACTTGGTTTGACCACTTGACTTGGTTTGACTCTTTGAATTAGATATTTCTTGTGAGATATTTTGTGGCACTAGATATTTTGGTGAGATATTTTCTTGCCATGCTTGTAGTCATATCAAGTGAGCCATCTCATTTTTATCAATTACCAAAAACCATTTCTCTTTACTCAAGTTAACTCTCTTCTTCTTCCTCTCAACTTTCAAACCTTAAGGTCTCATGAGTTGAGTAAACTAAGGTTCTAAGAGACAAATAAATCCATCTTCATTCTCTACATCACCTAGGCCATCTAGCTTAGCAAGCTAGTTGCCCTAGTTACCTCGAATTTGAGGTTGGAGCTCGGACTATAGACTTTCAGGTGGATCGTCTTTTACTCGAGGAAGCCAACGAGGAAGCTACGATCCGGATCGATCCTCGGAGCCTACGATGATGAGGAGGACAGCGGAGAAGAACCGAAGGACTTGTATCATGAGGTATAACATTCTTTCCGAGTAGTTAAACCTCATGTAGTTTGCTAGCTAGGGTTTATAGTCGATCCTTGGTTCTAGTCGGTGTTGCGAAGCTCGTAAAAATCTTTTTTTGCAAATTCCGCCATCCCGCGAACACGTGGGGTGCCCGACATCGACTTACATTAATTGTTTAATAATTTTTTAAATGTCAAAATCATCTAAACACTTTCAAATCAATAATTCATATAATTTCCAAATATTTACCAAACTATTGGTATATAATTATACAATTCTATTAAAACTAATTCCCATACTTTAATAATATTCGTAAAATTTATTATTTTATTTATTTAAATTCCCTAAAATAATATTTTATTTTCCTGAAATGTTACACCAGAGATGATCGTGGCAACTGTGGATGTAGTTCGCACGATCAGGGAAAGAATGCGCATAGCCCAAGACAGATAGAAGCATTGGGCAGATGCAAAGCTGCGACATCTGGAGTTCCAACCTGGAGACCATGTTTTCCTAAAGATCTCTCCAAACCGAAGAGTGATCCGCTTTGGCAAGAGGGGTAAGCTAAGTCTGAGATACATAGGACCATTCGACATACTCGAATGTGGCATACCTGTTGGCTATAGTGCCCTCAATGTAATTATTGTAATCATAGGCTGGTGATTATGAGGATTGGGGGAGGACTTATACGGGTAAAACAGTCTTACTCGATATGATCGTATGCTATCTGGTTTGTCTCTATCATCATGTACATGCATTATGTAGAATTATAGATCACTATTATATGTTGACAGAGCCCATATGATTCTAGCTTGACTACCAGCATTATGATGGAGATCATATAAGTGGGAGCCGGGTAGTCTATAAGCACATCCTTTAATGTCCCTAGTCAAGGGATTATCGAGACTGGGAATCGATACACCGGAGTAGACTGGTGTATACTTTTCGAGACCACGACGAGGGGCGGTGGCCGGTCTCACAAGCCATTAGTGTTATTTAATCACCTAAGAAAGTATACAGGTGCTCATTGGATTATGAGTTACACTGGACGGACTGGCCGGGAACATGCTAGATGGTATTATACCTATTTTCATATAGCAGTTCTCAGGTGACATGAGTACAGGTTAGCCTGTCGATCTGAGATCATCATTTGTCTCATATGAGTTCCCACTGTGCTTTGATTACTACCCTTCCACGGCTCAAAGGAGTCATGCAAACAGGTTTTAGTTGGGTACAGTCCCGAGCCACATAGAGGCAGTGAGCGGATCGTTGAGGATTCGTCTCTCCCAGTATTGGAGGCTGATGTCGCGCTGTGCACAAGTGGCCATCACCAGAAATCCTAGGCCAAGATGGAAGAGAATTACTGATTTGGATCAGTAGTTTCTCAGTGGATGATGGGCTTCACACCGACAGGAAATATCACGTATTAGGGGTCTGACTGTATCCACCCTCTAGACCCGATATGCGATACTCTTAGATGTACAGACTGGACTGAATAGAGACTGTCAGAGACAGGCTTAGTAGGGGTTCAGATGAGTTTGCTCGTCGGCCTTCCTTTCGCTCAATACTTGGGTAGCCACTACGTACAGCTAGTGCCGCTGAAGTGGTTGTGGTTAAACCTGTTAGTTATATGTATGCCCTAGAGGCCATTACTGTACATGTGATGTATATTGTAGTGGATGCTTGGACATATATAGGGAGGACTTTCTTGCTCGACATGATAGTATGCTATCTGGTTGCTCTTTATCTTAACATGTACACCTATTGTCTCTCTATTATATGTTGATAAAGCCCTTAGGATGAGTACTTGAATACCAGGATTATGATACAGATCATACTAGTGGGGCAATGGTAGTCGGTAAGTACATCCTTCAATTGTTCCTTTTCGTGGGAGTATCGAGACAGGGAATCGATACTCCAGAGTAGACTAGCGTATACGCTTCTTGACCCATATGATGGGCGATGAATGATCCCGTATCCATTGGTGTTTGACATTTGAGAAGGTATACGGGTGCTCAGTGGAGAATGGGTACACTGAACGGACTCGCCGAGAACTCCTAGATGGTATTATACCTATCGTCAGATAGCAGTTCTCTGGTGACACTGGTACAGGTTAGTCTGTTGACCTGAGATCGTTATAGAGTCTTGTGCGATTCCCACTGTGCTTTAATTTTCACCATACCATGTTCAAGAGATCGTGCAAAAAGGTGGTTTTTGGGTACAGTCCCGAGTCACATGGAGCCAATGAGCGATAGGAAGGGATTCGTCTCTCCCGGTATTGGGGGTTGATGTTGCGCTATGCTTGATTGGCCATAACAGGAAATTCCTGGCCAGGGTTGCTGAGATTTACTGGTAAGTGTTATCAGTAGTTTCTCGAACTGTTATGGACCTTGCATCGGCATGACTTAGCAGGCTATTGTGGTATGATATTTTACTACCCCTAAGGCTACGATATGTGACATATCTGACGAAGAGACTGGACTGTACGGTAGTGCTACTGAATGGAGATTCGGAGGAGTAGGAGCAGGCTTGCTTGTTGATCTTCTGATCGCTCAATACCCGGGTGGACGTTACGTTTAGCAGACTGCTTGCGGCTTGTGGGTGTTTGATATGATCATCACCTACTGCCTGTGTATTGACGAGTCTTTAGAGTCCTTTACAGAGGTTTCCTGGTTCATGCTAAACGAAGTAGGAGCACATATATGATATGTGCAGGACCGAGATTAATGCCCGTATGTGATACCGCATTCTATTCTCACGATATGTGATATCGGTCGGTTTATGTGATATAGCCGGGTTATCGGATCAAGTGTTGATTCGATAAGTTGTTACATTTGATATTAGTCTGTTGTATGTGATATAGCCGGATTATTAAATCAAGTGTTGATTTGATAATTTAATGTATAATTATATATGTCATATATTAATTTACATTAACTAATATTAGCTCACTTAAACATTTCATTTTCTCACTTGTGTGCATATAGTATATATGTGATATATATTAATGTACAACATTTGTGTCATGCTTGATGCCACATGTGACATGGGTGTATGAGACTTACACCATGCTTAATAATGTGGTGGTTTTATTTATTTAAAGTTAATCAAAATTAGATGGAATTAAGTCACATGGTTGAAACTTATAGAAGCTTGTGGAACCATTGACCAAGTCCACTAATTTTGTTTTACTTGTAGATATTTATTAACCAAACCATTATTGATTAGCCGTGGTTTATTCTCTACATGGGTTAGTGTATGACACTAACTCACCCATGGTTGCTATTCTCACCTCATGAGTTTACATTCTCTTCCCTCTTCATCTTCTTCTTCATCAAGAGCTTAGCTCTCTAGGTTAATAGGAGATGAAAAAATATTGTGAGAAAAATTAATCTAAAGTGAGCCCATTTCCTACTTCATCATCCACTACTATATTAGCCATTTAGTTTAGGGTGTTTGCTTCACTAATCTACCATTAGTGAAGAGATAGCATGAGCTTGAGTCTCCTCGACGTAGATCATCTTCGGCCTCGAATACTTCGAGCAAGCTTGTTCATTTCTTCATGTGAACCCTTACTAGAGTTCGGGTGTTCACTACTTGGAGCGAAGGGACTACTACAAGGAGCTTTAGAAGTGAAGGACCGGTCTACAAAGTGTTTACATTGTTAGTTCGTCTAAATCACTAGTTAAGATTCTAGAGTTAGGGTTCTTTAGTACGGCAAAAATTTGAAAACGACAAGGACGATACCTCCCGAAACCTTGCCGCCGCTTCTACAGAACCTTATAGTACTATAAGAGCCAATCTAGAGAATTAGACGATATTTGTTAGATTACAAAACCAAAACAACTCCGAAACACACGAAACTTAATCCTAGTTTCTGTTGAATTTTTAAAGGCGTCAAAAAAATTTTAGGCACTGCAGAATGTTGTATGTGATATAAAATGAACACCATAAAAATTTGAAGCAAAACCCTTTGATTTTGGGCGGCCACATAGGCTTAAAAACCGAGCTCACCGGGTCTTCTGGGGATTTTTGGCTTCAAAATTTTAGGGTGTTTCAGTCACTGGGTTTTGGTGTTTCAGGCGTTGCTTGTTTTTGCTCAATTTGCATATGATGTTAACTTTTTGCAAAGGAAATTCGGAGTGTTTCGTAGTCGTAATTCTAACATCTATTCGGGTTATTTAGACGACGTTAAAAAGTTCGAACGGATATCAATAACCCAATTTTTCCCGAGCTGGAACTTTTCCAAGAGTTGGATTTTTTCCAAGTTTAAAATCTTCAGAAAGTCATGCAAGCAATTCTGTGGACCCTGTAGAAGAACGATACCCAAACTCAACTTTTTTGATCATGGAACCACGGTAATACCATAGGGTTTGTGGCAGTTCCGAGGTGACATTAGTGTGGCATGGGTCGGCTCTTCTATGGATGGTTCATAGGAGCTGTAGCATGTTCTGGGTACTTTTTGAACTCCGCTCAAGTGTTGAGCTCTTTGGGAAATTTTGGGTGTTTGTTTATTCGATCGAAAAGTTTAACATTGTCTAGCTATCTGTGATTGTGATACAATATTTAGAATCCACATAATTAGTTATGAGATAACTAGTTTGAATTTTATAAATCTAGAAGTTTAGTCTCATTTGATCGGTTGCCCTGGAATTTTGATGTGCATCAAAAGTCCGTCGCAATCACATAGCGTATGCGGATACTCTCCAGATAAACTTAATAGATAGCCACGCCCCATAGCCCCGACCAAGTGACTGTAGGACAACCCCTTCGCCAAAAGCATCCATTCGGGTGCTCGCGGCCGCGGTGTTCCGCCTTAGTGCACTTCGTCGACGGCATCGGGGGTGCGGCCGTCTAATAATGTTTCCGATGAGCATTCGATCAGGTTATCGGGAATCTTGTTGAATTACCCAACTGGTTATTGAAAAGTGTTTTCAATATCGAGACTAAAATGCGGGGTTTATAATTGTTAGGCATGTGATGTCTAAGGAATTCATTTTGTTAGGCATGAAATCCAAAATATGTGATACATTGGGTTTATGATGTCTAAGGTGGTTGAGGATTACAATTGTTGTCGTTTTTCACTTTCTTTTCTGCAACCGTAAGTGTAATATGTGGTGTATCGCCGGTTTCATTGCTATACATCAATGACAAATGGGATACGCATATTTACTTACGTTGATGACATGTGATGCTATGTGTTGCTGTGATATGTTATATTGGATCGTCGTGTTTTGAATAGCCGGGTTTTTTTTATGTGAAATGAGAGTTTTTCCATTTTCATTCATGTAAAAGCTTGTATGTAATATTCTTTTATTGGGACGCTTCCGGGTTGAGGATGATGTCACCGTTGATGTATTTTATTTACTTTTCCGCATTAGGATAGACCTAAGGAGGAGAGCACAAGTAACCGAGTTCTAGGGTCCAGTGGGAGACCATCTTAAGAAGTTGAGACCGGGTCTCCTAACTCTAGAACTGGTAGGGTTGCTTGACTCTCTCGTAGGGGTCTAGGTGCTGGGTTGTGACCGCCCCCAACACTAGGGATGCGTGTTTGGCTATTCAGTGCAACTGTAGAATCCGCGTTTTTTATTGGCTTAAATAAAACACGGAATTCCTAGTATATCCAATATTTCATATGTGTTCTTCTGCTGCGTTTATTCATTGATGTGATCACTTTATATGTTGAGACGAATGCTTATATTATATATATGATAATATATAGTAAAAATTGATGCTTTCATTTCTTCTGTGATGCTTAGGAAGCATAATTGATGGGACTTCATTAATGAGATTAATAAAACAAAAGAAACCTAAAGATGTTGTCGAAACTTGTTTCAAAAACTGGTAGCTGTAGTTTTTGCTTTGCATAGCGGTATTCCTTGTAGAATATCCAGCACCTTATTCGATAAGGAAAGATCCGAGATCTCTTCACCGAGAGTGACCTCTTTAGCGAAACTGGCAGATGCTACAACCCACTCGGTTTGTCTTTTGATTGCTTCTATAGTTTTTGCTTTGCATAGCGTTATTTTTGAAATATCCTGCACCTTATTCGATAAGGAAAAAGCCGAGATCCCTTCACCGGGAGTGACCTCTTTAGCTAAACTAGTAAAAGCCTGAAAAATACTCCATTTAAAATTTACTCGATTCTACAACGATAATAAGTTCATTACGCAAAAGGTTTTCTTAAAAACCTGTCGTAGCCCTCCGTCATTTCAGATAAGGACTACTTAGTATTCGTGCTACGTTTGTTGGCCTCTGTCAAGGAGTAGTATGCGGTAGCTAACTAGTGCTTATCTGCCAGCATGAGATGCGATTGGATTAGGGTAGTCGTACGACTTTGTCGGCCTCCGTCAAGGGTCGTGCGTGTGGGTTTAATTCAATCATGAAATGTACGGGATGAACTTGACTATCAGCCTATGGTTTATTGGCCTCCGTCAAGGTCATAGGACGCTAGGGGCAGAATATTATCGGGAATTTCAAGTGTTGAAATTTGCAATGAGATTGCATACCTTCTATGAGATAGTTGGATCACGATACCCATTGCGAGTAAGAGTTACTTCTGGGAGAGTTTTACATCTTACAATTTGCCGATCAAGTAGGTATCTAAAAAGATGTTAATTGGGTTACGCCCCTAGGAAAATGAGGTTTATTTTAATTAGGTTCGTGCAAAAGCACGGGGAACCTCCTTCAAAGTACCGACACTGGTCTGGCCGAAAAATTGGTGAACTTGTAGGGTGTAATTAATCCCGGCTAGTCTTACCTTTTAGGGTTTGAAAGAAGATTTGATAAAAACAGTGGGAGCCATCCTGATTAGATAAAATAATAACCAATCTAATCTTCTAAGAGCACACGTAGTGTTGGAGATAGTGCCCTCAGAGTCAATTATTGGATCACAGGCACGTGATTGCAATGATTGAGGGAGGACCTATCCCGGTACGACAGTCTTACTCGAGATGATAGTATGCTATCTGGTTTATCTTTATCATCGTGTACTGCTTTAGGTGACCTAACAGATCACTATTGCACGTTGATAGAGCCCCTAGGATTCTTGCTTGACCACCAGCAGTATGAGGGCGATCATATAAGTGGGAGCTGGGGTCTATAAGCACATCCTTAAAAGGTCCCTAGTCGTGGGAGTTTCGAGACAGGGCATCGATTCTCCAGAGTAGACTAGTGTATACAGTCGAGACCCCGACGAGGGGCGGTGGCCGGTCTCACAGGCCACTGGTGTCAGTTGGTTCACCTAAGATGTATACAGGTGCTCATTGGGTTATGAGTACACCGGACAGGACTCGCCGGGAACATGCTAGTTGGTCTTATACCTGACGTCAGATAGCAGTTCCCTGGTGACATGTGTACTGGTTAGTTCATCGACCTGGGGATCGTCATTTGTCTCGTGTGAGTTCCCACTGTGCTTTGATTACTACCCTACCACGGCTCAAAGGAGTCGTGCAAACAGGTTTTAGTTGGGTACAGTCCCGAGCCACATGGAGGCAGTGAGCGGATCTTCAAGGGTTCGTCTCTCCCGGTATTGGGGGTGAGGTCGCGCTGTGTCTAGGAGAGCCATTACACGAAGTCCTTGGCCAAGGCAGGAGATTTACTGGTAGGTATTCCAGTAGTATCTCAGGGTGTTCTGGGCTACACTCCGACACGACTTGTACCGCTTTTGGGGGTCTGACTTTTACCAACCCCCTAGGCCCGCCATGCGATACTCATAGACGAACGGACCGGACTGTACGGATATTGTCACTGACAGGCTCAGTAGGGTGTCAGGATGAGTTCGCTCATCGACGTCCCATTTAGTCAATAGCTGGTGGCCCGTCACGTATTGGCTTATACCTCTGACGTGCTAGTGGTTAAATCCACAACCATAGTATTGACGAGTCTTTAGAGTCCACCACACATTCAGTTACTCAGCTTTCGGGCGAAACGTTGTAGAGGCCGTATGGAGATATGGCAGGGTCCGATCAGATACGTGCGGTATTGCACGGATCAGGATCGGACGGTTTGTACTAGAGGCCGTATAGATATATGGCAAGGTTCGATCGGATACGTGCGGTATTGCACGGATCAGGATCGAACGGATATTACTAGCCGGCTTTGGTTTAAGCCGGATCCTAGTATAATACAGTGTAGATTTTGTCTCTTTGCATTTGTATCCGGACGGAATACAGATGCGGGTGTGTATGCGCAGTATCGGTGTTTTCCTGTAATTTATTACGGGACCAGTTTTCTGGAGTTGCCAGTTTGCTTTCCGTTCCGGCCGGTTTTCCTTTGTTCTTTCCCGGCCGGACTTTTCCGATGGAGGGGGTTATTTGCAATTGTGCAAATAACATTTATGGAGGGGGTTTCTTGCAAATGTATTCATTATGATATCTTTTATCCATGATTTTGCATTAATGAGATTTGATGTGAATAGAAGTAATAAGCATGGTTGATGTTTTGTTTAAGGTCACCTCTTGCTTTATCCTACACTTACCTCCCTTCATGAGTTTAGTTTTGTTCCCTCCACCATTCTCTAATGATAATGGCCGGCCACTTCTTAGAATGAGTGAGAGAGCTTCATTTTGAGAGTAGCATTTTGATCTCATTTCATGTTAAGAAAAATGCAAGCACCATTTTTCTTATCTTGATTCCTCCATCATCTTCAAAGCAACATAACCCCAAGGAGACAAAGCACTACACTTCCTACAGCACATCTTGGGCATGTCGACTTGCCAGCTTCATGCCCGAGTTGCCTCGGTATAGAGGCGGGAGCCCGTAAAAGATGCAGGCGATGTGGTGCCCTTCCAGCGAAGAGGCGACGACCGGAGTTTCCGCGAGAGATCGGGACGACGACGAGAAGACCGGAGGACTCGGATCACTCGGTATATCTCTTCCCATCTTGTAGTTAGCTAGATCTAGTTTAATGGCCCGATCCGGGGTTTAGTGCGCGGTGGTGCCGGTTTGCCAAGTTCGCAAAATTAAAGTTTATCACCGTTTCCGCATTTGGCCGTCGGTTTGACGGCCGGGGCGCCGCCGTGCACTTACAGTGGTATCAGAGACTCGCCATTAATTTCGTCTAGCTTCGTTTGATGTGTTTTGCATTTCCGATCGACCAAAATTCCAAAATCTACATTTTTTGTTAGCACCAGTTTCTGTTGAAAATTTTTGGTCTCGAAAATTTTTTCAGGTTGTCTCAGAATGATGTGCAGGGAGTTCTAAGAACACTGGAAAAATTCGACAACACGATCCTTCCGTACGACCGCGGATCCGCGGCCATTACCACTCTGGAGGCCGCGGATCCGCCGCATGAATGAGGGATCATGTCATCATTTTTTCCCAGTGGGCTTGTGGGCTAAAAATAGGGGTTTTGGAATATTAAAATTGGGCCCAGATTTTCTGTGAGTGCTACAGTATTGCTTGGGGGCCCACTTGTTAATTTTTGATCGATCGGATATTTTAAACACATTATTTCACAGTATTTACATTATATCTGCGACCGTGAATGTCACTCGATCGGTAAATCCTGTCTAACTGCTATAGCACGGTTAGACGGATTTGCGAACGTGATTTTCACGTTGATGTTCTGTGTTCTTGCTGTGATGTTGCGGATCGGTCGGTGGGGATAGCCTGGATGCAATGCTAGTACAGTTTGGTTGTATTATGTACATTTGATATTGCGGGGCGAGCGTCCGACATGTGGACTGCCGTCACTGCCTGTTTGTATTATTATTTTGGGGCACGACCAGGTTGCGGTCGATGTACCCGTTGTATGTATATTTTACTTTCTGTACTAGGATTGCCCCGCGGAGGGGTGCACGGATAGTCGGGTTCTGGAGGGCAACAAGCCCGCATCTCATGGCATTGAGACGGAAGGGCTTCAGTCTGGAATTGTCGGGCTATTCGCCGCACTCGTAGGGGGTACAGGTTGACCCTGGAGGGGTGCCCAAGTTACCGGATTCCGTGAAGTGCTGGGTGGTCCATTCACGGTGCTGAAGGGGGCTGCCTCGCTTCAGGTTTTGGCGGGTGACTTGCCGCGCCCGTAGGGGTCTAGGATTTCATTGCACAGGCTATCCACACGACCAGGGGAACGTCGGGTTTCAGTAGTGGCTCTGTGAAACCCGGGGATCCCAGATATCTGTATTGTTCTGTGATGCTATACATTTCTGTGATGTTGCATTTTATTCACGCCTTGAGCGAAATACTATATATTGGTATATATATTAGTAGATGTTGTATATGTTTTTCTTCCGCGCTAGTCCAGTCCCCGCTCTGCCGTTAGTTAGCTAACCTAACGGGTGATGACGGGACCCAGTGGCGAATGCGGATGGCATATACGTACGTCAGTATATTTTCGTTCTTTGTGGTGTGATCAATTGGTGGGACTGCATTGATTCGGATCAATGCAAGATAAACAAACCTAATCTGATGTTGTTGGAACACTTTTCAAAAAGCTGTTATTGCAAGGACGTTCACTTTTGTTTTGCATCGTGGTATTCATTTAGAATATCCTGCTCCTCAGTCGACGAGGCAAGGGCCGAGATCCCTTCACCGGGAGTGACCCCTTGGACAGAAGTTTGCGTCAGGGCATTAACTTCACTATAGCCGATTACTTTTGCTTTGCACCGTGGTATTCATTTGGAATATCCTGCACCCCATTCTACGGGGAAAGAGCCGAGATCCCTTCACCGGGAGTGACCTCTTTAATAAAGGTTTTCGTCACTATATTTTCTAAAAAGCTATCCGTTCCTTCAACGATATCAAGTTCATTATGTTAAAGGTTTTCGCCAGAAACCATTCGTAGCCCTCCGTCGTTTCAGACGGGTAGCACGTAGTATCCATGCTAAGTTTGTTGGCCTTCGTCAAGGCATAGTGTATGGTAGATGCTTGTTGCCTTTCTGCAGCATAGATAGATGCGTTGGTTTGGGACAGTCGTATAGCCTTGTTGGCCTTCGTCAAGGGCTTGTGCGGGTGGGTTCAAATCAACCTGGAGAATGACGGGTAGAACTTGACATGTGACTTATGATTTGTTGGCCTTCGTCAAGGTCATAAGAGCATGGGGTAGAAATCACATCGGGAGTTTCAAAAGAACTGAAACTTGCCAGGTATGCGCATACCTTCTGGAGTGTGATGACGTGAGCGGATTCCGTCACGTTATCATGCGGTGATAGTTGGATCCTGATTCCCACTGATGAGTTAGTTTACTCCTCGGGTGACCCCGACTAATTCTTCTTTCAGGTTTGGAGGAGAATTTGAGGTACAGTGCGAGGTTTCCAGATTAGATAAATTGGTAACCATTCTGATCTAGGTTAGAGTGCACGCTGAGTGCTTCTTTTCTCTCTCTCTCTGGCAGCCACCATTGACCCGACCCTAAGACTATGACTCAGTGACCAAGTTGACCGAACCTTCTTTACACTGGCTTTTGGATTGTCAGAGTTGCAGACCTCTTTGCCACTCCTACTTTTACCCTTTTCTCCAGGACACCCCGTATTACTGCGAACGTCCACTTACATTGGACAAAGCCATCGTATGGTAAGATACGAACTCGAAGGAATTCGAGGATGGTTTCCGGTTCTGGAGAAAACGGATAGGATTATTCAGTTGTCTTTTCCTTTTTGCCTCCTCTCAAGTTGTGAGTACTCCTTGGTTTAGGAGATAGTACACCTATTACGCAAATTGGATAGTCTTCTTCCAAACCTTAGGCTGGTGCCGAACGGTGGGGAATGAAGAAAACCAATATGCATAACGATGGTGGACAGAAGGTATTAAGTTAAGACAAAGCAAGGGATTAGTAAGAGGGCAAAGTAAAATGCGACTGCTATTCACGACCAAACCAAGTATTTCATTACCACTCCCACTTCACCTTTGTATTTCTCCAGGACACTCCGTATCACTACGAAGATCCACAGTTTTTTGGATATTCCATCGTATGGTTATATACGAACTCGAAAGGAACTTGTTCCAGTTCGGGGATGGATTCTGGTTCAGGAGAAATAGGAATAGGATTTATTCAGGTTGTCTTTTATCTTCACCTTCTCTCGCATTTCGAGTGCTCCTAGGATTGGGACAGTACACCCATTATGCTTATTGGATAGTCTTCTTCCAAACCATAGGCCGGTGCCGAACGGTAGGGAAGGAAGAAAACCATTTGGCCTAAAGGGATGTGCAGAAGGTAATGACTAAAGACATATAAAGGGATTTGGAGAGGTGGCAAAGAATTAAACGGTTACAGTCGTGAATCTGGAAGAGGCATTACTAGGAATACCGGGATACCCCATCGAAACATTTCAATGTTTCAGTTCAACTGTGTACTGTTAAAAGAAAACTGATTTTCCGATTAGACACTTGCTCCAGGGTATGTATTTACCAGGTTTGATTCTCACATCTGTATGGTTTTACAGATGATGAGTGGGAGTAAGTTATTGGGAATTGGGTGATCATCCTCATTATATCGGGATTCGTTGTAATCGGTGATATTTGAGGAGATCACCTGGGATGTTTGCCGGTCGACAAATATTTGGTTTTGAATATCCGCTGTTGTGCACCAATTTCAAATTGATATATCTGTACGTCTATTTTCATAGAGTGAGATATACCTTTTGATATTATGTCGATGACATTTACCTATATCAGTGGATGGTTAGGTAAGGAGCATTAAACAGCGGTGTAATTCTTCTTAACCATAAGTACAGTTTTCAACCTACGACACACAGTGAAAGAGTTGTTAGACTCGGCGGACTTATACAGAGTATTGTATGTTGTCCAGTGTCCATTAGGACAGAGGGGTTGGTCCTCATACTATATTCTGTTTACTTTTAACTTCTCTAGCTCTTAGACATGTGTTTCGTAGAAACACAGGGTCTAAGTTTTGAGGAGTTATAGGTATTTGAATAGAGTAGAGAACCAGGTGTAGCAAGTATCGGGATTCTTCAAGGTGATCGATGATGTAGATACTTGTGTATGGTATTCAGATGATAGTAATGATAAAGAGAAATTGCTTCTCTTTCAGGTTACTCATAATTGGAAGCATTCCTAAGTTGAGTAATGCTGATCGGCCTCTCTCCATTTAGTTGACATGCACTGGAGATAGCTGCATGATTTGAATCTGGTTCAATTAAATCAGTGCCTCTGGTTCTATATTGGATATAGTACAGTTCATATCTTAACATTGTTAAGGTACGGGGAGTTGTCCGGCTTATGATTAAAACCAGACTCTGGATAACTCAAGGCACGTTTCTGTAATGGCTGTTTGTGGGTTGACCCAGGCTATGACGAGGGTTGATTTTCTACCATAAGAAAGATCAATAGTGATATTGTTCTTGACTCGCCACAGTTTTAATAAAAAAAATGGATTTTTTCAAAAACAGTAGTGGGAGTATGGTAGAACTGGAAGTGATTCCAGAACCGCAAACGATTACTGAAGATTTGATAAGGAACCTAAAGATTCAATCTGGTTTGACATTCCATTGGCCACTCCGCAGATAAGGTGGGTAACTTCAGGCACCCGAGAGGTACTCCGGTAGCCTCAAGGACGGTGACAGGGAAGTTCTTGTTTACCCACGTTTGCCATTGTTGTTGTTCCGGGCCGCGAGACCCGGCAGGAGGATGAGTATAGCGTCGTTCTGAACTAGCTTCAGAAGTGTACGTGTATATGACTCTGCCAGAAGGTTGTCGTAGTCAGTGGGAGCAGCGGAAGCATTGGTGGACAGGTAGCTTATGTCTACTTATAGACTAAGGCAGATGTAGCGGAGATAGATCATCTATTTCTGACGTGACAGTCATAGGTTTGACTTCATCAGAAAAGGGGATGGATCTGTTAAGAAGGTAGTACGGTGTGATATCCTGGTATTTGGATGACATACACAAAGTAGGAAGTGATATTCCTATACTGCGATCGGTTATACTTTGGTCGTCACACAGTGGTTTCTCCACAAGGGACTTGGACATTATATCAGACATACTGGTTACTAGATCTATGGTTTTTAGATCTAGATTTGGGTGGTTTCCCAATCAGGGTACTTTGACAGCATTCTAAGAGTATTTAGAATGGACGACTCCTGGCACGGTAGTGTACCTGCAGGTGATGGAGTCACCCTCTCTAAAGGTGTCTTATAGACTAAAGGGGAGAGGGATGCGTATGATTGGCAGATCACTTGCTTAAGCAATTGAGTCAATCATGAGATGTCAAGTACCACACCAGATGTTGTTATTGCACGAGATGCAATAAGTTGACATTGATCCAATCCTGGAGAAGCAGTCGGAAGCAGTTTTAGAACATAAGTGGATGTTCTAGGGATATGATAACGACAGCCTCATTTGGGAGACAGTTATCATTCCAGGCTTCCAAGGTGACATGGACGACATGGAGGTTGTCAGAGTTATAGTTTTCCTTCTGACGAGGGGCAGTATTCTGGACAGGTGATCCAAGGCAATACTGAGGGAGGCATGGCGCAGGATACTGATTAAGTTCAGTTGACGATACAGTCTGAGAAGTTTGGATTTGGAGTTCATTTATGAGCTAGGTCCCATCAGATATCCAGACATTCTAAACAAGGTATTGCTCATTTCGGGAGATGGCATTCTCCGCGAACTTGAGATATAGAGAGACATAGAAAGAAACTTCAGAGCGGATCCACTCGCTGAGGCTATTCCTCGAACGCAATAGTCTCGTAAACGAGCTTTGTGAGACTGACTAGTAGAGGAGTTGGGTGTTCGGTATCACACGGGCTGTGAGTATGCGACATCGCAATAATTAGCCTTGAGTGCAAGTGGGAGATTGTTGGAGATAGTGCCCTCAGAGTCAATTATTGGATCACAGGCACGTGATTGCAATAATTGAGGGAGGACCTATCCCGGTACGACAGTCTTACTCGAGATGATAGTATGCTATCTGGTTTATCTTTATCATCGTGTACTGCTTTAGGTGACCTAACAGATCACTATTGCACGTTGATAGAGCCCCTAGGATTCTTGCTTGACCACCAGCAGTATGAGGGCGATCATATAAGTGGGAGCTGGGGTCTATAAGCACATCCTTAAAAGGTCCCTAGTCGTGGGAGTTTCGAGACAGGGCATCGATTCTCCAGAGTAGACTAGTGTATACAGTCGAGACCCCGACGAGGGGCGGTGGCCGGTCTCACAGGCCACTGGTGTCAGTTGGTTCACCTAAGATGTATACAGGTGCTCATTGGGGTATGAGTACACCGGACAGGACTCGTCGAGAACATGCTAGTTGGTCTTATACCTGACGTCAGATAGCAGTTCCCTGGTGACATGTGTACAGGTTAGTTCATCGACCTGGGGATCGTCATTTGTCTCGTGTGAGTTCCCACTGTGCTTTGATTACTACCCTACCACGGCTCAAAGGAGTCGTGCAAACAGGTTTTAGTTGGGTACAGTCCCGAGCCACATGGAGGCAGTGAGCGGATCTTCAGGGGTTCGTCTCTCCCGGTATTGAGGGTGAGGTCGCGCTGTGTCTAGGAGAGCCATTACACGAAGTCCTTGGCCAAGGCAGGAGATTTACTGGTAGGTATTCCAGTAGTATCTCAGGGTGTTCTGGGCTACACTCCGACACGACTTGTACCGCTTTTGGGGGTCTGACTTTTACCAACCCCCTAGGCCCGCCATGCGATACTCATAGACGAACGGACCGGACTGTACGGATATTGTCACTGACAGGCTCAGTAGGGTGTCAGGATGAGTTCGCTCATCGACGTCCCTTTTAGTCAATAGCTGGTGGCCCGTCACGTATTGGCTTATACCTCTGACGTGCTAGTGGTTAAATCCACAACCATAGTATTGACGAGTCTTTAGAGTCCACCACACATTCAGTTACTCAGCTTTCGGGCGAAACGTTGTAGAGGCCGTATGGAGATATGGCAGGGTCCGATCAGATACGTGCGGTATTGCACGGATCAGGATCGGACGGTTTGTACTAGAGGCCGTATAGATATATGGCAAGGTTCGATCGGATACGTGCGGTATTGCACGGATCAGGATCGAACGGATATTACTAGCCGGCTTTGGTTTAAGCCGGCTCCTAGTATAGTACAGTGTAGATTTTGTCTCTTTGCATTTGTATCCGGACGGAATACAGATGCGGGTGTGTATGCACAGTATCGGGGTTTTCCTGTAATTTATTACGGGACCAGTTTTCTGGAGTTGCCAGTTTGCTTTCCGTTCCGGCCGGTTTTCCTTTGTTCTTTCCCGGCCGGACTTTTCCGATGGAGGGGGTTATTTGCAATTGTGCAAATAACATTTATGGAGGGGGTTTCTTGCAAATGTATTCATTATGATATCTTTCATCCATGATTTTGCATTAATGAGATTTGATGTGAATAGAAGTAATAAGCATGGTTGATGTTTTGTTTAAGGTCACCTCTTGCTTTATCCTACACTTACCTCCCTTCAGGAGTTTAGTTTTGTTCCCTCCACCATTCTCTAATGATAATGGCCGGCCACTTCTTAGAATGAGTGAGAGAGCTTCATTTTGAGTGTAGCATTTTGATCTCATTTCATGTTAAGAAAAATGCAAGCACCATTTTTCTTATCTTGATTCCTCCATCATCTTCAAAGCAACATAACCCCAAAGAGACAAAGCACTACACTTCCTACAGCACATCTTGGGCATGTCGACTTGCCAGCTTCATGCCCGAGTTGCCTCGGTATAGAGGCGGGAGACCGTAAAAGATGCAGGCGATGTGGTGCCCTTCCGGCGAAGAGGCGACGACCGAAGTTTCCGCGAGAGATCGGGACGACGACGAGAAGACCGGAGGACTCGGATCACTCGGTATATCTCTTCCCATCTTGTAGTTAGCTAGATCTAGTTTAATGGCCCGATCCGGGGTTTAGTGCGCGGTGGTGCCGGTTTGCAAAGTTCGCAAAATTAAAGTTTATCACCGTTTCCGCATTTGGCCGTCGGTTTGACGGCCGGGGCGCCGCCGTGCACTTACACGTAGAATGTTTTCTTCTCTCTCTCTCCTTGTAGCGAACATGTCACGCCTTAATCTAGATAATAATATGGATGCATTGACCAAACCTGCTTATTATGCTGAGCTGGGGAACATTGGTTCCGTTCTTTCTTATAAGTGTTATAAGACTGAGAAGGAAATAGGGGAATATCCGGATTTCCACGCGACCCAATCGAAGAAAGTGCATGTTGATGCATCTTCTTCGGGTGTGTTCATTACCGTGAACTATTTCTCAGTATCCTCTACGTCCTAGGTATGAGATACCGGATCAGGATCTCACATATGTAAGAGTTACATAGGCTACAAATGGGTAGAGAACTGAGAATGTGTGATATGTCTCTAAGTGTTAGAGAAGGGTGCAATTGTTGCAGCTAAGTCAGTTGGCAGATATCACCTTGTATTACCAAAAGGTAAATACATTGATTCTGAACAAATGTTATTAGATACCGAACCTGATATACAACATTACATTATATTCTTTATTGAGTTAAAGAAATATATCCTTCTGTATTGGAGGATAATGTTGTGAACATTTTCCTGAATCAAGAGTTGATTGGATTATATAATAGCATATACGTTCTAAATCAAACCACAGTTCAGAGTATATAGAACACACACAAGAGGAGTAGTTCAGAAATGAATGAATCCTTTTTGAGGCATTGTAGACTAGGTCAAATCAATACGACACGACCAGCTAAGTTACATAAGGATGAATGTAAGAATCTGTTCGAATTTTCATCTTATGATACTTGCCAGTCTTGTCTCAAATGTAAAATGACCAATACTCCGTTTACTTGAAACAGAAAAAGAGTTAGTGAACTCTTGGGACAGATACATGATGATGTATATGGTCATATGTCTACAAATGCCAGGGTAGGTTCTTTGTACTTCATTACATTCATTGGTGATCTCTCAAGATTCGGACATATGTTCCTGTTGAAACACAAGTCTGTAACTTTTGAGAAATTCAAGGATTATAAGCTTGAAGTTGAGAACCAGACGGGTAGAAGTATTATTTCTTTCGATGAGATCGAGGAGGCGCATGGAGTTCCTGGAGATTCTAAAGGAGAATGTGATTCTCTCTCAGCTTACCCCTTCGAGTACACAACATCACAACGGTGTATCAGGGCGGAGGTATCGCACCCTATGAGATATGTGGCGCTCTATGATTAGTACTGCTAAGTTACCTGTTTCCTTTTGGAGTATGCACTTGAGAAGCTGCATACCTATTGAATGGGGTTCCATTCAAATCAGTGCCTACCACTCCATATGAGATATAGAATGGGAAGAGACCATGTCTTAAACGAGTTAAAATATGTGGTTGTCTGGCCTATGTTGAAAAGAAAAATCCGGACAAGCTCGAGGCAAGGTCAGTTCTGTATAAGTTTGTTAAGATATCCTAAACATTTGCGGAGGAATATCTTCTACCATGCTGAGGAGCAAAATGTGTATTGTTTCTCAGCATGCTACCTTTATAGAAAACGAATTTCTTATGAAGAAATTTTTGGTTATGAAGTAGAACTGGTTGCAGTTCCAGCTAGACAAATTAACAGTTGATGATTTGGTGAAACCAAAGGATTCAATAGTCTCCAACGAACCTCAACCTCTCCGCGAATCTTGTAGGGTTCCTCACGAACTTGAGTGATACTACGGTATTCTCGGTGACAGTAGGAACGAGGATAGCATCATGGTAGATAATTCCCCAACTATGTTTAGGTAGGCCATCACAAGTGGAGACTTTGTGAAATGGCTGGATGCTATGCAATCAAAGATGGAATCCATGTACACCAACAAAGTATGACTTTGAATGTTGCACCTGAAGGGGGTAAAACCCATTAGGAGCAAATAGATCTTGAGAAGATCCTTGGTGTAAATGAAAAGGTTGAGACTTTCAAAGCTAAACTTGTAGTAAAAGGCTATCGTCAATAACCAGGTGTGGTTTATGACGAAACCTTTTCTCCAGTGGCTATGCTTAAGTCCATCAGGATTAAAGCTCGAATCGCGGAGATGGAAAATCTGTTTTGATGAGGCAGTCAAAGAGTTTTACTTCGTCAAAAAGGTAGATGAACCTTGTATATACAAGAAGGTTGTAGAGAGTAAGGTTGTCTTCTACGTATTGTATATAAATGACATACTCATGATAGGAAATGGTTTCCTATGCTACACTCGCTCAAGCTCCTCTTATCATGTGGAATCTCCAAGGAAGATCTGGATGGTACCTACTACATCTTATGGATTATAATCTATGGTGATAGATCTAAGTGGATGTTGGGAGTGTCCCCATATCCAGGTACACGAACACCGTACTAAAGGGTTTAGTATGGAAGATTCTAAGCGTGGTGGTTCGTCCATTTACTCAGGAACCACTCTCTCCAAAAATATGTCTTTTGAGACTGATTTGGAGAGAGCTCGCGTGCAAAGGATACCCTATGCTTCGGCAGTAGGCTCTATCATGCATGCAATGTTATGTACCAGACCAGATGTAGATGACTCACTAGGTATAGTGATCAGGAATCAATCGGATCTTGGGAGAATTACTGGACAGCAGTATAGGACATTCTTAAGTACTTGAGAAGCACTAAAGAAATGTTCTTCGGGATTGGTAACAGTGTACTCCAGTGGGAGTCCTTTACCTATTCAAGCTCCCAGAGTGATAAGGTCGACTGAAAATTAGTCACAGGCTTTCTCTTTACCCTCAGTGGAGGGACAGTATGTTGGAAGAGTCCAAGCTAGATACCATGGCATACCAGACGATAAAGGCTGAATACATTGCTACCAACGATGCTGCCATAGTGGCTATCTGGGAATTTCATGTTCATGAGATGAACATGGTTCCTACCATTGAGTGTCCAATAACTGTTATTATGAGAACAAATGGAGTTGTGACTTTGGCCTAGGTGTCGGGCTACGGCAGCGCCCCGGCCGTCTTTCCAAGGCTAAATGCGGAACAAAAACTTTTCAAACTTGGCGCTACCGCAACCAAATACCAGGATCGAACCGTTAACTAGAAAAACTTTCAAAGATTATACTGATCGATCCGTGTCCTTCGGTCTTCAATCTCCGTCCCATGCTTGTCGCGGCTGCCCCGACGAAGTTCACTCTCCGGTCTCGCTTGTTGAAGTGGCACCACATCGAGGAATCTTTATAAGGGCTCCCGCTTCAAACCGAAGCAACTCGGACATGAAGTTTGATAGCCGACAAGTCCAAGGTGAAGTAGAGAATGTGTGTGATAACTTTATCTCCATACATCCATGGATTCTCAACTCATGGGAGGTATGGGTGGAGGTTGAAGAAGATTCCCATGGAGGAAGAAGTTGTGAGCTTAAGTTTTCTAGTGAAGAAAAAATGGCATTGCTTTCTTTAGTATGTTCTTTTGTGAGAGAGAGAGAGCTCTCTTATAAACTCAAGACCAATCCCAAGCCATAAGTGGTTGCCCTCTCTCTCTCTCCACAAAATATCCCACTCAAAAAATCAATCAAGAAAATGTTCATGGCACAAGAAAACACAACATGAGTCACCAAACTAGCACATGCCACATTTAATGCTCTGTGACAAAACTTGCACTCACAATTTCCACACAATTAAACATCTAAACCAAAATGTTTAATCCAAAAAGAGAATGACAACTTCTAAAGTAAACTCATGATGGATCACAAGAATACCCCCCATTTGTATATACATACCTGCATCCGCATTCCGACTGAATACGAATACAACGAGATGAAGTAATCTAACCAATCTAATATTAAGATCCAGCTTAAACCAAAACCCACTAGTATGATCCGTCCGATCATGATCCATGCACGAGTGCACGTATATGATCGAACCCTGCCATATATCCATACGGCCTCTACAACGTTTCGCCCGAACTTAGGAAACTTTCTGTGGCGGGCTCCAAAGACTCATCAATACGCCGGCAGTGGGTTTAACCAAAAGCACTTCAGTGGTACTAGCTGTACGTAACGGCTGCCCAGGTATTGAGCAAAAGGGAGCCGATAAGCGAACTCATCCTGAAACCCTACCGAGCCTGTTAGTGACAATATCCGTACAGTCCGGTCCATTCATTTATGAGTATCGCATATCGGGCCTAAGGGGGTTGATAAAGTCAGACCCCTAATAACACGATAATTCGTGTCGGTATAAAGCCTATCATCTCTTGAGAAACTACTGATCCGAATTGGTAATTCTCGACTGTCTTGGCTAAGGATTTCTGGTGATGGTCACCCGTGCACTGTGCGACATCAACCCCCAATACCGGGAGAGACAAATCCCCGACGATCCGCTCACTGCCTCCTTGTGGCTCGGGACTGTACCCAACTAAAACCTGTTTGCACGACTCTTTTGAGCCGTGGTATGGTAGTAATCAAAGCACGGTGGGAACTCACACGAGACAAATGACAATCTCAGGTCGACAGACTAACCTGTACACATGTCACCTGGGAACTGCTATCTGACAATAGGTATAATACCAACTAGCAGGTTCCCGGCGAGTCCGTCTAGTACACTCATAACCCAATGAGCACCTGTATACTATCTTAGGTGAACAAACTAACACCAATGGCTTGTGAGACCTGGCCACCGCCCCTCGTCGGGGTCTCGATCAGTATACACTAGTCTTCTCTGGAGTATCGATGCCCAGTCTCGAAACTCCCACGACCAGGGACATTTAAGGATGCGCTTATAGACCACCAGCTCCCACGTATATGATCGCCATCATAATGCTGGTAGTAAAGCAAGAATCCTATGGGCTCTATCAACATGTAATAGTGATGATAAAGAAAAACCAGATAGCATACTATCATCTCGAGTAAGACTGTTCTACCGGTGTAGGTCCTCCCTCAATCATCATAATCACCTAACTATGATTACGATAATTGCCTTAAGGGCATAATAGCCAACAATCTCCCACTTGCACTTAAGGCTAATTATTGCGATGTCGCATACTCACTGCCCGTGTGATACCGATCACCCAACTCCTCTACTAATCAGTTTCACAAAACTCGTTTGTAAAACTATTGCTTTCGAGAAATAACCTCAGTGAGTGGATCATCTTTGATGCTTCTTTCTATGTCTCTCTTTATCTCAAATTCACGGAAAAAGCCATCTCCCGAAATGAGCAATACCTATCTTAGAATTTATCTAGATATCTGATGGGACCAGTTCATAAATGAACTCCGGATCCAGCAAACTTCTTAGACTGTATCGTCAACTGAATTTAATCAGTATCCAGCGCCACACCTACCTCGGTATACGCTTGGACCACCTGTCCGAAATACTGCCCCTCGTCAAGAGGGAAACTATAACTCTAACAGTCACTTTGTCATCCAGGTTACCTTGGAAGCTAGGAATGATAACCGTCTCCCGAAGGAGTCTGCCGTCATCAAATCCCTAGAACATCCACTTATGTTCTAAAACTGCTTCCGAATGTTTTTCCAGGATTAGATTAATATAAAATTATTGCAGCTCGTGCAAAAACAACATCTGGTGTGCTACTGACATCTCATGATTGACTCAATTGCCTAAGCAAGTGATATGCCAATCATGCACATCTCTCTCCCCTTTAGCCTGTAAGACACCTTTAGAGAGGGTGACTCCATCACCTACAGGTACACTACCGTGCCAGAAGTCGACCATTCTAAAATACTTTTAGAATACTGTCTAAGTACCCAGATTGGGAAAATACCCAAATATAGATCTAAAACCATAGATCTAGTAACCAGATGCTTAATATAATATCCATATCTTATGTGGAGAAACCACTGTGTGACAACCACAGTATAACCGATCGTAATATAGGAATTTCACTTCCTATTATGTGTATGCCATCCAAATACCTGGACATCACACCCTACTACCTTCTTAACAGATCCATCTCCTATTCTGATGAAGTCAAAGCCTATGACTGTCACATAAAAAATAGATGATCTATCTCCGCTATATCTGCTTCAGTCAATAAATAGATATAAGCTACTTATCAACTGTGCTTCCGCTGCTCCTGCTGACTATACCAACCCTCTGGCAGAGTCATATACATATGCACTTCTAAAGCAAGTTTAGAACGACGCTATACTCATCCTCCTGCCGGGTCTCATAGTCTAGAACAGCAGTAATAGTAAGTCTGGGTAAACAAGAACCTCCCTGTCACCGTCCTTGAGGATACCTGAGTACCTCTCGGGTGCCTAAGGTTACCCACCATATCTGCGGTGTGGCTAACGGATTGTCAAAACTGATTGAATCTTTAGGTTCATATCAAATTTTCAATAATCGTTTGCGGTTCTGGAATCACTTCCAGTTCTACCATACTCCTACTACTCTTTTCTGAAAAAGTCCATTTTACTAAAACTGTGGCGAGTCAAGAACAATATCACTATTGATCTTCCAGATGGTAGAAAGTTGACCCTCGTCATAGCCTAGGTCAACCCACAAACTGTCATTATAGAAAGTTCCTTGAGTTATCCAGAGTCTGGTTTTAAGCATAAGCCGGACAACTCCATATATGTTAAGATCGTTAAGATATGATCCATTCTATATACAATATAGAAACAGAGGCACTGATTTAATTGGAACCAGATTCAAATCATGCAGCTGTCTCCAGTGCATGTTAACTAAATGGAGAGAGGCCGATCAGTATTACTCAACCTAGGAGTGTATCCAAACATGAGTAACCTGAAAGAGAAAAAAGTTTCTCAAAACCATTACTATCAACTGAATACCAAATACAAGTATCTACATCTTCGATTACCTTGAAGAATCCCGATACTTGCGACACATGGTTCTCTACTTTATTCTTTTACCTATAACTTCTCAAAACTTGGACTTTGTATTTCTATGAAATACTTGTCTAAAACTTGAGAAGTCATAAGTAAACAGAATATAGTACGAGGACCAACCCCTTTGTCCTAATGGACACTGGACAACATACAATACTTTGTATACGTCCCCTGAGTTGAATAACTCAAACCCTGTGCGTCGTAAGTTGAAAACTGTACTTAAGTTTAAGAAGAATTACACCGCTGTTAAATGCTTCTTACCTAACCATCAACGGATATAGGTAAATGTCATGGACCTAATTTCAAAAAGTTATATATCACTTTATAAGATAAACGTATAGATATATCATTTTTAAATTGGTGCATAACAACGGATATTCAAAACCAAATATTTGTCGTCCGGCAAAAACTCAGGCGATTTGCTCAAATATCACCAATTACAACAAATCCCGATATAATGAGGATGATCACCTAATTCCTAATAACTTACTCCAACTCATCATTTGTAAAACCATACAGATGTGAGAATCATACCTGGTAAATACATACCCTGGAGCAAGGGTCTAATTGGGAAATTAGTTTTCACATAACAATGCACAGTGAAACTGAAACATGAAGATGTTTCGAAGGGGTATCCGGGTATTCCTAGTAATGCCTCTTCCACTATTCAGATTCATGACTGTAACCGTATATTTCCTTACCATCTCTCCAAATCCCTTTATTTGTCTTTACTCATTACCTTCTGTACACCCCCTTAGACTAAATGGTTTTCTTCCTTCCCTACCGTTTGGCACCAGCTTATGGTTTGGAAGAAGACTATTCAATAAGCATAATAGGTGTACTCTCCTAATCATAGGAGTACTCGCACCTTAAGAGAAGGTGATGATAAAAGACAACTGAATAAACCTTATTCTATTTCTCCTGAACCGGTGAAAAGCAAAGGTGAAGTAGAAGTGGCGATGAAATTCGCGGTTTGGTCGTGAATGATAACAGTCGCAATTTACTTTGCCCTCTTTCTAATCCCTTTATTTTGTCTTTACTTATTACCTTTTGTACACCCAACTTAGGTTAATTGGTTTTCTTCATTCCCTACCTTTCGGCACCTGCCTATGGTTTGGAAGAAGACTATCCAATAAGCATAATAGGTGCACCCTCTCCTAATCCTTGGAGCCCTCACAATCTAAGAGAAGGTAAAAGGAAAAGACAACTTTAAATAATCTTCGAAAATATCGACTTCGAAATAACTACCGAATAGCCCCAAACAACTAGATAAAACCATATCCAAACTAGGCTAAACAAACAACACCACTGCACCAACATTACAGAGACTAAACCACACTGCAAAAATCAAGCCCAAAGCTCCAAATATGGCCGGCCTCCTCGGATTTTTGGCCAATGTGGCCGGCCCAAATTTCGAGGTAGGGGCTCGTGTTTGCAGTGTGTTCTAGTGGTCTTCTCAGTAGTCTTCTGCACTTGTTTAAATAATTTTTGAAGACACTTTAAAATTCGACAGAAACTGCAATGTATCGGGTGATGTTTCGGGTCTGTTTCGGTTTTGATACTTTAACATTGTCTAAACCAACTAGTATATGGTTAATAGCCTGCCTCTGATACCATGTTGGGCTACGGCAGCGCCCCGGCCATCTTCCCAAGGCCAAATGCGGAACAAAAACTTTTCAAACTTGGCGCTACTGCAACCAAATACCCGGATCGAACTATTAACCATTAACTAGCAAAACTGTAAATGGGTTTCAAAGATTATACTGATCGATCTGTGTCCTTCGGTCTTCACTTTCCGTCCCATGCATGTCGCGGTTGCCCCGACGAATTTCACTCTCCGGTCTCGCTTGTCGAGGCGGCACCACGTCGAGGAATCTTTATACGGGCTCCCGCTTCAAACCGAAGCAACTCGGACATGAAGTTTGCTAGACGACATGTCCAATGTGAAATAGAGAATGTGTGTGATAATTTTGTCTCAATACACCCATAGATTCTCAACTCATGAGAGGGATGGGTGGAGGTTGAAGAAGATGCCCATGGAGGAAGAAGTTGTGAGCTTAAGTTTTCTAGTGAAGAAAAAATGGCATTGCTTTCTCTAGTGTGTTATTTTGTGAAAGTGGGAGCTCTCTTATAAACTCAAGACCAATCCCAAGCCATAAGTGACTGCCCTCTCTCTCTCCACAAAATATCCCACTCAAAAAATCATTCAAGAAAATGGTCATGGCACAAGAAAACATAGCATGAGTCACCAAACTAGCACATGCCACATTTAATGCTCTAGGACAAAACTTGCACTCACAATTTCCACACAATTAAACATCTAAACCAAAATATTTAATCCAAAAAGAGAATGGCAACTTCTAAAGTAAACTCGTGACGGATCACAGGAATACCCATCATCTGTATATACATACCTCCATCCGTAATCCGACTGAATACGAATACAACGAGACGAAGTAATCCAACAAATCTAATACTAGGATCTGGCTTAAACCAAAGCCCACTAATACGATCCGTTCGATCATGATCCGTGTATGAGTGCATGTATATGATCGAACCCTGCCACAAAACCATACGGCCTCTACAACGTTTCGCCCGAACTTGGGAAACTTTCAGTAGGGGATTCTAAAGACTCATCAATGCACTGGAAGTGGGTTTAACCAAAAGGACGTCAGTGGTACTAGGTGTACGTAACGGCTGCCCAGGTATTGAGCAAAAGGGAGCCGATGAGCGACCTCATCCTGAAACCCTACTGAGCCTGTCAGTGACAATATCCGTACAGTCCCGTTCGTTCGTCTATGAGTATTGCATATTGGGCCTGGGGGTGGATAAAGTCAGACCCCTAATAACGCGATAATTCGTGTCGGTATAAAGCCCATCACCTCTTGAGAAAATACTGATCCGAATCAGTAATTCTCGATTACCTTGGCCAAGGATTTCTGGTGATGGCCACCCGTGCACTGTGCGACATCAACCCCCAATACCGAGAGAGACGAATCCCCGACGATCCGCTCACTGCCTCCATGTGGCTCGGGACTGTACCCAACTAAAACTTATTTGCATGACTCCTTTGAGCCGTGGTAAGGTAGTAATCAAAGCATGGTGGGAACTCACACGAGGCAAATGACAATCTCAGGTCGACAGACTAACCTGTATACATGTCACCTGGGAACTGCTATCTGACAATAGGTATAATACCAACTAGCAGGTTCCCGGCGAGTCCATCCAGTGTACTCATAACCCAATGAGCATCTGTATACTATCTTAGGTGAACAAACTAACACTAATGGTTTGTGAGACCTTGCCACCGCCCCTCGTCGGGGTCTCGATCAGTATAAACTAGTCTGCTCTGGAGTATCGATGCCCAGTCTCGAAACTCCCACGACCAGGGACATTTAAGGATGCGCTTATAGACCACCAACTCCCATGTATATGATCGCCATCATAATACTAGTAGTAAACCAAGAATCCTATGGGCTCTATCAACATGTAATAGTGATGATAAGGACAAACCAGATAGCATACATCATCTCGAGTAAGACTGTTCTACCGGTGTAGGTCCTCCCTCAATCATCATAATCACCTAACTGCGATTATGATAATTGCCTTGAGGGCACTATAGACAACACTAAGAACGCCGGTCCCATCAACGATCCAGACATATTCTAAGGCAAGTATCACCTGATAAGGCAGATGGTTGATCTCCAAGGGATCGAGATTAGGAGAGATGACGCGAAGGATAACACAGCGGATCCACTCACAAAGGCCTTACCCTATAGAGACTTCTATAGGACGTTGAGTATGAGATTCTGCAATAAATGACCTTAGTGCAAGTGAGAGATTGTTAGTTATATGTATGCCCTAGAGGCCATTACTGTACATATGATGTATATTTTAGCGGATGCTTGGACATATATAGGGAGGACTTTCTTGCTCGACATGATAGTATGCTATCTGGTTGCTCTTTATCTTAATATGTACACCTATTGTCTCTCTATTACATGTTGATAAAAGCCCTTAGGATGAGTACTTGACTACCAGGATTATGATGCAGATCATACTAGTAGGGCAATGGTAGTCTTTAAGTACATCCTTCAATTGTTCCTAGTGGTCGGAGTATCGATGTAGGGTTCTTTAGCACAACCACAAGGTTTCACAAGGCATCAAACATGCCAATTTCAAAAATTTCTGGTGTGCAAAACAACCTAACCTAGGATCTAACTAGAGTTTTAGGTGCTAAATAAGAAAGTAATCTACTTTACTTCGAAGTGATAACGGAATATGACTTTTGTAGACCGGTCCTTCACTTCAATGGCTCCTTATAGTGGTCCCTTCGCTGCGATCATGGAACTCCCGGACTCTTGCATGGCTTCTCAAGGTGAAAGGAACGATCTTTCTTGAAGTCTTCGAGGCCGAAGATGATCTACGTCGAGGAGACACTAACTCAAGATACTACTTCACTAATGAGAAATTAGTGAAGCTAACACTCTATACTAAACTGCTAATCTAGTAGAAGATGATGAAGTAGGAAGTGGGCTCACTTTAGTTTTATTTTTCTCACAATATTTTCTTACTTTTGAAAAAGCTAGCAAGCTTTTTTCTCAACGATGAAGAAGATGAAGCAAAGAGATGAGAATGAACTAATGAGTTGTGAGAATCAACCATGGGTGAGTTTGTATCATATATCTAACTCATGTAGAGACATAACCATGGCTAAGTCATAATGTTTAGGTTAAAAAATATCTTTAGTAAAACAAAATTAGTGGACCAAGTCAATGCATCCACAAGCTTCTACAAGCTTCATGCATGTGACCATTTATCCACTAATTTGGATTTACTTTAAATATTTATACCCTACATTATAATTAATATGGTGTAAGTCTCATACACCAATGTAATGTATGTCATCAACCATGACACAAAAGAAAACACAATTAATATATATCACATATATATTAAGTGTGCACATGTGAGAAAATAAATGCTTAAGTGAGCTAATATTAGTTAATGTAAACTAATATATCAAATATACAATTATACACTAAATTATCAAATAAACACTTGATTTAATAATCCGACTATATCTTATATGACCGACTAATATTATATGTACCAACTTATCGAATCAACACTTGATTCGATAACCCGGTTATATCACATATAACCGACCGATACAAATATCACGAGAATAGAATACGGTATCACATACTCATATTATTCTCGGTCCCGCACATATCACATATGTGCTCCTAGTTCATTTTGCCTGAGCCAGTAAAACCTCTATGTAGGACTCTAAATACTTGTAAATACGCCGGCAGTAGGTGTTGATCACATCAAACACCCACAAGCCGTCAGCGGTACTAGTTGGACGTAACGGCTACCCGGGCAATGAGTGATCAGAAGATCAACAAGCAAGCATGCTCTAGCTCCTGTAAAGCCTGTCAGTAACACTACCGTACAGTCCGGTTTCTTCGTCTAAGATGTCGCATATCAAATCTAGGCGTGGTAAACGTCAGACCCCAATAACTCGATAAGTCATGCCGATACGAGGCTCATTACGGGTCGAGAATGTTAGTTATGTATATGCCCTAGAGGCCATTGTTGTACATATGATGTATATTATAATGGATGCTTGGATATATATAGAGATGACTTTCTTGCTCGTCATGATAGTATGCTATTTGGTTTCACTTTATCTTAACATGTTGACTTGTATTGGTTTACTGTTTTACCCTCACATGTTGATAAAGCCCTTAGGATCTGTACTCGACTACTGGGACTATGATGAGATCATACTAGTGGGGCCGCGGTAGTCGATGAGTACATCCTATAACTGTTCCTAGTCGAGGGTATATCGAGACAGGGCATCGATACACCAGAGTAGACTAGCGTATACGCATCTTGACCCATATGATGGGCGATGGATGATCCCATATCCATCGGTGTTAGACATCAAGGATGGTATACGGGTGCTCAGTGGAGACTGGGTACACTGGACGGACTCGCCGAGAACTCCCAGATGGTGTTATACCACACGTCAGATGGCAGTTCTCCGGTGACACTGGTACAGGGTAGTCTGTAGACCCGAGATCGTCATAGAGTCTTGTGTGATTCCCACTGTGCTTTGATTTCCACCTTACCACGTCCAAGAAGGCGTGCAAAACGGTGGCTTTTGGGTACAGTCCCGAATCACATAGAGGCAATGAGCGATAGGAGGGGATTCGTCTCTCCTGGTATAGGGAGTTGATGTTGTGCTGTGTTCGATTGGCTATAACTGGAAGTCCCTGGCCAGGGCTGATATAGAGATTTACTGGTAAGTGTTACCAGTAGTTTCTCGACTCGTTATGAGCCACACATCGACACGACTTATCGGTTACTGGGGTTTGACGTATACCACCCCTAGACTTGATATGCGACATATCAGACGAACAGACCGGACTGTACGGGAGTGTTACTGGTTGGATTCACAGGAGAACGCACAGGCTAGCTTGTTGATCTTCTGATCGCTCAATACCTGGGTGGCTGTTACGTTTAGCTGACCGCTTGCAGCTTGTGGGTGTTTGATATGATCATCACCTGCTACCGGCGTATTGACGATTCTTTAGAGTCCTACACAGAGGTTTCTTGGCTCAGGCAAAACGGAGTAGTGGCACATATGTGATATGCGCAGGAGCGAGAATAATGCGATATGGGATACCGTATTATATTCTCGCGATATTTAGATATGAACCGGGACATCGGATCAAGTGTTGATTCGATGAATCGGTACATGATATATTAGTCGGTTATATTCGATATAGCCGGATCGTCGGATCAAGTGTTGATTCGATGATTTAATATATAATAATATATATGATATATTATTATATTAACTAATATTGGGTTGCTTTATTATTTCATTTTCTCAGTGGATGATACATTGATATATATGCGATATATGTTAATTGTATTATTTTCTTTTGTTGCAAATATATAATATATATGTGATATATATTATTGTGACATGATATGATTAATTGTTAAACATGTTTAAGGATGATTAATTGAGGTTAGGGTTTGATTAGGGTTAGTAGCTTCAAGTTCCTTCTAGAAGCTTTATTCTTTTGTCATGGTTAAGATATTTGTTGATGACACATTCTTAACTCAACCAAACCCTAACCCTAGTTTATTCTCTACACATTCTTAGCCACTCATCCTTGACCATGGTTAATAATCAATCATATAGATTTATTCTATTCATCACAAAAGAAAAAGGATTATCCTTATCTTTTATTATCATCTTCTTGCTTCTTCATGAAAGCTTGCTAGTTTTTCTTAAGTGATGAAAATAAATTGAGAAAATGATTTAAAAAGAAAGCAAAATCACTAATCTCTCATCCTCATCTCATCTAGCCCATGGGATTAGTGTGTTCTACTCTTTTGAGTGAGAAAGCTTGAGTCGAAGCAACTTCAAGGTAGATCATCGGAGATTTGGAATACTTCGAGCTAGCATGGATCGTTCGAGTCGTGGAGCCTCTCATGAGTCCGGGAGATCGTGGATCGCGGCAAAGGGACTTCTACTCGGAGCTTGTGAAGTGAAGGAGCGGACTACAAAGGTTGTAATCCCTCACACTTAGATAAAAGTTATCTTATTGCATGTTAAACCCTAATAATCTAGCAAAGATCCCGGCTTTGGGTTGTTCGGCACGTCTAAAATTTAATCCGGGCATGTTTGATGCCTTTTGAACCTTCACAAGAGTGCCTAGGAACCCTACAGTGGTATCAGAGCTTAGCTAGAGCATTAGGCGATGTGTTTACGAAGTTAAAACTCCGATCGAACCCGAAACGACGAAACTTGACCCCTCTCTGGAAATTTTTTAAATTTCGGGATTTTTCAGAATTAAAAATATGTAAAAAAATCAGCAGGGAATTCTAAGAATTACCAAGAAGCCCGAGCCACCAATTCGATCAAACGGCCGCGGAAGCGCGGCGCAAGCATGGCTTGCGCGGCGGTTCCGCGGCGGATTGATAGGATTGTGACACGTGGCTTTTCTGGTAATGACCGTAGGTGCTTGCTGATGCTTCTGGATATTTTTAATCTGTTCCAGGTGTTTAAAATTCTGGGGTTTGTTTTGTAATAGTAGACTCGATCGGAAATTTAAAATTCGTATTTCTTTCCGGATATTTAGAAACTGTTAAATTATTTGAACGGATATCATTAACTTATTGTTTCCCGGTACGGCAAATTTTCAAGTGTTGAAATTTATTCGGGTTTAAATCTTTCGGAAAATTGTACAAGTTAAGCGATGGACCCTCTAGAAGACAACAAACCTTAACTCGATTATGTGACCGTCTTGAACTGCCTTTTGAACCTTCGGGTTTGGGGCAGTACGGCGTGCCACATGTGAGGCGTTGGCTTGACCCTTCTACGGCTGGATCACCGGTACTGTGACATATTCTGGGATTATTTGAACCCCGCTCAAGAGTTGAGCAGTTTGGGAAATTTTGGGTATTTGATTATCTGTTCGAAAAGTTTAATACTGTTTATTTATCTGGAATGTGATACAATATGTGGAATTCATAGAGTTAGGCATGAAATACGGAGTATGTGATATTTCGGATTTACGATGTCTAAAGTGATTGTGGATTCCAAATATTGTAGTTTTACACTTTCTTTTCTGTGACCGTAAGTGTAATATGTGATATCGCCGGTTTCGTTGCTATATGATTCAACGACAATTGGGATGCGCATATTTACTTACGTTGATGATATGTGATATTATGTGTTGCTGTGATATGTTATATTGGATCGTCGCGTTCTGAATAGCCGGGGGTTTTATGTGAGATGAGGGTTTTTATTTTCATTCATGTAAAATTCATTTGTAATGTAATATTCTTTTTGGGGCACTTCCAGGTTGCGGTTGATGTCACCAGTGTATATTATTTACTTTTCCGCATTAGGTAGACCCAAGGAGGGGAGCACAAGTAACCGGGTTCTAGGGTCCAGTGGGAGGCCATCTCGAGGAGTCGAGACCGGGTCTTCTAACCCTAGAATTGGCAGTGTTACTTGCCGCTCTCGTAGGGGTCTTGGGATGTGGGTTTGGCTATTCGTCGCGACCGTGGAATCCGTGTTTTATACAGGCTCGTATCGAAAACACGGACGTCCTAGTATATCCAATATTTCATATATGTTCTTCTGCTGCTATGTTCTGTGATGAGATCATATTACTGCCTGAGACGAATGCTTATACTATATATATATGCTGATATATAAATATTACTGCTTTCGTTTCTTCTGTCATGCTTAGGAAGCATAAGCTGATGGGATTTTTATTAATGAGATTAATAAAAGAAAAGAAACCTAAAGATGTTGTAGAATCAAAACTTTATAAAAGGGGTAGCTACAGTTTTGCTTTGCACAGTGATATATACGATATATCCTGCACCTTATTCGATGAGGAAAGGACCGAGATCCCTTCACCGGGAGTGACTCCTTTAGCAAAACTGGCAGATGCTACAAAACGCGGTTTGTCTTTTGATTGCTTTTAGTGTTTTGCTTTGCACAGTGATATATACGATATATCCTGCACCTTATTCGATGAGGAAAGGGCCGACGATCCCTTCACCGGGAGTGACCCCTTTAGCAAAACTAAGAAAAGCCTCAAAAACACTCCTTTTCAAAACTTCACTCGATTCTACGACGAAATCAAGTTCATTACGCTCAGGGTTTTCTGAAAAACCTGCGTAGCCCTCCGTCATTTCAGATAGATATTATTTAGTATTCGTGCTATGTTTGTTGACTTAGTTAAGGCATAGTGTACGGTAGCTAAGTAATGTTTATCTGCTAAAACATGAGATGTGATTGAATTAGGGTATTCGTGCTGCTTTGTTGACTCAGTTAAGGGTCGTGCGGGTGGATTTAATTCAATCGGGAAATGTACGGGTTGAACTTGACTTGCGATTTATGGTTTTTTGACTTAGTTAAGGTCATAGATCGCTAGGGGCAAAAAATATTATCGGGAATTTCAAGTGTTGAAATTTGCAATGAGATTGCATACCTCCTATGAGATAGTTGGATCCCGATACCCACTGCGAGTAAGTGTTACTCCTGGGAGAGTTTTACACAGGACAATTAGTCATTCAAGTAGGTGTCTAGAAAAGTGTTAACGGGGTTACGCCTCTGGGAAAACGAGGTTTACTTTAATTAGGTCCGTGCGAAAGCACGGGGAACCTCCCTCAAAGTACCGACACTGATCTGGCTGAAAAATTGACGAAATTGTAGGGTGTAATTAATCCCGGCTAATCGTACCTTTTAGGGTTTTAAGGTAGATTTGATAAAAACAGTGGGAGACATCCTGATTAAATAAGATAATAACCAATCTAATCTTGCAAGAGCATACGCTAAAGTGTTTTCTTCTCTCTCTCTCCAGGTAGCGACCATGTCATGCCATAATCAAGATAATAATATGGATGTATTGACTGAACCCGATTATTGTACTGAGCAAGGGAACGTTGGACCCGTTCTTTCTTATAAGAGTTATAAGACTGAACAGGAAACAGGAGAATATCTGGATTCTCACGCCGCCCAAAAGAACATGCATGTTGATGCATCTTCTTCGGGTGTGTTAGTTATTGAGAACTGTTTCTCAGTTCACCCTACGTCCTGGGTATTAGATACCGGATTAGGATCCCACATATGTAAACAGTTACATGGGCTACGTAAAGGTAGAGAACTGGGAAAAGGTGATCATTCCGTTCAAGTAGGGAACGGTGCAAGTATTGTAGCCAAAGCAGTTGGCGAATATCACCTTGTATTACCAAGTCGTAATACACTGATTCTGAATGAGTGTTATTATATACCGAACATGATGTGCAACATTATATCAGTTTCTTTATTAAGTAAAGAAGGATATAATTTTGTAGTACAGGATAATGCTATGAACATATTCCTAGATCAAAAGTTGATTGCATCAGGCTCATTACATAATGGCATATTCATTCTAAATCAGAATACAGTCCTCAATATACAAAACACACACAAGAGGAAAAGTTCAGATATGAACGAATCCTTCTTGTGGCATTGTAGACTTGGTCATATCAATGCGACACGACTGGCTAAGTTACATAAAGATGGTTATTTGAATCCGTTCGAATTATCATCTTATGATACTTGCCATTCATGTCTCAAAGGAAAAATGACCAAAGCTCCGTTTAGTGGACACGGAGAAAGAGTTACCGAACTCTTAGGACTGGTACATAGTGATGTATGCGGTCCCATGTCTACGCATGCCAGGAACGGTTCTTCCTACTTCATTACATTCACTGACGATCTCTCTAGATACGGACATGTGTTCCTGTTGAAACACAAGTCTGAAGCTTTTGAGAAATTCAGAGAATATAAGCACGAAGTAGAGAACCAAACGGGCAAAAGTATTAAGATCCTTCGATCTGATCGAGGAGGAGAATACTTGAGTAATGAGTTCCTAGATTATCTAAAAGAGAATGGGATTCTCTCTCAGCTTACTCCTCCTTATACACCACAGCACAACGGTGTATCGGAACGGAGGAATCGCACTTTATTAGATATGGTGCGCTCTATGATGAGCGAGGCTGAGTTACCTATTTCCTTCTGGGGGTATGCGCTTGAGACAGCCATACACCTATTGAATATGGTTCCTACCAAATCAGTGCCTACCACTCCGTATGAGATATGGAAAGGGAAGAGACCATCTCTTAAGTATGTTAAGATATGGGGTTGTCCAGCCTATGTCAAAAGACAAAATCCGGACAAACTCGAGGCAAGATCAGTCTTATGTAAGTTTGTACGATATCCCAAAAATTCACAAGGGTATATCTTCTACTACCCCGAGGAACAAAAGGTGTTTGTTTCTCGACATGCCACTTTCTTAGAAAAAGGTTTTCTTATGAAACAGATTAGTGGCATTGAGGTAGAACTGGAAGAGGTTCCAGCAACACAAACTACGACAGATGATTTATTGGAACCAGAGGATTCAGTAGTACCCGACGAACCCCAGCCTCTCCGCCGATCTAGCAGGGTTTCTCGTCCACCTGAGAGATACTACGGTTTTCTCATTGATGGTGGAAGCGAGGACTGCATCATGGATGATGATGAACCGACTAGTTTCGAGAAGGCCATCACGAGTGGTGACTCTGTGAAATGGCTGGATGCAATGCGATCTGAGATGGAATCCATGTACACCAACAAAGTATGGACTTTGGAAATTGCTCCTGAAGGGGTAAAACCCATTGGGAGCAAGTGGATCTTTAAAAAGAAATTTGGTGTAGATGGAAAAGTTGAGACTTTCAAAGCTAGACTTGTAGCAAAAGGTTTTCGTCAAAGACCAGGTGTGGACTATGACGAAACCTTTTCTCCAGTAGCTATGCTTAAGTCCATCCGGATCTTACTTGCCATTGCTGCATACCATGACTACGAAATCTGGCAAATGGATGTTATGACCGCCTTTCTAAACGGTGATTTAGAAGAGAGCGTGTACATGACTCAGCCAGAGGGCTTCGTAGATAGTGGGAGCAGCGGAAAGGTGTGCAAACTGCTTAAATCCATTTATGGGTTAAAGCAAGCATCGCGGAGTTGGAACATCTGTTTTGATGTTGTAGTCAAAGAGTTTGACTTCATCAAAAATATAGATGAACCTTGTATCTATAAGAAGGTAGCAGAGGGTAAGGTTGTCTTCCTCGTATTATACGTGGATGACATACTCTTGATAGGAAATGATATTCCTATGCTGCAATCAGTCAAGCTCTTCTTATCACAGAGATTCTCAATGAAAGATCTAGGTGATGCCTCCTGCATATTGGGAATCATGATCTATAGAGATAGATCTAAACGGATACTGGGATTGTCCCAATCCAGGTACATTGACACCATACTAAAGAGGTTTAGTATGGAAGAATCCAAACGTGGGAACCAGCCCACGATCTCTGGACTCACTCTCTCCAAAGAGATGTCTCCCAAGACTGATTTGGAGAGAGCTCGCATGCAAGGGATACCCTATGCTTCGGCAGTAGGCTCTATCATGTATGCGATGCTGTGTACCAGACCCGATGTAGCATACTCACTAAGTGTAGTGAGTCGGTATCAAGCAGATCCTGGAGAGAGTCACTGGACAGCTGTGAAGAACATTCTCAAGTACTTACGAAGGACTAAGGAGATGTTCTTGGTGTATGGTAACGGAGAACTCCAGGTGGAGTCCTTTACCGATTCCAGCTTCCAAAGTGATAAGGACGACTCTAAGTCGCATTCGGGTTTTGTCTTTACCCTCAATGGAGGGGCGGTATGTTGGAAGAGTTCCAAACAGGATACCGTTGCAGACTCAACGATGGAGGCTGAATACATCGCTGCCAACGATGCTGCCAAAGAAGCTGTCTGGATCAAGAAGTTCATTAGTGAACTTGGTGTGGTTCCATCCATTGAGCATCCAATACCTCTGTATTGCGATAACAATGGAGCTGTGGCTTTGGCCAAGGAACCCAGATCCCATCAAAAGTCCAGACATATTCTGAGGCGGTATCACCTGATCAGGGAGATAGTTGATCGCCGGGAGATCGAGGTCAGGAGAGTAGATACGAAGGACAACACTGCGGATCCATTCACGAAGGCTATTCCCCAGATACAGTTTGAGAGATTATTCGGGATGCTAGGTATGAGATACTACAGCAGCTGGCCTTAGTGCAAGTGGGAGATTGTTAGTTATGTATATGCCCTAGAGGCCATTGTCGTACATATGATGTATATTATAATGGATGCTTGGATATATATAGAGATGAATTTCTTGCTCGTCATGATAGTATGCTATTTGGTTTCACTTTATCTTAACATGTTGACTTGTATTGGTTTACTGTTTTACTCTCACATGTTGATAAAGCCCTTAGGATCTGTACTCGACTACTGGGACTATGATGAGATCATACTAGTGGGACCGCGGTAGTCGATGAGTACATCCTATAACTGTTCCTAGTCGAGGGTATATCGAGACAGGGCATCGATACACCAGAGTAGACTAGCGTATACGCATCTTGACCCATATGATGGGCGATGGATGATCCCATATCCATCGGTGTTAGACATCAAGGATGGTATACGGGTGCTCAGTGGTGACTGGGTACACTGGACGGACTCGCCGAGAACTCCCAGATGGTGTTATACCACACGTCAGATGGCAGTTCTCCGGTAACACTGGTACAGGGTAGTCTGTAGACCCGAGATCGTCATAGAGTCTTGTGTGATTCCCACTGTGCTTTGATTTCCACCTTACCACGTCCAAGAGGGCGTGCAAAACGGTGGCTTTTGGGTACAGTCCCGAATCACATGGAGGCAATGAGCGATAGGAGGGGATTCGTCTCCCCCGGTATAGGGAGTTGATGTTGTGCTGTGTTCGATGGGCTATAACTGGAAGTCCCTGGCCAGGGCTGATATAGAGATTTACTGGTAAGTGTTACCAGTAGTTTCTCGACCCGTTATGAGCCACACATCGACACGACTTATCGGTTTCTGGGGTCTGACGTATACCACCCCTAGACTTGATATGCGACATATCAGACGAACAGACCGGACTGTACGGGAGTGTTACTGGTTGGATTCACAGGAGAACGCACAGGCTAGCTTGTTGATCTTCTGATCGCTCAATACCTGGGTGGCTGTTACGTTTAGCTGACCGCTTGCAGCTTGTGGGTGTTTGATATGATCATCACCTGCTACCGGTGTATTGACGATTCTTTAGAGTCCTACACAGAGGTTTCTTGGCTCAGGCAAAACGGAGTAGTGGCACATATGTGATATGCGCAGGAGCGAGAATAATGCGATATGGGATACCGTATTATATTCTCGCGATATTTAGATATGAACCGGGACATCGGATCAAGTGTTGATTCGATGAATCGGTACATGATAAATTAGTCGGTTATATTCGATATAGCCGGATCGTCGGATCAAGTGTTGATTCGATGATTTAATATATAATAATATATATGATATATTATTATATTAACTAATATTGGCTTGCTTTATTATTTCATTTTCTCAGTGGATGATACATTGATATATATGCGATATATGTTAATTGTATTATTTTCTTTTGTTGCAAATATATAATATATATGTGATATATATTATTGTGACATGATATGATTAATTGTTAAACATGTTTAAGGATGATTAATTGAGGTTAGGGTTTGATTAGGGTTAGTAGCTTCAAGTTCCTTCTAGAAGCTTTATTCTTTTGTCATGGTTAAGATATTTGTTGATGACACATTCTTAACTCAACCAAACCCTAACCCTAGTTTATTCTCTACACATTCTTAGCCACTCATCCTTGACCATGGTTAATAATCAATCATATAGATTTATTCTATTCATCACAAAAGAAAAAGGATTATCCTTATCTTTTATTATCATCTTCTTGCTTCTTCATGAAAGCTTGCTAGTTTTTCTTAAGTGATGAAAATAAATTGAGAAAATGATTTAAAAAGAAAGCAAAATCACTACTCTCTCATCCTCATCTCATCTAGCCCATGAGATTAGTGTGTTCTACTCTTTTGAGTGAGAAAGCTTGAGTCGAAGCAACTTCAAGGTAGATCATCGGAGATTTGGAATACTTCGAGCTAGCATGGATCGTTCGAGTCGTGGAGCCTCTCATGAGTCCGGGAGATCGTGGATCGCGGCAAAGGGACTTCTACTCGGAGCTTGTGAAGTGAAGGAGCGGACTACAAAGGTTGTAATCCCTCACACTTAGATAAAAGTTATCTTATTGCATGTTAAACCCTAATAATCTAGCAAAGATCCCGGCTTTGGGTTGTTCGGCACGTCTAAAATTTAATCCGGGCATGTTTGATGCCTTTTGAACCTTCACAAGAGTGCCTAGGAACCCTACAGAGAAACTACTGATAACACTTATCAGTAAATCTCTAAATCAGCCCTGGCCGGGGATTTCCAGTTATAGCCAATCGAGCACTGCACGACATCGACCTCCAATACCGGGAGAGACGAAATCCCTTCCTATCGCTCATTGCCTCCATTTGACTCGGGACTGTACCCAAAAACCATCGTTTTGCAGATCCTCTTGAACGTGGTAAGGTTTAAATCAAAGCACATTGGGAATCACACAAGTCTCTATGACGATCTTGGGTCTATAGACTAACATGTACCAATGTGACCAGAGAACTGCTATCTGACGTCAGATATAATACCATCTCGGAGTTCTCGGCGAGTCCGTCCAGTGTACCCAGTCTCCACTGAGAACCCGTATACTATCTCTGATGTCAAACACCAATGGATATGGGATCATCCATCGCCCATCTCATGGGTCGAGAAGCATATACGCTAGTCTACTCTGGTATATCAATGCCCCGTCTCGATACACCCACGACTAGGAACATTAAAGGATGAACTTATGGATTACCATGGCCCCACTAGTATGATCTGCATCATATTCTTGGTAGTCAAGTACACATCCTAAGGGCTTTACCAACATCTAACAATAAGATAGTAAGAGAAAAGTATACATCTTAAGATAAAGAGCAACCATATAGCATACTATCCTGTCGAGCAAGAAAGTCCTCTCTATATATGTCCAAGCATCCGCTATAATATACATCATATGTACAATAATGGCCTCTAGGGCATACATACAACTAATAATCTCCTACTTAGACCAGGGTCAGTTGTTGTAGTATCGCATACCCAACATCCCGAAGAGTCTCTCGAACTGTATCTGGGGAATGGCCTTCATGAGTGGATCCGTTGTGTTATTCTTCGTGTCACTCTCCTGACCTCGATCTCCCGGCGATCAACTGTCTCCCAGATCAGGTGATACCGCCTCAGAATATGTCTGGATCGCTGATGGGACCTGGGTTCCTTTGCCAAAGCTACTGCTCCATTGTTATCACTGTTGTGTTAGCCTAGCACCTCATGAAGGGTTTGGAAGCATCACATGAACCAAAGAATGAATTTTTAGGGTGCTAAGTTAACGAACATAGAATCGTTCCTAGAAAAATTAGGGTTTCAAATTTTTCACATCATCATATGAAAGAAAAGCTGGGGTTTAGAGAGTACGACCTTTGTAGCTCCCTACGCTAGACTCCTCACGCTAGACTCCTCGGCTACTTGGGGTTTGAAAAAGCTCCGCTTGAACTCCTCGAGGTCACCAATGATCCACCAGGAGTCCGCTTTGTCTAAGCTTGCAACTTTATCCGATCAAGTGAATGAAATCAAGCTAACACTCCAAACAAGTGGGCTAGACTTGTGTAGAATAGTGTTGTGGTTCTCTTTCTCACTTCAAAATCCTAACTTGATGATTATATTGCTCACTACAAAAATTTAGAGAGAAAAATATGAGAGGTTGATGAAGATGATGGCTAATTAGAAGAAGAGAAGAAGAACTCTCACAAGAAAAATGAAAAATATGAGTATATATATTTTTCATCTCTCATTTCCAACCATGGTTAATTATATAGATATTATTGTAATGGAGTTAAAAGCACAAAAGGAAAATAAACCAAGGGTTAAAAGGTAGGTGAGCATGGTAAGGTAAAGAAGAGTGTAGAAACTTTCTATCATTTAACCAATTTTCTTTTCCTTTTTGTTTTAATTCAAAAGCAATAAAAATCCATATAATAACCAAGGTGTGATTCTTATATTGCCACCATTCTCAATGTATAAGCAACCATGATGGATGTAAGTATGTATGTATGTGTATATGTACATCCATATGTGCATGAATCAAAAAGGAATGCATACATGCATCCATACATCCAAAGCAACAAGAAAGGATTTCTAGTGAGAATCTAATGGTTAAATGATAATTCAACACTTGATTTATCAATCCAGCCATATCACATACGACCCCTACCAAAAGCAAGCCGTCCGATCAATATATGGTATCCTATAAACGCATTTTAATCGGGTCCATGAGCATATCGCATACGCGCACCACAACGTTTCGCCTGGACTAGGAAACTCCATTGTGGGACTCTGTGACTCGTCAATACGCCGGCAGTGGGTGATGATCATATCAAGCACCCCCAAGCCGCAAGCGATCAGCTAAACGTAACGGCCACCCGGGTATTGAACGATCAGAAGAGAACAAGCGAACCTGCTACAACTCCCGTCGAGCCAATCGGCGACACTACCGTGCAGTCCGGTCTCCTCGTCTGATATGTCGCATATCAAGTCTAGGGGTGGTAGACGTCAGACCCCAATAACCGATAAGTCGTGCCGATGTGAGGCTCATAACGGGTCGAGAAACTACTGGTAACACTTACCAGCAAATCTCTGAATCAACCCTGGCCAGGGACTTCCCTGTTACGGCCAATCGAGCACAGCGCAACATCAACCACCAATACTGGGAGAGACGAAACCCCTCCTATCGCTCATTGCCTCTATGTGACTCGGGACTGTACCAAAAAACCACCGTTTTGCACGCCCTCATGGACGTGGTAAGGTGGAGGTGGAGATCAAAGAACAGTGGGAATCACACAATACTCTATGACGATCTCGGGTCTACAGACTAACCTGCATAAGTGTCACCTAAGAACTGCCATCTGACGTGAGGTATAATACCATCTGGGAGTTCTCGGCGAGTCCGTCCAGTGTACCCAGTCTCCACTGAGCACCCGTATACCATCTCTGATGTCAAACAGCAATGGATATGGGATCATCCATCGCCCATCTCATGGGTCGAGAAGCGTATACGCTAGTCTACACTGGTATATCGATGCCCCGTCTCGATACACCTACGACTAGGGACCTTGATGGATGTACTTATGGACTACCATGTCCCCACTAGTATGATCTGCATCATAGTCTAGGTAGTCAAGTACACATCCTAAGGGCTTTACCAACATGTAACTATAAGACAGTATAAAGAGACCAGTATACATGTTAAGATAAAGAGCAACCAGATAGCATACTATCATATCGAGCAAGAAAGTCATCTCTATATATGTCCAAGCATCCAATATAATATACATCATCTGTACAATACTGGCCTCTAGGGCATACATACAACTAACAATCTCCCACTTGCACTAGGGCCAGCTGCTGTAGTATCGCATACCGAGCATCCCGAAGAGTCTCTCAAACTGTATCTGGGGAATGGTTTTCGTGAGTGGATCCGCTGTGTTATTCTTCGTGTCAACCCTCCTGACCTCGGTCTCCCGGCGATCAACTATCTCCCGGATCTGGTGATACCGCCTCAGAATATGCCTGGATCGCTGATGGGACCTAGGTTCCTTGGCCAAAGCCACCGCTCCATTGTTATCGCAATACAAAGGTTTTGGATGCTCAATGGATGGAACCACTCCAAGTTCAGTAATGAACTTCTTGATCCAGACAGCCTCTTTGGCAGCTTCGTTGGCAGCGATGTATTCAGCCTCCATCGTCGAGTCTGCCACGGTTTTCTGCTTGGAACTCTTCCAGCTAACCGCCCCTCCGTAAAGGGTAAAGACAAATCCCGACTGCGACTTAGAGTCGTCCTTATCACTCTGGAAGCTCGAATCGGTAAAGGACTCCACTTGGAGTTCTCCGTTACCATACACCAAGAGCATCTCTTTAGTCCTTCGTAAGTACTTGAGAATGCTCTTCACAGCTGTCCAGTGACTCTCTCCAGGATCAGCTTGATACCTACTCACTACACTTAGTGAGTATGCTACATCGGGTCTGGAACACAGCATTGTGTACATGATAGAGACTACAGCCGAAGCATAGGGTATCCCTTGCATGCGAGCTCTCTCCAAATCAGTCTTGGGAGACATCTCTTTGGAGAGAGTGACTCCAGAGATCGTGGGTAAGTTCCCATGCTTGGATTCTTCCATACTAAACCTCTTTAGTATGGTGGCAATGTACCTAGTTTGGGACAATCCCAATATCCGTTTGGATCTATCTCTATAGATCCTGATTCCCAATATGCAGGAGGCATCACCAAGATCTTTCATTGAGAATCTTTGTGATAAGAAGAGCTTGACCGATTGCAGCATAGGAATGTCATTTCCTATCAAGAGTATGTCGTCTACGTACAATACGAGGAAGACAACCTTACTCTCTGCTACCTTCTTCTAGATACAAGGTTCATCTGGGTTTTTGACGAAATCAAACTCTTTGATAACGACGTCAAAGCAGATGTTCCAACTCCGCGATGCTTGCTTTAATCCATAAATGGATATAAGCAGCTTACACACCTTCCCCCTGCTCCCACTGTCTACGAAGCCCTCTGGCTGAGTCATGTACACGCACTCTTCTAAATCACCATTTAGAAAGGCGGTCTTAACATCCATTTGCCAGATTTCGTAGTCATGATATGCAGCGATGGCAAGCATTATCCGGATGGATTTAAGCATAGCCACTGGAGAAAAGGTTTCGTCATAGTCCACACCTGGTCTTTGACGAAAACCTTTTGCAACAAGTCTAGCTTTGAAAGTCTCTACTTTCCCATCTACACTAAGTTTTTTCTTGAAGGTCCACTTGCTCCCAATGGGTTTTACCCCTTCAGGAGCAACTTCCAAAGTCCATACTTTGTTGGTGTACATGGATTCCATCTCGGGCCGCATAGCATCCAGACATTTTACTGAGTCCCTACTCGTGATGGCCTGCTCGAAGCTAGTTGGGTCATCATCCTCCATGATGCAATCCTCGCTCCCACCATCCATAAGAAAACCGTAGTATCTCTCAGGTTGGCGAGGAACCCTACTAGATCGGCGGAGAGGCTGACGTTCGTTGGGAGCTACTGAATCTTCTGGTTCCACTGAATCTTCAGTTACGGTTTGTGTATCTGGAACCTCTTCCAGCTCCACCACTTTGCCACTAATTTCTTTTACAAGAAATTCCTTTTCTAAAAAGATGGCATATTGAGAAACAAACACTTTTTGTTCTTCAGCATGGTAGAAAAGATATCCTTGGGAATTCTTAGGATATCCCACAAACTTGCAAAGAACTGACCGTGCCTCGAGTTTGTCTGGATTTTGCCTTTTGACATAGGCCGGACAACCCCATATCTTAACTCGTTTAAAATATGGTCTCTTCCCACTCCATATCTCATATGGTGTGGTAGGTACAAATTTAGATGGAACTTGATTCAATAGGTATGCTGCTGTTTCCAGTGCATATCCCCAGAAGGAAATAGGTAACTCAGCTGTGCTCATCATAGAGCGCACCATATCTAATAGGGTGCGGTTCCTTCATTCTGATACACCGTTGTGCTGTGGTGTATATGGAGGAGTCAGCAGAGAGAGAATCCCATTCTCTTTTAGGAAGTCCAGGAATTCATTGCTCAAGTATTCACCTCCTCGATCAGATCGAAGGACTTTAATAGTTTTTCCGGTTTGGTTCTCGACTTCTTGTTTATATTCTCTAAATTTCTCAAAAGCTTCGGATTTGTGTTTCATCAGGAACACATATCCGAATCTAGAGAGATCGTCGGTGAATGTAATGATGTACGAAGAACCATCCCTGGCATGTGTAGACATGGGACCGCATACATCACTATGTATCAGTCCCAAGAGTTCGGTAACTCTTTCTCCGTGTCCCGTAAACGGAGTTTTGGTCATCTTGCCGTTGAGACATGACTAGCAAGTGTCATAAGATGAAAATTCGAACGGTTTCAAATATCCATCTTTATGCAACTTAGCAAGTCGTGTCGCATTGATATGACCTAGTCTACAATGCCACAAGAAGGATTCGTTCAAATCTGAACTCTTCCTCTTGTGTGCGTTTGTTCTACTCAGAACTGTTGATTGATTTAGAACATAAATGCCATTGCACAACGTGCTTGATCCAACCAACTTTTGGTTACGGAAAATGTTCATAACATTATCCTGTAATACAAAATTATATCCCTCTTTACTTAACAAAGAAACCGATATAATGTTGCATATCAGGTTCGGCATGTAATAGCATTCGTTCAGAATCAATGTGTTACCTGTTGGTAATGTAAGGTGATATTCCCCGACAGTCTTAGCTGCAACAATTGCACCATTTCCAACTCTAATGTCTTTATCACCTTCTCCAAGTTCTCTACCTTTCCTGAGCCCATGTAACTGATTACATATATGGGATCCTGACCCGGTATCTAATACCCAGGACGTAGGGCAAATGGAGAAACAGTTCTCTGTAAAGAACGCACCCGAAGAAAATGCATCAACATATACTTTCTTCAATCGGGTGGCATGGGAATCCTGGTATTCCCCTATATCTTGTTCAGTCCTATAACTCTTATAAGAAAGAACATAACCAACGTTCCCCAGCACAGTATAACATGCGGGTTCGGTCAATACATCCATATTATTATCTTGGTTAGGGCATGACATGGTCGCTACCTGGAGAGAGAGAGAAGAAAACACTTTAGCGTATGCTCTTGCAAGATCAGATTGGTTATTATCTTATCTAATCAGGATGGCTCCCACTGGTTTTTATCAAATCTTCCTTCAAACCCTAAAAGGAAAGACTAGCCGGGATTAATTACACTTTACAACTTCGCCGATCTTTCAGCCAGGCCAGTGTCGGTACTTTGAGGGAGGTTCCCCGTGCTTTCGCACGGACCTAATTAAAGTAAACCTCATTTTCCCAGAGGCGTAACCCCATTGACACCTTTCTAGACACCTACTTGATCGGCTAATTGTAATGTGTAAAACTCTCCCAGGAGTAACTCTTGCTCGCAGTGGGTATCGGGATCCAACTATCTCATAGAAGGTATGCAATCTCATTGCAAATTTCAACACTTGAAATTCCCGATAATATTTTGCCCCTAGCAGCTATATGACCTTAACATAGTCAACAAATCATAAGTGCTAGTCAAGTTCAACCTGTCATTTCCTGATTGAATTAAACCCACCCGTAAAACCCTTAACATAGTTAACAAAGTCGCACGACTACTCTAATCCAATCGCATAATATGCTTATACAGATAAGCACTAATCAGCTACCGCACACTACGCCTTAACATAGTCAACAAACGCAGCACGAATACTAACTAGTACTTATCTGAAATGACGGAGGGCTACGACAGGTTTTTCTGAAAACCTATTGCGTAATGAACTTGATATCGTTATAGAATCGAATGAATTTTGAAATGGAGTGTTTTTGAGGCTTTTCTAGTTTTGCTAAAGGGGTCACTCCCGGTGAAGGGATCGTCGGCCCTTTCCTCGTCGAATGAGGTGCGGGATATATCATATATATCGCTATGCAAAGCAAAAACTATAGAAGCAATCAAAAGACAAACCGAGTGTGTAGCATCTGCCAGTTATTGCTAAAGGGGTCACTCCCGGTGAAGGGATCTCGGCCCTTTCCACATCGAATAAGGTGCAGGGTATATCATATATACCGCTATGCAAAGCAAAACTGTAGCTACTCTTTTTATTTGAAAATTTTGATTCTACAATATCTTTTAGGTTTCTTTTCTTTCATTAATCACATTAATGAAGTCCCATCATTTAAGTCACCTAAATATCACAGAAAAATACTACGTACACTTATGCCATCCGCATTCGCCTCGATGTCCCCTCGTGCACCGTTAGGTTAGGTAACTAACGACAGAGCAGGGCAGGGCTAGTGCGGGTGTAAAACATAAGTAACGCCTATATAATATATCATATATACTATATACTGTATCCATCAGAACATATCAAATGATCACATCACAGATATCGCAGCAGAAACATAGATATAATGTGGGATATGCTAGGACGTCCGTATTTAGTATTTAGCCAACAATAGAAAATACGGATTCCACAGTCGCGATGAATAGCCAAACCCACACCCTGGACCCCTACGAGAGCGGCAAGCGACCCTACCAATTCTGGAGTTTAGGAGACCCGGTCTCGACTCCTCGAGATGGCCTGCCACTGAACCCCAGAACCCGGTCACCCGTGGTCCACTCCTTGGGTCCATCCTAATGCGGAAAAGTAAATAATATACAACACAGGTGGCATCGACCTCAACCCGGAAGTGCCCTAAATAAAAGAATATTACATTACATTTGAATTTACATGAATGAAAATATAAGACTCTCATCTCACATAAAACCCCCCGGCTATTCTATCGCGACAATCCTTCACATCATATCTCAGCAACACATAATATCTCATATCATCAACGTAAGTAAGTATGCATACCCCAATTGTCGTTGATGTATAGCAACGAAACCGGCGATATCGACATACTACACTTACGGTCACAGAAAAGAAAGTGTAAAACTGCAATATTTGGAATCCACATCCTCTTTAGACATCGTAAATGCGAAATATCACATACCTCGTATTTCATGTCTTATAATATGAATTCCACACATTGCATCACATTCCAGATAATTAGACAGTATTAATGTTTTCGAACGAACGATCAAATACCCAAGATTCCCTAAAGCTCAACACTTGAGCGGAGTTCAAAAACTTGGAGTGTGACACAGTAGTAGCGGTCCAGCCGTAGAAGGGTCAAGCCAACGCCTCACATGTGGCACGCCGTACTGCCCCAAACCCTAAGGATCAAAGGGCAGTTCAAGACGGTCATATAATCGAGTTAAGGTTTGTTGTCTTCTAGAGGGACCACCACAAAACTTGCACGAACCTCGGAAGGATTTAAACCCCGTGAAAAGTGAGCAAATGATAGTCGTTTGAACACTTCAATACTTTCTAGTTTACCCGGAAAAGTCACGAAATCAAAATTCCGATCGAACCGTCGAGTTCAAAACCATCTCCAGAATTTTTAGCACTAAATTCAGATTAAAAATACCCAAAAAAAATATACAAGCAGAATGAAGCATTAATGTATATAATGAGGCATTGATTGCTAAGTACGGCCGCGGAACCGCGGTATAAGCAAGCTTAGGCCGCGTTTCCGCGGCAAGATTCACTGTTCATCGCATCTTTTTTATACCGTAATTCTTATATTTTCCTGCTGAATTTTTTACATAGTTTTAATTCTGGAAAACAGCAGTTTTTAAAAAATGTCCAGAGAGCACTCAAAAAGCCGTATTTTCGGTTCGATCGGAGTTTTAACTTCGTTAAAGTGTCGCCTAATGTTCTAGGTCGGCTCTGATACCAATGTTGGGTTAGCCTAGCACCTCATGAAGGGTTTGGAAGCATCAAATGAACCAAAGAATGAATTTTTAGGGTGCTAAATTAACGAACATAGAATCGTTCCTAGAAAAATTAGGGTTTCAAATTTTTCACATCATCATATGAAAGAAAAGCTGGGGTTTAGAGAGTACAACCTTTGTAGCTCCCGACGCTGGACTCCTCAGCTACTTGGGGTTTGAAAAAGATCCGCTTGAACTCCTCGAGGTCACCGATGATCCACCCGGAGTCCGCTTTGTCCAAGCTTGGAACTTTATCCGATCAAGTGAACGAAATCAAGATAACACTCCAAACAAGTGGGCTAGACTTGTGTAGAATGGTATTGTGGTTCTCTTTCTCACTTCAAAATTCTAACTTGATGATTATATTGCTCACTACAAAAATCTAGAGAGCAAAATGAGAGAGGTTGATGAAGATGATAGCTAATTAGAAGAAGAGAAGAAGAACTCTCACAAGAAAAATGAAAAATATAAGTATATATATTTTTCATCTCTTATTTCCAACCATGGATAATTATATAGATATTATTGTAATGGAGTTAAAAGCACAAAAGGAAAATAAACCAAGGGTTAAAAGGTAGGTGAGCATGGTAAGGTAAAGAAGAGTGTAGAAACTTTCTATCATTTAACCCTTTTTCTTTTCCTTTTTGTTTTAATTCAAAAGCAATAAAAATCCATATAATAACCATGGTGTGATTCTTATATTGCCACCATTCTCAATGTATAAGCAACCATGATGAATGTATGTATGTATGTATGTGTATATGTACATCCATATGTGCATGAATCAAAAGGAATGCATACATGCATCCATACATCCAAAGCAACAAGAAAGGATTTCTAGTGAGAATCTAAAGGTTAAATAATAAATCAACACTTGATTTATCAATCCGGCAATATCACATACGACCCCTACCAAAAGCAAGCCGCCCGATCAATATACGGTATCCTATACGCGCATTTTAATCGGGTCCATGCGCATATCGCATACGCGCACTACAACGTTTCGCCTGGACTAGGAAACTCCATTGTTGGACTCTGAGACTCGTCAATACGCCGGCAATGGGTGATGATCATATCAAGCACCCCCAAGCCGCAAGCGGTCAGCTAAACGTAACGGCCACCCGGGTATTGAGCGATTAGAAGAGAACAAGCGAACCTGCTACAACTCCCGTCGAGCCAATCGGCGACACTACCGTGCAGTCCGGTCTCCACGTCTGATATGTCGCATATCAAGTCTATGGGTGGTAAACGTCAGACCCCAATAACCGATAAGTCATGCCGATGTGAGGCTCATAACGGGTCGAGAAACTACTGGTAACACTTACCAGCAAATCTCTGAATCAGCCCTGGCCAGGGACTTCCCTGTTACGGCCAATCGAGCACAACGCAACATCAACCCCCAATACCGGGAGAGACGAAACCCCTCCTATCGCTCATTGCCTCCATGTGACTCGGGACTGTACCCAAAAACCACCATTTTGCATGCCCTCATGGACGTGGTAAGGTGGAGATCAAAGCACGGTGGGAATCACACAAGACTCTATGACGATCTCGCGTCTACAGACTAACCTGCATAAGTGTCACCTGAGAACTGCCATCTGACGTGAGGTATAATACCATCTGGGAGTTCTCGGTGAGTCCGTCCAGTGTACCCAGTCTCCACTGAGCACCCGTATACCATCTCTGATGTCAAACACCAATGGATATGGTATCATCCATCGCCCATCTCATGGGTCGAGAAGCGTATACGCTAGTCTACACTGGTATATCGATGCCCCGTCTCGATACACCTACGACTAGGGACCTTGAAGGATGTACTTATGGACTACCATGTCCCCATTAGTATGATTTGCATCGTAGTCCAGGTAGTCAAGTACACATCCTAAGGGCTTTACCAACATGTAACTATAAGACAGTATAAAGAGACCAGTATACATGTTAAGATAAAGAGCAACCAGATAGCATACTATCATATCGAGCAAGAAAGTCATCTCTATATATGTCCAAGCATCCAATATAATATACATCATCTGTACAATACTGGCCTCTAGGGCATACATACAACTAACAATCACAATACAAAGGTATTGGATACTCAATGGATGGAACTACTCCAAGTTCAGTTATGAACTTCTTCATTCAGATAGCCTCTTTGGCAGCATCGTTGGCAGCGATGTATTCATCCTCCATCGTCGAGCCTGCCACGGTTTCCTTCTTGGAACTCTTCCAGCATACCGCCCTTCCATTGAGGGTAAAGACAAATCCCGAGTGCGACTTAGAGTCGTCCTTATCACTCTGGAAGCTTGAATCGGTAAAGGAATCCACTTGGAGTTCTCTGTTTCCATACACCAAGAGCATCTCTTTAGTCCTTCTCAAGTACTTTAGAATGCTCTTCACATCTGTCCAGTGACTCTCTCGTGTATCTGCTTGAGACCTACTCACTACACTTAGTGAGTATGCTACATCAGGTCTGGTACAGAGCATCACGTACATGATAGAGCCTACTGCCGAAGCGTAGGGTATCCCTTGCATGCGAGCTCTCTCCAAATCAGTCTTGGGAGACATTACTTTGGAGAGAGTAAGTCCTGAGATTGTGGGTAAAAACCGACGCTTGGATTCTTCCATAGTAAACCTCTTTAGTATGGTGTCAATGTACCTGGATAAGTCAATCCCAGTATCCGTTTAGATCTATCTCTATAGATCTTAATCCCTAAGATGAAGGAGGCATCCCCTAGATCTTTCATTGAGAATCTTTGTGATAAGAAGAGCTTGACCGATTGCAGTATAAGAATATCATTTTCTATCAAGAGTATGTCATCCATGTACAATACGAGGAAGACAACCTTACTCTCTGCCACCATCTTGTATATACAAAGTCCATCTATGTTTTTGACGAAGTCAAACTCTTTGACAACGAAATCAAAATAGATGTTCCAACTTCGTGATACTTGCTTTAACCCGTAGATGGATTTAAGCAGCTTGCACACCTTTCTGCTGCTCCCACTGTCTACGAAGCCCTCTGGCTGAGTCATGTACACACACTCTTCCAAATCACCATTTAGAAAGGCGGTCTTAACATCCATTTGCCAGATTTCGTAGTCATGGTATGCAGCAATGGCAAGTAGGATCTGGATGGACTTAAGCATAGCCACTGGAGAAAAGGTTTCGTCATAATCTACACCTGGTCTTTGACGAAAACCCTTTGCAACAAGTCTAGCTTTGAAAGTCTCAACTTTTCCATCCACACCAAGTTTCTTCTTAAAGATCCATTTGGTCCCAATGGGTTTTATCCCTTCAGGAGCAACTTCCAAAGTCCATACTTTGTTGGTGTACATAGATTCCATCTCAGATCGCATTGCATCCAACCACTTAACAGAGTCCCCACTCGCGATGGCCTGCTCGAAGCTAGTTGGGTCATCATCCTCCATGATGCAATCCTCGCTTCCACCATCAATGAGAAAACCGTAGTATCTCTTAGGTGGACGAGGAACCCTACTAGATCGGCGGAGAGGCTGGGGTTCGTTGGGTACTATCGAATCCTCTGGTTCCACTAAATCTTCAGTTATAGTTTGTGTATCTGGAACTTCTTCCAGTTCTACCTCTTTGCCACTAATTTCTTTTACAGGAAATTCCTTTTCTAAAAAGGTGGCATATTGAGCAATAAACACCTTTTGTTCCTCATCGTGGTAGAAAAAATATCCATATGAATTCTTTGGATATCCCACAAACTTGCAAAGAACTGATCGTGCCTCGTGTTTTTCCGGATTTTTCTTTTTGACATAGGCCGGACAACCCCATATCTTAACTCGTTTAAGATATGGTCTCTTCCCACTCCATATCTCATATGGTGTGGTAGGTACAGATTTAGATGGAACTTGATTCAATAGGTATGTTGCTGTCTCAAGCGCATAACCACAAAAGGAAATAGGTAACTCAGCAGTGCTCATCATAGGACGCACCATATCCAATAGGGTGTGATTCCTCCATTCCGATACACCGTTCTGCTGTGGTGTATACGGAGAAGTAAGCTGAAAGATAATCCCATTCTCTTATAGAAAGTCTAGGAACTCCTTGCTCAAGTATTCACCTCTTCAATCAGATCGAAGGATTTTACTACTTTTACCTGTTTGGTTCTCGATTTCGGATTTATATTTCTTGAATTTCTCAGATCAGACTTGTGCTTCATCAGGAACACATGTCCGTATCTTGAGAGATCGTTACTGAATGTAATGAAATACGAAGAACCATTCCTGGCATGTGTAGATATGGGACCACATACATCACCATGTATCAGTCCCAAAAGCTCACTAGCTCTTTCTCCGTGTCCTGTAAACGGAGTTTTGGTCATTTTGCCTTTGAGACATGACTGGCAAGTGTCATAAGATGAAAATTCGAACGGATTCAAATATCCATCCTTATGTAACTTAGCTAGTCGTGTCGCATTGATATGACCTAGTCTACAATGCCACAAAAAGAATTCGTTCATTTCTGAACTCTTCCTCTTGTGTGTGTTTTGTATGCTCAGAACTGTTGATTGATTTAGAACATAAATGCCATTGCACAACGTGCCTGATTCAATCAACTTTTGATTTAAGAAGATGTTCATAACATTATCCTGTACTAAAAAATTATATCCTTCTTTACTTAATAAAGAAACTAATATAATGTTGCATATCAGGTTCGACATGTAATAGCATTCGTTCAGAATCAATGTATTACCACTTGGTAATACAAGGTGATATTCCCCGACGGATTTAGCTGCAACAACTGCACCATTTCCAACCCTTATGTCTTTATCTCTTTCTCCCAGTTCTCTACCTTTCCTTAGCCCATGTAACAGATTACATATATGGGATCCTGACCCGGTATCCAATACCCAGGATGTAGAACAAAAGGAGAAACAGTTCTCTGTAACGAACACACCTGAAGAAAATGCATCAACATGTACTTTCTTCAATCGGGTGTCATGGGAATCCTGACCTTCCCTTATATCCTGTTCAGTCTTACAACAATTATAAGAAAGAACGGAACCAATATTCCCCTGCACATTATAACGTGCGGGTTCGGACAATACATCCATATTATTATCTTGATTAAGACGTGCCATGGTCGCTACTTGCACAGAGAGAGAGAAGAAAACATTTTAGAGTATGCTCTTGCAAGATCAGATTGGTTATTATTTTATCTAATCAGGATGGCTCCCACTGTTTTTATCAAATCTTCCTTCAAACCCTAAAAGGAAAGACTAGCAGGGATTAATTACACCCTACAATTTCACCAATCTTTCGTCCAGGCCAGTGTTGGTACGTTGAGGGAGGTTCCCCGTGCTTTCGCATGGACCTAATTAAAGTAATCCTCGTTTTCTCATAGACATAACCCCGTAAACACCTTTCTAGACACCTACTTGATCGGCTAATTGTCTTGTGTAAAACTCTCCCAGGAGTAACTTTTACTCGCAGTGGGTATCGGGATGCAACTATCTCATAGAAGGTATGCAATATCATTGCAAATTTCAACACTTGAAATTCCCGATAATATTTTTCCCCAAGCGATCTACGACCTTGACAAGGTCAACAAACCGCAAGTCAAGTTCAACCCGCCATTTCTTGATTAAATTAAACCCACCCGCACGACCCTTGACAAGGTCAACAAGGCCGCATGACTACCCTAATCCAATCGCATCATATGCTAGCAGATAAGCACTAAATAGCTACCGCACACTACGCCTTGACAAGGTCAACAAACGCAGCACGAATACTAAATACTGCTTATCTGAAATAACGGAGGGCTACGATAGGTTTTTCAGAAAACCTTTTGCGTAATGAACTTGATATCGTTGTAGAATCGAGTGATTTTGAAAAGAAGTGTTTTTTAGGCTTTTCCTAATTTCGCTAAAGAGGTCACTCCCGATGAAGGGATCTCGGCTCTTTCCTTATCGAATAAGGTACATGATATATCACATATATCACTATGCAAAGAAAATACTCCAAAACCAATCAAAAGACAAACCGTGTGTTGTAGCATCTGCCAGTTATTGCTAAAGAGGTCACTCCCGGTGAAGGGATCTCGGCTCTTTCCTTATCGAATAAGGTAAAGGATATATCACATATATCACTATGCAAAGCAAATAATGTAGCTACCCTTTTTGAAAATTTGATTCCAGAACATCGTTTATGTTTCTTTCATTTCATTAATCTCATTAATGAAATCCCATCATTTAAGCTTCCTAAGCATTAGAGAAGAAACAGAAATACAACGTACGCTTATGCCATCCGCATTCGCCACAATGTTCCGTTATACACCGTTAGGTTACTTAACTAACAGAATATCGGGACGGGACTAGCACGAGTGCAAAACATAAGCAACGTCGACTATATATCTCATATATAATGTATATCCATTCGTCTCAGATCCACAGTGATCACATCACAGAGCAGCAGAAAAAACATATGAAATATTCGATAAACTAGGAGGTCCGTGTTTTATTTTGAGCCTGTATAAAATACGGATTCCATGGTCGCGATGAATAGCCAAACCCACATCCCTAGCCGCTACAAGAGCGGCAAGCAACCCGACCAATTCTAGAGTTAGGAGACCCGGACTCGACTCTTCGAGTTGGTCTCCCACTGGACTCTAAAACCCGGTTACTTGTACTCCCCTCCTCCGGCCTATCCTAATACGGAAAAGTAAATAATATACAACAATGGTGTCATCATCCTCAACCCGGAAGTGCCCCAATAAAATAATATTACATATATTGAATTTTACATGAATGAAAATAAAAACTCTCATCTCACATAAAACCCTGGCTATTCAAAACGCGACGGTCCAATATAACATATCACAGCAACACATAACATCACATGTCATCAACGTAAGAAAATATGAGTATCCCAATCGTCGTTGATATATAGCAACAAAACCAACGATACACCACATATTACACTTGCGGTCGCAGAAAAGAAAATGTCAAACTACAACATTTGGAATCTATAATAACCTTTGACATTATAAACCCAAAATATCACATACTTTGGATTTTATGCCTAACTATATGAATTCCACATATTGTATCACATTATAGAAAGCTAGACGAAGTTAATCAATTCGGTCGAATCAATGAGTCCCCAAGATTCCCAGAGAGCTCAACACTTAAGCATTATTAAAAATTCCCAGAAACATGCCTCACTACCAATGGACCAACCATTGAAGTGCAGTCCTTTGCCTCCTTAGTAAAGCCGCGGAACCGCCGCCAATACCATGTTTTAGCCGCGGTTCCGTAGTTACTAAAGCGTGTTAGGGACTCGTTCTTCAAGACGGTCCATAGAATTACCTGCATGATTTTCTGACTATTTTTAATATGAAAAATTCCAGCATTTTGAAAAATTTCCAGAAAGTGGGCAATATCGGGTTTTCGGAGTTCGTTCGAACTTCTAACTTCGCCTAGACAACTTCTAATGCTCTAGCAAGGTTCTGATACCACTGTAGGGTTCTTTGGCACAATCATAAGGTTTCACAAGGCACTAAACATGCCAATTTCAAAATTTTCTAGTGTGCCAAACAACCTAACATAGGATCTAACTAGAGTTTTAGGAGATAAATAAGAAAGTAATCTACTTTACTGCTAAGTGATAACGGAATACAACCTTTGTAAACTGGTCCTTTACTTCAATGGCTCCTTTTAGTGGTCCCTTTGCTGCGATCATGGAACTCCCGGACTCTTGCATGGCTTCTCACGGTGAAAGGAACGATCTTGCTTGAAGTCTTCGAGGCCGAAAATGATCTACGTCGAGGAGACACTAACTCAAGCTACTACTTCACTAATGAGAGATTAGTGAAGCTAACACCCTATACTAAACTGCTAAGCTAGTAGAGGATGATGAAGTAGGATGTGGGCTCACTTTAGTTTTATTTTTCTTTCAATATTTTCTCACTTTTGAAAAAGCTAGCAAGCTTTTTTCTCAAGGATGAAGAAGATGAAGCAAAGAGATGAGAATGAACTGATGAGGTGAGAGAATCAACCATGGGTGAGTTTGTATCATATATCTAACTCATGTAGAGATATAACTATGGCTATGTTATAATGGTTAGGTTAATAAATATGTTTAGTAAAACAAAATTAGTGGACCAAGTCAATGCATCCACAAGCTTCTACAACCTTCATGCATGTGACCATTTATCCACTAATTTGGATTTACTTTAAATATTTATACCCTACATTATAATTAGTATGGTGTAAGTCTCATACACCCATGTAGTGTGTGTCATCAACCATGACACAAAAGAAAACACAATTAATATATATCACATATATATTAAGTGTGCACATGTGAGAAAATAAATGCTCAAGTGAGCTAATATTAGTTAATATAAACTAGTATATCAAATATAAAATTATAAACTAAATTATCAAATCAACACTTGATTTAATAATCCGGCTATATCTCATATGACCGACTAATATTATATGTACCAACTTATCGAATCAACACTTAATTCGATAACCCGGCTATATCACATATAAGCTACCGATACAAATATCGCGAGAATAGAATACGGTATCACATACACGCATTATTCTCGGTCCCGCACATATCACATACGTACTCCTATTTCGTTTTGCCTGAGCCAGTAAAACCTCTATGTAGGACTCTAAAGACTCGTCAATACGCCGGCAGTAGGTGATGATCACATCAAACACCCACAAGCCGTCAGCAGTACTAGCTGGACGTAATGGCTACCCGGGTATTGAGCGATCAGAAGATCAACAAGCAAGCCCGCTCTAGGTCCTGTAAAGCCTGTCAGCAACACTACCGTACAGTCCGGTCTCTTCGTCTAAGATGTCGCATATCAAGTCTAGGGGTGGTAAACGTCAGACCTAAAAAACTCGATAAGTCATGCCGATACGAGGCTCCTAACGGGTCGAGAAACTACTGATAACACTTATCAGTAAATCTCTAAATCATTCCTGGCCAGGGACTTCCAGTTATAGCCAATCGAGCACTGAACGACATCTACCCCTAATACTGGGAGAGACGAAATCCCCTCCTATCGCTCATTTCCTCCATGTGACTCGGGAATGTACCCAAAAACCACCGTTTTGCACGTCCTCTTGAATGTGGTAAGGTGGAAATCAAAGCACAGTGCGAATCACACAAGACTCTATAACGAGCTCGGGTCTACAGACTAACCTGTACCAGTGTCACTAGAGAACTGCTATCGGACGTCAGGTATAATACCATCTAGGAGTTCTCGGGGAGTCCGTCGAGTGTACCCAGTCTCCACTGAGCACCCGTATACCATTTCTGATGTCAAACACCAATGGATATGGGATCATCCATTGCCTATCTCATGGGTCGAGAAGCATATACGCTAGTCTATTCTGGTATATCGATGCCCCATCTCGATACACCCACGACTAAGAATATTAAAGGATGAACTTATGGACTACCATGTCCCCACTAGTATGATATGCATCATAGTCCTGGTAGTCAAGTACACATCCTAAGGGCTTTACCAACATGTAACCATAAGACAGTAAGAGACAAGTATACATGTTAAGATAATGAGCAGCCAGATAGCATACTATCATGTCGAGCAAGAAATTCCTCTCTATATATGTCCATGCATACACTATAATATACATCATATGTACTATAATGGCCTCTAGGGTATACATACAACTAACAATCGAGACAGGGCATCGATACTCCAGAGTAGACTAGTGTATGCGCTTCTTGACCCATATGATGGGCGATGGATGATCCTATATCCATTGGTGTTTGACATCAGAGAAGGTATATGGGTGCTCAGTGGAGACTGGGTATACTGAACGGACTCGTTAGGAACTCCTAGATGGTATTATACCTATCGTCAAATAGCAGTTCTCTAGTGACACTGTAGGGTTCCTAGGCACACTAATGAGGTCTCACAAGGCATTAACCATGCCAATTTCAAATTTTACAAGTGCCGAGAAACCCTAATACGGATCGTTAACTAGATTTTAGGCGAAAAAGAAACTAGTTAACAACTTAACTAAAAGAAAGAGGCTACAACCTTTGTAGATCCGGTTCTCCACTTCCTTAGCTCCACATAGACGTCCCTCCACTGTACAAATCGGATCTTGGACTCTAGTGTCGGCTTCATCGGAGAAATGGGTGGGCTAGGTCATCGACTACGATGCCGAAGATGATCTACGTCGAGGCATCACAAGATCAAGCTCCCACTTCACCAAGTCATGAAACTTGTGAAGAAAACACCCTATACTACTTGGCAAGTGGTAGAGGATGAAGAAATAGGAAATGGGTTCACTTTAGAATTGGATTTCTCACTCTTTTCATCAAATCACCATTCATGGAAGCAAGGTTTTCTTCTTTGAAGAAGAAGAAGAAGAAGAAGATAATTATCATAAGAATAATGAGAAAAAAAGAAAAAAGATTATTCTTATCATAACTATAACCATGGTTAAGTGTAGAGAGAGAACTATGGTTAAGTGAAATGGTTAGAGTTAAGGATGAGACAAAATGGTCACTTTAGTCAAAGCTTCATGAAGCTTCATGAACAAACAAAGAAAGCCACCATTTTTCTCATTATCATTTCCATAATAAATAAATAAATAAATAGATATGAAAATTAAAACCCTAACCATTTAAATAACCATGGTTTAATCTTTACACAAACTCAAGTAGTCATGTATCATCAAACATGATACATACAAGTGCACAAAACTATATCACATATACAATGTGCACTTAAAGTGAGAAAATCCATTTAAAGTGAACAAATATTAGTTAATGCAAAGTAATATATCAAATATATAATTATACATTAAATCATTAAATCAACACTTTATTTAACGATCCGGTCATATCGCATATGACCGACTAATATCCAATGTATCGGCTTATCGAATGAATCCTTGATTCGATAACTAGGTTATATCGCATACAACCATTCGATACATTCATCGCGAGAATATAATATGGTATCACATACACGAATTATTCTCGGTCCCGCACATATCTCATATGCGCTTCTATTTCGTTTAGCTTGAGCCAGGAAACCTCTATGTAGGACTCTAAAGACTCGTCAATACGCCGGCAGCAGATGATGATCATATCAAGCACCCACAAGCCGCAAGCGGTCTGCTAAACGTAACGGCCACCCGGGTATTGAGCGATCAGAAGATCGACGAGCAAGCCCGCTCACACTCCTGTGAATCCAACCAGTAACACTTACCGTACAGTCCGGTCTCGTCATCTGATATGTCGCATATCTCGCCTAGGGGTGGTAAACGTCAGACCCCATTAGCTCGATAAGTCGTGTCGATATGAGGTCTATAACAGTTCGAGAAACTACAGGTAACACTTACCAGTAAATCTCAGCAACTCTGGCCAGGGATTTCCGGTTATAGCCAATCGAACACAGCGCAACATCAACTCCCTATACCGGGAGAGACGAATCCCCTCCTATCGCTCATTGCCTCCATGTGACTCGGGACTGTACCCAAAAACCACCATTTTGCACGCCCTCTTGGACGTGGTAAGGTGGAAATCAAAGCACAGTGGGAACCACACAAGACTCTATGACGATCACAGGTCAACAGACTACTCTGTACCAGTGTCACCATAGAACTGCCATCTGACGTAAGGTATAATACCATCTGGGAGTTCTCGACGAGTCCGTCCAGTGTACCCAGTCTCCACTGAGCACCCGTATATCATCTCCGATGTCAAACACCAATGGATATGGGATCATCCATCGCCCATCTGTATGGGTCGAGAAGGTATACGCTAGTCTACTCTGGTATATCGATGCCCCGTCTCGATACACCCACGACTAGGGACCTTGAAGGATGTACTTATGGACTACCATGTCCCCACTAGTATGAACCGCATCATAGTCCAGGTAGTCAAGTACACATCCTAAGGGCTTTACCAACATGTAACAGAGAGACAAATAGTATACACGTTAAGGTAAAGATCAACCAGATAGCATACTATCATGTCGAGCAAGAAAGTCCTCCCTATATATGTCCAAGCATCCACTACAATATACATCCTATGTATAGCAATGGCCTCTAGGGCATACATATAACTAACAATCTCCCACTTGCACTAGGGCCATCTGATAGCAGTGGTTGTAGTATCTCATACTCAACCATCCCATAAAAGTCTCTCTCTGGGAAAAGGCCTTCGTGAGTGGATCCGCCGTGTTGTCCTCTGAGTCTACTCTCCTAACCTCGATCCCTTAGAGATCAATCATCTCCATGATCAGGTGACACTGCCTTAGAATATGTCTGGATCACTGATGGGACTGGGGTTCCCGGGCCAAAACCACACTTCCATTGTCACACAATGGTAGGAACCTAGTTCATCTCATGAACCAATATACACCCAAACATCCTCTTTGGTAGCATCTTAAGTAGCGATGTATCCTGCCTTTATCGTCTAGTATGCCACGGTATCTAGCTTGGAACTCTTCCAACATACCGTCCCTTTACTGAGGGTAAAGACAATGCCTGTGACTGACATTCAGTCGTCCTTATCACCCTGGAACACTTCCAGTGATTCTCCCCAGGATCGATTAATACCATCTCACTACAGCTAGTGAGTATCCTAACATCCAATTAGATCTATCTCATAGATCCAAAACCCAGGATTTAGGAGGTATCACTTTGATCCAATATGGAGAATCCTTGTGTTAAGCGGAGATTGACTGAGCGTAGCATAGGAAACTCTTTCCCTATCATGAGTATGTCATCCACGTACTCTACGAGGATCACCACCATACTCCCTACTACCTTTTTGTTTATACAAGGTTCATCTACCATTTTGATGATGTCAAACTCTTTGACTACTTCATCAAAACAGACGTTCCAACTCCGCGATGCTTGCTTTATCTTATAAAGCATCTTGTACACGTTTCCGCTGCTCCCACTGTCTACGAAGCCCTCTGGCTGTGTACTTACAGACGTTCTCTTCTAAAACATCATTTTAGAAAAGCAGTCATGACACCCAACCGCCAGATATCGTAGTCATGGTATGTAGCCGTGGCAAGTAGGATCCGGATGGACTTAAGCATATGCACTGGAAAAGGTTTCATCATTATCCACGCCTGGTCGATGACGAAAACCTTTAACAAGTCTAGCTTTGAAAGTCTCAACTTTTCCATCTACACCAAGTAATCTTCTCAAGATATACTTGCTCCTGATGGGGATTTAACCCTTCAGATATAGCAATCAAAGTCCATACTTTGTTGGTGTATAAGGATTCCATCTCAGATCGCTAAGCATCCAGCCATTCTTATAGAGTCTTACTCCTGATGGCCAGCTCGAAACTAGTTGGGTCATCATCTCATGATGCAATCCTCGCTCCCACTGTCATAGAGAAACCGAAGTATCTCTCATGTGGGTGAGGAACCCTACTAGATTGGCGGAGAGGCCGAGGTTCGTTGGTAACTATTGAATCCTTTGGTTTTATCAAATCATCTGCTGTAGTTTGTATATCTGGAACCTTTCCAGTTCTACATTACAGACCTTGCCTCGAGCTTGTCCAGATTTTGCTTTTAGACATAGGCCGGACAACCCCAAATCTTAACTAACTTAAGAAATGGGCTCTTCCCTTTCCATATCACATATGAAGTGGTAGGCACTGATTTGATTCGAACCTAATTCAATAGGTATGAAGCTTCTCATGTGCATAACCCCCAAAAGGAAAAAGGTAACTCAGTAGTACTCATCATAGAGCGCACCTTATCATATAGGGTGTGATTGCTCCGTCCCGATATACCATCGTGCTATGGTGTATACGGAGGAGTAATGCTGAGAGAGAATCTCATTCTCCTTTAGAATCATCCAGGAATTCCGTGCTTAAGTATTCTCCTCCTTGATCTCATCATAGGACATAATACTGTAGGGTTCCTAGGCACACTAATGAAGTCTCACAAGTGATCAAACATGGCCAATTAAAATTTTACGGGTGCCTACAAACCCTAATACGGATCGTCAACTTGATATATAGGCGATGCAAGCATGTAAACGAATTAAATGCTAAAGGAAAGTGACTACAACCTTTGTAGATCCGGTCCACCACTTCCTAAGCTCCAGGATGATGTCCCTCTGCTGTCCAAATCGGAATCCGGACTCTAGCATCGGCTTCATCGAAGAAATGGGCGGGCTTGGTCGTCGGCTTCGATGCCGAAGATGATCTACGTCGAGGCATCACAAGATCAAGCTCCCACTTCACCAAGTCATGAAACTTGTGAAGAAAGCACCCTATACTACTTGGCAAGAGGTAGAGGATGAAGAAATAGGAAGTGGGTTCACTTTAGAATTGGATTTCTCACTCAATAGCTCAAGTTGCCATTGATGGAGCAAGCTTTCTTCATGTTGATGATGAAGAAGAAGATGAGAAAGAATTATGATAAGTTATTTAAAAGATAAAATAAAATGATACTTATCATATCTTTAACCTTAGTTAGGTGTAGAGAATTGACTAAGGTTAGTTTGAAGGGGTTAGGGTTAAGCATGAAGACAAAATGGTCACTTAGTCAAAGTTTCAAGAAGCTTCAACTACAAACAAATCAAGCCACCATTTTCTATTCTTTTGCCAATAAAAAATAAATAAATAAATCAATAAAAAGATAAAAGAATAAGTAAATAAAATGAAACCCTAACCATTCATATAACCATGGTCAATTCTTTACATAAACCCAAGCTTGCATGTATCATCAAACATGATACAATCTTGTGCACAAAAGTATATCACATATACAACTTGCACAATCCAAGTGAGAAAATCCATTTAAAGTGAACCAATACTAGTTGATGCAAAGTAATATATCAAATATATAATTCTACATTAAATCATTAAATCAACACTTGATTCAATGATCCGGTCATGTCGCATATAACCGGCTAGTATCCAATGTATCGGCATATCGAATCAATCCTTGATTCGATAACTAGGTTATATCGCATACAACCATTCGACACATACATCGCGAGAATGAAATACGGTATCACATACACGCATTATTCTCGGTCCCGCACATATCCCATATGTGCTCCTATTTCGTTTCGCTTGAGCCAGGAAACCTCTGTGTAGGACTCTAAAGACTCGTCAATACACCGGCAGCAGATGATGATCATATCAAACACCCACAAGCCGCAAGCGGTCTGCTAAACGTAACGGCCACCCGGGTATTGAGCGATCAGAAGATCGACGAGCAAGCCCGCTCACACTCCTGTGAATCCAACCAGTAACACTTACCGTACAGTCCGGTCTGTTCGTCTGATATGTCGCATATCTCGCCTAGGGGTGGTAAACGTCAGACCCCAATAGATCGATAAGTCATACCGACATGAGGTCCATAACTTTCATGAAACTACTGATAACTCTTACCAGTATATCACAGCAACCCTGGCCAGGGATTTCCTGTTATGGCCAGTCGTGCATTGCGCAACATCAACCCCCAATACCGGGAGAGACGAATCCCCTCCTATCGCTCATTGCCTCCATGTGAATCGGGACTGTACCCAAAAACCACCTGTTTGCACGACTCAGTAGAGCCGTGGTAGGGTGGAAATCAAAGCACGGTGGGAGACACACAAGACTCTATGACGATCTCGGGTCAACAGACTAAGCTGTACCAGTGTCACCAGAGAACTGCCATCTGACGTGAGGTATAATACCATCTGGGAGTTCTCGGCGAGTCCGTTCAGTGTACCCAGTCTCCACTGAGCACCCGCATACCATCTCCGATGTCAAACACCAATGGATATGGGATCATCCATCGCCCATCATATGGGTCGAGAAGATATGCGCTAGTCTACTCTAGAATATCGATGCCCCGTCTCGATATTCCCACAACTAGGAACAATGAAGGATGTACTCATTGACTACCCAGGCCCCACTAGTATGATCTTCATCATAGTCCTGGAAGTCGAGTACACATCCTAAGGGCTTTATCAACATGTAATCAGAGAGACAGAGAGTATACATGTTAAGATAAAGAGCAACCAGATAGCGTACTATCATGTCGAGCAAGAAAGTCCTACCTATATATGTCCCAGCATCCACTACAATATACATCCAATGTACAGTAATGGCCTCTAGGGCATACATATAACTAACAAATACTTATACCCGTTTTGGTTCTCTACTTCCAACTTATATTCTGTGAATATCTCAAAAGGTTCGGACTTGTGTTTCAACAGGAACATAGGTATGAATCTCGAGAGATTATCAGAGAATGTAATGAAGTACAAAGAACCGGTCTTGGCATGTGTGGACAGGGGACCTTTATACATCAGTATGTATCATCCCAAGAGTTCACTAACTCTTTCTCTGTTTCCAGTAAACGGAGCTATGGTCATCTTATCTTTGTGACATGACTGGCAAGTTTCACAAGATGTAAATTCAAACTGATTTAAATATGCATCTATATGTAACTTCAGCTAGTCGGGTCGCATTGATGTGACCTAGTCTACAATACCTCAAGAAAGATTCGTTCATTTCTGAACTCTTCCTCTTGTGTGTGTTCCGTATACTAAGAACTGTAGTTTGATTTAGAACTTCAATGCTTTTAGATAACGTGCCTGAACCGATCAACTTTTGATATAGGAAATGTTCAAAACATTATCCATCAATACAAAATTTTACCGTTTCTTTACTAATAAAGAGACAGATATGATTTTGTATATCAGGTTCGGTATCTAATAACATTCGTTCAGAATCAATGTATTGGTAATACAGGGTGACAGTGACCAACAGACTTGGCTGCAACACTTGCCCCGTTTTCTGTCTCATGAAACTTATCACCCGTTCTCGGTTCTTTACTTATCTGTAGCCCATGTAACAAATTACATATGCGGGATCCTGATCCGGTATTTCATATCCAGGACGTAAAGAATACTGAGAAACAGTTCTGTATAATGAACACACCCGAAGATGATGCATATGCATTCTCTTTGTTTGGGTGGCACGGGAATTCTGGTAATCCCCTATTTCCTGCTCTGTCTTATAACAATTATAAGTTGGAGCGGGACCAACGTTCCCCAGCTCAGTATAACAAGTGGGTTCGGTCAATAATCCGTATTATTATCTTGATTAAGGCGTGATATGGTCGCTACCTGGAGAGAGAGAGAAGAAAAAACTCAGCGTGCGCTCTTGCAAGATCAGATTGGTTATTATTTTATCTAATCAGGATGGCTCCCACTGTTTTTTATCAAATCTTCCTTCAAACCCTAAAAGGAAAGACTAGCCGGGATTAATTACATACTACAAGTTCGCCAATCTTTCAGCCAAGCCAGTGTCGGTACTTTGAAGGAGGTCCCCCGTGCTTTCGCACGAACCTAATTAATGTAAACCTCGTTTTCCCAGAGGCGTAACCCCGTTAACACCTTTCTAGACACCTACTTGATCGGCTAATTGTAATGTGTAAAACTCTCCCAGGAGTAACAATTACTCGCAGCGGGTATCGGGATCCAACTATCTCATAGAAGGTATGCAATCTCATTGCAAATTTCAACACTTGAAATTCCCGATAATTTTGCCCCTAGCGTCCTATGACCTTGACGCAGGCCAACAAACCATAGTGCGCTAGTCAAGTTCAACCCGTCATTTCCTGATTGAATTAAACCCACCCGCACGACCATTGACGCAGGCCAACAAAGTCGCACGACTACCCTAATCCAATCTGCATCATATGCATAAGCAGATAAATACTAGTTAGCTACCACACACTACGTCTTGACGCAGGCCAACAAACGTTGCACGAATACTAACTACCACTTATCTGAAATGACGGAGGGCTACGTCAGGTTTTTCTGAAAACCTATTGCGTAATGAACTTGATATCGTTGTAGAATCAAATGATTTTAAAAATGGAATGTTTTTGAGGCTTTTCTAGTTTTGCTAAAGGAGTCACTCCCGGTGAAGGGATCGTCGGTCCTTTCCTCGTCGAATGAGGTGCGGGATATATCATATATATCACTGTGCAAAGCAGAAACTATAGAAGCAATCAAAAGACAAACCGAGTGTGTAGCATCTGCCAGTTATTGCTAAAGGAGTCACTCCCGGTGAAGGGATCTCGGTCCTTTCCTCATCGAATAAGGTGCAGGATAAATCATATATACCGCTGTGCAAAGCAAGAACTGTAGCTACCTGTTTTAATTTTGAAATTCGATTCCACAACATCTTTAGGTTTCTTTTTCTTTCATTAATCATATTAATGAAGTCCCATCATTTAAGTACCTAAACATCACAGATAAATACGACGTACACTTATGCCATCCGCATTCGCCTCGATGTCCCCTCGTGCACCGTTAGGTTAGGTAACTAACGGCAGAGAGGGGTAGGGCTAGCGCGAGTGCAAAACATAAGTAACGTCTATATAATATATCATATATACTATATACTGTATCCATCACAGAACATATCACATGATCACATCACAGATATCGCAGCAGAAGATTCATATGAAATATTGGATATACTAGGACGTCCGTGTTTTCAATACGAGCCAGTATAAAACACGGATTCTACGGTCGCGATGAATTGCCAAACCCACACCCCTAGACCCCTACGAGAGCGGCAAGCAACCCTACCAATTCTAGGGTTAGGAGACCCGGACTCGACTCCTCGAGATGGTCTCCCACTGGACCCTAGAACCCGGTTACTTGTGCTCCCCTCCTTGGGTCTATCCTAGTGCAGAAAAGTAAATAATATACAAAGGGTGACATCTTCCGCAACCTGGAAGTGCCCCAATAAAAGAATATTACATGAATGAAAATGAAAAAACACTTATCTCACATAAAAACCCCCGGCTATTCAAACACGACGATCCAATATAACATATCCAGCAACACATAACATCACATGTCATCAACGTAAGTAAACATGCGTATCCCAATTGTCGTTGATTTATAGCAACGAAACCGGCGATATCACATATTACACTTACGGTCACAGAAAAGAAAGTATAAAACTACAACAGTTGGAATCCGCAATCTCTTTAGACATCGCATGCCTAATCAAATAAAATACTTAGACATCACATGCCTAACAATTATAAACCCCGCATTTTAGTCTCATTATCGAAAACTCTTTTCAATATCAAGTCGGGCAATTCAACAGGATTCCCGACATCCTGATCGAATGCTCGTCGCAAACTTTAGTAGGCGGCCGCATCCCTAACGCCGTCGACAAAGTGCACCAAGGCGGAACACCGCTGCCGCGAGCACCCGAACGGATGCTTTCGGCGACGGGGTTGTTAGTTATATGTATGCCCTAGAGGCCAGTATTGTACACATGATGTATATTATATTGGATGCTTGGACATATATAGAGATGACTTTCTTGCTCGATATGATAGTATGCTATCTGGTTACTCTTTATCTTAACATGTACACTAGTCTCTTTATACTGTCTTATAGTTACATGTTGGTAAAGCCCTTAGGATATGTACTTGACTACCTAGACTATGATGCGGATCATACTAGTGGGGACATGGTAGTCCATAAGTACATCCTTCAAGGTCCCTAGTCGTGGGTGTATCGAGACGGGGCATCGATATACCAGAGTAGACTAGCGTATACGCTTCTCGACCCATGTGATGGGCGATGGATGATCCCATATCCATTGGTGTTTGACATCAGAGATGGTAAACGGGTGCACAGTGGAGACTGAGTACACTGGACGGACTCGCCGAGAACTCCCAGATGGTATTATACCTCACGTCAGATGGCAGTTCTCAGGTGACACTTGTACAGGTTAGTCTGTAGACCCGAGATCGTCATAGAGTCTTGTGTGATTCCCACTGTGCTTTGATCTCCACCTTACCACGTCCATGAGGGCGTGCAAAACGATGGTCTTTGGGTACAGTCCCGAGTCACATGGAGGCAATGAGCGATAGGAGGGGTTTCGTCTCTCCCGGTATTGGGAGTTGATGTTGCGCTGTGCTCGATTGGCCGTAACAGGGAAGTCCCTGGCCAGGGCTGATCAGAGATTTGCTGGTATGTGTTACCAGTAGTTTCTCGACCCGTTACGAGCCTCACATCGGCACGACTTATCGGGTTATTGGGGTCTGACGTTTACCACCCCTAGACTTGATATGCGACATATCAGACGAAGAGACCGGACTGTACGTTAAGTGTTGCTGGTCGGGTTCACAGGAGTGTGAGCGGGCTAGCTCGTCGATCTTCTGATCGCTCAATACCCGGGTGGCCGTTACGTTTAGCAGACCGCTTGCGGCTTGTGGGTGTTTGATATGATCATCATCTGCTACCGGCGTATTGACGAGTCTTTAGAGTCCTACACAGAGGTTTCCTGGCTCAAGCGAAACGAAATAGGAGCGCATATGAGATATGTGCAGGACCGAGAATAATGCGTGTATGTGATACCGCATTTCATTCTCGCGATATATGTTTCGATTGGTTATATTCGATATGACCTAGTTATCGAATCATTGATTCGATAAATCGATACATTGGATTCTAGTCGGTTATGTGCGACATGACCGGATCATTGAATCAAATGATGATTTAATGATTTAATGCATAATTATATATTTGATATATTGCATTGCATTAACTAGTACTGGTTCACTTTAAACGGATTTTTCTCACTTGATGCACATTGTATATGTGATATGCTTTAGTGCACATTTTTGTATCATGTTTGATGATACTTGATCATTTAGTTAAGTGTATAGAATTAATCCATGGTTAATTTGATAATTAGGGATTTGCATATTCATTTATTTATTTATTTGTTTATTTATTTTTTGGAAAAGATAAAGATGAGAATGGTGGCTTTCTTTGTCATTAGTTGAAGCTTCATGAAGCTTTGACTTTAGCAACCATCCTTATCTTTATGCTTAACCCTAACCAATCCAAGTGACCATGGTTTATTCTCTACACTTAACCTAGGTTAGAACATGATAAGTATTTTGTTTTTATTATTCTTTTTGATATACTTATCAAATTCTTTCTTCTTCATCTCCTTCTTCTTCAAGAGAGAAAACAAGATGCCATCAATGGCAACTTGATCATAATTGAGTGAAATCCAATTCTAAAGTGAACCCACCTCCTATTTCTTCACCCTCTACCTCTTGCCAAGTTGTTTTGGGTGTTTTCTTCACAAGTTTCACCACTTGTTGAAGTCGGAGCTTGAGCTTGTGCAACCTCGACGTAGATCGTCTTTGACACGAAGCCGACGACCTATTCCGCTCGTTTTCCCGATGAAGCCGATGAACGAGTCTAGGATTCGAGAAGGACAGCGAGAGGATGCCTACGTGGAGACAAAGAAGAGGATTACCGGATCTACAAAGGTTGTAGCATCTAACCTTTAGTTAATTTGTTAACTAGTTTTTAGTTTCGCCTAGAATTCTAGCGACGACCCGTAGTCTAGGGTTTCTCGGCACCATAATTTTTGTAAAATGGCATGTTCGATGCCTTGTCAGACCTCACTAGGGTGCCTAGGAACCTTTCACTGGTATCAGAGCCTAGCTAGAGCCTTAGGCGAAGTCTAGACGGAATTTGAACTCCGAACGAACCCGAAACCCCAATACAAATAGCTCTCTGGACTTTTTCCAATTTCTGGGATTTTTCAAGATTAAAAATTCCCAAAAAATTCAGCAGGAAATATAGTGAGTTACTGTGAAACACGTGCTGGTAAATCGACAACACAGGCGCGGAACCGCGGCCCCCACCATAGGAAGAGCGGCGGTTCCGCGGCCACTGTGTTGATTTACTGCACGTGGCTTGCACAGTAATTCATGTGTTGTAGTGCTGAGTCTTCTGGAAATTTTTTAATGATTATTCAAGAGTTGAATTTTTTTTGGTTGCTTTGGGGATTCGGTGTTTCGATCGGGGTATCAAATTTCGTCTGTGTATTTCCGGATAATTTTTAGAATATGTTAAAAAGTTCGACCGGATATAAATACCCAACTTTTTCCCTGTCGGGAAATTTCCAAGTGTTGGATTTTTCCGTAGTTTAACGACGTTCTAAGTAGTGCAAGTAACGCGATGGACCCTCTAGAAGACAACAAACCTTAACTCGATTATGTGACCGTCTTGAACTGCCCTTTGAACCTTCGGGTTTGGGGCAGTACGGCGTGCCACATGTGAGGCGTTGGCTTGACCCTTCTACGGCTGGACCGTTGGTACTGAGGCACGAACTGAATGTTGTTAGACTTATTTCATGTGTTGAGTTGTATCGGGAAAACTTGGGTATTCGACTGCTCGATCGGAAAGTTTAACATTTTCTGTTTATCTGGAATGTGATACAATAATTGGAATTCACAAGTAGTTATGAGATAACTGAATGAATGTTATAAATCTAGCAATTTAGTCCCATATGATATTGAAAAGAGTTTTCGATAATGAGACTAAAATACGGGATTTATATCTGTTAGGCATGCGATGTCTAAAGAGGTTGCGGATTCCAATTGTTGTAGTTTTACACTTTCTTTTCTGTGACCGTAAGTGTAGTATGTTCATATCGCCGGTTTCGTTGCTATACGTCAACGACAATTGGGGTATGCATACTTACTTACGTTGATGACATGTGATGTTATGTGTTGCTGGATATGTTATATTGGATCGTCGTGTTCGAATAGCCGGGGGTTTTTATGTGAGATGAGTGTTTTCCATTTTCATTCATGTAAAAACTTGTATATAATATTCTTTTATTTGGGGCACTTCCAGGTAGCGGAAGTTGTCACCTTTTGTATATTATTTACTTTTCCGCATTAGGATAGACCCAAGGAGGGGAGCACAAGTAACCGGGTTCTGGGATCCAGTGGGAGACCAACTCGAGGAGTCGAGTCCGGGTCTCCTAACCCTAGAATTGGCAGGGTTGCTTGCCGCTCTCGTAGGGGTCTAGGGGTGTGGGATTGGCTATTCATCACGACCGTGGAATCCGTGTTTTATACTGGCTCGTATTGAAAACACGGACGTCCTAGTATATCCAATGTTTCATATGTTTCTTCTGCTGCGATATCTGTGATGTGATCATGTGATGTTCTGTGATGGATATAGTATATAGTATATATGATATATTATATAGACGTTACTTATGTTTTACACCCGCGCTAGCCCTGTCCTGCTCTGTCGTTAGTTACCTAACCTAACGGTGCACGAGGGGACATCGTGGCGAATGCGGATGGCATAAGTGTACGTCATATCTATCTGTGATGTTTAGGTATTTAAATGATGGGACTTCATTAATGTGATTAATGAAAGGAAAGAAACCTAAGATGTTGTAGAATCAGATTTTAAAATAAAACAGGTAGCTACAGTTCTTGCTTTGCACAGCGGTATATATGATATACCCCGCACCTTATTCGATGAGGAAAGGACCGAGATCCCTTCACCGGGAGTGACTCCTTTAGCAATAACTGGCAGATGCTACAGACTCGGTTTGCTTTTGACTGCTTTTGGTTTTTTTTGCTTTGCACAGCGATATATATGATATATCCCGCACCTCATTCGACGAGGAAAGGACCGAGATCCCTTCGCCGGGAGTGACTCCTTTAGCAAAACTAGAAAAGCCTCAAAATCACTCCATTTTATAAACTTCATTTGATTCTACAACGATATCAAGTTCATTACGCTCATGGTTTTCAGAAAAACCTGGCGTAGCCCTCCGTCATTTCAGATAAGTAGTAGTTAGTATTCGTGCTACGTTTGTTGGCCTGCGTCAAGGCGTAGTGTGCGGTAGCTAACTGGTATTTATCTGCTTATGCATATGATGCAGATTGGATTAGGGTAGTCGTGCGACTTTGTTGGCCTGCGTCAAGGGTCGTGCGGGTGGGTTTAATTCAATCAGGAAATGACGGGTTGAACTTGACTAGCGGACTATGGTTTGTTGGCCTGCGTCAAGGTCATAGGACGCTAGGGGCAAAATATTATCGGGAATTTCAAGTGTTGAAATTTGCAATGAGATTGCATACCTTCTATGAGATAGTTGGATCCCGATACCCGCTGCGAGTAAGAGTTACTCCTGGGAGAGTTTTATACATTACAATTAGCCGATCAAGTAGGTGTCTAGAAAGGTGTCAACGGGGTTACGCCTCTGGGAAAACGAGGTTTACATTAATTAGGTTCGTGCGAAAGCACGGGGGACCTCCCTCAAAGTACCGACACTGGCCTGGCTGAAAGATTGGCGAACCTGTAGTGTGTAATTAATCCCGGCTAGTCTTTCCTTTTAGGGTTTGGAGGAAGATTTGATAAAAAGCAGTGGGAGCCATCCTGATTAGATAAGATAATAACCAATCTGATCTTGCACGAGCTTACGCTAAAGTGTTTTCTTCTCTCTCTCTCCAGGTAGCGACCATTTCATGCCTTAATCAAGATAATAATATGGATGTATTGACCAAACCCGCATGTTATACTGTGCTGGGGAACGTTGGTTCTGTTCATTCTTATAAGAGTTATAGGAGTGAACAGGATATAGGGGAATACCAGGATTCCCATGCCACCCGATTGAAGAAAGTACATGTTGATGCATTTTCTTCGGGTGTGTTCGTTACAGAGAACTGTTTCTCCATTTGCTCTACGTCCTGGGTATTAGATACCGGGTCAGGATCCCATATATGTAATCAGTTACATGGGCTTAGGAAAGGTAGAGAACTTGGAGAAGGTGATAAAGACATTAGAGTTGGAAATGGTGCAATTGTTGCAGCTAAGACTGTCGGGGAATATCACCTTGTATTACCAACTGGTGATACATTGGTTCTGAACGAATGCTATTACATGCCGAACCTGATATGCAACATTATATCGGTTTCTTTACTGAGTAAAGAGGGATATAATTTTGTATTGCAGGACAATGTTATGAACATTTTCCGTGACCAAAAGTTGGTTGGATCAGGCACGTTATGCAATGGCATTTATGTTCTAAATCAATCAACAGTTCTGAGCATAACAAGCACACACAAGAGGAAGAGTTCAGAACTGAACGAATCCTTCTTGTGGCATTGTAGACTGGGTCACATCAATGTGACACGACTAGCTAAGTTGCATAAAGATGGATATTTAAATCCGTTTGAATTTTCATCTTATGACACTTGCCAGTCATGTCTCAAAGGCAAGATGACCAAAACTCCGTTTACGGGACACGGAGAAAGAGTTACCGAACTCTTGGGACTGATACATAGTGATGTATGCGGTCCCATGTCTACACATGCCAGGGATGGTTCTTCATACTTCATTACATTCACTGACGATCTCTCTAGGTTCGGGTATGTGTTCCTGATGAAACACAAATCAGAAGCTTTTGAGAAATTTTGGGAATATAAGCAAGAAGTTGAGAACCAAACCGGAAAAAGTATTAAAATCCTTCGATCTGATCGAGGAGGTGAATACTTGAGCAATGAATTCCTGGACTTCCTAAAAGAGAATGGGATTCTCTCTCAGCTGACTCCTCCATATACACCACAGCACAACGGTGTATCAGAACGGAGGAACCGCACCTTATTAGATATGGTGCGCTCTATGATGAGCACAGCTGAGTTACCTATTTCCTTCTGGGGATATGCACTGGAAACAGCTGCAGACCTATTGAATATGGTTCCCACCAAAACCGTGCCGACCACTCCATATGAGATATGGAAAGGAAAGAGACCATATCTTAATTATGTTAAGATATGGGGTTGTCCGGCCTATGTAAAAACGCAAAATCCGGACAAACTCGCGGCAAGGTCCATTCTGTGTATGTTTATTGGATATCCCAAACATTCGCGAGGGTATATCTTCTACCACCCTGAGGAACAAAGAGTGTTTGTTTCTCGGCATGCCACCTTTTTAGAAAAGGAATTTCTTGAAAAGAGATTAGTGGTCATGAGGTAGAACTGGAAGAGGTTCCAGCTGCACAAGCTACAACAGAAGATCTGGTGGAACCAGAGGATTCCATAGTTCCCGATGAACCCCAGCCACTCCGCCGATCTAGTAGGGTTCCTCGCCAACCTGAGAGATACTACGGTTTTCTCATGGATGGAGGGAGCGAGGATTGCATCATGGAGGATGATGACCCAACTAGCTTCGAGCAGGCCATCACGAGTAGGGACTCAGTGAAATGGCTGGATGCTATGCGGTCCGAGATGGAATCCATGTACACCAACAAAGTATGGACTTTAGAAGTTGCTCCTGAAGGGGTAAAACCCATTGGGAGCAAGTGGATCTTCAAGAAGAAACTTGGTGTAGATGGGAAAGTGGAGACTTTCAAAGCTAGACTTGTAGCAAAGGGTTTTCGTCATAGACCAGGTGTGGACTATGACGAAACCTTTTCTCCAGTGGCTATGCTTAAATCCATCCGAATCATGCTTGCCATTGCTGCCTTTCATGACTACGAAATCTGGCAAATGGATGTTAAGACCGCCTTTCTAAATGGTGATTTAGAAGAGTGCGTGTACATGACTCAGCCAGAGGGCTTCGTAGACAGTGGGAGCAGCGGGAAGGTGTGCAAGCTGCTTAAATCCATTTATGGATTAAAGCAAGCATCGCGGAGTTGGAACATCTGCTTTGACGTCGTTATCAAAGAGTTTGATTTCGTCAAAAATCCAGATGAACCTTGTATCTACAAGAAGGTGGCAGAGAGTAAGGTTGTCTTCCTCGTATTGTACGTGGACGACATACTCTTGATAGGAAATGATATTCCTATGCTGCAATCGGTCAAGCTCTTTTTATCACAAAGATTCTCGATGAAAGATCTTGGTGATGCCTCCTGCATATTGGGAATAAGGATCTATAGAGATAGATCCAAAAGGATTTTGGGATTGTCCCAATCCAGGTACATTGACACCATACTAAAGAGGTTTAGTATGGAAGAGTCCAAGCGTGGGAACTTACCCACGATCTCTGGAGTCACTCTCTCCAAAGAGATGTCTCCCAAGACTGATTTGGAGAGAGCTCGCATGCAAGGGATACCCTATGCTTCGGCAGTAGGCTCTATCATGTATGCGATGCTATGTACCGGACCCGATGTAGCATACTCACTAAGTATAGTGAGCAGGTATCAAGCTGATCCTGGAGAGAGTCACTAGACAGCTGTGAAGAGCATTCTCAAGTACTTACGAAGGACTAGAGATATGTTCTTGGTGTATGGTAACGGAGAGCTCCAAGTGGAGTCCTTTACCGATTCGAGCTTCCAGAGTGATAAGGACGACTCTAAGTCGCAGTCGGGCTTTGTCTTTACCCTTTACGGAGGGGCGGTTAGCTGGAAGAGTTCCAAGCAGGAAACCGTGGCAGACTCGACGATGGAGGCTGAATACATCGCTGCCAACGATGCTGCTAAAGAAGCTGTTTGGATCAAGAAGTTCATTACTGAACTTGGTGTGGTTCCATCCATTGAGCATCCAATACCTTTGTATTGCGATAACAATGGAGCGGTGGCTTTGGCCAAGGAACCCAGGTCCCATCAGCGATCCAGGCATATTCTGAGGCGGTATCACCTGATCCGGGAGATAGTTGATCGCCGGGAGATCGAGGTCAGGAGGGTTGACACGAAGAACAACACCGCGGATCCACTCACGAAGGCCATTCCCCAGATACAGTTTGAGAGACTCTTCGGGATGCTCGGTATGCGATACTACAGCAGCTGGCCCTAGTGCAAGTGGGAGATTGTTAGTTGTATGTATGCCCTAGAGGCCAGTATTGTACACATGATGTATATTATATTGGATGCTTGGACATATATAGAGATGACTTTCTTGCTCGATATGATAGTATGCTATCTGGTTACTCTTTATCTTAACATGTACACTAGTCTCTTTATACTGTCTTATAGTTACATGTTGGTAAAGCCCTTAGGATATGTACTTGACTACCTGGACTATGATGCGGATCATACTAGTGGGGACATGGTAGTCCATAAGTACATCCTTCAAGGTCCCTAGTCGTGGGTGTATCGAGACGGGGCATCGATATACCAGAGTAGACTAGCGTATACGCTTCTCGACCCATGTGATGGGCGATGGATGATCCCATATCCATTGGTGTTTGACATCAGAGATGGTACACGGGTGCTCAGTGGAGACTGAGTACACTGGACGGACTCGCCGAGAACTCCCAGATGGTATTATACCTCACGTCAGATGGCAGTTCTCAGGTGACACTTGTACAGGTTAGTCTGTAGACCCGAGATCGTCATAGAGTCTTGTGTGATTCCCACTGTGCTTTGATCTCCACCTTACCACGTCCATGAGGGCGTGCAAAACGATGGTCTTTGGGTACAGTCCCGAGTCACATGGAGGCAATGAGCGATAGGAGGGGTTTCGTCTCTCCCGGTATTGGGAGTTGATGTTGCGCTGTGCTCGATTGGCCGTAACAGGGAAGTCCCTGGCCAGGGCTGATCAGAGATTTGCTGGTAAGTGTTACCAGTAGTTTCTTGACCCGTTACGAGCCTCACATCGGCACGACTTATCGGGTTATTGGGGTCTGACGTTTACCACCCCTAGACTTGATATGCGACATATCAGACGAAGAGACCGGACTGTACGTTAAGTGTTGCTGGTCGGATTCGCAGGAGTGTGAGCGGGCTAGCTCGTCGATCTTCTGATCGCTCAATACCCGGGTGGCCGTTACGTTTAGCAGACCGCTTGCGGCTTGTGGGTGTTTGATATGATCATCATCTGCTACCGGCGTATTGACGAGTCTTTAGAGTCCTACACAGAGGTTTCCTGGCTCAAGCGAAACGAAATAGGAGCGCATATGAGATATGTGCAGGACCGAGAATAATGCGTGTATGTGATACCGCATTTCATTCTCGCGATATATGTTTCGATTGGTTATATTCGATATGACCTAGTTATCGAATCATTGATTCGATAAATCGATACATTGGATTCTAGTCGGTTATGTGCGACATGACCGGATCATTGAATCAAATGATGATTTAATGATTTAATGCATAATTATATATTTGATATATTGCATTGCATTAACTAGTATTGGTTCACTTTAAATGGATTTTTCTCACTTGATGCACATTGTATATGTGATATGCTTTAGTGCACATTTTTGTATCATGTTTGATGATACTTGATCATTTAGTTAAGTGTATAGAATTAATCCATGGTTAATTTGATAATTAGGGTTTTGCATATTCATTTATTTATTTATTTTTTGGAAAAGATAAAGATGAGAATGGTGGCTTTCTTTGTCATTAGTTGAAGCTTCATGAAGCTTTGACTTTAGCAACCATCCTTATCTTTATGCTTAACCCTAACCAATCCAAGTGACCATGGTTTATTCTCTACACTTAACCTAGGTTAGAACATGATAAGTATTTTGTTTTTATTATTCTTTTTGATATACTTATCATATTCTTTCTTCTTCATCTCCTTCTTCTTCAAGAGAGAAAACAAGATGCCATCAATGGCAACTTGATCATAAGTGAGTGAAATCCAATTCTAAAGTGAACCCACCTCCTATTTCTTCACCCTCTACCTCTTGCCAAGTTGTTTTGGGTGTTTTCTTCACAAGTTTCACCACTTGTTGAAGTCGGAGCTTGAGCTTGTGCAACCTCGACGTAGATCGTCTTTGACACGAAGCCGACGACCTATTCCGCTCGTTTTCCCGATGAAGCCGATGAACGAGTCTAGGATTCGAGAAGGACAGCGAGAGGATGCCTACGTGGAGCCAAAGAAGAGGATTACCGGATCTACAAAGGTTGTAGCATCTAACCTTTAGTTAATTTGTTAACTAGTTTTTAGTTTCGCCTAGAATTCTAGCGACGATCCGTAGTCTAGGGTTTCTCGGCACCATAATTTTTGTAAAATGGCATGTTCGATGCCTTGTGAGACTTCACTAGGGTGCCTAGGAACCTTTCAAGGGTTCTCCTACAGTCACTTGGTCGGGGCTATGGAGTGAGGCTGTCTATTAAGTTTACCCGGCGAGTATCCGCGTACGCTATGTGATTGCGACGGAGTTTTGATCACATCAAAATTCCGTGGCAACTGATCAAGTGAGACTAAACTGCTATGTTTATAACATTCATTCAGTTATCTCATAACTACTTGTGAATTCCAATTATTGTATCCCATTCCAGATAAATAGAAAATGTTAAACTTTCCGATCAAACAATCAAACACCTAAGTTTTCCCGATACAGCTCAACACATGAAATAAGTTCAAAGACATTCACTTCATGCCTCAGTACCAACGGTCCAGCCGTAGAAGGGTTAAGCCAACGCCTCACATGTGGCACGCCGTACTGCCCCAAACCCGAAGGTTCAAAGGGCAGTTCAAGACGGTCACATAATCGAGTTAAGGTTTGTTGTCTTCTAGAGGGACCATCGCGTTACTTGCACTACTTAGAACGTCTTTAAACCTCGGAAAAATCCAACACTTGGAAATTTTCCGGCAGGGGAAAATTGGGTATTTATATCCGGTCGAACTTTTTAACATATTCAAAAATATCCGGAAAGCCACATAGACAAAGCTTGATAATCCGATCGAATCATCTAAGCTCCAAAACACCCTAGAATATTCAACTCTTGAATAAATATTAAAAAATCCCAGAAACTCCAGAACTAAAAAATAGGAATTATTGTGCAAAATTTATTGGACAATGTGACAATACTGCCGCGGAACCGCCGCAGAAGGCATGCTTCTGCCGCTGTTCCGCGGTGGTTTAGATGAATTAGGATCTCGTTTTGCACCATAATTCTTAGATCTTCCTGCTGAATTTTTTAAGAATTTTTAATCTGGAAAAAACCCAGTTTTTGAAAAAAGTCCAGAGAGCATTTTGGAATTATGGTTTCGGTTCGATCGGACTTCAAACTCCTCTACGCTTCGCCTAAGGCTCTAGCTAGGCTCTGATACCACTGTAGGGTTCCTAGGCACACTAACGAGGTCTCACAAGGCATCAACCATGCCAATTTCAAATTTTACAAGTGCCGAGAAACCCTAATACGGATCGTTAACTAGATTTTAGGCAAAAAAGAAACTAATTAACAACTTAACTAAAAGAAAGAGGCTACAACCTTTGTAGATCCGGTTCTCTAGTTCCTTAGCTCCACGTAGACGTCCCTCCGCTGTACAAATCGGATCTTGGACTCTAGTGTCGGCTTCATCGGAGAAATGGGCGGGCTAGGTCATCGACTACGTGCCGAAGATGATCTACGTCGAGGCATCACAAGATTAAGCTCCCACTTCACCAAGTCATGAAACTTGTGAAGAAAACACCCTATACTACTTGGAAAGTGGTAGAGGATGAAGAAATAGGAAGTGGGTTCACTTTAGAATTGGATTTCTCACTCTTTTCATCAAATCACCATTGATGGAAGCAAGGTTTTCTTCTTTGAAGAAGAAGAAGAAGATAATTATCATAAGAATAATGAGAAAAAAAGAAAAAAGATTATTCTTATCATAACTATAACCATGGTTAAGTGTAGAGAGAGAACTATGGTTAAGTAAAATGGTTAGAGTTAAGGATGAGACAAAATGGTCACTTTAGTCAAAGCTTCATGAAGCTTCATGAACAAACAAAGAAAGCCACCATTTTTCTCATTATCATTTCCATAATAAATAAATAAATAGATAGATATGAAAATTAAAACCCTAACCATTTAAATAACCATGGTTTAATCTTTACACAAACTCAAGTAGTCATGTATCATCAAACATGATACATACAAGTGCACAAAACTATATCACTTATACAATGTGCACTTCAAGTGAGAAAATCCATTTAAAGTGAACAAATATTAGTTAGTGCAAAGTAATATATCAAATATATAATTATACATTAAATCATTAAATCAACACTTGATTTAACGATCCGGTCATATCGTATATGACCGACTAATATCCAATGTATCGGCTTATCGAATCAATCCTTGATTCGATAACTAGGTTATATCGCATACAACCATTCGATACATTCATCGCGAGAATATAATACGGTATCACATACACGAATTATTCTCGGTCCCGCACATATCTCATATGCGCTCCTATTTCGTTTCGCTTGAGCCAGGAAACCTCTGTGTAGGACTCTAAAGACTCGTCAATACACCGGCAGCAGATGATGATCATATCAAGCACCCACAAGCCGCAAGCGGTCTGCTAAACGTAACGGCCACCCGGGTATTGAGCGATCAGAAGATCGACGAGCAAGCCCGCTCACACTCCTGTGAATCCAACCAGTAACACTTACCGTACAGTCCGGTCTCGTCGTCTGATATGTCGCATATCTCGCCTAGGGGTGGTAAACGTCAGACCCCATTAGCTCGATAAGTCGTGTCGATATGAGGTCTATAACAGTTCGAGAAACTACAGGTAACACTTAACAGTAAATCTCAGCAACCCTGGCCAGGGATTTCCGGTTATAGCCAATCGAACACAGCGCAACATCAACTCCCTATACCGGGAGAGATGAATCCCCTCCTATCGCTCATTGCCTCCATGTGACTCGGGACTGTACCCAAAAACCACCGTTTTGCACGCCCTCTTGGACGTGGTAAGGTGGAAATCAAAGCACAGTGGGAACCACACAAGACTCTATGACGATCTCGGGTCAACAGACTACTCTGTACCAGTGTCACCATAGAACTGCCATCTGACGTAAGGTATAATACCATCTGGGAGTTCTCGGCGAGTCCGTCCAGTGTACCCAGTCTCCACTGAGCACCCGTATATCATCTCCGATGTCAAACACAAATGGATATGGGATCATCCATCGCCTATCTGTATGGGTCGAGAAGGTATACGCTAGTCTACTCTGGTATATCGATGCCCCGTCTCGATACACCCACGACTAGGGACCTTGAAGGATGTACTTATGGACTACCATGTCCCCACTAGTATGAACCGCATCATAGTCCAGGTAGTCAAGTACACATCCTAAGGGCTTTACCAACATGTAACAGAGAGACAAACAGTATACACGTTAAGGTAAAGATCAACCAGATAGCATACTATCATGTCGAGCAAGAAAGTCCTCCCTATATATGTCCAAGCATCCACTACAATATACATCCTATGTATAGCAATGGCCTCTAGGGCATACATATAACTAACAGACACTAGTACAGGTTAGTCTGTCGACCCGAGATCGTCTTAGGGTCTTGTGTGATTCCCACTGTGCTTTGATATCCACCATACCATTTCAAGAAATCGTGCAAAAAGGTGATTTTTGGGTACAATCCCGAGTTACATGGAGGCAATGAGCGATAGGAGGGGATTCGTCTCTCCCGGTATTGGGGCTTGATGTTGCGCTATGCTTGATTGGCCATAACAGGAAATCCCTGGCCAGGGTTGCTGAGATTTACTGGTAAGTGTTATCAGTAGTTTCTCGAACCGTTATGGACCTTGCATCGGCATGACTTATCAGGCTATTAGTGTCTGACGTTTTGCCACCCCAGGCTATGATATGCGACATATCTGACGAAGAGACTGGACTGTACGGTAGTGTTACTGAATGGATTCGCAGGAGTATGAGCAGGCTTGCTTGTTGATCTTTTGATCGCTCATTACCCGGGTGGCCGTAACGTTTAGCAGACCGCTTGCGGCTTGTGGGTGTTTGATATGATCATCACCTATTGCTGGCGTATTGACAAGTCTTTAGAGTCCTACAAAGAGGTTTCCTGATTCATTTGAAACGAAGTAGGAGCACATATGTGATATGTGCAGGACCGAGATTAATGCCCGTATGTGATACCGCATTCTATTCTCGTGATATGTGATATCGGTCGGTTATATATAATATTACCGGGTTATCAGATCAAGTGTTGATTCGATAAGTTGTTACATTTGATATTAGTCGGTTGTATGTGATATAGATGGTTTAAGTGTTGATTTGATAATTTAATGTATAATTATATATATCATATATTAATTTACACCAACTAATATTATCTCACTTAAACATTTCTTTTTCTCACTTGTGTGCATATAGTATATATGTGATATATATTAATGTACAACATTTGTCTCATGCTTGATGCCACATGTGACATGGGTGTATGAGACTTACACCATGCATAATAATGTGATGGTTTTATTTATTTAAAATTAATCAAAATTAGATTGAATTAAGTCACATGGTTGAAGCTTGTAGAAGCTTGTGAAACCATTGACCAAGTCCACTCATTTTGTTTTACTTGTATATATTTATTAACCTAACCATTATTGATTAGCCATGGTTTATTCTCTATATGGGTTAGTGTATGACACTAACTGTCACGACCCAAAGGTGCGGAACGTGACTGGTACTTAAATTACGAAACGTCTCAAGGCGTACGTAATCTAAGTCAAAGCCCAGAAATCAAAACCATTTACAGAAATAGAGTGAAGGAAAACCTATCTCAAGAAACCGATTTTAAAAAAATAAGTCACAATTAAATATTTAAAAGCAATATCACATTTTCCCGAAAATTTCGGCAGAGTCTCCTTTGTAAATACTGGCCCCCAAATGGGTACAACACATGAAAATACATATATATGAAGAAATAAGGAATCCCCAAGCGGGTGCTAGCTCTTCGCCGATGGCGAAAACACAACCACATGCACATGTATAACAAAAGTGCACAATAAGCATCAAAAAGCAAGAATTAAGAAAATACCACGTCGGCTCAAGTGAGCAACGACACCAAACACAAATACAAATCTCACGAGTCTCACCATCTAGTCCAAAATATACAAAAGTAGATGGAGTATACTAGATACAAAATATATACATGATGGAAATAAATATCCTTGCAACCCACCTACGAGCAATGCGCAAGTCCAAGCAAAAGAAACGAAGTGAGGAAGTACGCACGTCGCTACTGTGCTGACGGGTCGGACCTGCAAAATACTGTGGCATAACGGGGGTGAGTTGGCAACTCGTGAGTAGTAAGCAACATCTAATAAGGCTATCGTAAGTGTGCTCGCAATTTTGTCACAGCTTACATATACTAATATGATGCGATGCACTGGTATGTATGTACATGAATGCAAAACCAACATGATATCTGACAATGTTTAGTACGAGAAAATATGTATTCTTATCTTAGTAAAATTTCTTTAATTTAACTGTAGTATCATCAATGAAATCAATAAAAATCCGTGTCAAGCATCGACACCAAATATGAATATCTCAATGTCTCGAAATCTCAGGTGTCAATACCTCGATGTAACAATGTATCAATATCTCAATATCTTGGCATCCGGCAATTCGGACTGGCCCATAATCTTAATATCTCGGGCTCCGGCAATCCAGACTGGCCCATATCATCAATCTCAAGACGACGTCGGTATCCTCCGGATATCCGCCGCATCACAAATAACCCGTCGGTAGTGCTCCCATGCTGGGCTCAACGCCATCATCTGCGACCATCTTACCCCGGAGTACCGCACCGGGTCCACCATGCACCCACAGACGATTCCTCCTACTCCTCAAATCAGGTCTATGATACCGTTCAAGAACCGAGAAATCTCATGGTGGACGGAACATACATCATGTCACGAGAAAACCGCAACTTGCATTATTAAGATGATAACGGTTTATAAAATTCTTGCGGTTTTCCCAAAAATCCAGAAATCTCATAATACTGAAATCCTCAAGAAAAATCACCATATGTACACATGTCGGTGATGATAATTGCCTATGGTATCAACAATATGAAATACGACGCGTGACTATAGAACTATGCATGAACGACGATGCAATGAGGTATATACGTATGACTAACAATCCTACGTATCCATCCTGATGAATTGAATATACAAATACAGGTTTACAAATCATATATGTTGCAATGGTTTTTTATTCTGATTTAAACAAGTTATATAGTGTTCGTGGCATAGCAATTACCAAGGTGTGTGTGTCTATATGAATAGTGCCCGTACCGCAAAAACCAATGGTAATGGTGCAAGTGTCCTTTGAGATGATATCACACACACACACACACATAAAAGATGATGCGATGCAACGAGATGAATAATTTAGAGCTACGCATATAAATGTAAGTACTAAAAGAAATTCTAACTATCGGGCGCCTTACGCCATCCAGACGATTCCCCCATAGATGTGTACATCTACTCACCGGGACGCCTTGGTTAAACTTATCCGATTTTAGTTTTATCTTTTCGCGCCACGTCCGATACCTCTGCACCCGGCCTTAGAATTGCACACAAGAAATTAAGAGAATAAATAAACGGATAGTAGCAGAACAAACGGCATAAGTCAACCACGCGCACAACAAGAAGCGCACACGCACTCGGTGCACAAACGAGCTCGCGACAACGCCACAAATCACCACTAGGTTCGCAATATGTAAAAACCATAAATCCTAGTGCCCACTCGTACTAATAGCGCATTCACAATACACTAATTACTATATGACATATGTAGTAAATCACCAAAATCTCAAACTTTGTTTAAACGATTTAATCCAAAAAACTAGTAAGGGACCCATTACCTTTTTAGCACAGGTCTAAATATTTTAGAAATTCTAGTGGCCACAATTATTCATTTAAAATCTTACCTAGGATTCACAATATTATCTAGATTTTATCTCAATTATTTTTTATAATTCATAAAAATCTAGTTTGCAAAAATTATAATTAGAACATATTACATGTAACAATTAACAAATTAGCAACTAGATTAGGTTTGTGCATGTCTTAAAATATTAATCTATACTTAACTAACTTGATTTATTTTTAAAAAACCTAACTTTAGTTCAAACCATAATCTTGAAATTTCAAGTTTGAAATTAGAACCATAATAAAACACGAAAATTAATTAAATTGAAGTCATTAACCTACAACTAACCATTGGGTTAAGATTATACCTCACAATCAAGAGATCAACCTTGCAATCATGCCTCCAAAAATAGTTCTGTAGCTCCAAGATACATGTTAGATCAAGTCAAGAACTTTTGGTGAAGGTTTAACTATGGATTATTGTGGATTTGTGTGGATTTTTTTTTATGAAATTAAGTGGATTTTTAAGTGGAAATGAGAGAGCAAATTAGGGGGCTGCTGGAAAAGGTCTCGGCTGCAATGGGGAGAGGATGAGTGTGGGTGTGGGTGTGTGTGAGAAAGTCAAAGTAAAGAAACCATACCTCATTGTTTACTATATTTCCTTTCTTTCCTTTTTTTTTCCTTTTCTTTTGTTTTAGAGGAGAAATGAAGTAGTGAAGTGAGGGGGTTCGCTGTAGGGAAGGCTCGGCCTTGGGTGAGGAATGAGTGTGTGTGGGGTAATTGTAGAAGGTTCCATGTAAAGAAAGTCCCATTATTACATCTATTAATTAATAAATTAATCAATTAATTTTTATTTTATTTTCTAACCAACCTAGAATTCTCTAGAATCTTAGAGACAAATGGAGAAAAGAGAATGTGTTACATACTTAGTATTAAGTGGTCATGGTTCACTAAGATAAGATTAACCCATTCCAATTTGTAAATATCACTAATTAAATGTATTAGTGAAAGATTATAATAATATTTAAAATAATTAATTACGGAAAATATTTTAGTAAATTAGCAATTTTATAAGTGACCAAAAAATACCAATACTAGCCATTACATAGCTAGAATAGGTATTTTTAAGTCTAGGTTGAAAAATAACTATATCTTGATTTTTACGTAAATTACGAGTTATTTTACCGGTTATCAGAAAAATTCACCTAAACGATTTTTTATTTGTTTATTTTTAAAACGTTACAATCTTCCCCCCTTAAAGAAATTCGGTCTCCGAATTTAAAATCTAACTACGCATACCATTGAAGAGATGGGAATAGTTCTCCCTCATCTCGCCCTCGGCTTCCCACATGACCTTTTCGCCGTTCGGGCCACACCAAGAACCCTTTACGGACGGTATGACCTCGGACCTCAGTTTCTTCACCTGCCGATCTAGAATGACTATTGGATGCTCGGTGAAGGAACGATCGCGGTCCAGCTGGATCATCTGATGCTGTATCACGCGAGAGGGGTCATGAAGGTATATGCGGAGCACTGATACATGAAATACGTGGTGAATATATGGAAAGCTGGGTGGAAGATCCAAACGATAAGAAACTTCGCCGACTCGCTCAAGAATCTCAAAGGGACCCACATATCTGGTACTAAGCCTTCCTTCTCTTTCCGAATCTCGACACGCCCTTTATCGGAGAAACCTTCAAGAAAACATGATCTCCTAGGACGAACTCAAGTCTGCGCCGACGACGGTTTGCATAAGATTTCTACCTACTCTGGGCCGCTCTCAGCCTATCCCAAATCATCTGAATCTTTTCGGTCATCTCCTGCACAATCTGTGGCCCCAAAATAATGTTCTTACTGAGCTCTGTCTAAAAAATTGGTGATTGACATTTCCTCTTATATAATATCTCGAAGGGTGCTATCTGAATCTCCTGGAAGCTGTTATTATATGAAAACTCTATCAAGGGCAAGTGGCGATCCCAATCGCCACGAAATCTAGAACGCAAGTTCGGAGCACGTCCTCAGGAATCTGAATGGTCCGCTCTGATTGACCGTCGGTTTGAGGATAGAAAGCTATACGGAAACTTAGTTAGGTGTCTAAAGTCTCTTAATGTTTATATAATATTCGGCTGCTGAACCAGGTGCCTCTGTCGGACACAATACAAGTCGGAACTCTATGTAATCGCACAATCTCATTAATATATATCTTTGCATACTTAACGAATCCGAAAGTGGTCTTCACTGGCAGAAAGTGAGCTACTTCCGTCAATCGATCTACGATCGCTCAAATAGAGCCATACTCTCGACTGGTCCAAGGTAGACCCACGATACAATCCATAGAAATTTGTTCACATTTCAACTCCGGAATGGGCAAAGGTTGTAATTCTCTGGCTGGCCTCTGATGCTCAGCCTTGACTTGCTGACAAGTTAGCATCTTGAAGCAAAATCTGTGACATCTCTCTTCATCCCTTTACACTAGTAGACTTCTCTCAAATCATGATACATCTTGGTGGAAACCGGATGAACACTATATACTGACTGATGCGCCTTCTCTAAGATCTCGCGTCACAACTCCTCGGAATCTGGCACACATAGTTGAGTTCCCAAATCGTAGTACCCCCTGATCATCAATCACGAACTCTGAATCTCTACCCTGTCGAACCTGCTTTATTATCTCTGACAAACGAACATCATCGGAATGTGCCTCACGGATATAATCATATAACTGTGGTTGTGTACGAACACGGACAAGTTGTCATCCAATCGACATAAGCTCGAACTGTACTCGGTTGTAACAATGAATCTGCTAATCTGCCGTCGACTGTCTCTGAACTGTGGTCAACAAGAAAAGCTACCTCTGGGCCTACGACTCAAAGTATCTGCCATAACATTCGTCTTGCCCGGATGATAAAGAATCTCACAGTCATAGGCTTTCACTAGCTCCATCCAACGGCGCTGTCTCAATTTCAACTCTCGCTGCTGAAGTTATAGTGTCTCCAGATCTTTAAGTGTAAAAACCACCGCACATTTCTAAGTCACGCGTGGAATAATTCTGCTCGTGCTTCTTCAACCGTCGATAAGCATCGCAATAACCAACAAAACCGCCTGATCCTAAGGCAAATATAATACTGGCACCGTAATCCAATGAATCTTCAACTGCTGGAAGCTCTGCTCGCATACCTCAATCCAATGAAAAGAAACTCCTTTCCGGGTCAACCCGGTCAACGTTGCAGCTATATGCGAAAAATCCTGTATGAAATATCAATAGTATCCGTCCGAACCCAAAATGATGCGAACCTCCGTCACTAATACAGGTCTGGGCCAGTGTTGAACGGCCTTGATCTTTTTCGGTTCCATACCTACCATCTCTCGTAACTACGTGACTCAAGAAGTCAATATCATCCAATCAGAAAACACACTTGGATAATTTAGCGAATAGCTGGTGTTCCCTTAAAGTCTGCAACAAAATCCTCAAATGCTACCCGGGCTACCCTCGGCTCCGGAAGTATATTATGGTGTCATCAACGAGCACGATAAAAACTGATCAAGAAACTGCCTGAATATGCGGTTCATCAAGTCCTTAAATTCTGCCGGGGCATTGGTGTGTCCAAACGATATCACCAAAAACTCATAATGCCCGTAATGTGTATGAAAAGCGGTCTTCCGAAAATCATCCTCTCGAACCCTCAATTAATGGTCACCTGATCGCAAATCAATCTCCGAGAAATGTCCCGCACCCTGGAGCTAAACAAATAAATCGTCGATACGAGGTAAGGGATATCTGTTCCGCACAGTAACCCAATTCAATTGACAAAATCGATACACAAACACAACTGCCGTCTTTCTTCTTGACGAACAGAACAGGAGCTCTCCAAAGTGATGCACTCGAACGAACAAGCCCTTTATTCAACAAATCATGCAACTAATCCTTCAGTTCTTTAAGCTCCGCGGGTCCATCCGATATGGCGGTATAGAAAAAGGCTCCGTGCCGGAAATCAAGTCAAAGCAGAAGTCAATATCGTGCTCTGGCGATAAACCGAGCAACTCAATAGGAAAACATCTGGAAACTCTCTCACAATCAGGACTTGGTCTAACGGGACCTCTGCAGCTCTAACAGCACAAACATACGCCAAGAATTCCTGACATCCTTTTCTCAAAAGCTGACTAGCGCGACAAGAAGAAATCAAACTGGGAAAGGCGACGCTACGGTCTTCCTAAAACAAACAAGAACTGGCTTACCCGGAAAACTAACTATGACTGCCTTCTTACGGTAGTCCACGAATGCATAACACGTGGCTAACCAATCCATGCTCAGAAGAACTTCGAAGTCAAACATACCGAGAAAATCAAATTGACCGAAGAATCCCTATCTCCGATATGAACAAAACAAACACGAACGAAAAACATTTCGACTGATAATAGACTAGCCTACGAAAGAAATCACAACGAGCGACTGATTTAGTAAAGACTACTATCGGCTAGACTTCGATACAATGTATATGGATACCAATTCAAACAACACCAAAAGAAATACGCATCGGAAGAAAACACTGAAAGAATACTTGTTACAACGGCGTCGATCTAACCGCCTTGAGCTGGCATACCAGTACAAATCCACTTCGATCCTAGAAATGACCGAAGTCTTAAAAATGGGCTCCTTTAGCAGTAAGGTTGCGTTCATCGCGGCTGCATAAGTGTCAAAATGCTGGGCACTAACAGCAAGAATTAACTGCATGTCCAATCTCCACACGAACATCTTTATCCGTTTCTCTTCATTTTCCACCAGGTAAGGAGCACATTGGACTGCTGAGTAAACTAAATGTCATACTCGGACACCGTCATGTAAGTGTACGATAGCGCCCCGGCCTTCATTCTGAGGCCAAAATGCGGAAATGAAACTTTTTCTTTAACTTTAAACCGGCGCTACTGCATACTAAAAATCCGGATGGGACCATTAACCTACTACTAGCAATCTAGAGAAGGGATAGAATGCTATACCGAGCGATTCGTGTCCTTCGGTCTTTGGCCACCATCCCAAGCTCCCTGCGGCAACTCCGGTCTTCATCTCCTCGTCGGAAAGGGCACCACATCGAGAAGCCTTTTTACGGGCTCCCACTTCGTCCGAAGAAACTCGGGCACGAAGTGTGCTAGCCGACGTGCCCAAGGTTGAAGTAGAGTATGGTGTGATCACTTTTTCTCTTGCATCCATGGCTTGGATGGAGGTTAGAGATGTTGCCATTGATGGAAGTAATAAGCTAGAGGAAGAAGAAGAAGAAGGGGCTTTCTTTTCGTTTTCTTTTGTTTTCTTTCATATGATGAAAAATGAGAGAGAGAGTGTGAGATAAATACAAGACCAAACACATATATGGCAGTCCCTCTCTCTCTCTCCTCTCATCATAGCAACCCAAAAAAATCACTAATGTGACATATTTTTATAAAAAAGAGACCATGAGTCATATATATATGTCCATGTCACATTAATGCATGTCATGATGAAATTCTAGCTCATTATTTTTACCACCCAAACATTAATCCAAATGTTTGGTCCAACAAAAAGATCCGGCAACATCTAAAGTAAACTCGTGACGGATCACAAGGATACCCCTCACCTGTATATAAATACCTGCATCCGCATTCCGACTGAATGCAAATGCGATAAGACTAAAGTAATCTAACAAATCTAATACTAGGATCCGGCTTAAACCATAGCCCACTAGTATGATCCGTCCGATCAAGATCCGTGCAATACCGCACGTATAAGATCGAACCCTGCCATATATCATACGTCCTCGACAACGTTTCGCCCAAAACGTGAGAAACTGTCTGTGGGGGACTCTAAAGATTCGTCAATACTATGGCTGTGGATTTAACTATTAGCACGTCAGAGGTATTAGCCGTACGTAACGGGCTACCAAGTATTGAATAAAAGGGACGTCGATGAGCGAACTCATCCTGACACCCTACTGAGCCTGTCAGTGACAATATCCGTACAGTCCGGTCCGTTCGTCTATGAGCATCGCATGTCGGGCCTAGGGGGTTGGTAAAAGTCAAACCCCTAAAAGCGGTACAAGTCATGTCGGAGTGTAGCCCAGAACACCCTGAGATGCTACTGGAATACCTACCAGTAAATCTCTTGACTTGGCCAAGGACTTCGTGTAATGGCTCTTCTAGACACAGCGCGACCTCACCCCCAATACCGGGAGAGACGAACCCCTGCAGATCCGCTCACTGCCTCCATATGGCTCGGGACTGTACCCAACAAAAACCTGTTTGCACGACTCCTTTAAGCCGTGGTAGGGTAGTAATCAAAGCACAGTGGGAACTCACACGAGACAAATGACGATCTCAGGTCGATGAACTAACCTGTACACATGTCACCAGGGAACTGCTATCTGATGCTAGGTATAATACCAACTTGCATGTTTCCGGCGAGTCCTTTCCGGTGTACACATAACCCAATGAGCACCTGTATAAATCTTAGGTGAACCAACTGACACCAATTGCTTGTGAGACCGGCCACCGCCTCTTGTCGGGGTCTCGACTGTATACACTAGTTGTCATGACCCAAAAGTATGGAACATGACCGGCACTTAGACTACGAAACGTCTCGAGCCGTACGTAATCTAAGTAAGCCGAAAAACCCAGAAATCCAAACCAAGAAAAGTAGTAGAGTGAAGGAAAACCAATTTAAATCAAGTAGTTTTAATAGCATAAGCCGAATTATGCCTTTTTAAAAACATCAAATATTTCCTGAAAATTTCGGCAGAGTCTCCTTTGTAAATACTAGCCCCCAAACGGGATACAACATGAATAGTATACGAAATCAATAAAAAGGCATCCCCAAGCGGGAGCAAGCTCTTCGTCAATCGACGGTCACAACCACACAAGTAATATAATATACAACGCCAAGGGCGAGGATCAAAACTCAAATAGAAACTCAAAACAATAAGAAATCCACAGAAATACAACGCGCGACTCTAAGGTCGAAAGAATAAACATCACTGGTCTCTATCTCAAATAAATACATATTTGGTTGATGGAACTTCTAGATACAACAGAGTAATAATATACAAGGTATATAATGGGAGGTACGATACAAATAAACCCACCTAATAGAAAATCACCCGGAAAAGGAAGTAGTGCCAGCAAAGCCGTAATGATACCTGTACGGCAAAACCTGTAAGAAACTGGGACACAACGGGGGTGAGTTGCCAACTCGTGAGTAGAAAAACATCTACGGAAAGAAATTGCATAAATAACGCAACCAAGGTCAATGATCGTAATATATCCTCAAATATATGTATAACATGCAGCCTATAACAATGGCTAGGGTAATATCTAACCCGAGTGTAATCTCATGTGCCCGTGTCAGTGCCTCAGGTAGCAATATATCATATGAATGAGGTATGAATGCATGAAAACAGAATACATGTAAATGAAGAAACTGTTTTCATAAATTAGTGAGATTTCCTTTGTATTTTTAAAATGAGGTATCATAAATGAAATCAGCATCAACAGTGTCTAGCATCGGCATAAAACATAAATCTCAATGTCTCAAAACCTCAGGCTCCGGCTATCCGGAATGGCCTGTGTCATCAAATCTCAGTACCTCAATATCTCGAAATCTCAATGTCTCAATCTCAATATCTAGGGCGCCGTCAGTCCAAACCGGCCCATATCATCCATCTCAAGACCACGACGGTATCCTCCTGATATCCGACGCGTCGGGTAATATCACCGGTCGGTAGTGCTCCCCTGCCAGGCTCAACGTCAACAACACGGTCTTCTCGCCCCGGGGTACCGTACCGGGCCCACCATGTACCCGAAACGGTTCATCCAACTCCTCGAATCGGGTCTCGAAATCCATCAGCAAACTCATGGTGGACGACTCATACATCATGGGAAAACCGCGCTTTTCATTTAAAAAGAGAAAGAAGAAGTTTGCATATGTTTTGCGGTTTTCCCCAAATCCAGAAAATCTCATGGAAATCCGAATCCAAAACCTCAATAGCACGTAAAAAGTGAATATATGCATGAGAATCCATGAATGCGGCATAACAATGAATAACAGTATGCATGAAGTAGCAGGTAATAACTACAATATCTAAACTAACATATAAGGCAAGTACACTAATATCATGTCTAAACTATTAGCTAACAGGCTATGTCAAGCAATAATATTTTCTAAGGTGTACGTGACATGGCAATTACCGATGAAGATGTGTGTGAGCCGGCAAGTAAGTGTACGTGGTATATACGCATCATCGGTAATGGTGCTGGTGTCCTAACCACAAGATATCAACAGTAGAATATGAAGCATAATATAAGCATGCGATGCGGAGCGAACCACAATAATGAGCGGGAGCTGAACACTAGACGGAACGATAACTAATCTGCATTAACCTAATATAAGTCCTACAATGGTGCCTTTTGAAAATAACACGAATCGTGGGGTTTTGAAAATAGGGGCTACGGTGTTTTTATGAAAAGATACGTCTTCTGAAATATCCGTAGGATCCCTTGGGCTGTCTTTTAAAATACCCACGATTCGTTAGTTTTTGAAATAGGTAAGAATCGAATCTAATCTAACAACTAAACTAAACTAAAGGGCTAAGCTAACAAGCTGGACTACAGGAAAGGAAACCGCCTAACATCTGAGTCGATACATATACATACCTGTATATATATTAGTCGGTGATCCTGCCTCAATAATATCATATCCGATACCATATCTAAAATCAGACATCCCAAGTCAAGAGTGCGGATCAATCATCAAAATATAGCTCGTACGTAAATCCGTCGTACGGCATCCCCAAATCTGGGTACGGGTCAATATCATATTCATCACACTATTCATCCGGTATCCTCTTTATCAAAGATCATAGTCTAAGGTACTGACCTATGTCTAGTACAATACTGATATCATCAATATAGTCATGATCTGGCTACTGATCGACAGTCTCGTACAAACTGATATCATCAGCACATATCATCATCAAGGGGTATACATCGCCCAATACAGCCTAGGATCAATATCCTAGCATATCATATCTCATATCGCGATCACATGTCGACCACTTTATTTATAACACAATTCACCCGTATCGTCGCCCCAAGATCCGCTATAAGACCAGGACGTACCTCAAGTACGAATCCTGCCATATCACCGATATCACAATCTCAACACAAATCTCATCGACTCATCTCAATCCCAAGTATCATCCTCAAATCCGTATGTGAACACATAGTCCCATACCTATGTGAACACATAACTATATATTCCCATATTATCACAAAAGAAAGAAGATAGTATGCAAGTATGGGTGGGTGTGTGCAAGTGTGGTGCGACCGCTACTCTAGGGTTTCGCGACACTCAATCATCCAAGAACACCAAATATCCATATTTATCATCAATAACTCAAACAATCTATAAACAATACATATGTGTGTGTATACGTATTCATATACATCACCACGAACTGCGGGAGTGCTATACGCCATCCACGCGATTTCTTCCCGTAGATATAAATCTACTCACCTGGTCCTCGCTCGCCAGTGCCGACGTCGCCACGCGCTTGCTTGTCGTCTCGAAGTCCACATGGGGGTTCCTACATATCATAACGCACCGTATCGCATTAAAATCCGACTGATGACTAAAACGATACACGAATCCCACATAGGTCAAAACATATGGTTGCTTTCACGAATCAATTTAAAAACCCTCGACATCGGCGTACAAACGCCGATTGATCAGGAAAAACGCCAAACGTACCAATCATGGCTTCACAAATCATTAATTATATATGAAATAAGGTTTAGCTCATCAAAACATTAAAATCAAACAAATCGTTTTATTTTCCAAAACCTAGTTAACACAAATTCCCATTTTGGTTCAAAACTTGATGTTTTCACTGATCTACAAATTTTAGTGATTTAAATGGCCAAAATGCTCATTAAATAACATAATTAGGTCATACAAATCACTTTCACAAATTAATCTCATCAATTTCCATAAATTCCAAAATTCTAGTTTACAATATACCCAAATTTTAACAATTTTATAGCAAAAATGCACAAACTACAATCTAGCTTGGATTTTCATGAACTAAAGTATTAAAATATACTTAATAATGTTAATGAAGTCATGAAAATACCTAATTATATTTTTTCTCATAATCAAATTCATGGTTTACAAAAACCTAGCTAGCAATATAGCTTAATTATTACAATTCCAAACTAACAATTTGCAAACTAGAAATTTGATTAGGTTTTCATTTCACAATATGAAGAACTACAATTGCAACCACAATTACATAATAAAAAACCCTAACTTGAATTTCCTAAACCCTTACTAAATTTTTCCAAACATACAATTAAACCCAAATTAATAACTAATAATGCTTGATTTAAGGTATTCAAACAACAATTTAACAAAAGGTCTTGATTTATACCTCACAAGATTAAGGCTCTAGCATGCAAATCCTAGCCTCCAAAAGTAGCTTCCATGCTCCTAGATCCTTGCTACATAGGCAAGAAATAATGGGTAGGAGTTGGATTTGGGATTAGTGATGTTTTTATGTGGATTTTGAAGCAATTTTGGAGGATTTTTGATGTGAAGAAAGTGAGGATTCAAGAGAGGGGAGGGCTGTCCAGATTTCGGCCAGGAAATAAGAGGGATTGAGTGTGGTTGGTGTGTGTGAAGTCAAGGAGAGAGAAGGAACCCAAGTCAACACAAGACCATGCTTCAATTTTCTATTATTTCCTTTTCTTTCATTTTCTTTTCTTTTATCAAAAGAAGTGGGGAAAAGTTTGGGGAGGGCTGCTGATTTCAGCAGAAAAGAGGAGTAGAAATGAGGGTGTGTGAGTGTGGGTGTGTGGGAAAATGATAAATACTACACCCCAAACAACCATTAACACTAAGTTCACCGAAAAAAGCCTTTTTTCTTCGATATTTTCCAAACCGTTTTGGCAAACCATTTCATTTCAGAAACCACATGATAAAATTTTATTTAATGTTTTATGATGCACAAAATTTTTTTTAACTCATTCCAATTTCTAATTTTCCCTAATTAAATGTATTAGTGACGGCTTAAAATAATAATAAAATAATTTTTTTTCAGAAAATTTGAAATTTCACCAAGTGGCTCAATAAACACAAAATACTAGCAATTACATAGCTAGAATACGTATATTTAATTTTTATAATAAGATATTTGTATTTAGACTTTTTACAGAAAACCCCTTTATTTTACCGATTTTTCGAAATTTCACCGAAACGATTTTCAAAACGTTACAATCTTCCCCCCTTAAAGAAATTCAGTCCCCGAATTTAAATTCAAACTCCCCCAAATACAAAAACATCTAAGCAAAACCATCAAGTCGTCGGGGCTCCGAAATCATAAGTACATAAAACGCATCATAGCGCAATACATGCGCATGAGTAATGAGCAGATAACTCAAAATCAAAACTCCGTCAAGCATCCCGCAATCATCGGAGTCATGGTAAAGACACAAATGTCAAATCCAATACAAAACCAATATGATATAACTCGAAACTATACATGTAAATATCAAATCTATATATGTAAATATCTGAAGGAAATGAATGCCAAATATATTCAGGTACTGTCCTCTGACTAGTCCTGCCCAGTACGAAAACACATAGCAAATATCATAAAAACGTACTGTTCTATAGGAAAAATCAATCCCAAATACGCGTATGAATACTACGTGCGTCTGGTACGCACGGAAATCAAAATCCATATACGTGCCATACAAGTGCACAGAAACAAGATCTAAGTGCATCGGGTGTGCACAAAGCATCTGTCGTAGGCAACGTGTGTGCCTGACAGCAAAATCAGGTACATCTGATATGCACGAAAAAAATCTCGATTTAGTGCATCTGGTGTGCACCAAAATCGCATCTCAAGATATGCGCTCAACATGCGCGAAAACCAAAAACCAGGGGCATCCATCATGCACGAAATCATGAAATCCAATATCAAGCGCCGAACATACGCAAAATCAAATCAGGTGCACAAGGTGCACAAAACAGATATCGAGTATCACAATCGAAATCGAAGTCCAGTGCATCTAAGTGCACAAAAGGCGTATCACTGCACTGCAAGCATATATAAACTATACCGAGTGCAGGAACCAAATCGTGTGCGTGCATACGCACAAAATCAACTCAAATGTCTAAAACCGTAAAATCACAAACATGTGAAACCAAAGCACGAAAACGATATCAAGTGCAACACTGTGCAAAGATCGTAAATCCTCAATCATCAAAATCAAATCATGCGAATAAATCACCCAAAACATCGAAATCAATAATGGCGGAATAGTCCCGCTCAAGCACATCCTCCAAGAATCTCTGGCCAACTGTCGTGGTCACTCATAGCATGTCACGCCGACGATCCTGAACTCTGGCCTGCCAGTGTGCATAACATGTCCACTCCTGGGTCCAAGTCTTCTCGTAATTTATTCCAGAAAGGTCCTGTCGAAATCTCTCCCAAATCTCGTCTCTGCCGAACTGTCCGGAAGTCATCGTCCCTTACTAGATCTGTTCTCGTTCCGGAACGGCTGCATACTCATCGCAACTCCTTCTGGAAGGTATACCCAAGTACAATGCCTTGGCATGCGTATCGCATCTCTGATGGCGGAGTTGAACGTCGTCTCATCAAGATCTCGTACGAACCTCTTACTCCACTTTTCTCTAATGTCGTCTGCTTTGGACTCGTCTCGTCGCGGCTGCATAGACTGAGCTCCAACGGCTACCCTCGTATCGGGAGTCTCCCAAGAAATGCATCTCACCACCTAGCATCCGAATTAAGTCGAGCCATCCGATCGAGTCGTCAAAACCTCATAATCCCCCAAGAGCTCAACATCTTGAGCATAGTTTAATAGTATCGAGTACATACAACAGCATCGGTGGTCCAGCCGTAGAAGGGCAAACCCAAGCCTCACTAATGGCGCCGTAGAACTGCCGCAAACCCGAAGGTTCAAATGCTTTCACACGGTCATTAAGTCGAGTTAGGGTTTCATTCTTCTAGAGGGTCCATAGATTTGCCTGAATGCCCTTCCGAATACTTTAAACTTGGAATAATAGGTTTCTGACATTCGATCGTCTCTGTCGACTCCCAACGTCTCCGCGTGAAGTCGTCTCTAGCTGGAATCAATCTATCTGATGACCTCTCATCGGGTAGGCGAACGAACCACATGTCCTAGTCATTCATCCTCGGGTGACTAGCGACCTTCTATCATCTCTTAGCATAACCTGTACTGCAATAGCTCCAACATATGGGGCGATTTCTCGTCGCTCGCAGCAACAACTGGCTCACTCGTCTGCACGCTGAACAGTGCCTCAATCATCATGAGTAAGCAATACACCAACGGTCATCAAAATCTGGCTGGCCTCTATCATTGGCTCAATCCTCTTGTGTCGATCAGCATATCCGAGTAACCTCATAAAGGCGATCCGCCAAACGCTCGTGGTGCGGAAACACAGTAAAAAGACACATCTCCGCAATCGTGTGTCGCCGGAATTTCGCCCTGGTGAGTCCTCGTTCGTGACGAGCTCGTGCTGACCGCAACTCTAGCCGTAGCTTTCCCTGCCCGTAATCATGGAAGCAAAACCATAACTGGTACTGATGAGGCTAGATCGGAATGAATATAATACTGAGCAAAGAAATGTACATCCTAAGGCTTCTTAAGTGGAGTAGCGTATCGTAAATATGCCGCGGAACATACCTACGGTACGTCACTCTACTTTAGTCACCTATTCCATCAACCAAGGGTCATCCTACGCTCCGAAGGTAAAAACCTAACGCTCTGATACCAACTTTGTCATGACCCGAAAGTACGGAACATGACCGGCACTTAGACTACGAAACGTCCCGAGGCGTATGTAATCTAAGTAAGCCGAAAAACCCAGAAATCCAAACCAAGAAAAGTAGTAGAGTGAAGGAAAACCAATTTAAATCAAGTAGTTTTAATAGCATAAGCCGAATTATGCCTTTTTAAAAACATCAAATATTTCCTGAAAATTTCGGCAGTGTCTCCTTTGTAAATACTGGCCCCCAAACGGGATACAACATGAATAGTATACGAAATCAATAAAAAGGCATCCCCAAGCGGGAGCTAGCTCTTCGTCAATCGACCGTCACAACCACACAAATAATATAATATACAACGCCAAGGGCGAGGATCAAAACTCAAATAGAAACTCAAAACAACAAGAAATCCACAGAAATACAACGCGCGACTCTAAGGTCGAAAGAATAAACATCACTGGTCTCTATCTCAAATAAATACATGTTTGGTTGATGGAACTTCTAGATACAACAGAGTAATAATATACAAGGTATATAATGGGGGGTACGATACAAATAAACCCACCTAATAGCAAATCACCCGGAAAAGGAAGTAGTGCCAGCAAAGCCGTAATGAAACCTGTACGGCAAAACCTGTAAGAAAATGGGGCACAACGGGGGTGAGTTGCCAACTCGTGAGTAGAAAAACATCTACGGAAAGAAATCGCATAAATAACGCAACCTAGGTCAATGATCATAATATATCCTCAAATATATGTATAACATGCAGCCTATAACAATGGATAGGGTAATATCTAACCCGAGTGTAATCTCATGTGCCCGTGTCAGTGCCTCAGGTAGCAATATATCATATGAATGAGGTATGAATGCATGAAAACAGAATACATCTAAATGAAGAAACTATTTTCATAAATTAGTGAGATTTCCTTTGTATTTTTAAAATGAGGTATCATAAATGAAATCAGCATCAACAGTGTCTAGCATCGACATAAAACATAAATCTCAATGTCTCAAAACCTCAGGCTCCGGCTATCCGGACTGGCCTGTATCATCAAATCTCAGTACCTCAATATCTCGAAATCTCAATGTCTCAATCTCAATATCTAGGGCGCCGTCAGTCCAGACCGGCCCTTACCATTCATCTCAAGACCACGACGGTATCCTCCGGATATCCGACGCGTCGGGAATATCACCGGTCGGTAGTGCTCCCCTGCCAGACTCAACGTCAACAACACGGCCTTCTCGCCCCAGGGTACCGTACCGGGCCCACCATGTACCCGAAACGGTTCATCCAACTCCTCGAATCGGGTCTCGAAATCCATCAACAAACTCATGGTGGACGACTCATACATCATGGGAAAACCGCGCTTTTCATTTAAAAAGAGAAAGCAGAAGTTTGCATATGTTTTGCGGTTTTCCCCAAATCCAGAAAATCTCATGGAAATCCGAATCCAAAACCTCAATAGCACGTAAAAAGTGAATATATGCATGAGAATCCATGAATGCGGCATAACAATGAATAACAGTATGCATGAAGTAGCAGGTAATAACTATAATGTCTAAACTAACATATAAGGCAAGTACACTAATATCATGTCTAAACTATTAGCTAACAGGCTATGTCAAGCAATAATATTTTCTAAGGTGTACGTGACATGGCAATTACCGATGAAGATGTGTGTGAGCCGGCAAGTAAGTGTACGTGGTACATACGCATCATCGGTAATGGTGCTGGTGTCCTAACCACAAGATATCAACAGTAGAATATGAAGCATAATATAAGCATGCGATGCGGAGCGAACCACAATAATGAGCGGGAGCTGAACACTAGACGCAACGATAACTAATCTGCATTAACCTAATACAAGTCCTACATTGGTGCCTTTTGAAAATAACACGAATCGTGGGGTTTTGAAAATATGGGCTACGGTGTTTTTATGAAAAGATACGTCTTCTGAAATATCCGTAGGATCCCTTGGGATGACTTTTAAAATACCCACGATTCGTTAGTTTTTGAAATAGGTAAGAATCGAATCTAATCTAACAACTAAACTAAACTAAAGGGCTAAGCTAACAAGCTGCACTACAGGTAAGGAAACCGCCTAACATCTGAGTCGATACATATACATACCTGTATATATATTAGTCGGTGATCCCGCCTCAATAATATCATATCCGATACCATATCTAAAATCAGACATCCCAAGTCAAGAGTGCGGATCAATCATCAAAATATAGCTCGTACGTAAAGTCCTACATTTTTTTTCAACTCATTCCAATTTGTAATTTTACCTAATTAAATGTATTAGTGACGGCTTAAAATAATAATAAAATAAAAAAATTTCAGAAAATTTGAAATTTCACCAGTGGCTCAATAAACACCAAATACTAGCAATTATATAGCTAGAATTCGTATATTTAACTTTTATAATAAGATATTTGTATTTAGACTTTTTAAAGAAAACCCCCTTATTTTACCGATTTTTCGAAATTTCACCGAAAAGATTTTCAAAACGTTACACTAGTCTACTAATGGAGTATCGATGCCAAGTCTCGAAACTCCCACGACTAGGGACATTTTAAGGATGTGCTTATAGACCCAGCTCCCACGTATATGATCGCCATCATACTGTTGGTCGTCAAGCAAGAATCCTAAGGGCTCTATCAACGTGTAATAGTGACCAGTAAGGTCACCTAAAGCAGTACACGATGATAAAGATAAACCAGATAGCATACTATCATCTTTGTAGGGTTACTAGGCACTCTAACAAGGGTTAAGAAAGCATAAACCATGCCCGATTAAAATTTTTGCCGTGCCTAACATCCCTAAACAAGATCTTTGCTAGAAAATTAGGGTTTCACATGCATGTAAATTGCATTTACGACTAAGTGAATACGAAATACAACCTTTGTAGATCGGTCCTTCACTTCATTAGCTCCTTGTTGAAGTCCTTTCGCTGCGATCGTGGTTCTCCCGGACTCTTGCATGGCTTCACGAGGAGAAAGACGTGTCCTTGCTTGAAGTCTTCGAGGCCGAAGATGATCTACGTCGAGAGAATATCAACTCAAGCTACTACTTCACTAATAAGAGAATTAGTAAAGCAAACACCCTATACTAAAGAGCTAGTCTAGTAGAGGATGGAGAAATAGGAAGTGGGTTGTCTTTAGAATTTTATTTCTCATAATCTTTCACTCTCTTTTTGAAACCCTAGCAAGCTTTTCTTTTTGCTCAAAGAAGAAGAAGATGAACAAAAGAAAAAGATGAGGATAATGATCAAGTGGGTGAGCTAACCATGGTGAGTGAGTATCATATACTAACTCATGTAGAGACTTAATCATGGCTAAGTGTGATGGTTAGGTTAACAAAAATCCAAAGTAAAAACAAACTTAGTGGACTTTAGTCAATGCATCCGCAAGCTTCCACAAGCTTCATGCATTTTCTAATTTTTCACTAATTTTGTAATTACTTTTAAAAATTAAAACCTAACATAACAAATAGCATGGTGTAATTCTCATACACTCATGAAAGATGTATCATCAACCATGATACAAAAAGAAAACATTTTAATATATAACACATATATATTAAAGTTGTGGACATGTGAGAAAAATCATTAAGTGAACAAGTGTTAGTTAATGTAAACTAGTATATCTAATATACAATTATACACTAAATCATTAAATCAACACTTGACTTAATAATCCGGTCATATCTCATATAACCGGCTAACATCCATTGTATCGACTTATCGAATCAACACTTGATTCGATAACCCGGCTATATCATATATAACCGACCGATACAAAAAGTCACGAGAATAGAATACGGTATCACATACATGCATTATTCTCGGTCCCGCACATATCACATACGTGCTCCTATTTCGTTTTGCCTGAGCCAGTAAAACCTCTATGTAGGACTCTAAAGACTCGTCAATACGCCGGCAGTAGGTGATGATCATATCAAGCACCCACAAGCCGTCAGCGGTACTAGCTGGACGTAACGGCCACCCGTGTATTGAGCGATCAGAAGATCGGCAAGCAAGCCCGCTCCAACTCTTGTAAAAGCCTGCTGGTAACACTTTCCGTACAGTCCGGTCTCCTCGTCTGATATGTCGCATATCAAGTCTAGGGGTGGTAATCGTCAGACCCTAATAACCGATAAGTCGAGCCGATGTGAGGCTCATAACGGGTCGAGAAACTATTGGTAACACTTACCAGCAAATCTCTAAATCAGCCCTGGCCAGGGACTTCCCTGTTATGGCCAATCGAGCACAGCGCAACATCAACCCCTAATACCGGGAGAGACTAAACCACTCCTATCGCTCATCGCCTCCATGTGACTCGGGACTGTACCCAAAAACCACCGTTTTGCACGCCCTCTTGGACGTGGTAAGGTGGAAATCAAAGCACAGTGGGATTCACACAAGACTCTATGACGATCTCGGATCTACAGACTAACCTGCACAAGTGTCACCAGAGAACTGCCATCTGACGTGAGGTATAATACCATCTAGGAGTTCTCGGCGAGTCCGTCCAGTGTACCCAGTCTCCACTGAGCACCCGTATATCATCTCTGATGTCAAACACCAATGGATATGGGATCATCCATCGCCCATCTATATGGGTCGAGAAGGTATACGCTAGTCTACTCTCGTATATCGATGCCCTGTCTCGATACACCCACGACTAGGGACCTTGAAGGATGTACTTATGGACTACCATGTCCCTACTAGTATGATCCGCATCATAGTCCAGGTAGTCAAGTGCACATCCTAAGGGCTTTACCAACATGTAACTATAAGACAGTATCAAGAGACAAGTATACATGTTAAGATAAAGAGCAACCAGATAGCATACTATCATATCGAGCAAGAAAGTCCTCTCTATATATGTCCAAGCATCCAATATAATATACATCATCTGTACAATACTGGCCTCTAGGGCATACATACAACTAACAATCTTGAGTAAGACTGTCCTACCGGCATAGGTCCTCCCTCAATCATTGCAATCACGTGCCTGTGATCCAATAATTGACTCTGAGGGCACTATATCCAACAATCTCCCAATTGCACTCATGGCTAATTATAGCGATGTCGCATACTCACAGCCCGTGTGATACCGAACACCCAACTCCTCTACTAATCAGTCTCACAAAGCTCTTTTGCGAAACTATTGTGTTCGAGGAATAGCCTAAGTGAGTGGATCCGCCCTGATGTTTCTTTCTATGTCTCTCTTTATCTCAAGTTCGCGGAGAAAGCCATCTCCCGAAATGAGCAATACCTGTCTTAGAATATGTCTGGATATCTGATGGGACCTAGTTCATAAATGAACTCCAAATCCAAACTTCTTAGACTGTATCGTCAACTAAACTTAATCAGTATCCTGCGCCATGCCTCCCTCAGTATCCGCTTGGACCTCCTGTCCATAAGAACTGCCCTCGGTAGAGGGAAAACTATAACTCTGACAGTCACTCTGTCATCCTGGACACCTTGGAAGCCTGGAATGATAACTGTCTCCTAAAAGAGGCTGCCGTTATCAAATCCCTAGAACATCCACTTATGTTCTAAAACCGCTTCCGAATGTTTCTCCAGGATTGGATTAATATCAACATATTGCATCTAATGCAAAAACAACGTCTGGTGTGGTACTTGACATCTCATGATTGACTCAATTGCCTAAGCAAGTGATCTGCCAATCATGCACATCCCTCTCCCTTTTAGTATGTAAGACACCTTTAGAGAGGGTGACTCCATGACCTGCAGGTACACTACCGTGCTAGGAGTCGTCCATTCTAAAACACCTTTAGAATGCTGTCTATGTACCCAGATTGGGAAACCACCCAAATCTAGATCTAAAACTATAGATCTATTGACCAGAATGTCTGATATAATATCAAAATACTTTGTGGAGAAACCACTGTGTGACAACCAAAGTATAACCGACCGTAGTATAGGAATTTCGCTTCCTAATATGTGTATGTCATCCAAATACCAAGACATCACACCCTACTACCTTCTTAACAGATCCATCCCCTATTCTGATGAAGTCAAACCTAGGACTGTCACATCAGAAATAGATGATCTATCTTCGCTATATCTGCTTTAGTCCATAAATAGACATAAGCTACTTGTCCACTATGCTTCCGCTGCTCCCACTGACTACGACAACCCTCTGGTAGAGTCATATACACGTGCACTTCTAAAGCTAGTTCAGAACGACGCTATACTCATCCTCCTGCCGGGTCTCACAGTCTGGAACAACAGCATCGGCAAGTCTGGGTAAACAAGAACCTCCCTGTCACCGTCTTTGAGCATACTGAAGTACCTCTCGAGTTCTTGAGGTTACCCACCATATCTGCGGAGTGGCCAATGGAATGTCAATCCAGATTGAATATTTAGGTTCTTATCAAATTTTCAGTAATAGTTTGCGGTTCTGGAATCACTTCCAGTTCTACCATACTCCCACTACTGTTTTCTGAAAAAATTCATTCTACTAAAACTGTGGCGAGTCAAGAACAATATCACTATTGATCTTCCAGATGGTAGAAAGTCAACCCTCGTCAGAGCCCGGGTCAACCGACAAACAGCCATTACGGAAACGTGCCTTGAGTTATCCAGAGTCTGGTTTTAAGCATAAGCCGGACAACTCCCCGTACCTTAACAATGTTAAGATATGAAGTATTCTATATCCAATATAGAAGCAGAGGTACTGATTTAATTGGAACCAGATTCAAATCATGCAGGTGTCTCCAGTGCATGTCAACTAAATGGAGGGAGGCCGATCGGCGTTACTCAACTTAGGAATGCATCCAATTATGAGTAACCTGAAAGAGAAGCAAGTTCTCTTAATCATTACTATCGACTGAATACCATACACAAGTATCTACATCTTCGGTCACCTTGAAGAATCCTAATACTTGGAACGCCTGGTTCTCTACTTTATTCTTATACCTATAACTTCTCAAAACTTAGACTTTGTATTTCTACGAAACACATGTGTATAAACTAGAGAAGTCATAAGTAAACAGATTATAGTACGAAGACCAACCACTCTATCCTTGTGGACACTGGACAAAATACAATTCTTTCTATAAGTCCCCTGAGTCTAATAACTCATTCGCTGTGTGTCGTAGGTTGAAAACTATACTTATGGTTAAGAAGAATTACACCGCTGTTTAATGCTCCTTACCTAACCATCAACCGATATAGGTAAATGTCATAAACATAATTTCAAAAAGTTATATCTCACTTTAAAAAAATAAACGTAAAGATATATCAATTTGAAATTGGTGCATAACAACGGATATTCAAAACCAAATATTTAACGTCCGGCAAACAACCCAGGTGATTTCCTCAAATATCACCAATTACAACGAATCCCGATATAATGAGGATGATCACCCAATTCCCAATAACTTACTCCCACTCGTCATCTGTAAAACCATACAGATGTGAGAATCAAACCAGGTAAATACATACCCTGGAGCAAGGACTAATTGGGAAATCAGATTTCTATTAACAATGCACAGTGAAACTGAAACATTGAAATGTTTCATAGGGGTATCCGGATATTCCTAGTAATGCCACTTCCATTATCCAGATTCACAACTGTAACCGTATATTTCTTTGCCATCTCTCCAAATCCCTTTATATGTCTTTAGTCATTACCTTCTGTACACCCTTTTAGGCTAAATGGTTTTCTTCCTTCCCTACCTTTCGGCACCAGCCTATGGTTTGGAAGAAGACTATCCAATAAGCATAATGGGTGTACTGTCCTAATCCTAGGAGCACTCGCAATGCGAGAGAAGGTGAAGATAAAAGACAACCGAATAAACCTTATTCCTGTTTCTCCTGAACCAGAATCCATCCCCGAACTGGAACAAGTTCCTTCGAGTTCGTATATAACCATACGATGGAGTATCGAATAAAATATGGATCTTCGTAGTGATATGGGGTGTTCCGTAGAAATACAAAGGTGAAGTAGGAGATGCGATGAAATACTTGGTTTAGTCGTGAATAGCAGTCGCAATTTACTTTGTCCTCTTACTAATCCCTTTACTTGTCTTAACTTATTACCTTTTGTACACCATCGTTAGGCTAATTGGTTTTCTTCATTCCCCACCGTTTGGCACTTGCCTATGGTTTGGAAGAAGACTATCCAATTAGCGTATTAGGTGTACTATCTCCTAACCCTAGGAGTACTCGCAACCTGAGAGAAGGTAAACGGAAAAGACAAATGAATAGTCCTATTCGTTTTCTCCAGAACCGGAAACCATCTTCGAATATATTTCTTTGAGTTCGTATATAACCATATGATGGTTTTATCCAATGGAAGTTGACGTTCTTAGTAATACGGGGTGTCCTGGAGAAAAGGGTAAAAGTAGGAGTGGCAATGAGGTATGCAACTCTGACAATCCAAAAGCCAGTGTTATAGAATGTTTGGTCAACTTGGTCATTGAGTCATAGTCAAGGGTCGGGCCATGGTCGCTGCTAAAGAGAGAGTGAAAAGAAACACTCAGCGTGCACTCTAACCTAGATCAGAATGGTTATCACTTTATCCAATCAGGAATCCTCCCACTGTTACCTCAAATTCTCCTCCAAAACTGAATGAAGAATTAGTCGGGATCACCGGAAGAGTAAACCAACTCACCAGTGGGAATCGGGATCCAACTATCATCGCACGATAACGTGATGGAATCCACTCATGTTATCATACTCCAGAAGGTATGCGCATATCTGGCAAGTTTCAGTTTCTTTAGAAACTCCCGATGTGATTTTTACCCCATGCTCTTATGACCTTGACTTTGGCCAACAAATCATAAGTCACATGTCAAATTCTACCCGTCATTATCCAGGTTAATTTGAACCCACCCGTACCCACCCTTGACTTTGGCCAACAAGACAGTACGACTGTCCTAAACCATCGCATCTATCTATACAACAGAAAAGTAACAAATAGCTACCATACACTATGCCTTGATTTTGGCCAACAAACATAGCATGAATACTAAGTGCTACCCATCTGAAATGACGGAGGGCTACGAATGGTTTTTGGCGAAAAACCTTTAACGTAATGAACTTGATATCGTTGAAGGAACCGGATAGCTTTTTATAAAAATATAGTGGCGAAAACCTCTGCTAAAGAGGTCACTCCCGGTTAAGGGATCTCAGCTCTTTGCCCGTAGAATGAGGTGCAGGATATTCCAACTGAATACCACGATGCAAAGAAAAAAGTAATCGACTATAGTGAAGTTATTACCCTGACGCAAACTTCTGTCCAAGGGGTCACTCCCGGTGAAGGGATCTCGGCCCTTGCCTCGTCGACTGAGGTGCTGGATATTCATAACCGAATACCACTGTGCAAAACAAAAGAGAACGTCCTTGCAATAACAGCTTTTTGAAAAATGTTCCAACAACATCAGATTAGGTTTGTTTAGCTTGCATTGATCCGAATCAATGCAGTCCCATCAATTGATCACACCAATAAAGAACGAAAATAATGATGTACGTATATGTCATCCGCATTCGCCACTGGGTCCCGTCATCACCCGTTAGGTTACTTAACTAACGACAGAGCGGGGACTGGACTAGCGTGGATGCAAAATATATACAACATCTACTAGTATATATATCAATATATAATAATCGCTCAAGGCGTGATAAAATGCAACATCACAGAAATGTAATAAGCATCACAGAACAATACAGATAATCTGGGATCCTCGGGTTTCATAGAGCCGCTACAGAAACCCGACATTCCCCTGGTCGTGTGGATAGCTTGTGCAATGAAATCCTAGACCCCTACGGGCGTGGCAAGTTACCCGCCAAAACCTGAATCGAGGCAGCCCCGTTCAACAACGTGAATGGATCACCCAGCACTTCACGGAATCCTGTAACTTAAGCACCCCTCCTTGGGTCAAGCTATACCCCCTAAGAGTGCGGCGAATAGCCCGCCAATTCTAGAGTGAAGCCCCCTTCGTCTCAAAGTCATGAGATGCGGGCCCGTTGCCCTCTAGAACCCGGCTATCGGTGCACCCCACTGCGGGGTAATCCTTGTACAGAATGTAAAATATATACAATGGGTACATCGACCTCAGCCCGGTCGTGCCCCAAACGAATAATATACAAACATGCAGTGACGGCAGTCCACATGTCGGACGCTCGCCCCGCAATATCAAATGTACAAATATAACCAAACTGTACTAACATTGCATCCAGGCTATCCACCACGACAAATCCGCAACATCACAGCACAACACAGAACATCAACGTGAATGTCACGTTCGCAAATCCGTCTAAAAGGGCTATAGCAATTAGACAGGATTTACCGATCAAATGACATTCACGGTCGCAGATATAATGTAAATATTGTGAACTAACATGTTTTAAAATTTCGATCGAAAAAGTTTCCCGAAGTGGGCCCCAAGCACAACTGTAGCACTCAAAATAAATCTGGGCCCAAACAGAATATACAAAAAACCCCATTTCCACGTTAGGGACAAATCTGGAAATTTTGGTGTACTGTTGTTTCAATACTGCGGCGGAACCGCGGCCAGAACGTGGGTACGGCCGCGGTTCCGCGGTGCTACAGGGATATCAGTGAACCAAAATTTCCCAGAACTCTTAGAAAACCCTGCACGAATTTTTGCAATGCACCAAATAATTTTTTTACCACAGAAAAATTTCGACAGAAACTGTGATTTGAAAACGCGGTTTTTAGAAAATTCGTTCGATCGAACATGTAAACACGTTAGAGCAAGCTAGTATAAGTTAATGGCGTGGCTCTGATACCATGTAAGTGTACGGTAGCGCCCCGGCCGTCATTCCGAGGCCAACATGCGGAAACGAAACTTTTTCTTTAACTTTAAACCGGCGCTACCGCATACTAAAATCCCGGATCGGACCATTAACCTACTACTAGCAATCTAGAGAAGGGATATATTGCTATACCGAGCGATCCGTGTCCTTCGGTCTTTGGCCACCATCCCAAGCTCCCTGCGGCAACTCCGGTCTTCATCTTCTCATCGGAAAGGGCACCACATCGAGAAGTCTTTTTACGGGCTCCCGCTTCGTCCGAAGCAACTCGGGTACGAAGTGTGCTAGCCGACGTGCCCAAGGTTGAAGTAGAGTATATTGTGATCACTTTTTCTCTTGCATCCATGGCTTGGATGGAGCTTAGAGATGTTGCCATTGATAGAAGTAATAAGCTAGAGGAAGAAGAAGAAGAAGGAGGCTTTCTTTTCCTTTTCTTTTCCTTTCTTTCATATGATGAAAATGAGAGAGAGTGTGTAAGATAAATACGAGACCAAACACATATATGGCAGCCCCTCTCTCTCTCATCTCATCATATCAACCCAAAACAATCTCAAATGTGACATATTTTTATAAAAAATAGACCATGAGTCATATATATATGTCCATGTCACATTAACACATGTCATGATGAAATTCTAGCTCATTATTTCCACCATCCAAACATTAATCTAAATGTTTGGTCCAAAAAATAGATCCGGCAACATCTAAAGTAAACTCGTGACGGATCACAAGGATACCCCTTACCTGTATATACATACCTGCATCCGCATTCCGACTGAATGCGAATACAATGAGACTAAAGTAATCCAACACATCTAATACTAGGATCCGGCTTAAACCAAAGCCCACTAGTATGATCCATCCGATCATGATCCATGCAATACCGCACGTATAAGATCGAACCCTGCCATATATCATACGGCCTCTACAACGTTTCGCCCGAAACTTGAGAAACTGTCTGCGGGGGACTCTGAAGACTCGTCAAAACTTTGGCTGTGGATTTAACCACTAGCACGTCAGAGGTATTAGCCGTATGTAACGGGCTACCAAGTATTGACCAAAAGGGACGTCGATGAGCGAACTCATCCTGACACCCTACTGAGCCTGTCAGTGACAATATCCGTACAGTCCGGTCCGTTCGTCTATGAGCATCGCATGTCGGGGCTAGGGGGTTGGTAAAAGTCAGACCCCCAAAAGCGGTACAAGTCGTGTTGGAGTGTAGCCCAGAACACCCTGAGATACTACTGGAATACCTACCAGTAAATCTCTTGCCTTGGCCAAGGACTTCGTGTAATGGCTCTCCTAGACACAGCACGACCTCACCACCAATACCGGGGGAGACGAACCCCTGCAGATCCGCTCACTGCCTCCATGTGGCTCGAGACTGTACCCAACTAAAACCTGTTTGCACGACTCCTTTGAGCCGTGGTAGGGTAGTAATCAAAGCATAGTGGGAACTCACACGAGACAAATGACGATTTTAGGTCGATGAACTAACCTGTACACATGTCACCAGGGAACTACTATCTGACGCTAGGTATAATACCAACTAGCATATTCCCGGTGAATCCTGTCCGGTGTACTCATAACCCAATGAGCACCTGTATACATCTTAGGTGAACCAACTGACACCAATGGCTTGTGAGACCGGCCACCGCCCCTCGTCGGGGTCTCGACTGTATACACTAGTCTACTAATGGAATATCGATGCCCGGTCTCGAAACTCCCACGACTAGGGACCTTTTAAGGATGTGCTTACAGACCCCAGCTCCCACGTATATGATCGCCATCATACTGCTGGTCGTCAAGCAAGAATCCTAAGGGCTCTATCAACGTGTAATAGTGACCTGTAAGGTCACCTAAAGCAGTACACGATGATAAAGATAAACCAGATAGCATACTATCATCTTGAGTAAGACTGTCCTACCGGCATAGGTCCTCCCTCAATCATTGCAATCACGTGCGTGTGATCCAATAATTGACTCTGAGGGCACTATATCCAACACATCATGCCTGAAGTCTTACGCAAAGGCTCGAAACTACGAGCTCGGGCATCTCGAGCGCTCTCCGAAAGGAAACGAGCAAGAAATAAATCTATAAACTCATCCAAAGTCATAGGAAGTAGATCTGCAACTCGGTCTCTCTCAATTGACTAACACCACGTCTGAGCAAGGCCTCTCTAGACGAAAACTCGCAAGCTCAATCCATATCTCTTAGAACATCTCTGTGAACGACAAATAATGGCCATCCTGTCGAGGATTGTTTATGGATCCTCCGCTACATCTGTCCCGGTAAAAACAAACTCGAGGCCTCAGCCTCAAAATCTCCTATAAGGATACGGAAATAATCTTGGTAACAACAGAAATTGCTGCATGTGCAGCAGGTACAATCACAGTCCCTACAGCATGAGGGACATCATCGGCTCCCGGAGCTCGGCTAGCCTCAACTAACAATCCAACCATCTGTCGTAAGTCCTAAATACTCGACTCCAGCCTAGCTATTCGCCCTGGAAAAGGCAGATTGCCCCGATCAGTCCTCGTCTCAAATGAGTCCATTCTAATCTCATGCCCGGCGGCAGCACTTTGGTCCTCGTAGTCTCCGGCGGCATATTGTCTGGAGCAAGAACAGAATTGATAGGAACATTGCGATCAAATCAAAGGATTTCCGGAATCAATGAAGGAAACACAAGCAAATATATATCCTAAGGTCACTTAGGCGGAGTACTCTATCGTAAGTACGCCGCGGAACATACACACGCTACGTCACTCTGCATAAGTCACCTACTCCATCTACCAAGGGTCATCTTACACTCAGAAAGGTAAAACTTATCGCTCTGATACCAATTTTGTCGCGACCCAAAGGTACGGAACGTGACTGGCACTTAAATTACGAAACTCCTCAAGGCGTACGTAATCTAAGTAAGCCAAAGCCCAGAAATCAAAACCATTTACAGAAATAGTGTGAAGGAAAACCTATTTAAAGAAAGTGATTTTAACCAAATAAGTCACATTTAAACATTTAAAAGCAATATCACATTTTTCAGAAAATTTCGGCAGAATCTCCTTTGTAAATACTGGCCCCCAAATGGGTACAACACATGAAAATACATATATATGAAGAAATAAGGCATCCCCAAGTGGAAGCTAGCTCTTCTCCGATGGCGGAAACACAACCACAAGCACATGTATAACAAAAGTGCACAATAAGCATCATAAAGCAAGAATTAAGAAAATACTACGTCGGCTCAAGTGAGCAACGACACCAAACACAAATACAAATCTCATGAGTCTCACCGTCTAGTCCAAAATATACAAGGGTAGATGGAGTATACTAGATATAAAATAATATACAAGATGGAAATAAATATCCTCGCAACCCACCTACCAGCAATGCGCAAGTCCAAGCAAAAGAAACGAAGTGAAAAAGTGCACCCGCCGCTATTGTGCTAACGGGTCGGACCTGCAAGATACTGTGGCACAACGGGGGTGAGTTGCCAACTCGTGAGTAGTAAGTAACATCTAATAAGTCTATCGTAAGTATGCAAGCAATTTCGTCACAGCCTACATATACTAATATGATGCGATGCACTAGTATGTATGCAACATGAATGCAAAACCAACACGAGATCTGAAAATTTTTAGTATGACAAAATATGTATTCCTATCTTAGTAAAATTTCTGTAATTTAGCTGTAGTATCATCAATGAAATCAATAGAAATCTGTGTCAAGCATCGACACCAAATATGAATATCTCAATGTTTCGACATCTCAGGTCTCAATACCTCGATGTCACAATGTATCAATATCTCAATTTGTCGGGCTCCGGCAATCCGGACTGGCCCATAATCTCAATATCTCAGGCTCCGGCAATCTGGACTGGCCCATATCATCAATCTTAAGACTACGTTGCTATCCTCCGGATATCCGCCGCGTCATAAATAACCGGTCGGTAGTGCTCCCCTGCCGGGCTCAACGCCATCATCTGCGACTATCTTGCCCCGGGGTACCGCACCGGGTCCACCATGCACCCACAGACGGTTCCTCCACCTCCTCGTATCGGGTGTATGATACCGCTCAAGAACCGAGAAATCTCATGGTGGACGGCACATACATCATATCACGAGAAAACCGCAACTTGCATTATTAAAATGATAACGGTTTATAAAATTCTTGCGGTTTTCCCAAAAATCTCATAATACTGAACTCCTATAAAAAAAATCACCATATGTACACATGTCGGTGATGATAAATACCTATAGTATCAACAATATGAAATACGATGCGTGACTAGAAAACTATGCATGAACGATGATGTAATGAGGTATATGCGTATGACTAATAATCCTACATATCCATCCCGATGAATTGAATATACAAATACAGGTTTACAAATCATATATGTTGCAAAGGTTTTATATTCTGATTTAAACAATTTATATAGTGTTCGTGGCATAGCAATTACCAAGGTGTGTGTGTCTACATGAATACTTCCCGTGCCACATAAACCAATGATACTGGTGCAAGTGTCCTATGAGATGATATCACACATATATATAAAAGATGATGCGATGCAACGAGATAAATAATTTTGAACTACGCATATAAATGCAAGTACTAAAAGAAATTTTAACTATCGGGCGCCTTGCGCCATCCAGACGATTCCCCCGTAAATGTGTACATCTACTCACCGGGACGTCTCGGCTAAACTGATCCGATTTCAGCTTTATCATTCAACGCCACGTCCGACGCCTCTGCACTCGGTCCTACAATTTCACATAAGCAATTAAGAGAATAAATATACATATAGTAGCGGAACAAACGACACAAGTCAACCACGCGCACAACAAGACGTGCATACACACACGGTGCACAAACGCGCTCGCGACAACACCACAAATCACCAATAGGGTCGCAATACGTAAAAACCACAAATCCTAGTACCCACTCGTACCAATAGCGCATTCACAATACACTAATTACTATATGACATATGTAGTAAATCACCAAAATCTCAAACTTTGTTTAAACGATTTAATCCAAAAAACTAGTAAGGGATCCATTACCTTTTTAGCACAAGTCTAAATGTTTTAGAAATTCTAATGGCCACAATTATTCATTTAAAATCTTACCTAGGCTACACAATATTAACTAGATTTTTATCTCACTTATTTTTTATAATTCATAAAAATCTAATTTGCAAAAATTATAATTAGGACAAATTAAATGTAACAATTAACAATTTAGCAACTAGATTAGGTTTTTGCATGTCTTGAAATATTAATCTATACTTAACTAACTTGATTTATTTATAAAAAACCTAACTTTAGTTCAAACCCTAATCTTGAAATTTCAAGTTTGAAATTAGAACCATAATAAAACACCAAAATTAATTAAATTGAATTCATTAACCTATAATTAACTATTGGGTTAGGATTATACTTCACAATCAAGAGATCGACCTTGCAATCATGCCTCTAAAAATGGTCTCTAGCTCCAAGATCCATGTTAGAATCAAGTCAAGAACTTTTGGTGAAGGTTTAACTATGGATTATTGTGAATTTGTGTGGATTTTTTTTTTTTATGAAATTAAGTGGTTTTTTAAGTGGAAATGAGAGAGCAAATTGGGGGGGCTGCTGGAAAAGGTCTCAGCTGCAATGGGGAGAGGATGATTGTGTGTGTGTGTGTGTGTGTGAAAGTCAAAGTAAAGAAACCATACCTCATTGTTTACTATATTTCCTTTCTTTCCTTTTTTTTTCTTTTCTTTTGTTTTAGAGGAGAAATGAAGTGGTGAAGTGAGGGGGTTTGCTGCAGGGAAGGCTCGGCCATGAGTGAGGAATGAGTGTGTGTGGGTGATTGTAGAAGGTTCCATGTAAAGAAAGTCCAATTATTACATCTATTAATTAAAAACTTAATTAATTAATTTCTATTTTATTTCTTAACCAACCTAGAATTCACTAGAATCTTAGAGACAAATGGAGAAAAGAGAAAATGTTACATACTTAGTATTAAGTGGTTATAGTTCACTAAAATAAGATTAACCCATTCCAATTTGTAAATATCACTAATTAAATGTATTTGTGAAAGCTTATATTAATATTTAAAATAATTAATTACGAAAAATATTTTAGTAAACTAGCAATTTTATAAGTGACTAAATTAATACCCATACTAGCCATTACATAGCTTGAATAGGTATTTTTAAGTCTAGGTTGAAAAATAATTATATCTTGATTTTAACGGAAATTAAGAGTTATTTTACCGGTTATCAGAAAAATTCACCTAAAGAATTTATTTATTTGTTTATTTATTCATTTATTTTTAAAATGTTACACTAAACACCAATGGTTGCTATTCTCACCTCATGAGTTTACATTCTCTTCTCTCTTCATTTTCTTCTTCATCAAGAGCTTAGTTCTTTAGGTTAATGGGAGATGAAGAAATATTGTGAGAAAAACTAATCTAAACTGAGCTCATTTCCCACTTCATCATGCTCTACTATATTAACCAATTAGTTTAGGGTGTTTGCTTCACTAATCTACCATTAGTGAAGAGCTGGCATGAGCTTGAGTCTTCTCGACGTAGATCATCTTCAGCCTCAAATATTTCGAGCAAGCTTGTTCATTTCTTCAAGTGAACCCTTACTGGAGTTCGGGTGTTCACTACTTGGAGCGAAGGGAGTACTACCCGGAGGTTTAGAAGTGAAGGACCGGTCTACAATGGTTGTATTCCTCATTCACTTAGATGTAAAGTGTTTACATTGTTAGTTCGTCTAAATCTTTAGCTAAGATATTAGGGTTAGGGTTCTTTAGTACGGCAAAAATTTGAAAACGGCATGGACGATGCCTCCCGAAACCTTGCCGCCGCTTCTACGGAACCCTACAAAACCCACTGCGAGCATATTGATGAGTCTTTAAAGTCCCACACAGAGGGTTTCTCTGGTTCAGGCGAAATGATGTAGTAGCCGTAGTTTGATACGTGGAGGGTTCTGATCGAATGATTGTACTAGTTATCCGGACTTTCGATCGGACGGTTGACAATACTAGCCGGCTCAGGATTGAGCCGGATTATTTAATCATGTATTGATTTAATAATTTATGTATATGTATTTCGATATGTATATTCTAGTATTATGTTCTTTGTGTTATTCTATCTTTTTGGGTATTCATATTTTGGTACGAATACAGGTATGTATATACAGTTGAGTGTAATCTGTATTTTTATGGAAAACATTCTAGAAGTTGGACACCTTATTTTGGTTTATCCATTTATTAAATTAAATGGAAATGTGGTATAAAGGTGATGAAGAGAGAATGGTGAGAACCTTGGTTGAATAGTGTTGACAAATTAATTGTTAATTCATTTGTGCAAACTATTCATGTATGGTTGCAATTTTATATTTGAAAATTGAGTTTTACAAAACCATGCTTGGGGTTTTTCTCACTCTAGTTTTTCTTTCTTACTTGATTTTTTCCTCACTTGTTTTTCACTTGAGTTTTGCGTGGTTGGTTTTTGGAAAACACTCTCACCATTTGCTTCTTCTCTCTTCACTACCTTTCTTGAGCTCCTCCTCTTTCTTCTTCATCTTCTACCCTGCCATCTCTTGTGTTGAGAATTAAGGATAGAAGAGAGATAGTTACACACTTAGAGAAAATCACTACATCTTTAGGCACTTTAGATTAGCAACCTAGAGTCTCTAGTTGCTTTACTAGATTCTTAGTTTGGAAGTAGAGTCATGAGATACATCTCTCGGGTGGATCATCTTCGACGGAGGACGACCGGTGGCCAAGCTCGATCGAGGAGACCTCAAGGAGCCAAAGAAGAGGGCAGAAGACTGAAGGACAAAAATCATTCGGTATAACATTTCTATCCTTTGTAGCTAGTTTTAGGTTTATGGTTCGATTCTAGGACGGGTTTTTAGCGCCAATTTTTAAACACCAAATTTTGTTCCGCATCAGCCACAGTAAATGGCCAGGGCGCTAGTAAACCCCAACATGGTATCAGAGCCACCCCATAACCTTTACAATCTAGTTTACACAAGTTTAAAGTATCAATCGATGAAATTTTCCGAATCGTGTTTCCATTTTTGATGCCCGCTGCCGATTTTAAAAGTTGTTCAAAAAATATTACAGATTGCACTAAAAATACTTGCAGGCATTTTTAGAGCGCCTCAAGAAATTTGGGCAAATAAGCCTAATATACGACCGCAGAACCGCCGCCTAACATGCATGTTGGACGAAGTTCTGTGGTCGATGTATGGCCGTTGTGCTCCAAAATTCTTCTGGCACACTATAATATGGAAATATGATTTTTTAAGATGTATGTTTTTGGCCCAGATTTGTTTGAGTGCTGGTTTGCATTTGGGGCCTATGTGGAAAAGTTTTTGTCGATCAAAATTTTGGATATGTGTTTATCGATGTATATGTTTATATCTACGATCGTAAATATCATGGAGCGGTACAACCCGACTAGTTGTTATATGTTCAACTGGACGGGCTTGCGAACATGATATTCACGTTGATATTCTGTGTTGTGCTGATATTGTGGATGGATTGTCGTAGTGGATAACTTATAGTGCAATGGTAGTAGTACAGTTCAGATTAATTTATATATTCTTTAGTGCGGGGGGAGCGTCTGACATGTGGACAGCCGTTTCTGCTAGATTGTATATTCTTTTATTGGGGCACAGTCGGGTTGAGGTCGATGTCTCCATTGTATATATACTTTTCTTTTCTGTACTAGGATTACCCCGCGGTGGAGTGCTCAAGTAGCCGGATTCTAAAGGAAAATGGGTCTGCATCTCATGACATTGAGACGGAGGGGGCCTCACTCTATAATTGGTGGGCTATTCGCTGCACTCGTAGGGGGTATAGGATGACCCACGGAAGGGTGCTCAAGTTACCGGATTTCGTAAAGTGCTGGGTGGCCCATTAACTTTGTTGATTGGGGTTGCCTCACTTCGGGGATGGTCAGGTAACTTGCCGCACTCATAAGGGTCTTGGTTATACATTGCACAGGCTATCCACATGACCGGGGAGCGTCGGGTTTCATTTGTGGCTCAAAGGAATCCCGGGGCTCCTAGATTATCCGTTATTCTGTATTGCTTATCGTTTTTCTATGATGTTGATTATATCATGCCTGGGACGAATGTTATATATATATATTTATATATACTAGTAGATGTTGTATATGTTTTGCATCCACGCTAGTCCATCCCCCGCTCTGTTGTCCGTTATGTAACCTAACGGTGCATGACGGGCCCCCATAGCGAAAGCGGATGGCATATACGTACATTGTATTTTCGTTCCTTTTCCTGGTGTGATATGGATTAAATGATGGGACTGCGTTAATTTTGATTAATGTAAGGAAAAATAATCTTAAATGATGTTGTTGGAACCAATTTTTGAAAACTGTTATTACAGACGTTTCTTTTTGCTTTGCACAGCGGTATTCGGTTATAAATATCCAGCACCTCATTCGACGGGGCAAGAGCCGAGATCCCTTTATGGGGAGTGACCACTTGGGAAAAAGTCTGCATTTTTGTAATAACTTCACTATAGTCAATTATTTTGCTTTGCATCGTGGTATTCAGTTAGGAATACCCTGCACCTCACTCGACGAGGAAAGAGCCTAGATCCCTTCACAGGGAGTGACCTCTTTAGCAAAAGTTTACGCTACTATATATTTGTAAAACCGCTCGGTTCCTTTAAAGATATCAAGTTCAATACGTTAAAGGTTTTTCGCCAAAAACCAGCAGTAGACCTCTGTCATTTCAGATTAGTATTTCTTAGTATTCATGCTACGTATGTCGTTCTAAGCCGAGGCGTAGTGTTCGATAGCCATGTAGTGCTTTTCTGTTGCATGGTGATGCGATTAGTTAGGACAGTCGTATGATCATTTTGGCTCAGTCAAGGAATCGTACGGGTGGGTTTAATGCAATTCATATAATGACGGGTTGAACTTGACTAGGACCCTTTAATATGTTGGCTCAGTCAAAGTCACTTGGGTCCTAAGGATAAAAACTATATCGGGAGTTTCAAATATAAAGGAAACCTGCCAGTCATGCGCATACCTTCTGGAGTGTGGTGACTTGAGTGGCTTCCATCAAGTTATCATGCGATGATAGTTGGGTCCCAATTTCTACTGTTGAGTTTGTGTTACTTCTCGGGTGATTTTCAGATGATCCCGACTAATTCTCCTTTTAGGGCGAGAAGGAGAATTCGAGGAAATAGTGGAAGCCATCCTGATTAGATAATATAATTAACCAATCTAATCTGAGTTAGAGTGCATGCTGATTGTTTCTTTTCTCTCTCTCTTTGGCAGCAACCATGACCTGACTTTAAACTAAAACTCATGAACCATGTTAACCGAACCTTCTTAAACACTTTGGCTTTTGGATTGTCATTAAGTCTCATGTATCCCTACCACTCCTACTTTCCTTTTGTAATTTTTCCAGAACACTCCGTATCACTATGAAAATCCATATTGCTTGGATATTCCATCGTATAGTCACATACGAACTCGAAGAAACTTGTTTCTGTTCGAGGATGGATTCTGGTTCTGGAGAAATTAAATAAGATTCTTCGGTTGTCTTTTCTTTTTCCCTCCTCTCAGGTTGCAAGAGTTCCTAGTATTAGGAGAGTACACCCATTACACTAATTGGATAGTCTTCTTACAAACCATAAGCAGGTGCCGAAAGTTAGGGAAGGAAGAAAACCAATTAGCCTAAGTGTGGTGTATAGAAGGTAATAAGTAAAGACATATAAAGAGATTGAGTGAGGGCAAAGGAAATTGCGACTACTATCAATCACGATGAAGTTGCTTATATCCCTGCCACTCCTACTTCCCCTTTGCATTTCTCCAGAATGTAAGTTACCCACCCCGGTAATTTGCTGGGAGACGGAATAGGTAAAAATCAAAATTTTCTTACAAGATAACATAGACTATGCTTAAGGATCTTTGCTAAACCATTGCTAACAAACAAACTAGAGGTTTTATCTACTATGCTAGAAGATTATACCTCATGCTACAAGTCCTTCTGGTCTTCTCCGCTGTCCTCCTCGTCTCCGTAGGCTCCAAGGGTCGATCCAGATCGTGGCTTCTTCAATGGCCTCTTTGAGTCGAAGATGATCCACCCGAGAGTTTATAGTACGAGCTCCACCTTAAGACCGAGGTAACTACGGCAACAAGCTTTCTAAACATGAAGGCCTAAGTGATGTAGAGTAAGAAGATAGATTTGTTTGTCTATTGAAACCATAATTTTCTCAACACATGAGAGCTTAAGGGATTTCTAGTGAGGAAGAAGAAGGAGAGCAAACATGGGAGCTCTCTTGAAGAGAGAGAAGAAGTATGAGATACTGATCCATGGAAAAAAAGAAAACAAATCTTTTATCATGATAATTATGATGGCAACCTTGATTTGACCATTATCATGTCACCATTAATGCTAAGCAAAATATCTAGTGCTTAACAAAATATCTAAGTCAACCATGGTCAACATGGTCAAATGGTCAAACCAATTAGCCATGACACAATTATCATTAAATGTTTAGTAAACATTTTCCTCAACCTCATAACGGTTTTAATCAAGTCAATGGTCAAAACCCTAATGAGGCATCTCTTTCTTTGTTCCTCACATCCGTGCAAACACATCCGCATCCACATTCCGAAGAATACGTATACTAAGAGCATAAACTGATCCATCAATATAATACAAGGATCCGGTTTAAACCAAAACCCACTAGTTTATCCGCCCGAACATCATACGCGCACAAGTGCACGTTAGTGATCGTAGCCCCGCCGTAAAACCATACGACCTCTATACATTTTAACCAGTGCAAGGAAACTCTTTGTGTGGGACTCTAAAGTCTCGACACTACGCTGGCAGTGGGTTTAACCATAGGCCGCAAGCGGTACTAGCTGTACATAACGGTCCCCAGGTAGATGTCGATAACAAGGCCGATGAGGAAATCTCATCTGAACTCCTACTAAGGCTGAATGTTATAATCTCCGTACAGTCCGGTCTATTTGTCTAAGAGTATCGCATATCGGGCCTAGGGGGCGGTAAACGTCAGACCCCTAATAGCGGTATAATTCGTGTCGGAGTGTAGCCCAGAACACCCTGAGAAACTACTGGAACACCTACTAGAAATTCTCGCTTGCCCTGGACAGGGACTTTGTGTAATGGCTCTCCAGACACAGCGCGATATCAACCCCCAATACCGGGAGAGACGAATCCTATCTAACCGCCACTACCTCCAAATGCTTCGGGACTGCACCCAACTACTACCTGTTTGCACGACTCTTTTGAGCCGTGGTAGGGTAGTAAACAAAGTACAGTGGGAACACACTCGAGGCGAAGTGGCAGTGTCAAGTCGACGGACTAAGCTGTACTCATGTTACCTGGGAACTGCTATATGATGATAAGTATAGTACTCACTAGCAGTTCCCTACGAGTCCTGTCCGGTGTACTCATAACCTAACGAGCACCTGCATACTATCTCCAGTACGATGTACTAATGGCTGTGGGACAGACCATCTCCCCTGCTGGGATGAGAAGCGTATACACTACTCTACTCCGGAGTATCGATGCCCCATCTCGATAATCCTATGACTAGGGACCTATATAAGGATGTGCTTGTAGATTACCCAGCCCCCACTAGTGTGACTGCTATCACAACGCTGGTAATCAAGCAAAGATCTAAAGTGCTATACTAATATGTATAAGCGATATGCTAAAATAAACACATGCATATATCGAAGTAGAAACAAACCAAGTAGCATACTATCATTTTGAGCAAGACTGTTAATATAACTGTGAATATCCCAAGCTTCCATTAAGTAATATACAAGCTAGTATGATACAATAATGGCCTCTAGGGCATATACACTAACAATCTCCCACTTGCACTAGGGCCATATACAGGCGTATCGAAGACCTATCCTCTCGATCAGCCTCTCGAGCTGTGTCTGAGGGATGGCCTTCGTGAGTGGATCTGCAGTGTTATTCTCCGAATCTACTCTCCTCACCTCGATCTCCCGGTGATCTACGATCTCTCTGATCAGGTGGTACCGCCTCAAGATGTGCCTGGACTTCTGATAGGACCTGGGTTCCTTCGCTAAAGCTATAGCACCGTTGTTGTCGCAATAGAGCGGTATTGGATCAACAATGGTTAGAACCACCTGAAGTTCTGTGAGGAACTTCTTTATCCATACAGCTTCTTTTGTGGCATCGCTAGCAGCTATGTACTCCGCTTCCATCGTCGAGTCAGCAACGGTTTCCTGCTTTGAGCTCTTCCAACAGACCGCCCTTCTATTGAGGGTAAAGATATAACCCGACATGGACTTGGAGTCATCCTTGTCACTCTGGATACTAGAGTCAGCAAAGGCCTTGATCTAGAGGTCTTTCCTGCCATACACCAAGAACATATCCTTAGTCCTTCTCAGGTACTTGAGAATTTTCTTTACTGCTATCCAGTGCTTCTCTCCTAGGTTCGACTGATACCGGCTTACAACGCTCAATGCGTATGCTACATTTGATCTGGTACACAACATCGCATACATTATAGAGCCTACCGCAGATGCATAGGGTATAGATGACATGCGAGCCCTTTCCAAATCAGTCTTGGGAGACATCTCTATGGAGAGGGTGATTCCGTGACAAGCCAGTAGATTGCCGCGCTTTGAATCTTCCATACTGAATCTTTTCAGTATGGTGTCGATGTACCTGGACTGTGAAAGTCCCAACATCCTCTTAGATATATCACGATAGATCTGGATCCCCAGAATGTTGGAGGCATCGCCCAGGTCCTTCATGGAGAACCTCTATGACAAAAATATTTTGACTGACTGTAGCATAGGAATGTCATTTCCTATTAAAAGAATGTCATCCATGTACAAGACGAGGAATACCACAGTTCTCCCTACAATCTTACTGTAAATGCATGGATCATCTGGATTTTTGATAAAGTCGAATTCTTTGACAATATCATCAAAGAAGATGTTCCAACTCCGCGATGCCTGCTTAAGTCCATAAATGGACTTAAGAAACTTGCACACTTTACTGCTGCTCCCACTCTGAATGAAACCCTCCGGCTGATCCATATAGACGCACTCTTCCAAATTACCATTTAGAAAAACCATCTTTACGTCAATCTGCCAGATCTCATAATCGTGGAAGGCAACAATGGCAAGAAGGATCTGAATGGATTTGAGCATAGCCATTGGAGAAAAGGTTTCGTCATAGTCCAAACCAGGTCTTTGACGAAAACCCTTTGCAACAAGTCTAGCTTTATAGGTTTCAACCTTCCCATCTACACCAATCTTCTTTCTGAAGATCCATTTGCAGCCTACGGGTTTTACCCCTTCTGGAGCAATGTCCAAAGTCCAAACTTTGTTGGTGTACATGGACTCCATTTTGATCCGCATTGCATCCAGCCATTTTACCGAGTCACCGCTCTGAATGGGTTGCTGGAAGCTAGTAGGCTCATCATTGTCAATGATGCAATCCTCTCGATCCCTGTCTATGAGAAAACCGTAGTATCTCTCGGGCGGATGAGACTGCCTACTACTCCTGCAGAGTGGCACTGGGATGTCTGGTTCTTCTGAAACCTGTGGTTCTACCAAGCTTTCAGTAATAGTTTGCGGTTCTGGAATTTCTTCTAGTTCTATTGCGCTCCCACTTATCTGATTTTCTAAAAATTCAGTTTCTAAGAAGCGGGCATGACGAGAAACAAAGACTTTTTGCTCCTCTGCATAATAGAAAACATACCCCTTGGAGTTCTTTGGGTGTCCCACAAACTTACACTGTACTGAGCGTGCCTCGAGCATGTCCGCATGCTGTTTTTTAACAAAAGCTGGACATCCCTATGTCTTAAAGTGCTAAAGACAGGGTTTCTTCCCACTCCACGTCTGATATGGTGTGGTAGGCACTGACTTAGTAGGAACCTGGTTCAAAAGATACGCAGCTGAATCTAGTGCATAACCCCAGAAGGATCGCGGTAACTCAGCCTTACTCATCATGGAACGAACCATATCCAATAGGGTTCGATTCCGCCTTTCCGATACACCATTGTGTTGTGGTCTGTATGGAGGAGTAAGCTGAGAGAGGATTCCATTCTCTTTTAAGTAGTCTAAGAACTTGGCACTTAAGTATTCACCACCTCGATCAGATCTCAGTATCTTGATACTTTTTCCTGTTTGCTTTTCCACTTCACTCTTGTATTCGCGGAATTTCTCAAAGGCCTCGGATTTTTGTTTCATCAAGAAGACATGTCCATACCTAGAGAAATCATACTTAAAGTAATGAAATATGAATAACCACCTCGTGCATGTGTAGACATTGAACCGCATACAACGCTGTGTACAAGTCCCAAGAGCTCGCTCGCTCTTACTCCGTATCCAGTGAACGGAGTCTTTGTCATCTTTCCCATGAGACAAGATTCACAAGTAGCATAAGTTTGATATTCAAAAGGATCTAAATATCCTTCTCTATTTAACTTCGTCAACCGTGTTTCATTAATGTGACCCAGTCTACAATACCATAAGAAATCCTGATTTAATTCCGGAGACTTTCTTTTAAGTGTGTTCTGGGCACTGAAAACTTGAGCTTGATTTAATACGTATATTCCGTTTTCTAATGTACCTGACCCAATCAGAACTTGATTTAGGTGGATGTGGACCACATCGCTTGCGAATGTAAAATCATATCCTTCCTTAGGAAGTAAGGATAAAGATATGATATTAGAAGCCATACTAGGTACATACAAACAGTTACGTAGAATCAATATCTGCCCCACTTGTCAATCTTAGATGATATTCCCTTACGGATTTAGCGTCCACGCTCATTCCGTTCGCAAATCTGAGAGTTATATCAACTAGCTTGATAACTCTATGGTTCCTCAAAGTCTGTAATGAATTACAGATATGAGATCCTGATCCAGTATCCAGTACCCTGGAAGTAGAGTTAATAGACATAAAGTTTTCTATTACAAACACACCCGAACCCGAAGCCACAACATGCTTCGAATCCTGGCTACTGGCTTTCAAAGCCCTATAATCCCTCTGCAATGTCTTTTCCCGTAACAATAGGAACGTCCCTCCTTCACTATATCTAGTCCCAAAACTTTTGCCCTTCCCTTTCCTTCTACCTCCTTGACACCGCATATCGGCTTTGTGAAGATCTTCTTCTTCTCACCCTTTGCTTTCGCCTTGGATGCAGAAGAGGAAGGTCCCCCTTTAAGCAGAGTGGGTGTCTCTCTGGTTTCCTTTAGGGTGTGAGTAGTTGGTAGAGACTATAGAATCAAGTTAGCATATGACCCGTCCTTCAATGTGGTCTTCAGGTCCGTGAGCTTATCAATATAGCTAGTCATTGTAAAGACATTGTCCCCTACAGATGAATCGACTACCAATCTCGCTTGAAGCAATTCTTTCGAGGTCTCATATCTTGCGATACGAGATTGCTCTCCATATAAATCTTTGTTATGGAGGAAGACAGAAACTAAGTCCATCTTCTCGTGCTGCCTCTGGTATGCACCATCAACTGAGGACAACACGAAGCACTTGGTATTCGCACAATCCATTTCCGATGTCTTACGGATATCGTCATCCGTGATGGTGGAAACTGGACTTGAGACGGCAGGGGTTTGAGTAGTGAAGAGGTGTCCCATCTTGTCATAGGCAATGGACATCTGGACAGACCTTTGCCAGTCATTATAGTCAGATTCAGTCATTTTATTATCTAGATGCAACCTATGTCTGTTCACTTGGTCGCTGCAATTAAAAGAGAGAGAAGAAAACACTTAGCATGATGTTCTTGCAAGTTTAGATTGGTTTTTAGTTTAGATAAACAGGATGGCTCCCACTATTTCTCGAATCCTTCCTCAAACCATAAAAGAAGAATTAGTCAGGATTAATTTCACCGTACAATACTTGCTTAACCGTTCTGCCACGATAGTGTCGGTACTTCGAGAGAGGTTTTACGTCGCTTTCGTGAGGTTCCTTAATTAAATAACCACTTTTCCGTGGAGGCGTAGCCCCGCTAACACTGTTCTAGACACCTACTTGGTTTATAGCATTGATCGTTAAGTGAAAAAATCTCCCCAGGAGTAGTGGATACTCACAGTAGGATCGGGATCCAAATAACATTATGTGATAATGCTGAAGGAATCCTACCAACATTATCAAAACAAATGGTACGCAACACTAGAAAGTTTCAGTTTGTTTAGAAACACCCGATGTGGATATTTGCCCCATGCTCTTATGACCTTGACTAAGGCCAACAAATCATAAGTCACATGTCATGTTCTACCCGTTATTGTCCAGGTTAATTTGAACCCACCCGTATATACCCTTGACTAAGGCAAACAAAGTAATTGGACTATCCCAAACCAACACATTTATCTTTACAACATATGAATACCCAGTAGTTACCAATCAGTATGCCTTGACTAAGGCCAACAAACATAGTTTGAATACTATTGAATATTCATATGAAATGACGGAGGGCTACGAATGGTTTTGGCGAAACCGTGAACGTAGTGAACTTGATATAATCGAAGGAACCTGATAGCTTTTAAAAGAAGTGGTTTAAGCTCCGCATTTTAAAAGTTTTTCTGGTTTGAAAAAACCGAGTGGTTTTGAAATTGTTTCGACGATTCAGCTTTGGTTTGTTTTCTTTGCATTAATACAATGTGTCCCATCAATTAATCCTACCATTGCAGAAAATAATGAAAATATAACGTACGCTTATGCTATCCGCATTCGCCACGGGGCCCCGTCATCACCCGTTAGGTTACTTAACTAACGATAGAGCGGGGGCTGAACTAGTGTGGATGTAAAACAAAGCAACGTTTACTAGATATCATATATAGATATATACATTCGTCAGATGCAATGATAGCCATTCCAGATCACAGATGAACACATTGGATATGCTAGGAATCCGCATTTCGATTGAGCCTGCAACGAAAGACGGATTACACGGTCGTAATGAATAGCCAAACCCCACCCTAGACGCCTACAGGTACGGCAAACTACCCGCCAAATACCTGAAGTGAAGAAACCTCCATCAACAAAGTGAGTAGGCCACTCGGCACTTCAAAGTACCCGGTAGTTTGTGCACCCCACCTTGGGTCTATCCTAGGAGCAGAAAACAGTAAAAGAAATAATATACAATGGTGGCTACAACCTCAACCCGGATGTGCGACCATAAAATAATATTACATCAGTTTACTATTTACATCAAATGAAAGATAAAACACTCATCTCACATCCTCGGCTATTCATCTACGACAATCCAATAAGTTCATATACACAAACCAATATCACAGATCACAGATATGTGCAACCCACACTAATCGACGTATAGTGATTAGTAGACGTTCAGCATATATAACACAGATATAATCCGATTAGCTAAACTTTATAGAATTCCGATCAATATCCATATTTGAATCTACCCCAAGAACAACACTGTACACAATAATTCCTGAGCAGAAACAAAATATCCCAGAAAACACAAAAGCAACACAGAGAGCAACCAAAAAAATTTGGACCAACTCGGAGTGGACCCGGCCGCGGATCCGCGGTAGAACGCTTGTTTCGGCCGCGGTTCCGCGGTGGTCTGACCGAGTTAGGCGTCCAAATTTTTTCAGTGTTCTAGAAAAACCCTGCACATATTTTTAAGGTCTCTGAAAATATTTTTAGACCCGTTTTAAAAATCGACAGAAAAGGAAATTTTGTATCATGTTTTCGGCATTTTTCCGTGATCGAAGTTCTAAAAGCTTTGCTAACATATGAGTTATGGTTTAGCCAGGCTCTGATACCACCGTAAGTCTATGTTACCGACCCCGGTAGTTTGCGGGGAGCCGGAATAAGTAAAAATCCAAATTTTCTTACAAAGTAACATAGACTATGCTTAAGGATCTTTGTTAAACCATTGCTAACAAACAAACTAGAGTTTTAATCTACTATGCTAGAAGATTATACCTCATGGTACAAGTCCTTCGGGTCTTCTCTGTTGTCCCCCTCGTCTCCGTAGGCTCCAATGATCGATCCTGATCGTGGCTTTTTCAACGGCCTCCTTGAGTCGAAGATGATCCACCCGAGAGTCTATAGTCCGAGCTCCACCTCAAGACCGAGGTAACTAGGGCAACAAGCTTGCTAAACTTGATGGCCTAGGTGATGTAGAGTAAGAAGATAGATATGTTTTTTTAGTGTATATGCCCTAGAGGCCATTACTGTATCATACTAGTTTGTATATTACTTAATGGAAGCTTGGGATATTCACAGTTGTATAGACAATCTTGCTCAAAATGGTACTATGCTATTTGGTTTGTTTCTTCTTTAATGTGGGCATGTGTTTCTTTTAGCATATCGCCTATACACATTAGTGGAGCCCTTAGGATCTTTGCTTGATTACCAGCGTTGTGATGGCAGTCATACTTGTGGGGGCTGGGTAATCTATAAGCACATCCTTATACAGGTCCCTAGTCGTAGGATTATCGAGACGGGGCATCGATACTCCGGAGTAGACTAGCGTATGCGCTTCTCATCCCAGTAGGGGAGATGGTCTTTCCCACAGCCATCAGTACGTCGTACTGGAGATAGTATGCGGGTGCTCGTTACGTTACGAGTACACTGGACAGGACTCGTCGGGAACTGTTGGTTGGTAGTATACCTATCGTCAGATAACGGTTCCCAGGTGACAGGAGTACAGCTTAGTTCGTCGACTTGACATTGCTATTTCGCCTCGAGTGTGTTCCCACTGTACTTTGATTACTACCCTACCATGGCTTAAAGGAGTCGTGCAAACAAGTAGTAGTTGGGTGCAGTCCCGAAGCACTTGGAGGCAGTAGCGGTTAGATAGGATTCGTCTCTCCCGGTATTGGGGGTTGATATCGCGCTGTGTCTAGGAGAGCCATTACACAAAGTCCCTGGCCAGGGCAAGCGAGAATTACTGGTAGTGTTTCCAGTAGTTTCTCAGGGTATTCTGGGCTACACTCCGGCATGACTTGTACCACTATTAGGGGTCTGATGTTTACCGCCCACCTAGGCCCGCCATGCGATACTCTTAGACGATCAGACCGGACTGTACGGAGATTGTCACATTCAGGCTCAGTAGGAGTTCGGATCGGTTTACCTCATCGGCCTTCTTATCGACATCTACCTGGGGACCGTTACGTACAGCTAGTGCCGCTTGCGGTCTATGGTTAAACCCACTTCCAGTGTAGCATCGAGTCTTTAGAGTCCCACACAGAGAGTTTCCCTGCACTGGGCGAAAGGTGTAGAGGCCGTATGGTTTTACGGTAAGGCTACGATCACTTACGTGCACTTGTGCGTGTATGCTGTTTGGGAAGACAATGCTAGTAGGCTTTGGTTTAAGCCGGATCCTAGTATTGTATGGATGGATTAGTTTTGTCATCTATGCATTCGTATTCTACGGAATGCGGATGCGGGTGTGTATACACGGTTGTTAGGAGCGAAGAAGGAGGAGGTGCCTCATTAGGGTTTTGACCGTTGGTTCAGTCAAAACCATTATGAGGTTGGGAAAATATTTACTAATCTTTTTAATGATAATTATGTTATGGCTAATTGCTTTAACCATTTCACCATGCTTGACCATGTTGACAATTTGACCATTGTTGACTTGGAGTTTTCTTGAGAGCACTAGATCCTTCTTTTGCTTTTTGGCTTTGGATTTGATTTGTGATGATAATGGTCATATCAATGTAGCCATCAACTTTATCATGATAAGAGATTAGTAATTATTTGTTTTATGGTTCATTATCTCTTTGAGATTCTCTATCTTCATTTTTGAGCTCCCATGGTTCCTCCTCCTTCTTCCTCTTCTTGATTTTTCTATAGCTCTCATGTGTTGAGAAAAATAGAAACAAAATAGACAAACAAATCCACCACCATCTTCTACATTACCTAGGACATCAAGAGTTGCATACTTGTTGCCCTAGTTACCTCGGCTTGAGGTAGTGCTCGGATTACAAACTCTCGGGTGGATCGTCTTCGACTCAAGGAGGCCGCGCTGGTGACCAAGATCCGGATCGATCCTCGGAGCTAGCATGGACGAGGAGGAAAGCGGAAAGAAGACCCGAAGGACTTGGTTCATGAGGTATAATCTCTTGAGCATAGTAGATAGAACCTCTTGTAGTTTGTTAGCAATAGTTTGGCAAAGATCCTCAAGTTTTTAGTCCATGTTACCTTGTGTAAAAAAAAAAAATTTTTTACCTATTCCGCCTCCCCGTAAGCACCGGGGTGGGTAACGTGGACTTACATGTTTGTCTATTGAAACCCTAATTTTCTCAACATATGAGAGCTTAAGGGAATTCTAGTGAGGAAGAAGAAGGAGAGCAAACATGGGAGCTCTCTTGATGAGAGAGAAAATGTATGAGATAATGATCCATGGAAAAAAAAGAAAACAAATCTTTTATCATGATAATTGTGATGGCAACCTTGATTTGACCATTATCATGTCACCATTAATGCTAAGCAAAATATCTAGTGCTTAACAAAAATATCTAAGTCAACCATGGTCAACATGGTCAAATGATCAAACCAATTAGTCATGACACAATTATCATTAAAAAGATTAGTAAATATTTTTCTCCGCCTCATAACGGTTTTAATCAAGTCAATGGTCAAAACCCTAATGAGGTATCTCTTTCTTTGTTCCTCACATTCATGCATACACATCAGCATCCGCATTCTGAAGAATACGAATACTAAGAGACAAAATTGATCCATCAATATAATACTAGGATCTGGCTTAAACCAAAACCCACTAGTATTATCCGTCCGAACATCATACGCGCACAAGTGAACGTAAGTGTTCGTACCCCTACCGTAAAACCATACGGCCTCTACACCTTTTGTCCAGTGCAAGGAAACTCTCTTTGTGGGACTCTAAAGACTCAACACTACGCTGACAGTGGGTTTACCCACAAGCCGCAAGCGGTACTAGCTATACATAACGGTCCCCAGGTAGATGTCGATAAGAAGGCCGATGAGGAAAACCCATCCGAACTCCTACTGAGCCTGAATGTGATAATCTCCTTACAGTCCGGTCTGTTCGTCTAAGAGTATCGTATATCGGGCCTAGGGGCGGTAAACGTCAGACCCCTAATAGCGGTATAAGTCATGTCGGAGTGTAAAATTTCAGAAAATAAAACATTATTTTGGGAATTTTTATAATTAAATAATATTATATTGAATATTTTAATTAGGCGGTATAATAAAATACCGATAAATTTTAGAAAAATTTGGAAAATTATAGAAATTACTAAAAAGAGGGCGTTTTATTAGATTTAAGCAAATTGTGAAATTTTATGATTTATTATATTCTATTTTAATGCTAATCGCGATTAAATATCGCTAATCGCGCATTAAGCCGGTTTTGTGAACATGACATGCACCATATCATTTTTTTACACTTGTGTTACATTTTCCTACATGGCTTTCTCTTCATTTTTCATTCATGGTTTTGGGTTTTTTGTGAGAAGAGAAAAGAAAAGAAAACAGAAGAAAAGAAAATGATAGATATTGAGGTATGGGCAAGAGAGAGAGGGTGAGGGGTCAAACCATGGACCAAGGATCCCATTCCTTCTTCATTCCTTCATCATTTCCTCCCCCTCATTCTCTCAAGAGCTGCTGCCCTCTCCCTCCACCACCTCTTACACCTCACTTCACCCTCAAAACAACATCCAAACACATACTTCACTTCACAAAAAGCATGCACAAGCTCACAAGTTACACTTTGGACCAAGAAAGCAAGGATTTTGGACACTTGGGGCAACTCAAGAATTTTCTTGAGTTGCCAAATGAGATATTCTCTTAACCATTAGCATAGTATTTCCATTGCTTTTACATCAATGTTTGATTAGAACCGATTTATTGTTAAGTGAGGTTTGGAAAATTCTAGTTAGGCTTTGAGGAATTCTTGAATTGTGATGTGTAATTGAGGCTTATATTGACCTTAAAACCCTGTAATGATATCATATTAGACTAAAACCTAAGACTTAAACCCTAAATACGAACCTTGAAATTCCGCAGATACGGAATTGTGAAAATTGTGATGAGAAAATTGAATCTGCTAACACTCGGGGACCTGAAAAATTATTTAGCAACCACAGAGGAGTGTGTAGGCACCTAGGAAGCTAACACCAAGACCCCAGTCCCTACACCCTCATCTGGGCCGCAAATAAAACCTTTCTGGCCGCAATTTATGGCCGGAGTTTGAGCTATGGGATTCGTGCTTCGTTTGTAGCTCCATCTCCTGTAAACTAGACCCTACACATATGCAGAATTGGCTGATTTGACCTAGGGTAAAATCTGGGACTATTTTCATTAGCTGCTGTTTTGATTCGGGGTTATATTTTTCGTATTTTGGATTCTGGATTTTTGTATTTGTGTTTTACCTTGATCACTTGACGTTTGTACGACGATATCGAGGGTTGTTTGGTGGTCTGAAAGGCGTAGACCGTAGGTTCTAACCTATAGGCTTTTAGCGTGTCGTTTTGGTTTTGAATTGGGTTTTAATGCGGCACGATACGTTATGATGTGTAGGTACCCCCATGAGGATTTCGAGATGACAAGCAAGCGCATGGCGACGTCGGCAACAATAAGCGAAGAGCAAGGTGAGTAGATACACATCTACGGGAGAAGTCGGGTGGATGGCGTATAGCACCCCCGCAGTTCGTAGTGTAGCTTATGATATGTTATATATTTACATATGTGTTGTGACTTTGGATGATAGGTTCGTGGTTGATTTCTGAGTCGCAAACCATGGAATAGGTTTGCACACACGCACTCACACCCTTGCATGCATTATTATTATTACTTATGCGTATATGGGGATACATACATACATATATATATACACACACACACACAGGTATGGGACTAGGTGTATATATATATATATATATACACGTATACCTATACATGGATAATGAGGATAGTGTATGATATTTAGAGATGAGTCGATGAGATTGGGTACGATGCCACGAGATCGGTGATATGTTTAGATTCGTATTATGAGATACGACATGAGATTTCAGCGGGCCTTTAGGCGTGTGTTTTCATACACGCATATATATGCAGATGGTATCAGTTTGTAATAGACTTAGATCTGTACCATCAGTTCATGAGATATGATGATAATGGATACTGGATGAATAATGAGATGAATGTGATATTTGACCCGTAGCTAGATTTGGGATGCCGTACGACGGATTTACGTATGAGATATATATTGATGATAGATCCGCACTCTTGACTCAAGGATGTCATATTGTATATCGTATCGTATGTTATACTATTGAGGCAGGATCACCGACTATTATATTTATATATATATCGACTCAGATTTAGGTGGTTTTTCCTTACCCTTTCGGTTAGACTGTTCGTTTAGTCCTATAGTTTACTTATAGATGTTAGACAAGACTCAAGTCATACCTATTTCAAAACTAACGGATTGTGAGTATTTTAAAGACAGGCCAAGGGATTCTACGGATATTTTCAAAAGACGCATCTTTTCTTAAAAACACCGTAGCCCTTATTTTTCTGAACACCACGATTCGTCTTATTTCAAATGGCAAAAACTGTATGACATATATATATTGATGTAGATTCTTCATTGATGGGTTTATTATTCATTTTCCGCATATTCTTGCTATTCGCATCGTGTTGCATGTTTAAATGTGTTTATTGTTATATTAAATCCATGCTGTCAGGACACCAGCACCATTATCGATGATGCGAATGTTCCACACACACCTGCTTGCCGGCTCACACACTTCATCATCGATAATTGCCATATCACTACACAGTAAGATTTTTGCATCAGGATATGACTCCTTGCATGACATACTTGCATGCATACGTATTTGCACGTACATAGATGATTCTGGCTTGATTTTGGAGATTTGGGAACAGCAAGATATATTTTAAAATTGGATTCATTTTATAAGAGCGGTTTTCCCTCGATATGTGCATATTACTGTTCCAGGTTGCATGATATACGGATATGCTTACATTCTGTTATATGTCGCATATATCATGCTTTATAATTATACGCATTGAGATATGTTGTTTCCATAATATTTCTGGATTTGAGAACTGTGGGTATTTCAAAAGAAAGTATGTACTGTTTTAAAAATCCGGTTTCTCTTAATATGATATTTCAGCAGCCACCATGAGTTTTATGGATTCTGATATATATATATATATATATATATATATATATCCCATGCGAGGAGCGTCGTGAGCCGTGTGCTGGTACATTGTGGGGCCCGGTATGGTACCCCGGGGCAAGAAAGGGATGCTGTGTATACAGACGGTGAGCCTGGTAGGGGGATGATTAAGAGATGTTTTGTCGATCAAAAATATTTACCACAATCAAGAACGGCGTCGCTTGAAGCTAGCCGGTGAATACGGGTCGGTCCACAGGGATGTGTAAATCTCCTTTAAGTTCTTACGAGTTAATTCCAAAAGGTGTTTGGATTTATAATTAAACCTAAAAATTGAAGTTGTATGAGACTTGGATTAGAAACTTGCTAGGATTAGGTCTAGGGAAAATTTGGTAAACAAAGATCTACATCTCTTTCCATTGCCATTAATTAAATCTATCATATTAGTGTTATGGTAAATATTCATAAAGGGGATTAGGACGATTGGGATGATTGATTCTTCCTCTAGATCCTTGTCCTTCCTTTATTAATCTTCACCCTAACCTCTATGGAAAACCTTAAAATCCGGGCCTTTAGACTACGGAATCACCGCTACCTCGAGGGTAGAAGTGCCGTAGGGAGCGGAATAAGAAGGTATGCATGGAGTTCTAATGTTCATAAAAGTTTGGCAACGAAAAGAGATGAGAGATCTTCATCTCTCAAATCCTTCCCTATTCCTAACCCTAACAAGAGAGGAAACTACTCGCTCATTGAGGGGATGAAGAAAGACATGATTTTATTAAAAAGAGAAAATATCGATTGCAAGTTAATAAAAGCTAAACTAATTTAAACTAAGGTGAGAAAATAATTTACCTATAGCAGATATGAAAAACTACAACTACTGTAAGGAAAATAACCTACTTACTTTTGATGCACTCTAACTTCAAGAAAACAGAATTTTATTCATGAGAAGAGGCATAAGAAAATACAAGGCTTTGGGTTCTATTTATAGGACATAGAAACCCTAGGTTTACAATTGCTCCGCATGTCTATAATTACAAATATACCCCCAGAAAATCTTTCCATAGCCGCCACAGAATTTTGGCAAAATTTTATGCGCATTAGGGTTTCAAACGGCCGCGGAACCGCGTCATGGGCGCGCTTGGGCCGCGGTTCCGCGGCCCTTTAGTTAGGTCATCTGATGGGCTTTTCTGTGCTGCTTCAGGTTTCATTTGGATTTTCATTTATTCATTTATTTTTCCATTTGGGATTCTGCAGTGATTCCAGATCTTCAGTGAACACTTGTACCGATCCTTTAACCGTTTGCCATGACAATTTGGACCTTGAGTTGCCTTATTGATTGAGAACTATTCTTCGTTTTTAGGCTTGACTAAGATCCTCCTATTTGTCGGTCTAAGATCCTCCTTTTTGTGTCGTCTTTTGTCTTTTTCACTGTTTTCGTTCCAAGAACCTGTATCCTGTAACATGTAGCAGACATGGGTCAAAAGCACCTGTTTTTATTGTAAAAATGCATAAGAATGGGGAATACAAAATGCAATATTATGTTATGAACAAATACCCCCAAACTTATCTTTTTCTCGCCCTCGAGCAAACTTATCATTTTATTTATTCTTGATAAAAATCTAACCTAGCCACACTTTCGCAGGGAAACGCGATTGCACTGAGCTCGTGCAACAAGCCGTTAAACCTCTAGGTGTCCCTAGTAGGAGGAGTGTTGTCTCCTGAGGGTTTTCAGCGGATACTACCCACAAAATCCTATCCATTCAGCCCATTGACTTTTGTTCTCCAATTAGGTTTTCTAACTAAGAATTCTATTATCATCGACTCGTAAATTATCCACCCATATTTTTCACGCTTCCTCATCATCTAACTTAAGATTATATATGTTCTATAGACTTACTTAGCTTTCGGCATCTCTTAAGTTTTCCTTCTAGGGTTTCATCTTCACTTAGGAATTTTTATCAACTCTATTAAAGATACAAGTTCTATTCTTCATTCCTTTCTCTTATCTAAACTCTAATCACATATCCCCACGTGTGTGTAAATATCACCCCTACACTTGGAAATTCAAATCAAGCAATCGTACTCTCCTCCATTGTCCAAAGCACTTATTAATTGGTGAATTTTCGCTTTCACATCCTTCATGCGACTGTTAATACTTCTTGAGGTACCAACAACCGATTACAAGATGCGTTAGCATTTTAAAGCGTACTTCCTAGTTTTGCAACACCCAAGGCTTTTAGCAGTGGCTCCCAAACCAGTTGGTCTAAGGCACTAGGTGATGAAGCACCCTCGCTAAATATTTTTCTATTTTTACAGCCTTAAGTAATCACAAAAACCAGTGTCCATTTTTTTCTTTATTCACTTTTTTTTTCTTTTTATTTTCATTGTGCTAAGGACTTTAGACAAGAGTATTTCAAGGTCTCTTCTACTAATCCAAGTTTCAAGGTGCGTGTTTGTGCATTTTGTAGGGTATATGTTTTCAGAATCTAGACTTAAGCTAGGAACTATTTTTCAAACTTATATTCTAATAAATGTTTTAATACTTTTCCTTCGTTTCGACTTAGCCCAAGAAGTGAACCCAAAATTTGCCTATTTCTAAATAATCTACAAAGACATATACTTTCTACCGTTAAACTCTAAGAAAGGTTATTTTTAGGGTTTTTAATTTGCTAAGTCTAAGATTTAGTTTTTCCTAGCCAGTTAACCTATTTATCAAACTTAAGTCAATTAACCAGAATTGAATACATTAATTTTTATAATTTTATAATTTTTCAATTTTTATGGGTTTTTCTTTTTCTAATTTTTTTTATTTTTCAAAATTTCAAATTTTTATGATTTTTTATATAAAGATGCAATGCAGAAAATAAATATGCAAAAGGAAAAGAAAAAATATATACAGTATGCAATGCAAAAGATAACTATATACACTACCCTCTCCCCCAAACTTGAGCAAAGCAGTGCCCTCACTGCCCGACCCCACGTCGCGCTCGTGAGCGTAAACGTGATCTTTCCCCTCTAGCCAAAAGGGTTTGAATACCCCTCTCAATTTCCGTCAGCCGACGGTCGTGATCTCGTGCAGTCGCCCGAAACTCATCTCTCAAAGAGTCTATTCTTCTCACTGTTCTCCGCATCAATCGTGCATGCTCCTGGGGAGTTAGTTCTTCCCCGCTCGAAGTCGAGCTCGAGCTAGGGGTCTGTGCAGGGACATTTTCTGCCGGTTCGGTTCGTGTCCAAATATCTGTGAGTCTAGAGTAGGACGACGAGATGCCCTCTACAAGTGGTCGAATCGGGACACCGTCTATCATATATGAGTCAAATTCCTCGGCGGAGAGGAAATAACGGCAGAGTTGGGTAACGAGCATGGGACATGGGTATACGGAACCTCGTTTCCCCGTACCTATGGATTGGAGAAAAACCGTGCACATGTCGAACCTAGGATTTTTCGTCATCAGTGTGTGGACGACATGTAACGAAGGGGTGAAGAAGGTTGTGTTGTGAGAACTTCCAAAAATATTGTTTTGTGCCCACCGGCACACAGTTAAAACGTTTGCAAAAAGGGTCCGTGCTTGGATGCCCTTACGCGGTTCTCGTGCACAGTCATTACCCATTAATGGCATATAATCTTCAAAGCGCAGTGGGTGTTCATGTGCAGGTACACATGGTATGAGTGTAACCTCGTGTATCATGTCCTTATCAATGTGAATTTCCCGATTTCCCCAATTCAGTTTAATGTACCCTAAGTTGTCAAGGCTATTATCTTCCATGGATTCGTAAAATAGGGCAACTAGGTTAGGTAGAGCAAACGCAGATGTATGATTATAGAGGAGGAAATTCCATCCCCTTTGTGCGATTTCATGTGCAAAATATCTACCGTAGACTTCGTGTGTGAAAACCGGGGTAAAATCTGTCTCAAATTGCATATTATGTGCCATTTAGATTGTACAGAGAAAAATATATGTAGGAACAGAGAGTAAAGGCTCAAATTTACCTCCCCTGAAAAATTCAGGGGGTGAAGACTCAGAACGGCGGCTGATGCGCGGCGGGAGGCGGCATAAGCGGCGGATCCGCGGCGGTCTGGTGGAGTTGCGGCGGGATTTTTCTGCAGAGGGTAGGGGCGGCGGCTAGGGTTTCATGAAGAGGAAATTTTTAGGTTAAAAGAACAGGGGGGTCGGGGTCCTTTAAATAGGGGATGGGAGGGTGATTTGCATAAAACACCCTCTAAGACGAGGGTTTTATTTGTAAAAACAGCTCTTAATCTGCAAATTTGCAATTAGGTCCAAAAATTATTTTTTTTTATTTTTTTATTTTTTATTTTTTATTATTTTTTTATAGTATTTTGGAAATATATACAAATAATATACACACCCCCAAACTTATTTGAAATAATGTTTTGGAGGAAAAGAAATCTGGGGGTGAAAGTGGAGGAATATTACTCAGTGTAGATCGGCTCCTGCAAGAACAGGAGCTCCTCCGAAGGGTCCGCTGTAAGGAACGGTTTCAAACGATGCCCATTTACATTGAAAAGCGTACCGTCCTCCGGGTTTTCCAGATCAACCGCACCATGCGGATAAACGGTGCGGACTACAAAAGGTCCTCTCCACCTAGAACGGAGCTTGCCGGGATGTAAATGTAATCGAGTATCATATAATAAAACCTGTTGACATGGTTTAAATGTCTTTCGCAAAAGGTTTTTATCATGAAATACCTTAACTCGGTTCTTAGCAATCACGGCATTATTATATGCCTCATCCCGCAGCTCTTCTAGTTCATTTAACCGCAGCTTTCGGTTGCTGCCCGCATCTCCTAGAGATAGATTCAGCTCCTTAATGGCCCAAAATGCCTTGTGCTCAATTTCTACTGGAAGGTGGCAAGCCTTCCCGTAAACAAGCCGGTATGGAGACATGCCAAGATCGGCATTGTACGCAGTACGGAAAGCCCATAGCGCGTCGATTAATTTGAGTGACCAATCTTTACGGTTTTTAGAAACCGTTTTCTCCAAGATTTGCTTAATTTGCCGATTCGAGACCTCGGCTTGCCCACATGTTTGGGGATGGTATGGCGTTGACAGCTTATGGGTGATAGAGTATTTGCGCATTAAGGACTCAAAAGTCTTATTGCAGAAGTGAGAACCATTATCACTTATTATCGCACGAGGGTGCCCAAATCGAGAAAAGATGTGTTCTTTTAGAAATCGAACGACAACCTTGTTGTCATTTGTTCGACTTGGTACAACCTCGACCCACTTTGAAACATAGTCAACAGCCAAAAGAATATACACATTTCCAAAAGAGTTAGGAAATGGTCCCATAAAATCTATACCCCAAACATCAAAAATGTCTACAACCAAAATTGGTTGGAGCGGCATTTCGTTTCTCCACGATATCCGGCCCAAGTGTTGGCACCAGGAGCAAGTTTTGCAGTATTCGAATGCATCTTTGAAGAGTCGTGGCCAATAGAAACCACACTGCAAAACTTTCTCGGCTGTCTTCTTTGGGCCAAAGTGCCCGCCACATGCTTGATCGTGGCAAAAAGACAGCACACTCTTGACCTCATTTTCAGGCACACACCGACGAATGATTTGGTCGGAACAATATTTAAAAAGATAAGGTTCATCCCAGTAAAAATGCTTTACCTGGGACAAAAATCGTAGTTTGTCTTGTTTCGACCAATCTTTAGGTATCAAGCCGGTGGCTAAGTAGTTTACAATATCGGCGAACCATGGTTCGTAAGAAACGGTCAAGAGTTGCTCATCGGGGAAAGCATGAGTGATAGGCAGTTCAAGTGTAGGCGAAGAAGGAAGTCGTGAAAGGTGATCGGCCACTACGATTTCACATCCCTTTTTGTCCCTTATAACAAGGTCAAATTCTTGCAGCAAAAGGATCCAACGTATTAGCCTAGACTTAGCATCCTTCTTCGCAAAAAGGTGGCGAAGAGCTGAGTGATCCGTGTACACTATAACTGGAGAGCCGATTAAATAAGGCCGAAATTTTTCAAGTGCAAACACAACAGCTAAAAACTCTTTTTCTGTTGTTGTGTAGTTTAATTGGGCCTCATTTAATGTTCGGCTAGCGTAGTAAATTACATGCGGCATCTTGTTAATGTGTTGTCCAAGAACAGCACCAATGGCGAAATCTGATGCGTCGCACATAATTTCGAAGGGATGCGTCCAGTCTGGAGATGAAAGGATGGGCGCAGAAATGAGTGAGTGTTTCAAAGACTCGAACGCTTCCATGCAAGTTGAGTCGAAAACAAAAGTAGTGTCCTTGGCCAACAAGAGAGTCAAGGGTCTAGCAATCTTGCTAAAGTCCTTGATGAACCGTCTATAAAAACCGGCATGGCCAAGGAAACCTCGAATATCTTTGACGCATTTAGGAGGAGGAAGATTAGAAATGACTTCGATTTTAGCTCTATCAACCTCTATGCCGTTTTGCGAGATGACATGTCCTAAGACAATGCCTTCTCGTACCATAAAGTGGCACTTCTCCCAATTCAAAGTCAGGTTCTTTTCCCTACAGCGGGTGAGAACTGCGTCAAGATGTCGTAAACACTCATCGAAGGAGTCACCAAAAATGGAGAAATCATCCATAAAGATATCCAAAAACTTCTCCACCATGTCCGAAAAGATCCCCATCATACACCGCTGAAATGTAGCGGGTGCATTGCATAACCCAAAGGGCATGCGACGATAAGCAAAAGTGCCAAAGGGACAAGTAAATGTAGTCTTGTCTTGATCCTCTTTGGCTATGGGGACTTGATTATAACCGGAATAGCCATCTAAAAAGCAGTAGAATTCGTGCCCCGCTAATCGTTCTAGCATTTGGTCAATGAATGGTAAAGGAAAGTGGTCCTTCCTTGTCGCGGCATTGAGTTTCCGGTAGTCGATGCAAACTCGCCACCCAGTTTGGGTGCGAGTGGGAATTAACTCATTTTCCTCATTGGTGATGACCGTGATGCCTGATTTCTTTGGCACGACATGAATGGGGCTAACCCATTGGCTATCCGAGATAGGGTAAATAATACCGCTATCAAGACACTTAACAATCTCCTTCTTGACCGCCTCTTTCATGATGGGGTTGAGGCGTCTTTGAGGATCCCTTGCCGGCTTGGCATCATCCATTAAGTGTATATGATGTTCGACTATGAGGGGACTAATCCCCTTGATGTCCTCCATAGACCAGCCGAAAGCTTGCCGATTATCGTATAAGACCGTTAAAAGAGCCTTCTCTTGCTCAAGAGCTAGAGAGGCCGATATGATAACTGGTAAGGTCTCATTTTCACCTAGATAAGCATATTTTAGGTGCGACGGCAAAAGCTTTAGTTCGAGTTTAGGTGGTGAAACAATAGATGGTAACAATGGAGTAACTGTTTCAAACTCGAAGGATTCCATCAAAGGTTCAAATCGAGTGTACGCTACCGAGTCGGATGGTTCAACTGACTCATCCGAAAAAGCAAAAGACTCAAACTCGGGTGGAGATTCTTCAAGATCATCAACAAAGGTGAAACACTCATAATCTTTGTCCGTCGTGAAAGCTGTGTCGGATTCTAGGAGGAACGCACTAGTGGCGTCTATATTACTGTGATCAAACATAAAATTTTCGAACTCACAGTCCTCCTCCGCGATCTCATCGATCGAGCACACATCAAGTACGCTAGAATTAGGCTCGCAAGGCTGACTTCCTAACTTGAAAATGTAAAGTTCAACTGTCATCTTGCCAAAAGATAGATTCATTGAACCATTACGACAGTTGATTACCGCGTTAGAAGTCGCGAGGAATGGTCGACCAAGTATCACCGGAATTTGATTACGGGGGTTAGCGGCAGGCTGTGTATCCATAACAATAAAGTCCACGGGGAAAATGAAATCCCCTACTCTAATTAACACATCCTCCAACTCTCCCCTAGGATGGGTGTTTGATCGGTCGGCCATTTGGAGAGTACAATGAGTGGGCTTAAGCTCTCCAATGCCTAATTGTTCGTACACCGAATAAGGTAGCAAATTGAAACTAGCACCAAGATCTAATAGTGCTCTATTGATGGTCTTGTTCCCAATTGTGATCGAAATAGTAGGACAACCGGGGTCCTTGTGCTTTGGGGGTAAAGAATTGACAAGAGCATCACTAACAGCACTAGCCACGAAAACTTTCTTTGGTACTTGTGACTTCCTCTTTTTGGTGCATAAGTCCTTTAAGATTTTTGCATATGAAGGAACTTGTTGGATTGCATCCAAAAGAGGGATATTTATGCTAACCTGCTTGAACAACTCTACAATCTTCTCCATCTGTGGAGTTGGTTTATTGGATCTCAACCGATTTGGAAAAGGAACATTTTGAAAAGTTTTTGAGTCCAATTTTTGCGGATCAGATTGTTGAGTTGCAACAGAACCCCGTGTAGATGTGTTCGTGTTGTGAGAAGAGGGTCCGTTCGAGCTAGAAGAAGTAGAGCTATGTGAAGGATGGAGAATAGGCTCTAACGAAGAAGAAGAGGAAGATGAAGAACCACCGGCAGAGGTGTCATGGTGAATACCCACATTGTTTTGCAGCACTTTTCCGGATCTCAACGTAGTCACCGCATTCACGTTATGATTCTGTTGTTCATGTGCAACATGTGCGTGACCAGGATTTGGGAGTGGTTAAGACGGAAGCTTTCCTTTCTCTCGCTCTTTCAATGCTGCGTTAAGTTGTGCAATTTGTGCCTCAATAGCTTTGATGCTTTGATCGTGTGAGGCACTGTTTTGCACCAAAGATTGGACAGAAGTCTCTATCCTAGCTGTGGACTGTGCAGATTGCTTTAGGAATGCTTCTAGACTTCTTTCGAGCGAGCTAACAGCATTTTGAGGGGGAACAAAATTGTTGGGCACAAAATTGTTCATCTGATTAGGGTAAGGCTGCTGTTGGAGAGGTTGCTGAAATTGAGTTTGTGGAGGTGTTTGTTGTTGAGGAGGAGGAGCTCTTTGAAAATTGTTGTTTCCTTGGGATTGTTGATTTTGGTTCCAAGCGAAATTAGGGTGGCTCTTCCAACCCGGATTGTATGTCGAAGAGTATGGATCATTTTTTTGTCGTTGCTGAAAGGCAGCATTGACTTGATCTTGTCCTTGAGTAGATGCAGTGTTAGGACACTCTTCGGTGAGATGTGATGGATCCGAACAACAAGCACAAACAGTTCGTGGAGGCACAACAGGGGCAGGAGAAGGTGTTGAGATTTTGGTCTCAAGTGCTTCTAGCTTTTTCGTAAGAGCGGCCATCTCGGCCTTCATAGTAATTGACATCTCTACTTGATGTATGCCTGCCCTAGGTTGACCAATAGAAGAAGATGATGATGTGGTCTTGGTGCTCTCCCATTGAATTGTTTGCTCACTAAGATCTTCAAGAAACTGCCACGCTTCCTCACTAGATTTGGACAGAAAGTGACCTTGACTAATGGTTTCTAGCAACTGCTTCGTTGCCGGGTTCAATCCCTCGTATAATGTTTGGCAAAGTTGCCATCTTTCTATCCCATGGTGAGGGCATTGAACGAGTAGGTCTTTGAATCTTTCAAAACATTTCCAAAATGGTTCGGCAGGAAGCTGTGAAAATTGTATAATCTCATTACGGATTTTAGCAGTTTTGTGATGAGGATAGAACTTTTTAAGAAAAGCTTTCACAAACTCGTCCCAATTTCTAATTGAGTGTGATGCGGTGCTGTATAGCCACTTCTCGGCTAGGTCACATAAGGTGAAAGGAATGACCCTTAACCTTATAGCGTCATCACTTAATTGGGTAGTTTTCATCATGGCGCAAACGTTTTGGAATTTGTTGATAAAGATATATGCATCTTCGGATTCCAAACCATGAAACTTAGGCAGCATATTGATGAAGTGGGGTTTTATCTCAAAATTGTCCCCATTAGCCGGTGGGAGGGAAAGGCGGTGCGGATGGGGTAGAAAAGATCCTGGAGCGCGACTCGTGCGGGCGCTTCAACAGGCGGGAGATTCGGGTTATTCGCACCTAAAGGAGGTGGAATCATTCCCGTCGGTAAGGTGTTGTTAGGATCGTATCCCGACATACCTTCGAAAGAATGTGATGGTGAAAGTGAAGAAGTGGACAAGATTTCGACTTCGGAGTCGAAAGGTTCGTCGGTCGGTACCAACGAAACACGGACTAATCGGACGCTAGGGTCCCTAGTCCAACCGGACATATACTAAAAGGGTTAGTGTAGTCGAAAGATGAAGCATAGAATGTGAAGGTAAGAAAACGTCAATGAGAAGAAATGGTGTAAGTGAGTGCAAAGATTCTTTAGCGACAAGTTGCAAGTTTTGAAAAGATTTTCCTTTTTCTTTTTAAGTGAGCTTTTGCAAAAAGATTTTGAAAAGAGACTAGTGACACAAATGCAATTAACCACACATGCACAATCAGGCCTAAGTCTAGGGTCACCTAGGTCAGCTAGACAGCTCCTAACTGTTCCAAAGGGCTAGAGATAGGACCTCAAACCGCCTCTTCACGGACAAGTACGGCCAGGTAAGTGGGAAGGAACCACCACGACAGTGGGCCTAATTAAAAACCACTAGCCTAGACACCGCAATGTCGGTTAGGATAAACGGCCGATGTCTATACTAGTCCTCTGTCCTATTGAGCTCGAGGTCCTTAGGGCTGAGTCTAATATTTTTTTAAATTAAAAGTGGTCAATGAAAATGCTTTAAGTGATTTCTGGGGTCCTGGGAAGGGTGATGAAATCCCCACCCAATCTAAATTGGTCAATAGCCCCTTAAAGTCAGATTAAAGTATGCAAAGCAGTAAATCACTTGCAATCAATTTTCTTTTTAGCGCGGCACAAAGAATCCTGCAGAAAATCAATTATTGGAAGGGGGAAGAAGATTTTTAGCGCAAAGAATCCTGCAGAAGATTTGGCAAAAGATATATGGGGATTTGTAGAGGGGAGAATGAGAGAAATCAAACCATGCAAATTTTTCGCAGAGAAGAGATCAACACGCGGCGGAACCGCGGTTTTGGCAAGGGATATGCCGCGGAAACGCGGCTCTTTGGGGGCTTTAGATCTCCAAATTTCTTTAGCTGCTCTGTACTTTCAATCTCCTCCTGTTTTGATGTACCCTTTTCTGAATTGCCTCCTGTGTTGTTTCAGATCCGTCAAACCTGCAAAGATTCACAAAGAAACCCTTCAAACAATAAAAGATGATAAACTTTTTTTATTTTTTGGAATTTTTCAGATTTTTATGAATTTTTTATATTTTATATTAACCCGAAATTACAAAAAGGAAATTTTACGCCATCCCCGGCAACGGCGCCATTTGATTAAGAGATGTTTTGTCGATCAAAAATATTTACCGCAATCAAGAACGGCGTCGCTTGAAGCTAGCCGGTGAATACGGGTCGGTCCACAGGGATGTGTAAATCTCCTTTAAGTTCTTACGAGTTAATTCCAAAAGGTGTTTGGATTTATAATTAAACCTAAAAATTGAAGTTGTATGAGACTAGGATTAGAAACTTGCTAGGATTAGGTCTAGGGAAAATTTGGTAAACAAAGATCTACATCTCTTTCCATTGCCATTAATTAAATCTATCATATTAGTGTTATGGTAAATATTCATAAAGGGGATTAGGACGATTGGGATGATTGATTCTTCCTCTAGATCCTTGTCCTTCCTTTATTAATCTTCACCCTAACCTCCATGGAAAACCTTAAAATCCGGGCCTTTAGACTACGGAATAACCGCTACCTCGAGGGTAGAAGTGCCGTAGGGAGCGGAATAAGAAGGTATGCATGGAGTTCTAATGTTCATAAAAGTTTGACAACGAAAAGAGATGAGAGATCTTCATCTCTCAAATCCTTCCCTATTCCTAACCCTAACAAGCGAGGAAACTACTCGCTCATTGAGGGGATGAAGAAAGACATGATTTTATTAAAGAGAGAAAACATTGATTGCAAGTTAATAAAAGCTAAACTAATTTAAACTAAGGTGAGAAAATAATTTACCTATAGCAGATATGAAAAACTACAACTACTGTAAGGAAAATAACCTACTTACTTTTGATGCACTCTAACTTCAAGAAAACAGAATTTTATTCATGAGAAGAGGCATAAGAAAATACAAGGCTTTGGGTTCTATTTATAGGACATAGAAACCCTAGGTTTACAATTGCTCCGCATGTCCCCGGCAACGCCGCCATTTGATTAAGAGATGTTTTGTCGATCAAAAATATTTACCGCAATCAAGAACGGCGTCGCTTGAAGTTAGCCGGTGAATACGAGTCGGTCCACAGGGATGTGTAAATCTCCTTTAAGTTCTTACGAGTTAATTCCAAAAGGTGTTTGGATTTATAATTAAACCTAAAAATTGAAGTTGTATGAGACTAGGATTAGAAACTTGCTAGGATTAGGTCTAGGGAAAATTTGGTATACAAAGATCTACATCTCTTTCCATTGCCATTAATTAAATCTATCATATTAGTGTTATGGTAAATATTCATAAAGGGGATTAGGACGATTGGGATGATTGATTCTTCCTCTAGATCCTTGTCCTTCCTTTATTAATCTTCACCCTAACCTCCATGGAAAACCTTAAAATCCGGGCCTTTAGACTACGGAATCACCGCTACCTCGAGGGTAGAAGTGCCGTAGGGAGCGAAATAAGAAGGTATGCATGGAGTTCTAATGTTCATAAAAGTTTGGCAACGAAAAGAGATGAGAGATCTTCATCTCTCAAATCCTTCCCTATTCCTAACCCTAACAAGCGAGGAAACTACTCGCTCATTGAGGGGATGAAGAAAGACATGATTTTATTAAAGAGAGAAAACATCGATTGCAAGTTAATAAAAGCTAAACTAATTTAAACTAAGGTGAGAAAATAATTTACCTATAGCAGATATGAAAAACTACAACTACTGTAAGGAAAATAACCTACTTACTTTTGATTCACTCTAACTTCAAGAAAACAGAATTTTATTCATGAGAAGAGGCATAAGAAAATACAAGGCTTTGGGTTCTATTTATAGGACATAGAAACCCTAGGTTTACAATTGCTCCGCATGTCTACAATTACAAATATATCCGCAGAAAATCATTCCATAACCGCCACAGAATTTTGGCAAAATTTTATGCGCATTAGGGTTTCAAACGGCCGCGGAACCGCGGCATGGGCGCGCTTGGGCCGCGGTTCCGCGGCCCTTTAGTTAGGTCATCTGATGGGCTTTTCTGTGCTGCTTCAGGTTTCATTGGGATTTTCATTTATTCATTTATTTTTCCATTTGGGATTCTGCAGTGATTCCAGATCTTCTGTGAATACTTGTACCGATCCTTTAACCGTTTGCCATGACAATTTGGACCTTGAGTTGCCTTATTGATTGAGAACTATTCTTCGTTTTTAGGCTTGACTAAGATCCTCCTATTTGTTGGTCAAAAGTCCCTTTTTGTGTCGTCTTTTGTCTTTTTCACTGTTTTCGTTCCAAGAACCTGTATCCTGTAACATGTAGCAGACATGGGTCAAAAGCACCTGTTTTTATTGTAAAAATGCATAAGAATGGGGAATACAAAATGCAATATTATGTTATGAACAGGGGACTACTACCTACTGGTGATAGTATGTGGGCTCGGTGGATATCCAGAGGATACCGACCGGAGTCGAGAGATGATACGAGCCGATCCGGACTGACGGAGCTCGATATATGAGGATTTACGTGCCGATGTTGGGCACAAATTTCATGATATTTTCGAGTGTCGATGCTAGACACTCAGGTTCTATGATTTTGATGTGTTACGAAGGATACACGTTGATTTATATCCTCATACTTTCATGCATATGCTTTATGATATTTACATGCATGATGTTTTGTGTCATTGGTTGACCCGTGGATGAGATCCACACGCTTTCAGGCATTGATTAAATTGTTGGATGATATCTACATACTTATAGACTTGATGCTATAGTTGGCACAGATTTTCATTGATGATACCTCATATTTATGATATGTTGCTACCTGAGCCACTGACAGAAGCACTTTGTATTACACTTGGTATAGATGGTTACCCTTACCACCTTTCCATGCTTCAGACTTTACCATATTAATGATATATACTACTGATCGTTTTGACCTTGGATTGAGTCATACATACGATTTCTACTCTGTGATGTTTTCTACTCACAAGTTGGCAACTCACCCCCGTTGTGCCACAGTTTCTTGCAGGTTTTTCCATACAGGTTTCATTGCAGCTTTGCTGGCACGCTATTTGCATTCCGGGTGATTTGCTTTGGTAGGTGGGTTTACTTGCATCATGACCACATTGTACTCATTTATTTCCAGTTGTATCTAGTAAAATTCCATCAACCAAACTTGTATATTTATTTCAGACATAGAAAACCAGTTGTTTATTATTTCGACCTTAGAGTCGTGCGTTGTCGTATTATGGTTTTCTTGATAATTTTGAGTTTCCTTTTGAGTTTTGATCCTCGTCCTTCGACGTTGTATATTATATTGCTTGCGTGGTTGTGACCGTCGATTGACGAAGAGCTAGCTTCATCTTGGGGATGCCTTTATCATTGTGCATATATTATTCACGTTGTACCCCGTTTGGGGACAGTTTTTACAAAGGAAACTCTGCCGAAATTTTCAGAAAAGACTTGAGATTTTAAAAATGCATATTCGGATTACTTATTAAAAAACTCCTTATTTTAAAACATGTTTTCTTCACTTCTTTCTTTAAATGGTTTAGATTTCTAGGATTTCTTGGCTTTCTTGAATTAGATGGGGTCCTATAGACTTCATATGATTCATGTGCCAGTCGCATGCCATTTCGGGTCGCGACAAAGTTGGTATCAGAGCGCTAAGTTAACCTTGGTTTGAGTCTAAGTTTGATTATGCGGAGCCTAGAGCGTTTGTATATATTCGGAACTTAGGCTTGACCTTACGGAACATAGACTTAGTCGAGGGGGTATTATACCCGAACTTTTGTCACATAGGTTAACCTTGGTTGATGGAGTAGGTGACTTAAGTAGTGTGACGTACCGTGTGTATGTTCCGCGGCATACTTACGATACGCTACTCCGCTTAAGGAGCCTTAGGATGTACATTTCCTTGCACAATATTATATTCATTCCTATGATCTATTCTCATCGATATTGGTTTATGGTTTTGCTGCCACGATTGCACGGGCAGAGAGAGCTAGGCTAGAGTTGCGCCAGCACGAGCTCGTCACGAACGAGGACTGACCAGGGTGTAATTCCGGGGACATACGATTTGCATTGATGCATCGTTTTATTGTGTTTCGCGCCATGAGCATTTGATGGATCGCTTTTATGAGATTTCTTGGACGTGCAGATCAGCACCAGAGGATCAGGCTACTGCTAGAGGCCAGCCAGAATGTGATGAATGTCGATGCACCGATTATTTGATGATTGAGGCACTGTTCAGCGTGCGGACAAATGAGCCAGTCATCGCTGCGAATGACGAGATATCGCCCCAAATGTTTGGAGCTACTGCTGCACAAGTTTGTACTTAGAGAAATGATAGATGGTCGCTAGTCACCCGAGGATGAGTGACTAGGACATGTGGTTCGTTCACTTACCCCGATACGAGCTCATCAGGTTGATTGATTCCAGCTAGAGACGACTTCACGCAGGTACGTTAAGAGTCGATAGAGACAATCGAATGTTAGAAGCCCATTTTCCAAGTTTAAAGTATTCAGAGACAAATGCAAGTAATGCTATGGACCCTCTAGAAGAATGAAACCCTAACTCGATGTAATGACTAATGAACGCCTTTGAACCTTAGGGTTTGCGGCAGTTCAGCTGTGCCATTTGTGAGGCTTGGGTTTGCCCTTCTACGGTTAGTCCGCAGGTACTGTGGCATGTACTGGAATACTATTAAACTGTACTCAAGATGTTGAGCTCTTGGGGGATTATGGAACTTTGACGAATTGATCGAAAGGTTCAACGTTATTCGGATATCATGTGATGGGATACATTACTTGGGAGACTCCAGATACGAGTATAGCCGTTGGAGCACAGTTCATACAGCCATGAAGAGACGAGTCCGAAGCAGTCGACATTAGAGAAAGGTGGAGTAAGAGGTTCGTATGAGATCTTGATGAGATGCGTTCCACTCCGCCGACATCAGAGACGTGATACGCATCCAGAGGCATTGTATATGGATATACCTTTCAGAAGGAGTCGGGATGAGTATGCAGCCGTTCCGGAACAAGATACAGATTTAGTAAAAGATGATAACTTTCGGGCTGTTCAGCAGAAACGAGATTTGGGAGAGACCTCGACAGGACCTTTCTGGAATACTATACGAGAAGACATGGACCCAGGAGAGGTCATATTGTGCACACCCAGCAGGCAAGAATTCGGCATCGTCGACGAGACATGTTATGAGTGACCATGATAGTTAGCAAGAGATCTTTAGAGGATGTGCCAGAGCGGACTGCTTCCATTATCGTTTCTATATTGGACCGTTGAGCCGAGGAGCTATGCACCTAGCAATCTGCAGTGAGAGACGAGAGCCTAAGGGCACTAGACGACGGGCCACGAATAGTAGGCAAGTAGATATCTTGCTCTGCTAGCATTGGATGCACCGATACCTTCTCGACTTTGAAGGAGGACATATCGATGCCGGTATTTATGATTTGTGATTTGGTGATTCGATTATCACGTATCCGTCATTTTTGGATTTCGGTATTTTGGACGATTTGTTTGCATGATTGAGATTTTTGTACACCACGGTTGCACTTAACATCGGTTGATGTCATTGGAGATATTGACTTTGATTTCATGCCTATGATATGCATATGATTTGACTTGTACTTTCGGCATAGTTTTCATGCACTTTTAGTATTTGATTTGATTTTTGTGCACACTGATGCATATGGTGGTGAGATTATGTACCACGGTATACCTGATTTGGATTTGGATTGAATGTGTCGTATACCGTAGATTTCGATTTTGATATTCGATATTTGTTTTCGTACACTTAATTTAGATTCTTGTGCATGCTTGGGTGCTTGATGCAACTTTGGTGCACACCCGATGCACTAAATCGAGTTTCTTCGTGCATATCAGATGCACCCGTTGCCTTTGACAGGTGTTTCGTGCGCACCCGTTGCACTTATATTTTGTTTCTATGCACATGTATGGCACATTCATGGATTTCGATTTCCATGCGCTCTAGACGCATGTAGCATTCATATGCACATTTTGGGATGTATTTCTTATGGAGCAGTTCATTTTTACGATATTTGCTATTTATTTTCGTACTGAGCAGGACTAGTCAAAGGACAGTACCTGGATATATTTTACATGCATTGATAGCTATTGAAGGGATTTCCAAAAAAGGGACAGTACCTGGATATATTTTGCATGCATTGATATCTATTGAAAGGATTTCCAAAAAAGGGATCTATAGTCTCAGTATTTACCTACGTGTCTGAGATGACACGAAACATTTTATAAAGGAAAACCCTTCTAAATTATTTTCAAAAACGGCGGGACATACATTTTAAACAAGGGATAAGTAAATATGTAGTTATTTTCTTACAATAGGCGTCCGCCACTGTGCCGCGATACGCGCATCGCACAGCAACATGAAAGGTTTGGCATGCATTTCCTTCAGAAGTTTACATGTATAGTTTTGATGTATATCATATTGGTTTTCGTATTGGATTTGACATTTGTGTCTTCACCATGACTCCGATAATTGTGGGATGCTTGGCAGAGTTTTTATTTAGAGTTATCTGCTCATTGTTCATGCGCGTGCATTGCGCTATGATGCGTTTTATGTATTGATGATTTCGGAGCCCCGACGACTTGGACTCTCTACTGAAATGTTTTCGTATTTGAGGGGTTTAAACATAAATTCGGGGATCGAATTTCTTTAAGGGGGAAGATTGTAACATTTTAGAAAAATAAAATATATTTTGGGAATTTTTATAATTAAATAATATTATATTCAATATTTTAATAAGGCGGTATAATTAAATACCGATAAATTTGGGAAAAATTTGGAAAATTATATAAATTACTAAAAAGAAGGTGTTTTATTGGATTTAAGAAAATTGTAAAATTTTATGATTTATTATATTCTATTTTAATGCTAATCGCGATTAAATATCGCTAATCGCGCATTAAGCCGGTTTTGTGCACATGACATGCACCATATCATTTTTTTTACACTTGTGTTACATTTTCCTACATGGCTTTCTCTTCATTTTTCATTCATGGTTTTGGGTTTTATGCGAGAAGAGAAAAGATAAGAAAACAAAAGAAAAGAAACTGATACAATATTGTGGGATGGGCAAGAGAGAGAGGGTGAGGAGTCAAACCTTGGACTAAGGCTCCCATTCCTTCTTCATTCCTTCATCATTTCCTCCCCTCATTCTCTCAAGAGCTGCTGCCCTCTCCCCCACCACCTATTACACCTCACTTCACCTTCAAAACATTATCAAAACACATACTTCACTTCACAAAAAGCATGTAAAAGCTCACAAGCTACACTTTGGACCAAGAAAGCAAGGATTTTGGACACTTGGGGCAACTCAAGAATTTTCTTGATTTGCCAAATGAGGTATTCTCTTAACCATTAGCATGGTATTTCCATTGCTTTTACATCCATGTTTGATTAGAACCGATTTAGTGTCGTTTAGTGAGGTTTGGAAAATTCTAATTAGGGTTTGAGGAATTCTTGAATTGTGATGTGTAATTGAGACTTATAGTGACCTTAAACCCCTGTAATGATATCATATTGGACTAAAACTTGTGACTTAAACCCTAAATACAAACCTTGAAATTCTGCAGATACGGATATTATGGAAATTGTGATGAGAAAATTGAATCTGCCAACACTCGGGGACCTGAAAAATTATTTAGCAAATACAGAGGAGTGTGCAAGCACCCAGGAAGCTAACCCCAAGACCCCAGCCCCTACACCCTCATCTGAGCAGCAAATAAAACCTTTCTGGCCGCAATTTGCGGCCAGAGCTTGAGCAATGGGCTTCTGTAAAATTTCAGAAAAATAAAATATTATTTTTGTGGTTTTTTTTATAATTAAATAATATTATATTGAATATTTTAATACGGCGATATAATTAAATAGCAATAAATTGGGAAAAATTTGGAAAATAGTGGAAATTACTGAAATGAAGGTGCTTTATGGGATTTATGCAAATTATAAGTCTTTATGATTAATTATACAGTATTTAGTGCTAATCGCGATTAAATATCGTTAATCGCGCATTAAGCTTGTTTTGTGCACATGACATGCACATGTCATTTTTTAACACTTGTTACAATTTCTACCATGGCTTTTCTTTTTCTCTTCATGCTTTGTTTGGGTTTTTGAATGTGAAGATAAGAAAAGGAAAAGAAATGAAACGAAAAAGGAAAATGATAAAAAAAGAGGTATGGGCAAGAGAGAGAAGAGTGAGAGAGAGGTGAGGGGTCAACCTTAAACCTTAGTCATCGTTTCTTCATTCATCTTTATCATTTTCTTTCCTCCCTCTCCCATGGCTACTGCCTCACACTCCCCTCTCCACTTCATCCTCACAAACACACCCAAAACAACACAAAAACTCCATCTCCCTTTCACAAAAAATGTGCACAAGCTCACAAGCTACACTATGGACCAAGAAAGTTTGCATTTTGGTGCTCCAGGGGATTCATGAGTGCAAAATGAGGTAATTATTCTATCATTAGTGTAGAATTTCCTTTGCTTTTGCATCCATGTTAACTTAAAACCGATATAGTGATGTTTGGTGAGGTTTTGAAATTCTAAGTTAGGGTTAGGGTTTGAATAGAGTTGTGATAGTGTAATTGAGTTATTAGTGATCCTAAACCCCCTTAGTGATTGATTTAATACCTAAACCAGAGATTAAGCCCCAATTAGCGAACTTAGAAATCCCCAATATCCGTATTTTTATGGAATTCTATAGGGAATATGAAATCTTCTATTACCCGGGACACCTAAAAAATATTTAGCGATCACAGAGAGTCCTGTAGGCAACCTGGAGTGTACCCTAGAGACCCGAGCCTCTAGCCCCTACTGAGGCCACAAATAAAAGCTTTTTGGCTGCAATTTGCGGTCAGATCAGGAGATTTGAGGATGGTGTTTGGTCTGTAGCTTTCTATCCAGTAAACTAGACCCTTGACATATGCAACTTTGGCTAATTTCACTTAGGGTAAAATCTGGAGCATGTTTACCAAGTTGCTGGTTTTGTTCTGTGGCTTTTTATGAAATTGGTTTTGGTATTTGATATTGTGTTTCTGTCGTGTGGCGTTTGAACGCCAACGACTAGGGTTATTGGTCGTGTTTTGCATGCGAGGCTATAGGTTTTGACCTATGAACGAAACGTGTGCCGTTTTGGTTTTTCGACTTGATTTTAATACGCATTTGCGATTATGTATATATGTAGGTACCCCACGTGGTTTTGAGATGATAAAGAAGATGATGGCGACATCGACATCGGCAAGCAAGAGCAGGTGAGTAGATTATATCTACGGGGGATGTCGGGTGGATGGCGTATAGCACCCCCGCAGTTCGTAGTGTAGTGTATGGTACATATTATATGAGATTATGATTATCTAGATAGACTTTGGGAGTCATGGATTATTTTAGTATAATTAGATGATAGCGTCATTAATTAGTTAGTCGCGGACCATAGAATAAGGTTTACACCATACGCACGCACACACATGCTTACTTTGTTTTACTTGTGCGTTTATAGGGATATGTATATATATACACACACATAGGTATGAGACTATGTATATATATATATATATATATATATATACGTATACCTACTCATGGATGATAAGGATTGTTATGGTATTTGGAGATGAGTCGATGAGATTGGGCATGGTGCTATGAGATCAGTGATATGATGTGGTTCGTATTATGAGATAGGACATGAGATTTTAGCGGGCCTTTAGGCTTGTGTTTTCATACATGCACATATATATATATATGGTATCAGTTTGTACTAGACTTAGATCAGTACCCCGGTTCATGAGATATGAGGATAATAGATACCAGATGAATAATGAGATGAATGTGATATTTGACCCGTACCCAGATTTGGGATGCCGTACGATGGATTTACCGTACGAGCTTTATATTGATGATAGATCCGCACTCTTGAATCGAGGAAGTCATGTTATATATTGTATCTAATATTCAATATTCGATATTAAAACAAGTACGACTAGACTCGAGTCATACCTATTTCAAAACTAATCAATATGGATAAAATGGATGATTTATATTAAAAGAAAAAGTTAAAAAATAGGGAAGAAGCCATGACTCATCTCCTATTTTTTTTTTCTTTTTATATATTTAATCATCCTTATCTTATCTTTTATCCTCACGTGGTTCATTCTCTCATCCAAGTTCTTAATTTCTCTCTAGGTTTTTTCTTGAGTTGGAAAAAGAAAAGAGAAAAGATTTTCAAGTGAGCAAATCTCCTACTTCATTAACCTTGACTAATCTAGCCTATTAGTTTAGGTTGTTTGCTTTATTAATACCTCAACTAATGAAGAGTGAGCTTGAGTGAAAGAGATTTCAAGATGGATCATCTTCGGCATCGAAGACTTCAAGCAAGCTCGATCCTTTCTTCAAGCAGAGTCAAAGAAAAGTTCTAGGGACTACTGCTTAGAGCTTTAGAAGTGAAGGACTGATCTACAAAGGTTGTAAACCTCCATCACTTGGTTTAGAATTTGTATTCTTTTACTTGAAATCCTAATTCTCTAGTATACTTTAGACCTCTAGATTTTTAAAATTGTACACTTGATGCTCCTTGAAACCTTGTAGAGGTGCTAAGACATATTTTCATGGTATCAGAGCCAAGTTGGAGACTAAGGCAAAGTCTAAACGACGTTAAAGTGTTCGATCAAAATTTTGAAACCGGTTTTTCACATGTTTCTGTCTAATTTTTCAAACGTTGAAATTTTACGGATTAAAAATTTTCAGAAAATCATGGAGGTAATTCTATGGAGCCCGAAGAAAAACGAGAGCCTAACTCCAACAAATGGCCGCGGAACCGCTGCCTAAACCATGTTTTGGCCGTGGTTCCACCGCCAGTTTGAGGGGTTATGGGCTCGTTTTTCTTCTGCTGCTTCATTGTTTCATTTTGGGCTTTCTGGGTATTTTCTGTGTCATTTAGAGAACTTTGGATACGTGATACAATTTTTTGAATCCACATTGATTAGTTTTGTGAAAACTAGTTAACGATTTGTAAATCTCGCATTTTCGTCTCATTTGATGGATTGCCATGGAGTTTCTACTCGGATCAAAACACCGTCACAATCTCATATTGTACGCGAACACTCACCGGGAGACACTAGTAAACAGCCATGCTCCATAACCCCGACCAAGTGACTATAAGAGAACCCATGGCCAAAAGCATCCACTCGGGTGCTCACGGTTACGGTGTTCCGCCTAAGTGCACTTTGTTGACGGCCTCGGGAGTGCGGCCATCTACTAAATTTCCCCACGAGCATTCAATCTTTTAATCGGGAATCTTGTTGAATTACCCGACTTGTTTTTGAAAAGTGTTTTCAATTCGAGACTTAAATGTAAGGTTTATAGGGTTAGGCATGAACTTTGGAATATGTGATAATCCGGGTTTATGATGTCTAAGGATGATGTGGATTCTAATAATTGTAGTTTCCATTTATTTTTTGTGACCGTAAGTGTAATATGTGGCAGTATCCTCGGTCTCGTTGTTATATGTCAACGACATTAGGGATACGCATATTTACTTACGTTGATGACATGTGATGTTATTATATTGATATGGATATGTTATCTTAGATCATCGTGATTGAATAGCCGGGGGTCTCGCATGAGATGAGAGTTTTTCTATTTTCATTCATATAAAAATTTGTATGTAATATTCTTTTATTGGGACACTTCCAGGTTGAGGTTGTTTTCTCCATTGATGTATATTATTTACTTTTCTGCATTAGGATAAACCCAAGGCGGGGAGCACAAGTAACCGGGTTCTAGAGTCCAGTGGGAGGCCATCTCGAGGAGTCGAGACCGTTGGCCTAACTCTAGAATTGGTAGGGTTGCTTGCCGCTCTCGTAGGGGTCTTGGGATGTGAGTTTGGCTATTCATCACGACCGTGACATCCGTATTTTTTATTACTGGCTTAATCTAAAACACGGACTTACTAATATATCCTATATTTCATATGTTTGCTTCTGCTGTTTTCTGTGATATGATGTGATCATATAAATGCGTAAGACGAATGCTAGTTATATATATGATATACTAGTAGACACTATATATGTTTTGCATCCGTGCTAGTCTTGACCCCGCCCTACCGTAAGTTAAGGAACCTTAGGGTGAAGACCCGGGTCTCTGTAAGTCCACGGCGGCGCCCCGGCCGTCGATCCGACGCCGGAAACGCGGAAACAAAAACTTTGCAAACTAGCAAACCGGCACCACCGCGCACTTTTCACCCGGATCGGGCCATTAACCTAGCTACTAGCAAACTAGAAAAGAGTAGAGAAGCTATACCAAGCGATCCCTGTCCTTTGGTCTTCGTCTCCACTCCGATCTCCCGCGGAATCTCCGTCCGTCACGTCCTCGTCGGAAAGGGTACCACGTAGCCGATCTCTTTTACGGGCTCCCACCTCTTGACCGAGGCAACTCGGACGTGAAGTTGGCTAGCCGACGCGTCCAAGATTTCCTGTAGGCAAGTGTAGTAGACTTTGTCTCTTGAGGTTATAGAAGTTTCCATGATGGAGATGAGAGAAAAAATGCTTTGGAGGAAAATGGTGCTCACAATTTTTAGCAAGGAAATGAGATGAAGAAAATGCCACACCCTCAAAAATGAAACTCTCTCATCCTCCTTCTAATGTGGCCGGCACCTTAATTGGAAATGTTGGAGAGAAAAACCTAAACCATGAAGGGAGGTGATGGTAGTAAAAGCAAAGGGGTGACCACATCCAAAAGGCAATGATAACATTATCAAATCAACCTCAAATCCTTTCTCATCTCAAAAAAGCAAGAAATGATGATAGAAAAGAATGGTATCAAAAGATGCTTTCATAATCTCCCATTTCACAAATAACACCTCCACAAAGAGTTATTTGCAAACTTGCAAATAACCCCCTCCAACGGAAAAGTCCGGCCGGGAAAGAACAAAGGAAAACTGGCCGGAACGGAATACAAACTGGTAACCTCAGAAAACTGATCCCATAATAAATTACAGGAAAACCCCACTACTGCATATACATGCCCGCATTCGTATTCCCACTGAATACAAATGCAAAGAGACAAAATCTACACTGTCTAATACTAGGATCTGTAAGTGCACGGCGGCGCCCCGGCCGTCAATCTGACGCCGGAATGCGGAAACGGTGATAAACTTAAATTTTGCGGACTTTGCAAACCGGCACCACCGCGCACTAAACTCCGGATCGTAACCATTAAACTAGTCTAGCTAACTAACAAGAGGGGAAGAGATGTACCGACTGATCCGAGTCCTCCGGTCTTCATCTCCACTCCGATCTCCTCGCGGGATCTCCGTCTGTCTCCTCCTCGTCGGAAAGGGCACCACATCGCCTGTAGCTTTTACGGGCTCCCACCTCAATACCGAGGCAACTCGGGCGCGAAGCTGGAGAATCGACGCGTCCAAGATTTGCTGTAGGAAGTGTAGTGTAGAATACGCTTTGTCTCAATGGGGTTTATAGTTGCCTTGATGGAGGTATGGTCTAAAGAAAATTGGTGCTTTCAATTTTCTAGCAAATGGAATGAGATGGATGATTAAATTCTTTCACCAAAATGAGAACTCTCATTTTTCTCTCCTCACCCAAAATGTTGGCCGGCCATTAAACTTGAGGAATTGTGGTGGAGGGTGAAACAAAAACAAGAGGGAGGTGAGTGTAGGAGAATGGAAGTGGTGACTCTAAACAAACATACACCATGCTTCAACTTTTATCAAACCATACCCTTTCCAATCACAAGTAAAATGCAAGCATGGATGAAAGATATCAAATCCTATCATAATCAAACCATTATGCAAGAAAACCCCTCCACAAAAGTAATTTGCAAAACTGCAAATTACCCCCTCCATCGGAAAAGTCCGGCCGGGAAAGAACAAAGGAAAACCGGCCGGAACGGAATGCAAACTGGCAACTCCAGAAAACTGGTCCCGTAATAAATTACAGGAAAACCCCGATACTGTGCATACACACCCGCATCTGTATTCCGTCCGGATACAAATGCAAAAAGACAAAATCTACACTGTACTAAACTAGGACCGACTTAAACCAAAACCGGCTAGTAATATCCGTTCGATCCTGATCCGTGCAATACCGCACGTATCTGATCGAACCCTTCCATATACCTATACGGCTACTAGTACAAACCGTCCGATCCTGATCCGTGCAATACCGCACGTATCTGATCGGACCCTGCCATATCTCCATACGGCCTCTACAGCGTTTCGCCCGAAACTTGAGTAACTGAAAGTGTGGTGGACTCTAAAGACTCGTCAACACCTTGGTTGTGGATTTAACCACTAGCACGTCAGAGGTATAAGCCAATACGTGACGGGCTACCAGGTACTGACCAAATGGGACGTCGATGAGGAAGCTCACCCCGACACCCAACAGAGCCTGTCAGTGACAATATCCGTGCAGTTCGGTCCGTTCGTCTATGAGTATCGCATGGCGGGCCTAGGGGGTTGGTAAAAGTCAGACCCCCAAAAGCGGTACAAGTCGTGTCGGAGTGTAGCCCAGAACACCCTGAGATACTACTGGAATACCTACCAGTAAATCTCCTTGCCTTGGCCAAGGACTTTGTGTAATGGCTCTCCTAGACACAGCACGACCTCACCCCCAATACCGGGAGAGACGAACCCCTGAAGATACGCTCACTGCCTCCATGTGGCTCGGGACTGTACCCAACTAAAACCTGTTTGCACGACTCCTTTGAGCCGTGGTAGGGTAGTAATCAAAGTACAGTGGGAACTCACACGAGACAAATGACGATCCCCAGGTCGATGAACTAACCTGCACACATGTCACCAGGGAACTGCCATCTGACGTCTGGTATATGACCAACTAGCATGTTCCCGGCGAGTCCTGTCCGGTGTACTCATAACCCAATGAGCACCTGTATACATCTTAGGTGATCCAACTGACACCAGTGGCTTGTGAGACCGGCCACCGCCCCTCGTCGGGGTCTCGACTGTATACACTAGTCTACTAATGGAGTATCGATGCCCGGTCTCGAAACTCCCACGACTAGGGACCTTTTAAAGATATGCTTGTAGACCCCCAGCTCCCACTTATATGATCGCCCTCATACTGCTGGTGGTCAAGCAAGAATCCTAGGGGCTCTATCAACGTGTAATAGCGACGTGTCATGTCACCTAAAACAGTACACGATGATAAAGGTAAACCAGATAGCATACTATCATCTCGAGTAAGACTGTCCTACCGGGATAGGTCCTCCCTCAATCATTACAATCACGTACCTGTGACCTAATAATTGACTCTGAGGGCACTATCTCCAACAATCTCCCACTTGCACTCAAGGCTAATTATTGCGATGTCGCATACTCACAGCCCGTGTGATACCGAACATCCAACTCCTCTACTAGTCAGTCTTACAAAGCTCGTTTGCGGAACTATTGCGTTCGAGGAATAGCCTCAGTGAGTGGATCCGCTTAGTTGTTTCTTTCTATGTCTCTCTATATCTCAAGTTCGCGGAGAAAACCATCTCCCGAAATGAGCAATACCTGTCTTAGAATGTGTCTGGATGTCTGATGGGACATAGCTCATAAATGAACTCCAAATCCAAACTTCTTAGACTGTATCGTCAACTGAACTTAATCAGTATCCTGCGCGCCATGCCTCCCTCAGTATTGCCTTGGACCACCTGTCCAAAATACTGCCCCTCATCAGAAGGAAAACTATAACTCTGACAACCTCCTTGTCGTCCATGTCACCTTGGAAGCCTGGAATGATAACTGTCTCCTGAATGAGGCTGTCGTTATCATATCGCTAGAACATCCACTTATGTTCTAAAACTGCTTCCGATTGTTTCTCCAGGATTGGATTAATGTCAACTTATTGCATCTAGTGCAAGAACAACATCTGGTGTGGTACATGACATCTCATGATTGACTCAATTGCCTAAGCAAGTGATCTGCCAATCATGCACGTCCCTCTCCCCTTTAGTCTGTAAGACACCTTTGGAGAGGGTGACTCCATTACCTGCAGGTACACTACCGTGCCAGGAGTCGTCCATCCTAAATACTCTTAGAATGCTGTCAAGTACCCTGATTGGGAAACCACCCAAATCTAGATCTAAAACCATAGATCTAGTAACCAGTATGTCTGATATAATACCCAATTCCTATGTGGAGAAACAACTGTGTGACGACCAAAATACAACCGATTGTAGTATAGGAGTTTCTTTTCCTATTCTGTGTATATCATCCAAATACCAGGATATCACACCCTACTACCTTCTCAACTGATCCATCCCCTATTCTGATGAAGTCAAACCCATGACTGTCATATCAGAAATTGATGATCTATCTCCGCTACATCTGCTCTAGTCTATAAATAGACATAAGCAACCTGTCCACCAATGCTTCCGCTGCTCCCACTGACTACGACAACCCTCTGGCAGAGTCATATAGACGTACACTTCTAAAACTGGTTTAGAACGACGCTATACTCATCCTCCCGCCGGGTCTCGTAACCTGGAACAACAGCAATGGCAATTGTGGGTAAACAAGAACTTCCCTGTCACCGTCCTTGAGGCTACCGTAGTGCCTCTCGGGTGCCTGAAGTTACCCACCTTATTTGCGGAGTGGCCAATGGAATGTCAAACCGGATTGAATCTTTAGGTTCCTTATCAAATCTTCAGTAATCGTTTGTGGTTCTGGAATCACTTCCAGTTCTACCATACTCCCACTACTGTTTTCTGAAAAAATCCATTTTTAATAAAACTGTGGCGAGTCTAGAACAATATCGCTATTGTTCATCCAGATGGTAGAAAATCAACCCTCGTCATAGCCTGGGTCAACCCATAAACAGCCATTACAGAAACGTGCCTTGAGTTGTCCAGTGTCTGGTTTTAATCATAAACCGGACAACTCCCCGTACCTTAACATCGTTAAGATATGAACTGTTTTATATCCAATATAGAAACAGAGGCACTGATTTAATTGAACCAGATTCAAATCATGCAGCTGTCCCCAGCGCATGTCAACTAAATGGAAGGAGGCCGATCAGCGTTACTCAACTTAGGAAGCATTTCCAATTATGAGTAACCTGAAAGAGAAGCAAGTTCTCTTAATCATTACTATCAACTGAACACCATACACAAGTATCTACATCTTCGATCACTTTGAAGAATCCCGATACTTGTGACACCTGGTTCTCCACTCTATTCAAATACCAATAACTTCTCCAAATTCGGACCCTGCGTTTCCACGAAACACCTGTCTAAAAACTAGAGAAGTCATAAGTAAACTGAATGTAGTACGAGGACCAACCCCTCTGTCCTGATGGACCCTGGACAACATACAATACTCTGTATAAGTCCCTTGAGTCTGATAACTAATTCACTGTGTGTCGTAGGTTGAAAACTGTACTTATGGTTAAGAAGAATTACACCGCTGTTTAATGCTCCTTACCTAACCATCCACTGATATAGGTAAATGTCGTAGACATAATTTCAGAAAGGTATATCTCACTCTATGAAAATAGATGTACAGATATATCAATTTGAAATTGGTGCATAACTGCGGATATTCAAAACCAAATATTTGCCGACCGGCAAACAGCCCAGGTGATTTCCTCAAATATCACCGATTACAACGAATCCCGATATAATGAGGATGATCACCCAATTCCCAATAACCTACTCCCACTCATCATCTGTAAAACCATACAGATGTGAGAATCATACCTGGTAAATACATACCCTGGAGTAAGTATCTAATCGGGAAATCAGTTTTCCTTTAACATTTCACAGTTGAACTGAAACATTGAAATGTTCCGATGGGGTATTCTGGTATTCCTAGTAATGCCTCTTCCAGATTCACGACTGTAACCGTATAGTTCTTTGTCACCTCTCCAAATCCCTTCATATGTCTTTAGTCTTTACCTTCTGCACACCCTTTTAGGCCAAATGGTTTTCTTCCTTCCCTACCGTATGGCACCAGCCTATGGTTTGGAAGAAGACTATCCAATAAGCATAATGGGTGTACTGTCCCAATCCTAGGAACACTCGCAATGAGAGAGGGTGAAGATAAAAGACAACCGAACAAACCTTATTCCTATTTCTCCTGAACCAGAATCCATCCCCGAACTGGAACAAGTTCCATTCGAGTTCGTATATAACCATACGATGGAGTATCCAATAAACTGTGGATCTTCGTAGTGATACGGAGTGTCCTGGAGAAATACAAAGGTGATTTAGGATTGGCGAAGAAATACTTGGTTTGGTCGTGAATATCAGTCGCAATTTACTTTGCCCTCTTACTAATCCCTTTCTTTGTCTTAACTCAATACCTTCTGTACACCGTTTAGGCTAATTAGTTTTCTTCATTCCCTACCGGTCGGCACCAGCCTATGGTTTGGAAGAAGACTATCCAATTTGCACAATAGGTGTACTACTCCTAAACCAAGGAGTACTCGCAACCTGAGAGAGGGTGAAAAGAAAAGACAACTGAATAATCCTATCCGTTTTCTCCAGAACCGGAAACCATCCTCGAATTCCTTCGAGTTCGTATCTAACCATACGATGGTTTTGTCCAATGGAAGTGGACATTCGTAGTAAAACGGGGTGTCCTGGAGAAAAGGGTAAAAGTAGGAGTGGCAATGAGGTTCGCAACTCTGACAATCCAAAAGCCAGTGTAAAGAAGGTTCGGTCAACTTGGTCACTGAGTCAAAGTCTTGGGGTTGGGTCAATGGTCGCTGCCAAAGAGAGAGAGAAAAGAAACACTCAGCGTGCACTCTAACCTAGATCAGAATGGTCACCAATTTATCTAATCTGGAAACCTCCCACTGTACCTCAAATTCTCCTCCAAACCTGAAAGAAGAATTAGTCGGGGTCACCCGAGGAGTAAACCAACTCATCAGTGGGAATCGGGATCCAACTCTCATCGCATGATAACGTGACGGAATCGGCTCACGGTATCACACTCCAGAAGGTATGCGCATATCTGGCAAGTTTCAGTTCTTTTGAAACTCCCGATGTGATTTCTGCCCCATGCTCTTATGACCTTGGCGTGAGGTCAAAATATCATAAGTCACATGTCAAGTTCTGCCCGTCATTATCCAGGTTAATCTGAACCCACCCGTACATACCCTTGACGTAGGCCAAAATAGTAGTACGACTGTCCCAAACCAACGCATCTATCTATGCAACAGATAAATACCCGGCAGCTACCAATCACTATGCCTTGGCGTGAGGTCAAAATACATAGCTTGAATACTACCGAATATTTAACTGAAATGACGGAGGGCTACAAATGGTTTCTGGCGAAAACCTTTAACGTAATGAACTTGATATCGTCGAAGGAACGGATAGCTTTTTAGAAAATATAGTGACGAAAACCTTTACTAAAGAGGTCACTCCCGGTGAAGGGATCTCGGCTCTTTCCCCGTAGAATGGGGTGCAGGATATTCCAAATGAATACCACAGTGCAAAGCAAAAGTAATCGGCTATAGTGAAGTTAATGCCCTGACGCAAACTTTTTGTCCAAGGGGTCACTCCCGGTGAAGGGATCTCGGCCCTTGCCTCGTCGACTGAGGAGCAGGATATTCTAAATGAATACCACGATGCAAAACAAAAGTGAACGTCCTTGCAATAACAGCTTTTTGAAAAGTGTTCCAACAACATCAGATTAGGTTTGTTTTTAAACTTGCATTGATCCGAATCAACGCAGTCCCATCAATTGATCACACCAAAAAGAACGAAAATATACTGATGTACGTATATGCCATCCGCATTCGCCACTGGGTCCCGTCATTACCCGTTAGGTTAGCTAACTAACGACAGAGCGGGGACTGGACTAGCGCGGATGAAAAACATATACAACATCTACTAATATATATACCAATATATAGTATTTCGCTCAAGGCGTGAATAAAATGCAACATCACAGAAATGTACAGCATCACAGAAATAATACAGATATCTGGGATCCCCGGGTTTCACAGAGCCACTACTGAAACCCGACGTTCCCCTGGTCGTGTGGATAGCCTGTGCAAGGAAATCCTAGACCCCTACGGGCGCGGCAAGTCACCCGCCAAAACCTGAAGCGAGGCAGCCCCCTTCAGCGCCGTGAATGGACCACCCAGCACTTCACGGAATCCGGCAACTTGGGCACCCCTCCTGGGTCAACCTGTACCCCCTACGAGTGCGGCGAATAGCCCGCCAATCCTAGAGTGAAGCCCCCTCCGTCTCAATGCCATGAGATGCGGGCTTGTTGCCCTCCAGAACCCGGCTATCCGTGCACCCCTCCGCGGGGCAATCCTAGTACAGAAAGTAAAATATACATACACCGGGTACATCGACCGCAACCAGGTCGTGCCCCAAAATAATAATACAGTCAGGCAGTGACGGCAGTCCACATGTCGGACGCTCGCCCCGCAATATCAAATGTACATAATACAACAAAACTGTACTAGCATTGCATCCAGGCTATCCCCCACGACCGATCCGCAACATCACAGCAAATACATAGAACATCAACGTGAAAGTCACGTTCGCAAATCCGTCTAACCAGGCTATAGCAGTTAGACCGGATTTACCGATCGAGTGACATTCACGGTCGCAGATATAATGTAAATACTGTGAAAAATGTGTTTAAAAAATTTCCGATTGATCAAACAATTAACAAGTGGGCCCCAAAGAAAACTGTAGCATTCACAGAAACAATTGGCCCAACTTTAATATTCCAAAGCCCATATTTTAAGCCCAGAAGGCCTCTGTAAAAAAATGGTGAAGTGATGTGAATAGTGCGCGGCGGAAGGGCCGCACAAAGGGGGTTTTCGCGGCGGTTCCGCGCTCCAACTGTGGAGTTACTTCGTCAAATTTTTACAGAACTCTTAGATTTTCCAGTACATCAATATTTTACAACCTGAAAAATTTTTCGAGACCAAAAATTTTCAACAGAAACTGTCGTGGGCAAATACGGGTTTTTGGACATTTCGATCGATCGGAACTGAAAAACACATTACACAAAGCTAGACTAAGTTAATGGCGAGGCTCTGATACCACTGTAAGTGCACGGCGGCGCCCCGGCCGTCAATCTGACGCCGGAATGCGGAAACGGTGATAAACTTAAATTTTGCGGACTTTGCAAACCGGCACCACCGCGCACTAAACTCCGGATCGTAACCATTAAACTAGTCTAGCTAACTAACAAGAGGGGAAGAGATGTACCGACTGATCCGAGTCCTCCGGTCTTCATCTCCACTCCGATCTCCTCGCGGGATCTCCGTCTGTCTCCTCCTCTTCGGAAAGGGCACCACATCGCCTGTAGCTTTTACGGGCTCCCACCTCAATACCGAGGCAACTCGGGCGCGAAGCTGGCGAATCGACGCGTCCAAGATTTGCTGTAGGAAGTGTAGTGTAGAATACGCTTTGTCTCAATGGGGTTTATAGTTGCCTTGATGGAGGTATGGTCTAAAGAAAATTGGTGCTTTCAATTTTCTAGCAAATGGAATGAGATGGATGATTAAATTCTTTCACCAAAATGAGAACTCTCATTTTTCTCTCCTCACCCAAAATGTTGGCCGGCCATTAAACTTGAGGAATTGTGGTGGAGGGTGAAACAAAAACAAGAGGGAGGTGAGTGTAGGAGAATGGAAGTGGTGACTCTAAACAAACATACACCATGCTTCAACTTTTATCAAACCATACCCTTTCCAATCACAAGTAAAATGCAAGCATGGATGAAAGATATCAAATCCTATCATAATCAAACCATTATGCAAGAAAACCCCTCCACAAAAGTAATTTGCAAAACTGCAAATTACCCCCTCCATCGGAAAAGTCCGGCCGGGAAAGAACAATGGAAAACCGGCCGGAACGGAATGCAAACTGGCAACTCCAGAAAACTGGTCCCGTAATAAATTACAGGAAAACCCCGATACTGTGCATACACACCCGCATCTGTATTCCGTCCGGATACAAATGCAAAAAGACAAAATCTACACTGTACTAAACTAGGACCGGCTTAAACCAAAACCGGCTAGTAATATCCGTTCGATCCTGATCCGTGCAATACCGCACGTATCTGATCGAACCCTGCCATATACCTATACGGCTACTAGTACAAACCGTCCGATCCTGATCCGTGCAATACCGCACGTATCTGATCGGACCCTGCCATATCTCCATACGGCCTCTACAGCGTTTCGCCCGAAACTTGGGTAACTGAAAGTGTGGTGGACTCTAAAGACTCGTCAACACCTTGGTTGTGGATTTAACCACTAGCACGTCAGAGGTATAAGCCAATACGTGACGGGCTACCAGGTACTGACCAAATGGGACGTCGATGAGGAAGCTCACCCCGACACCCAACAGAGCCTGTCAGTGACAATATCCGTGCAGTCCGGTCCGTTCGTCTATGAGTATCGCATGGCGGGCCTAGGGGGTTGGTAAAAGTCAGACCCCCAAAAGCGGTACAAGTCGTGTCGGAGTGTAGCCCAGAACACCCTGAGATACTACTGGAATACCTACCAGTAAATCTCCTTGCCTTGGCCAAGGACTTTGTGTAATGGCTCTCCTAGACACAGCACGACCTCACCCCCAATACCGGGAGAGACGAACCCCTGAAGATGCGCTCACTGCCTCCATGTGGCTCGGGACTGTACCCAACTAAAACCTGTTTGCACGACTCCTTTGAGCCGTGGTAGGGTAGTAATCAAAGTACAGTGGGAACTCACACGAGACAAATGACGATCCCCAGGTCGATGAACTAACCTGCACACATGTCACCAGGGAACTGCCATCTGACGTCTGGTATATGACCAACTAGCATGTTCCCGGTGAGTCCTGTCCGGTGTACTCATAACCCAATGAGCACCTGTATACATCTTAGGTGATCCAACTGACACCAGTGGCTTGTGAGACCGGCCACCGCCCCTCGTCGGGGTCTCGACTGTATACACTAGTCTACTAATAGAGTATCGATGCCCGGTCTCGAAACTCCCACGACTAGGGACCTTTTAAGGATATGCTTGTAGACCCCCAGCTCCCACTTATATGATCGCCCTCATACTGCTGGTGGTCAAGCAAGAATCCTAGGGGCTCTATCAACGTGTAATAGCGACGTGTCATGTCACCTAAAACAGTACACGATGATAAAGGTAAACCAGATAGCATACTATCATCTCGAGTAAGACTGTCCTACCGGGATAGGTCCTCCCTCAATCATTATAATCACGTACCTGTGACCTAATAATTGACTCTGAGGGCACTATCTCCAACAGGATCCGGCTTAAGCCAAAGCCGGCTAGTAAAAACCGTTCGATCACGATCCGTGCAATACCGCACGTATCTGATCGAACCCTGCCATATCTCCATACGGCCTCTACAGCGTTTCGCCCGAAACCTGAGTAACTGTGTGTGTGGTGGACTCTAAAAACTCGTCAACACTATGGCTGTGGATTTAACCACTAGCACGTCAGAGGTATCAGCCATACGTGACGGGCTACCAGCTATTGACCAAAAGGGACGTCGATGAGCGAACTCATCCTGACACCCTACTGAGCCTGTCAGTGACAGTATCCGTACAGTCCGGTCCGTTCGTCTATGAGCATCGCATGGCGGGCCTAGGGGGTTGGTAAAAGTCAGACCCCTAATAGCGGTACAAGTCGTGTCGGAGTGTAGCCCAGAACACCCTGAGATACTACTGGAATACCTACCAGTAAATCTCCTGCCTTGGCCAAGGACTTTCCATGTTCTGGCTCTCCTAGACACAGCGCGACCTCACCCCCAATACCGGGAGAGACGAACCCCTGCAGATCCGCTCACTGCCTCCATGTGGCTCGGGACTGTACCCAACTAAAACCTGTTTGTACGACTCATTTAAGCCGTGGTAGGGTAGTAATCAAAGCACAGTGGGAACTCACACGAGACAAATGACGATCTCAGGTCGATGAACTAATCTGTACACATGTCACCAGGGAACTGCTATCTGACGTCAGGTATAATACCAACTAGCAGGCTCCCGGCGAGTCCTGTCCGGTGTACTCATAACCCAATGAGCACCTGTATACATCTTAGGCGAACCAACTGACACCAGTGGCTTATGAGACCGGCCACCGCCCCTCGTCGGGGTCTCGATTGTATACACTAGTCTACTCTGGAGAATCGATGCCCTGTCTCGAAACTCCCACGACTAGGGACCTTTTAAGGATGTGCTTATAGACTCCAGCTCTCACGTATATGATCGCCCTCATACTGCTGGTAATCAAGCAAGAATCCTAGGGGCTCTATCAACGTGTAATAGCGACTCGTAATGTCACCTAAAGCAGTACACGATGATAAAGATAAACCAGATAGCATACTATCATCTCGAGTAAGACTGTCCTACCGGCATAGGTCCTCCTCAATCATTGCAATCACGTGCCTGTGATCTAATAATTGACTCTGAGGGCACTATATCAAACAGCCTCCCACTTGCACTCAAGGCTAATTATTACGATGTCGCATACTCACAGCCCGTGTGTTACCGAACACCCAACTCCTCTACTAGTCAGTCTCACAAAGCTCGTTTGCGAAACTATTGCGTTCGAGGAATAGCCTCAGTGAGTGGATCCGCTGTGATGTTTTTTTCTATGTCTCTCCTTATCTCAAGTTCACGGAGAAAGCCATCTCCCGAAATGAGCAATACCTGTCTTAGAATATGTCTGGATGTCTGATGGGACCTAGCTCATAAATGAACTCCAAATCCAAACTTCTTAGACTGTATCGTCAACTGAACTTAATCAGTATCCTGCACCATGCCTTCCCTCAGTATCCACCTGGACCACCTGTCCAAAATACTGCCCCTCGTCAGAGGGAAAACTATAACTCTGATAGCCACTCTGCCATCCAGGTCACCTTGGAAGCCTGGAATGATAACTGTCTCCCGAAGGAGAATGTCGTTATCATATCCGTAGAACATCCACTTATGTTCTAAAACTGCTTCCGACTGTTTCTCCAGAATTAGATCAATATCAACTTATTGCATCTACTGCAAGAACAACATCTGGTGTGGTACTTGACATCTCATGATTGACTCAATTGCCTAAGCAAGTGATCTGCCAATCATGCACATCCCTCTCCCCTTTAGTCTGTAAGACACCTTTAGAGAGGGTGACTCCATTACCTGCAGGTACACCACCATGCCAGGAGTCGTCCATTCTAAATACTCTTAGAATGCGATCAAAGTACCCAGATTGGGAAACCACCCAAATCTAGATCTAAAAACGATAGATCTAGTAACCAGAATGTCAGATATAATATCCAAGTCCTGTGTGGAGAAACTACTGTGTGACAACCAAAGTATAACCGATCGTAGTATAGGAATATCACTTCCTACTCTGTGTATGTCATCCAAATACCAGGACATCACACCCTACTACCTTCTTAACATATCCATCCCCTATTCTGATGAAGTCAAACCTATGACTGTCACATCAGAAATAAATGATCTATCTCCGCTACATCTGCTTTAGTCTATAAATAGACACAAGCTACTTGTCCAACAATGCTTCCGCTTCTCCCACTGACCACGACAACCCTATGGAAAAGTCATATAGACGTACACTTCTAAAGCTATTTTAGAACGACGCTATACTCATCCTCCTGCCGGGTCTCACAGTCTGGAACAACCGCAATGGCAAGTCTAGGTAAACAAGAATCTCCTCGCCACCGTCCCTGAGCATACCGAAGTACCTCTCGGGTGCCTGAGGTTACCCACCATATCTGTGGAGTGGGCAATGGAATGTCAAACTAGATTGAATCTTTAAGTTCTTATCAAATCTTCAGTAATCGTTTGCGGTTATGGAATCACTTCCAGTTCTACCATACTCCCACTACTGTTTTCTGAAAAATCCATTTTTATTAAAACTATGGCGAGTCAAGAACAATATCACTATTGATCTTCCAGATGGTAGAAAGTCAACCCTCGTCATAGCCCGGGTCAACCCACAAACAGCTATTACTGAAACGTACCTTGAGTTATCCGGAGTCTGGTTTTAAGCATAAGCCGGACAACTCCCCGTATCTTAACAATGTCAAGATATGAAATGTTCTATATCCAATACAGAAACAGAGGCACTGATTTAATTGAACCAGATTCAAATCATGCAGTTGTCTCCAGTGCATGTCAACTGAATGGAAGGAGGCCGATCAGCGTTACTCAACTTAGGAGTTCTTCCAATTATGAGTAACCTGAAAGAGAAGCAAGTTCTCTTAATCATTACTATCAACTGAATACCATACACAAGTATCTACATCTTCGATCACCTTGAAGAATCCCGATACCTGCAATACCTGGTTCTCTACTTTATTCTTATACCAATAACTTCTCAAAACTCAGACCCTGTGTTTCTACGAAACACCTGTCTAAGAACTAGAGAAGTCACAAGTAAACAGAATATAGTACGAGGACCAATCCCTCTATCCTAATGGACACTGGACAATATACAATACTCTATATAAGTCCCCTGAGTCTAATGACTCATTCACTGTATGTCGTAGGTTGAAAACTGTACTTATGGTTAAGAAGAATTACACCGCTGTTCAATGCTCCTTAGCTAACCATCCACTGATATAGGTGAATGTCATGGACATAATTTCAAAAAGGTATATCTCACTCTATAAAAATAGACGTACAGATATATCAATTTGAAATTGGTGCATAACAACGGATATTCAAAACCAAATATTTGCCGTCCGGCAAACAACCCAGGTGACTTCCTCAAATATCACCGATTACAACGAATCCCAATATAATGAGGATGATCACCCAATTCCCAATAACTTACTCCCACTCATCATCTGTAAAACAATACAGATGTGAGAATCAAACCTGGTAAATACATACCCTGGAGCAAGTGACTAATTGGGAAATCAATTTTCTATTAACAGTACACAGTGAAACTGAAACATTGAAATGTTTCGTTGGGGTATCCCGGTATTCCTAGTAATGCCTCTTCCATTATCCAGATTCACAACTTTAGCCGTATAATTCTTTGCCATCTCTCCAAATCCCTTTATATGTCTTTAGTCATTACCTTCTGCACACCCCTTTAGGCCAAATGGTTTTCTTCCTTCCCTACCGTTCGGCACCAGCCTATGGTTTGGAAGAAGACTATCCAATAAGCATAATGGGTGCATAATGGGTGTACTGTCCTAATCCTAGGAGCACTCGCAATGCGAGAGAAGGTGAAGATAAAAGACAACCGAATGAACTTAATTCCTATTTCTCCTGAACCAGGATCCATCCCCGAACTGGAACAAGTTCCTTTCGAGTTCATATATAACCATACGATGGATTATCCATTAAACTTGGGATCTTCGTAGTGATACGGAGTGTCCTGGAGAAATACAAAGGTGATTTAGGATTGGCAAAGAAATACTTGGTTTGGTCGTGAATAGCAGTCGCAATTTACTTTGCCCTCTTACTAATCCTTTTCTTTGTCTTAACTTAATACCTTCTGTACACCGTTTAGGCTAATTGGTTTTCTTCATTCCCTACCGGTCGGCACCTGCCTATGGTTTGGAAGAAGACTATCCAATTTGCGTAATAGGTGTACTATCTCCTAAACTAAGGAGTACTTGCAATGAGAGAAGGTGAAAGGAAAAGACAACTGAATAGTTCTATTCATTTTCTCCAGAACCAGAAACCATCCTCGAATTCCTTCGAGTTCGTATATAACCATACGATGGTTTTGTCCAATGGAAGTGGACGTTCGTAGTAATACGGGGTGTCCTGGAGAAAAGGGTAAAAGTAGGAGTGTCAATGAGGTCGGCAACTCTGACAATCCAAAAGCCAGTGTTTTAGAAGATTCGGTTAACTTGGTCACTGAGTCATAGTCTAGGGTCGGGTCAATGGTCGCTGCCAAAAAGAGAGAGAAAAGAAACACTCAGCGTGCACTCTAACCTAGATCAGAATGGTTATCACGTTATCTAATCTGGAAACCTCCCACTGTAACGTCAAATTCTTCCCCAAACCTGAAAGAAGAATTAGCCGGGATCACCCGAGGAGTAAACCAACTCATCAGTGGGAATCGGGATCCAACTATCATCGCATGATAACGTGACGGAATCCGCTCATGTTATCACATTCCAGAAGGTATGCGCATATCTGGCAAGTTTCAGTTTCTTTAGAAACTCCCGATGTGGATTTTTGCCCCATGCCCTTATGACCTTGACTTTGGCCAACATATCATAAGTCACATGTCAAGTTCTATCCGTCATTGTCCAGGTTAATTTGAACCCACCCGTACATACCCTTGACTTTGGCCAAAATAGTAGTACGACTGTCCCAAACCAACGCATCTATCTATGCTGCATATGAATACCCAACAACTACCAAACACTGTGCCTTGACTTTGGCCAACATACACAGCTTGAATACTATTGACTATCCATATGAAATGACGGAGGGCTACGAATGGTTTCTGGCGAAAACCTTTAACGTAATGAACTTGATATCGTTGAAGGAACTGATAGCTTTATAAAAATATAGTAACGAAAACCTTTGCTAAAGAAGTCACTCCCGGTGAAGGGATCTCGGCTCTTTCCCCGTAGAATGAGGTGCAGGATATTCCAACTGAATACCACGATGCAAAGCAAAAGTAATCGGCTATAGTGAAGTTATTACCCTGACGCAAACTTCTGTCCAAGGGGTCACTCCCGGTGAAGGGATCTCGGCCCTTGCCTCGTCGACAGAGGAGCAGGATATTCCAACTGAATACCACTATGCAAAACAAAAGTTGCAATAACAGCTTTTAAAAAGTGTTCCAACAACATCAGAATAGGTTTGTTTATCTTGCATTGATCCGAATCAACGCAGTCCCATCAATTGATCACCCCACAAAGAACGAAAATAATGACGTACGTATATGCCATCCGCATTCGCCACTGGGTCCCGTCATCACCCGTTAGGTTAGCTAACTAACGACAGAGCGGGGACTGGACTAGCGCGGATGCAAAACATATACAACATCTACTAATATATATATATATAATATATAATTTTCGCTTAAGGCGTGATAAAAAAATGCAACATCACGGAAATGTAACCAGCATCACAGAACAATACAGATATCTGGGATCCCCGGGTTTCATAGAGCCGCTACTGAAACCCGACGTTCCTTTGGTCGTGTGGATAGCCTGTGCAATGAAATCCTAGACCCCTACGGTCGCGGCAAGTTACCCGCCAAAACCTGAAGCGAGGCAGCCCCCTTCAGCAACGTGAATGGATCACCCAGCACTTTACGGAATCCGGTAACTTGGGCACCCCTCCTGGGTCAATCTTATACCCCCTACGAGTGCGGCGAATAGCCCGCCAATTCTAGAGTAAAGCCCCCGCCGTCTCAACGCCATAAGATGTGGGCTCGTTGCCCTCTAGAACCCGGCTATCCGTGCACCCCACCGCGGGGTAATCCTAGTACAGAAAGTAAAATATACATACAACGGGTACATCGACCTCAACCTGGTCGTGCCCCAAAAGAATAATACAAACAGGCAGTGACGGCAGTCTACATGTCGGACGCTCGCCCCGCAATATCAAATGCACATATAAAACAAAACTGTACAACCATTGCATCCAGGCTATCCCCCACGACCAATCCGCAACATCACAGCACAACACAGAACATCAACGTGAATGTCACGTTCGCAAATCCGTCTAACCGGGCTATAGCAGTTAGACAGGATTTACCGATCAAGTGACATTCACGGTCGCAGATATAATGTAAATACTGTGAACTAACATGTTTAAAATATCCGATCGAACAAATTTATCAAAGTGGGCCCCAAGCAGTACTGTAGCACTTGCAGAAAATCTGGGCCCAAAAAGAATGTCCCAAAACCCCTATTTCCAACCCAACAGCCCACTGGAAAAATTTGGTGCATTGACAAGTCAAAGTGGCGGCCGAACCGCGGCCAATGCGTGGGTTTGGCCGCGGTTTCGCGGTGGAATGGTGACATCACGCCACCAAATTTTCTCAGAATGCTTATAATTGCCTACACGTGTCTCTGCAACAACCTGAAAAATTTTTGGAACTGAAAAAATTTCGATAGAGAACACATGTGCAGACGAAATACGGTTTTTGGGGATTTTTATTCGATCGAGTTCTAAACATACTAGAGCAAGCTAGGCTAAGTTAACGGCGTGGCTCTGATACCAATGTAAGTCCGCGGTGGCACCCCGGCCGTCGATCCGACGCCGGAAACGCGGAAACAAAAACTTTGCAAACTAGCAAACCGGCACCACCGCGCACTTTTCACCCGGATCGGGCCATTAACCTAGCTACTAGCAAACTAGAAAAGAGTAGAGAAGCTATACCAAGCGATCCGTGTCCTTCGGTCTTCGTCTCCACTCCGATCTCCCGCGGAATCTCCGTCCGTCACGTCCTCGTCGGAAAGGGCACCACGTAGCCGATCTCTTTTACGGGCTCCCACCTCTTGATCGAGGCAACTCGGGCGCGAAGTTGGCTAGCCGACTTCGCGCCCGAGTTGCCTCGATCAAGACGCGTCCAAGATTTGCTGTAGGCAAGTGTAGTAGACTTTGTCTCTTGAGGTTATAGAAGTTGCCATGATGGAGATGAGAGAAAAAATGCTTTGGAGGAAAATGGTGCTCACAATTTTTAGCAAGGAAATGAGATGAAGAAAATGCCATACCCTCAAAAATGAAACTCTCTCATCCTCCCTCTAATTTGGCCGGCCCCATAATTGGAAATGGTGGAGAGAAAAACCTAAACCATGAAGGGAGGTGATGGTAGTAAAAGCAAAGGGGTGACCACATCCAAAAGGCAATGATAACATTATCAAATCAACCTCAAATCCTTTCTCATCTCAAAAAAGCAAGAAATGATGATAGAAAAGAATGGTATCAAAAGATGCTTTCATAATCTCCCATTTCACAAATAACACCTCCACAAAGAGTTATTTGCAAACTTGCAAATAACCCCCTCCAACGGAAAAGTCCGGCCGGGAAAGAACAAAGGAAAACTGGCCGGAACGGAATACAAACTGGTAACCTCAGAAAACTGATCCCATAATAAATTACAGGAAAACCCCACTACTGCATATACATGCCCGCATTCGTATTCCCACTGAATACAAATGCAAAGAGACAAAATCTACACTGTCTAATACTAGGATCCGGCTTAAGCCAAAGCCGGCTAGTAAAAACCGTTCGATCACGATCCGTGCAATACCGCACGTATCTGATCGAACCCTGCCATATCTCCATACGGCCTCTACAGCGTTTCGCCCGAAACCTGAGTAACTGTGTGTGTGGTGGACTCTAAAGACTCGTCAACACTATGGCTGTGGATTTAACCACTAGCACGTCAGAGGTATCAGCCATACGTGACGGGCTACCAGCTATTGACCAAAAGGGACGTCGATGAGCGAACTCATCCTGACACCCTACTGAGCCTGTCAGTGACAGTATCCGTACAGTCCGGTCCGTTCGTCTATGAGCATCGCATGGCGGGCCTAGGGGGTTGGTAAAAGTCAAACCCCTAATAGCGGTACAAGTCGTGTCGGAGTGTAGCCCAGAACACCCTGAGATACTACTGGAATACCTACCAGTAAATCTCCTGCCTTGGCCAAGGACTTTCCATGTTCTGGCTCTCCTAGACACAGCGCGACCTCACCCCCAGTACCGGGAGAGACGAACCCCTGCAGATCCGCTCACTGCCTCCATGTGGCTCGGGACTGTACCCAACTAAAACCTGTTTGTACGACTCATTTGAGCCGTGGTAGGGTAGTAATCAAAGCACAGTGGGAACTCACACGAGACAAATGACGATCTCAGGTCGATGAACTAATCTGTACACATGTCACCAGGGAACTGCTATCTGACGTCAGGTATAATACCAACTAGCAGGCTCCCGGCGAGTCCTGTCCGGTGTACTCATAACCCAATGAGCACCTGTATACATCTTAGGTGAACCAACTGACACCAGTGGCTTGTGAGACCGGCCACCACCCCTCGTCGGGGTCTCGACTGTATACACTAGTCTACTCTGGAGAATCGATGCCCTGTCTCGAAACTCCCACGACTAGGGACCTTTTAAGGATGTGCTTATAGACTCCAGCTCTCACGTATATGATTGCCCTCATACTGCTGGTAATCAAGCAAGAATCCTAGGGGCTCTATCAACGTGTAATAGCGACTCGTAAGGTCACCTAAAGCAGTACACGATGATAAAGATAAACCAGATAGCATACTATCATCTCGAGTAAGACTGTCCTACCGGCATAGGTCCTTCTTAATCATTGCAATCACGTGCCTGTGATTCAATAATTGACTCTGAGAGCACTATATCAAACAGTCTCTATGGCGAATGCGGATGGCATATATGTGTGTTTTATTTTCGTTCCTTCCGTAATGTTTAGGCAATATAAATGATGGGACGTCATTAATGGGATTAATGAAAAGAAAAGAAATCTTAAAATGTTGTAGATTCAAATTTTTCAAAAAGGTAACTCTTGTTCTTGCTTTGCATAGCGTTATTCCATTATGAATATCCAGCATCTCATTTGATGAGGAAAGAGCCTAGATCCCTTCACCAGGAATGACCTCTTTAGCAAAACTAGCATATGCTACAACCTACACGGTTTGTTTTGAAAACTACTCGATTTTAAAAACAGAGCTTAAACCACTCCTTTTCAAATCACTAGATTCTATAACGATATCAAGTTCATTACGCTAAAGGTTTTCTTCAAAACCAGTCATAGCCCTCCGTCATTTCAGATAAGTACTCATCAAACGTAGCTAGTTTTCACAAAACTAATCAATGGGAAACCAACCGTACCCAGATTTGAGATGTCGTACGATGGATTTACCGTACGAGCTTTATATTGATGATAGCTCCGTACTCTTGACTCGAGGATGTCATGTTATATATTGTATCATTCGTGATACTATTGAGGCGGGATCACCGACTATTATATTTATATGTATCGACTCAGATTTAGGTGGTTTCCTTACCTTTCGATTAGTCCTGTAGTTTACTTATAGATATTAGACTAGACTCGAGTCATACCTATTTCAAAACTAACGAATTGTGAAGTACTTTAAAGACAGGCCGAGGGATTCTACGGATATTTTCAAAAGACACATCTTTTCTTAAAAACACTGTAGCCCTTATTTTTATAAACACCACGATTCGTGTTATTTCAAATGGCAAAACCATATGACATATATATATATATATTGTTGTAGATTCTTCACGGTTGCGTTTATTATTCAATTTCCGCATATTCTTGCTATTCGCATCGCATTGCATGTTTAAATGTGTTCATTGTTATATTAAACCCATGCTGTCAGGACACCAGCACCGTTATCGATGTTGCGTATGTTCCACGTACACCTGCTTGCCGGCTCACACACTTCATCATCGATAACTGCCATGTCACTACACAGTAGGACTATTGCATCAGGATATACCTACTTGTACATCCATATTGGCACACATGCGTATTGTACACTCATACTTGCATATATACCTACTTGTACATCCATATTGGCACATATGCGTATTGTACACTCATACTTGCGTATATACCTACTTGTACATCCATATTGCACACATGCGTATTGTACACTCGTACTTGCGTATATACCTACTTGTACATCCATATTGGCGCACATGCATATTGTACACTCATACATGCGTATATACCTACTTGTACATCCATATTGGCGCACATGCGTATTGTACACTCATACTTACGTATATACCTACTTGTACATCCATATTGGCACACATGCATATTGCACACTCATACTTGCGTATATACCTAGTTGTACATCCATATTGGCACACAAACATATTGTACACTCATAATTGCGTATATACCTACTTGTACATCCATATTGGCACACAGACATTTTGTACACTCATACTTGCATACATACCTATTTGCACATGCATAGATGATTCTGGCTTGATTTTAGAGATTTGGGAACTGCAAGATATATTTTAAAACTGGATTAATTTGAAAGAGCGGTTTTCCCTTGATATGTGCATATTACTATTCCTTGTTGCATGATATACTGATATGCTTACATTCTTTTGATATGTCGCATACATCATACATTACGATTATACGCATTGAGATATTCTGTTTTCATAAGATTTCTGGATTTGAGAACCCCAGGTATTTCAAAAGAAAGTATGTACTGTTTTAAAAACCCGGTTTCTCTTGATATGATATTTCAGTGCGTCCACCATGTGTTTTCTCGGTTCTGAGACGTGTGATATATGAAACCCGATTCGAAGAGGCGGATGATTCCGTTTGCGGTATATGGTGTACCGGTATAGTACCCCGGGGCGAGAGAGAGATTTTGTGTGGATGACGATGAGCCTGGCAGAGGGACTACTACCTACCGGTGATGGTATTTGGGCTCGACGGATATCCGGAGGATACCGACCGGAATCAAGAGATGATGTGGGCCGATCCGGACTGACGGAACCCATGGGCCGATCCGGACTGACGGAGCCCGATATATATGAAGATTTACGTGCCGATGCTGGGCACAGGTTTAATGATGTTTTATAGTGTCGATGGTAGATACTCAGGTTCCATGATTTTGATGTGTCGCGAGGGACACACGTTGGTTTAGATCCTCTTACTTTCATCCATATGCTTTTATGACTTTTACATGCATGATATTGTTGTGTCATTGGTTGACACCTAGTCGAGATCCATATACATACAGGCATTGATTTCATAGTTGGATGATATCCACATACTTATTGACTCCATGACATAGTTGACACTGATTTAATGATGATTATATTGATCACACCTCATATTTATGATATGTTGCTACCTGAGGCACTGACACGAGCACTTGGTATTACACTTATGTGTAGATGTTTACCCTTACCACCTTATCATGCTTCAGACTTTATCATATTGAGGATATATATTACAAATCGTATTAGCCTAGGATTGAGTCAAACATACGATTTCTGCTCTGTGATGTTTTCTACTCACGAGTTGGCAACTCACTCCCGTTGTGCCACAGTTTCTTGCAACTTTTGCCGTACAGGTTTTCTTGCGGATTTGCTGGCACACTGCTTCTTTTCCGGGTGATTTGCTTTAGTAGGTGGGTTCACTCGCATCGTGACCACTATTGTACTTATTTATTTTCAGTTGTATCTAGTAAAATTCCATCAACCAGACTTGTATTATTTTTAGACATAGAAAACCAGTTGTTTATTCTTTCGAACTTAGAGTCGCGCGTTGTAGTATTATGGTTCTCTTGATGATTTTGAGTTTCCTTTTGAGTTTTGATCCTCGCCCTTCGGCGTTGTATATTATATTACTTGCGTGGTTGTGACCGTCGATTGACAAAGAGCTAGCTCCCGCTTGGGGATGCCTTTTTCATTGTGCATATATTATTCATGTTGTACCCCGTTTGGGGCCAGTTTTTACAAAGGAAACTCTGCCGAAATTTTCAGAAAAGACTTGAGATTTTAAAATGCATATTCTGTTTACTTATTTAAATACCCCTTGTTTTAAAACATGTTTTCTTCACTTCTTTCTTTAAATGGTTTAGATTTCTGGGATTTCATGGCTTACTTGAATTTGATGGGGTCCTATAGACTTCATATGATTCAAGTGCCAGTCGCGTACCATTTCTGGTCGTGACAACTACAAACTCGGTATCTTCATCACTCTGTAGAAGACATCTAGACGGACACATCCTCAGGAACTCGTCCTAAGCATCGGAGGAATACTCGATATTCGTCTGTTCTCGATCAACTCACAACGCATCTGGGTGAGGTCCTCTATCCGACGCTGGTCAACTTATTGATCTTCTATCGGACCATCCAATGAATAACGTCATCTCTGGATCGATCTACTTTAGATCTGAGTAAGATTCTCCGCACTAGAAATCTTCAACTCGACTGGGCCTGCGTTAGCGCATCAAATCAGACGAATCACCTTCGTCTCTTAACTCATCTCAAGATAGACTAGCTATCTACTGTTGCATCTCTGCCTGAAAGCTCCAGCAATCTCAGATCGTAAGCTCTGGAAGCGACATCCCATCAATCTCAGCAACAGCTGGGTCATCTGTCTGCAAGGTAGACGACGTCACAAACTCTGAGGTAGGCTGTACACCAACAATCCTCTCACAACAGGCAGCCTCTATCAGTGGCCCGATCATTCGGTGCAAAACCAAACACTCGCCTCAAACGAGAGGTCACAACACAAACACAAAATTGATACGTTCCCATGTCAGCAGAAAACACGATGGTCAGTCCTCGTCCATGACGAGCTTGCCCTGACAGCATCACTAGCAGCAGCTCAATTTGCGCTCAAACCATGGTGACAGGAACCTCAAGTATGTATCGATGGAAATAGATCAAAGGAATGAAAGGAATCAACAGATCCAGAATGAATACATGATCATAAGGAGGAACAGAATCAGTGAGAGTATGATCATAGAAATGAATAGAATCAAGGATCTCAAATGGATGTATGATCAAGGGAACGAAGAGAATCACAAGTCTTAAGATATGTACACCCTAAGGTCACTTAAGCGGAGTATCGTATTGTAAGTATACCGGGGAACATATGCAAGGTACGTCACTCTACTTGAATTACCTACTCCATCAATAAGGGCCAACCTATGTAACGAAAGTTCGGGTATAATACCCCCATGTTCAAGTCTAAGTTCCGTAAGGTCAAGCCTAGGATCCGAAATAGATTACGCCCCAGGCTGCACATAGTCAAACTTAGAATCGAACCAAGGTTAAACCTAGCGCTCTGATACCAACTTTGTCATGACCCGAAATTTAGTTCGTGACCGGCACTTAAATCACGCCACATCTAAAGGCGTAACGTAAATTAAGTAAGCCAAAGACCAGAAATCTAAACCTTTTAAAGAAAATAAAAGAGGTGAAGTTTTGAAATAAAGGTATGATGAAATCAAATGTTTTTTTAAATGTATAGATAATAGAACATGAAAAATGCAAGTGGATTTTACTAGTTGAAAAACATGTTTCGTCTTTTAAAAATTTGAGTAGCACCTCCCTTGTATATTTTGATCCAAAACTACATATATATGATAATATAAAAGGAATCCCCAAGCGGGAGCTAGCTCTTCGCCAATCGGTGGAATCACAACCACGCAAGTCAAAATATATGTATACGACGCCTAACGGCGAAGATCAACACAAAGAATAAAGAATAAAATAAGACATCTACCCACCAAGCGAATATATAACCCATCGCTTTAAGTCTCGCAACCACAAGACTGTTCTAAGTCTTACTACTTATACAAATACTAGTTTCTGATTGATGGAGTTGACTAGATATAATAGGAATAATAATACAAGAGTGGGTACGAAACAATATGTCCCACCTACCAAAGCAAATCACCCGATAGTAAGCTGTGTGCCAACGATACCGCTACTGATCCATGCGGTCAAACCTGCAAGAACTGTGGCACAACGGGGAGGTGTTGCCATCTCGTGAGTAGAAAAAATCAGCAGGTAGAAAATAAAACAATGATTTCTAGGTCAGCTATATCATGAAGGTAATACTACGATATCTAGGGTGACCGTGTCTGCATATATGTCAACAATATAATAAATGCCTGTATGCATGTGGATATCATCCACGTGTCCATCAATAACACAAACCATATCATGAAAACGTATATCTGCATGTATGAGGATATCAACTACGTGTGTCTATCAACGACACAAACCATATTATGAAAACGTATATCTGTATGTATGAGGATATCAACTACGTGTGTCTATCAACGACACCTCAAAATCATGGAACCTGAATGTCCAACACCGACACTCGAAACATCATTAAAACCCGTGTCCAGCATCGACACACAAATACTCATACCTAAGGCGCCGCATCCTTAGATCGGCTCTCATATCTATCTCATCTTAGGCGCCGCATACTCTGATCGTCCCTCATCCATCTCATGACTCCGGTCGGTATCCTCCGGATAACCGATGAGTCCAAATACTATCACCAGTAGGTAGTGCTCCCTCTGCCAGGCTCATCATCTACACCAAGAAAATCATTTCTTTTCCTGGGGTACCATACCAGGTCCACCATGTACCTATAGACGGTGCCTACCGCTCCTCGAATCGGGTTTCAAACACAAGTCTCTGAACCGAGAAAACTCATGGTGGACGTCTCGAAATATCATATCAAGAGAAACCGGGTTTTTAAAACAATATATACTTTCTTTTGAAATATAACCACGGTCCTCAAATCCAGAATCTCATGAAAACAACATCTCAATGCGTATAATCATAAAGCACGATGTATGCAAACAAAGAACAGAAATGTGAGCATATCAACTAAATCACGCGACATAATATAATGATGTGAGCATAGCAAGTATATCATGCAACACAGCATAATGATGTGAGCATTGCAATATATCATGCAACATAGCATAATGATGTGAGCATAGCAATATATCATGCAACATAGCATAATGATGTGAGCATAGCAATATATCATAGCATGATGTAGCAACTCTACTGTGTAAGTAACATAGCAATTATCGATGAAGAATGTGCGTGAGCCGACAAATCTGTGTAAGCGTAACATACGCATCATCGATATAGGTGTAGGTGTACTAGCACAGGTATATATATAATGAAATGAGAATATCATGAATGTAGCAGCAAGTAAATCTTAAAGGCAATGCTAATAGGTACACGTATCTGATCCAACATCTACGTAAAGGCTAAACTAAGCGGTGTTGACAGAGATTAAATATCTATAACCTATCTGAGTCGGTGAATCTGTCAATCGGCATCTAGCCTCACAACATCACGTACGGTACAATCCATCGTACGGCATCTCTAATCGAGGGTATGGATCAATCATCAGGTAAAACTCATCACGTACGGTAATCCATCGTATGGCAGCATTAAACAATTAGGGATTCAATCAATTTATACAACAACGAGGGTACGGATCTAAGTCTCGTACGGCATATCACTCATTATTATCATAATTATATATAAATATCTCGTTTTACCAATCTCATAACACATCCATCTCAATCTTATCATATTCATATCCTTATACATCTCATTTCATATCTCATCGTATACTCTTTTCATCACATCAATATCTCACATCTAGTCATCTTACATATACATTATATCTTATTAATCTCATGTTGTAATTATCGATCTCAATCATGCTACTCTAAATCTCATACTTATTCTTTTTCATTATATATATATATATATAGATAGATATATATCGTGATTCACATTCACGTTTCGCATCCTTATATATCAATTCGAGACATCCTTTCTATCATATCATGTCACACTAAACCATACACTATAACCTTAAGTCGTGGTATATCTTGTCTCCTACTAATTCTTTAACCATATCCATAAGTTCCGAACATGGTTTCCTTAACGATATTCTATATATATCGGTTTCTAGTATAATTGCGGGGGTGCTATACGCCATCCACCCGACTTCCCTCGTAGATATAAATCTACTCATCTGCGGAACTCCTTGTTCAGCCGCAGTCGATGTGCTTCGTCGTCTTGGAATCCACACGAAGGTACATACAAATCAACACATATCGCCACGTTATGAAAACCAATTCCGAAGAACCGATACGGCACGCGGTGCACTCTTAGGTTTGAACCTATAGCCTACGCATGCAAAAACGACCAAACAAACCTCGTTGTTGACGTTCAAATATCAAATGACCAAATCTCATAACTAACATCAAAACCAAGAATTCCAAAATAAGGAAAGCATAACCCAAAACCATCCCAATATGGTCCCAGATTTCGGCTCAAGTAATCTAGGACAAAAAGAAAAATACTGTAGCTATGTTATAAGGTATCTGAGCTACAGCCAAAACCCCAACACCAAATCTGCTACAGTAACCGACCTAATGGCTACAGTAACCGGCCAGGCTGGCCCCACCTTGGAATTTGGGCCACTTCTTCTTGTGGTGGTCTCCTATTGGTCTAACTAGATTAATGCATATTTTTGATATTTTTTTTATAAATGTCCCGGGTTGCTCCAGATTCCCTGTAGACCCCCAAAAAGTCACAAAACCGACATGGGAAGTATCTAAGTTCGTATTTTTGTTTTTATTCCGTGTCCTAGGCTATAAAATCATCACTAGGGTCTTGTAAATAGCCACTAAACATCACAAGTCCACACAATCACCCCAAACCCTCTCTTGAAATTTCCAAGCATCGCTAATATATATCGATTTGACTCTAAACTACTATAGGGTGCTAGGAAACTAAAAATCTAAAGTAGAAGAGTAGGAATTAGCTCGTTTGGCAACTCAAGAATTTTCTTAGGATGCTCAAAGTCTTCAAAATCCAATTTTGAAAGGTCCAAAGTGTTGAGGATGAAGTTGTGCATCTTTTTAATAAAGGGAGTATAGGGTTTTGGTGAAGAGTTGGAAATGAAACATGCGGGTAGAGGTGGAGGAAGTAAGAGGATGAAGGAGATGAAGATGATGAAGGGAAAATAATGAGGTCAAAGTTTTTCTCTCTCTCTCTCTCTCACCCTCACTCTCTTATGTGGCATGCCATGCCACATGGGTCCCCCCTCTCTCCTTAATTATACTCTCTTATCTTTTCTTTTCTTTTTCCCTCACTCAATTAAAACCAAACACATAGCACAAATAAAATGAAACAACATGCAACAAAATGCAACATGTCATAGTGCACTAACCATGGAAAAATGTAGAAACACAGATTTGGCCTAATCGCGACTAGCAGTGCACTAATCAATTTTTATTTAAACTACATATAATTAATTATAAAAATGCCAAATCTAATAAATATGTTTTTAAATGAATAAATCATTTTAATCTCTTATTATTTCACAAATATTGGTATATATTTATACCATTTTACGAAAACCCTAAATTCGCCAATCAGGTAGTTTTCGCGAAATATATTATTTTAATATTAAATTCCAAAAATAATTTTTATATTTTCTGAAATGTTACACCTGGTCATGAGTTTTAGTCTTGGGTCAGGTCATGGTCACAGCCAAAGAGAGAGAGAGAGAAAAGAAACACTCAGTGTGCACTCTAATTTAGATCAGAATGGTTAATCACTTTATCTAATCAGGATGGCTCCCACGATTTCCTCGAATTCTCCTCCAAACCCAAAAGGAGAATTTGTCGGGATCATCTAAAATCACCTGAGGAGTAGCACTTACTTATCAGTGGGAATCGAGATCTAACTATTATCGCGTGATAACTTGATGGAATCCACTCAAGTCACCACATTTCAGAATGTATGCGCAAGCCTGGCAAGTTTTCTATATGTTTGAAACTCCCGATGTGATTTTTACCCCTAGGACCCAAGTGACCTTGACTAAAGATCAAAATGTCAAAAGGTCCTAGTCAAGTTCTACCCGTCATTATCTTGATTGCATTAGACCCACCCATACGAGCCTTGGATAAAGATCAAAATGATCGCAAGACTGTTCTCACCAATCGCATATCCATGCAACGGAAAAGCTTTACATAGCTATCGAACACTACGCCTCGATTAAAGATCGAAATACACAGTACGAATACTAAGCACTACCAATTCGAAATGATGGAGGGCTACGGCTGATTTTGGCGAAATACCTTTAATGTAATGAACTTGATATCGTTGAAGGAATCCAAGTGGTTTTACAAATATATAGTGGTGAAAACTTTTGCTAAAGAGGTCACTCTAGGTGAAGGGATCTCAGCTCTTTCCTTATCGAATGGGGTGCAGGATATTCCTAATCGAATACCATGATGCAAAGCAAAAGAATGGACTACAGTAAAGTTATTATATTGACGCAAACTTTTATTCAAGGGGTGTCACGACCCGAAATTGGCACGTGACGGCCCTTAAACTACGCAACGTCTACAGGCGTAACGCAATTTAAGTAAGCCGAAAACCTAGCAATCTAAACCATCAAAAGTAGTAAGTGATGATAGCATTTTCAAAATCTTTGAAATCTAAATCCAAATTCTTTAAAGTCACAACTTTATTTCCTCTACAATTTTGGCAGCACCTCCTTTGTAAAAACTAGCCCCAAAAATGGGTACAACAAAGATATAAGTAAAGCATCCCCAAAGGAAGAAAAAACAGGCCCAAAGGCGGAAAACAACCACCACAACAGATATACGACGCCGTAGCGAAGAAATAAAAGACGATATAAATAAAACTGCATAAAAGACCTTCAAGTCACAAAATAATATACAATATCGTCCTAACATCAAGTCTCTAAGTCATACATATGAAGGGTTCCTAGGCACTCTAGTGAGGTCTCCCAAGCCATCAACCATGGAAATTTCAAAAATTACGGTGCCTACAAACCCTAAAGTACGGATCGTTTGCTAGATTTCTAGGCGAACAAGACTAGTTAACAAAATAACTAATGAGATACGGAAATTACAACCTTTGTAGATCCGGATATCCACCTCCACGGCTCCGCAACGAGGTCGTCTCCGCTGTCCAAATCAAATCCGGGCTCTAGAGTCGGCTTCGTCGGAGAATGGGCAAGCTAGGTCGTCGATGTCCATGCCGAAGATGATCTACGTCGAAGCATCGATGAATCAAGCTCCACCTTCACCAAACCGTAAAAAGTTGTGAAGGAAACACACTCTACTACTTGGCAAGAGGTAGAGGATGAAGAAATAGGAAGTGGGTAGACTTTAGAATTGGATTTCTCACTCATATCATCAATCTACCATTGATGACTTCAAGCTTTTTCTTCATGTGTTTTATGAAGAAGAAGAAGAAGCTCATGAAAAGTTATGATAAGAATAATTTAAATCATCAATAAAAAGAATACTTATCATGACTTAATCATAGTTAGGTGTAGAGAGTGAATCATAGTTAGTGAATGGTTAGGTAAAGGAGATGAAGACAAAATGGTCAAAGTGCATGAAGCACTTAGAAACTTCATGAAGAAAATTGTAACCATTTTGTTTTCTTCTCACAATTTAAATTCAAAATAAATATATATATATAAATGAATGATTAAAACAAAACCCTAACCATTCACAACCATGGTTCATTCTTTACACTCAACCAAAATAGGGCATGCATCATCAAACATGACACAAGAAAGTGCACAAAATCATATCACATATGTAATGCGCACAAACCAAGTGAGAAAATCCGTCTAAAGTGAACCGATACTAGTTAATGTAAAGTAATATATCAAATATATAATTATACATTAAATCATTAAATCAACACTTGATTCAATGATCCGGTCATGCACACATAACCGACTGGTATCATTAGTAACATCTTATCGAATCAACACTTGATCCGATAACCCGGCTATATCGCATATAACCGATCAATGTCACATCGCGAGAATCGAATACAGTATCACATACTCGTATTATTCTCGGTCCCGCACATATCTCATATGCGCTCCTATTTCGTTTCGCTTGAGCCAGGAAACCTCTGTGTAGGACTCTAAAGACTCGTCAATACGCCGGCAGCGGATGATGATCATATCAAACATCCACAAGCCGCAAGCGGTCTGCTAAACGTAACGGCCACCCGGGTATTGAGCGATCTGAAGATCGACGAGCAAGCCCGCTCACACTCCAGTGAATCCGACCAGTAACACTACCGTACAGTCCGGTCTGATCGTCTGATATGTCGCATATCTCGCCTAGGGGTGGTAAACGTCAGACCCCAATAGCTCAATAAGTCATGTCGATATGAGGTCTATAACTGTTCGAGAAACTACTGGTAACACTTACCAGTAAATCTCAGCAACCCTGGCCAGGGATTTCCTGTTATAGCCAATCGAACACAGCGCAACATCAACCCCCATATACCGGGAGAGACGAATCCCCTCCTATCGCTCATTGCCTCCATGTGACTCGGGACTGTACCCAAAAACCACCGTTTTGCACGCCCTCTTGGACGTGGTAAGATGGAAATCAAAGCACAGTGGGAACCACACAAGACTCTATGACGATCTCGGGTCAACAGACTACTCTGTACCAGTGTCACCAGAGAACTGCCATCTGACGTGAGGTATAATACCATCTGGGAGTTCTCGGCGAGTCCGTCCAGTGTACCCAGTCTTTACTGAGCACCCGTATATCATCTCTGATGTCAAACACCGATGGATATGGGATCATCCATCGCCCATCTATATGGGTCGAGAAGGTACACGCTAGTCTACTCTGGTATATCGATGCCCCGTCTCGATACACCCTCGACTAGGGACTGTGAAGGATGTACTTATGGACTACCATGTCCCCACTAGTATGATCCGCATCATAGTCCAGGTAGTCAAGTACAGATCCTAAGGGCTTTACCAACATGTAACAGAGAGACAATCAGTATACACGTTAAGGTAAAGTTCAACCAGATAGCATACTATCATGTCGAGCAAGAAAGTCCTCCCTATATATGTCCCAGCATCCACTACAATATACATCCTATGTATAGTAATGGCCTCTAGGGATACATATAACTAACAATCTCCCACTTGCACTAGGGCCATCTTTAGCAGTGGTTTGAAGTATCTCATACTCAACCATCCCATAAAAGTGTCTCTCTCTGGGAACAGGCCTTTGTGAGTGGATCCGCTGTGTTGTCCTCTGAGTCTACTCTCCTTACCTCGATCTTCCTGGAGATCAACCATCTCCATGTTCAAGTGATACTGCCTTAGAATATGTCTGGATCACTGATGGGACCGGCGTTCCTTGGCATAAGCCACAACTCCATTGTCACACAATGGTAGGAACATAGTTCATCTCATGAACCAATATACACCCAAACAGCCTCTTTGGTAGCATCTTAAGTAGCGATGTATCCTGCCTTTATCGTCTAGTATGTCACGGTATCCAGCTTGGAACTCTTCCAACATACCGTCCCTTTACTGAGGGTAAAGACAATGCCTGCGACTGACATTCAGTCGTCTTTATCACCCTGGAACCCTTCCAGTGATTCTCCCCAGGATCGGTTGATACCGTCTCACTACATCTAGTGAGTATCCTAACATCCATTTAGATCTATCTCATAGATCCAAAATCCAGGATTTAGTAGGTATCACTTTGATCCTATGTGGAGAAACATTGTGATAAACGGAGATTGATCGAGCGTAGCATAGGAAACTCCTTTCCTATCAAGAGTATGTCATCCACGTACTCTACGAGGATCGTCACCATACTCCCTACTACCTTTTTGTTTATACAAGGTTCATCTACCATTTTGATGATGTCAAACTCTTTGACTAATTCATCAAAACAGATGTTCCAACTCCGCGATGCCTGCTTTATCCTAAAAAGCATCTTGCACACGTTTCCGCTGCTCCCACTGTCTACGAAGCCCTCTGGCTGTGTACTTATAGACACTCTCTTCTAAATCATCATTTAGAAAAGCAGTCAAGACACCCAACCACCAGATATCGTAGTCATGGTATGTAGCCGTGGCAAGTAGGATCTGGATGGACTTAAGCATAGTCACTTGAAAAGGTTTCATCATGATCCACGCCTGGTCAATGACGAAAAGCTTTAACAAGTCTAGCTTTGAAAGTCTTAACTTTTCCATCTACACCAAGTAATCTTCTCAAGATTTACTTGCTCCTGATGGGGATTTAACCCTTCAGATATAGCAACTAAAGTCCATACTTTGTTGGTGTATAAGGATTCCATCTCAGATCGCTAAGCATCCAGCCATTCTTACGGAGTCCCACTCCTGATGGCCAGCTCGAAACTAGTTGGGTCATCATCTCATGATGCAATCCTCGCTCCCACTGTCATAGAGAAACTGAAGTATCTCTCAGGTGGGTGAGGAACCCTACTAGATCGGCGGAGAGGCTGAGGTTCGTTGGAATCTACTGAATCCTTTGGTTCTATCAAATCATCAGCTGTAGTTTGTATAGCTGGAACATTTCTAGTTCTACATAACTGACCTTGCATCGAGCTTGTCCGGATTTTGCTTTCAGACATAGGCCGGACAACCCCAAATCTTAACTAGCTTAAGATATGGGCTCTTCCCTTTCCATATCTCATATGGAGTGGTAGGCAACTGATTTGATTCGAACCCTATTCAATAGGTATGCAGCTACTCAAGTGCATAACTCCCTAAAGGAAATAGGTGACTCAGTAATACTCATCATAGAGCACACCATATCATATAGGGTGTGATTGCTCCGCCCCGATATACCATCGTGCTATGGTGTATACAGAGGAGTAATGCTGAGAGAGAATCTCATTCTCCTTTAGAATAATCCAGGATTTCCATGCTCAAGTATTCTCCTCCTTGATCACATCAAAGGACATAATACTTATACCCTTATTGGTTCTCTACTTCTAACTTATATTCTGTGAATATCTCAAAAGGTTCGGACTTGTGTTTCAACAGGAACATAGGTCTGAATCTAAAGAGATCATCAGAGAACATAATGAAGTATAAAGAACCAGTCCTGGCATATGTAGACAGGGGACCTACGTACATCAACATGTATCATCCCAAGAGTTCACTAACTCTTTCTCTGTGTCCATTAAACAGAGCTGTGGTCATCTTATCTTTGTGACATGACTGGCGAGTTTCATAAGATGTAAATTCAAACTGATTTAAATATGCATCTATATGTAACTCTAGCTAATCGGGTCACATTGATCTGACCTAGTCTACAATACCTCAAGAAGGATTCGTTCATCTCTGAACTCTTCCTCTTGTGTGTGATCCGTATACTAAGAACTGTAGTTTGATTTAGAACATCAATGCTTTTAGATAACGTGCCTGAACCGATCAACTTTTGATATAGGAAATGTTCAAAACATTATCCAACAATACAAAATTATATCCTTTCTTTACTAATAAAGAGACTGATATGATTTTGTATATCAGGTTCGGTATCTAATAACATTCATTCAGAATCAATGTATTGTAATACAGGGTGACAGTGACCGACAGACTTGGCTGCAACACTTGCCCCGTTTTCTGCCTCATGAAACTTATCACCCGTTCTCAGTTCTCTGCCTATCTGTAGCCCTATGTAACAGATTACATATCTGGGATCCTGATCTGGTATCACATACCCAGGACGTAAAGAATACTGAGAAACAGTTCTGTATAATGAACACACCCGAAGATGATGCATCAGCATGCACTCTCTTCGTTTGGGCGGCACGGGAAATCTGGTATTCCCCTATTTCCTGCTCTGTCTTATAACAATTATAAGTTAGAGCGGGACCAACGTTCCCCAGCTCAGTATAACAAGCGGGTTCGGTCAATAATCCGTTTTATTATCTTGATTAAGGCGTGATATGGTCGCTACCAGGAGGGAGAGAGAAGAAAACACTCAGCGTGCGCTCTGTCAAGAATAGATTGGTTATTATTTTATCTAATCAGGATGGCTCCCACTGCTTTTTATCAAATCTTCCTTCAAACCCTAAAAGGAAAGACTAGCCGGGATTAATTACACACTACAAGTTCGCCGATCTTTCAGCCAGGCCAGTGTCGGTACTTTGAGGGAGGTCCCCCGTGCTTTCGCACGAACCTAATTAATGTAAACCTCGTTTTCCCAGAGGCATAACCTCGTTAACACCTTTCTAGACACCTATTTGATCGGCTAATTGTAATGTATAAAACTCTCCCAGGAGTAACTCTTACTCGCAGCGGGTATCGGGATCCAACTATCTCATAGAAGGTATGCAATCTCATTGCAAATTTCAACACTTGAAATTCCCGATAATATTTTGCCCCTAGCTCGCTATGACCTTGACGAAGACCAAACAACCCATAGTCCGCTAGTCAAGTTCAACCCGTCATTTCCTGATTGAATTAAACCCACCCGCACGACCCTTGACGGAGGCCAAACAACGCCGTACGAATACCCTAATCCAATCGCATCATATGCTAGCGGATAAGCACTAGTTAGCTACCGTACACTACGCCTTGACGGAGGCCAAACAACCGCAGCACGAATACTAACTAGTACGTATCTGAAATGACGGAGGGCTACGACAGGTTTTTCTGAAAACCTATTGCGTAATGAACTTGATATCGCTGTAGAATCAAATGTATTTTGAAATGGAGTGTTTTTGAGGCTTTTCTAGTTTTGCTAAAGGAGTCACTCCCGGTGAAGGGATCGTCGGTCCTTTCCTCGTCGAATGAGGTGCTGGATATATCACATATATCGCTGTGCAAAGCAAAAACTCTTAAAAGCAATCAAAAGACAAACCGAGTGTGTAGCATCTGCCAGTTATTTCTAAAGGAGTCACTCCCGGTGAAGGGATCTCGGTCCTTTCCTCATCGAATAAGGTGCAGGATATATCATATATACCGCTGTGCAAAGCAAGAACTGTAGCTACCTGTTTTATTTTGAAATTCGATTCTACAACATCTTAGGTTTCTTTTATTTCATTAATCACATTAATGAAGTCCCATCAATTATGTACCTAAACATCACAGATAGATATGACGTACACTTATGCCATCCGCATTCGCCTCGATGTCCCCTCGTGCACCGTTAGGTTAGGTAACTAACGGCAGAGCGGGGCAGGGCTAGCGCGGGTGTAAAACATAAGTAACGTCTATATAATATATCATATATACTATATACTATATCCATCACAGAAACATCACATGATCTCATCACAGATATCGCAGCAGAAGAATCATATGAAATATTGGATATACTAGGACGTCCGTGTTTTCAATACGAGCCAGTATAAAACACGGATTCCACGGTCGTGATGAATAGCCAAACCGACACCCCTAGACCCCTACGAGAGCGGCAAGCAACCCTACCAATTCTGGAGTTAGGAGACCCGGACTCGACTCCTCGAGTTGGTCTCCCATTGGACTCCAGAACCCGGTTACTTGTGCTCCCCTCCTTGGGTCTATCCTAGTGCAGAAAAGTAAATAATATACAAACGGTAACTACTTCCGCAACCTGGAAGCGCCCCAATAAAAGAATATTACATACAAGTTTTTATATGAATGAAAATGAAAAACACTCATCTCACATAAAACCCCCCGGCTATTCAAACACGACGATCCAATATAACATATCCAGCAACATATAACATCACATGTCATCAACGTAAGTAAATATGTCCATCCCAATTGTCGTTGACATATAGCAACGAAACCGGCGATATCACATATTACACTTACGGTCACAGAAAAGAAAGTGTAAAACTACAACAGTTGGAATCCGCAATCTTTATAGACATCGCATGCCTAATCAAATGAACTCCTTAGACATCGCATGCCTAACAATTATAAACCCCGCATTTTAGTCCCATCATCGAAAACACTTTTCAATATCAAGTCGGGCAATTCAACAAGATTCCCGACAGCCTGATCGAATGCTCGTCGCAAACTTTAGTAGACAGTCACACCCCCGATACCGTCGACGAAGTGCACCAAGGCGGAACACCGTTACCGGGAGCACCCGAACGGATGCTTTCGGCGACGGGGTTCTCCTACAGTCACTTGGTTGGGGCTATGGAGTGAAGCTGTTTATTAAGTTTACCCGGCGAGTATCCGCGTACGCTACGTGATTGCGACGGACTTTTGATCACATCAAAATTCCGTGGCAACCGATCAAGTGAGACTAAACTGCTACGTTCATAACATTCATTTAGTTATCTCATAACTAATTGTGAATTCCAATTATTGTATCCCATTCCAGATAAATAGAAAATGTTAAACTTTTCGATCGAACAATCGAACACCCAAGTTTTCCCGAAACTGATCAACACATGAAACAAGTATAACAACATTCCGTTCGTGCCTCAGTACCAACGATCCAGCCGTAGAAGGGTCAAGCCAACGCCTCACATGTGGCACGCCGTACTGCCCCAAACCCGAAGGTTCAAAGGGCAGTTCAAGACGGTCACATAATCGAGTTAAGGTTTGTGTCTTCTAGAGGGACCATCGCGTTACTTGCACTACTTAGAACGTCGTTAAACTACGGAAAAATCCAACACTTGGAAATTTCCCGACAGGGGAAAAGTTGGGTATTTATATCCGGTCGAACTTTTTAACATATCCTAAAATTTATCCGGAAAGCCACACAGACAAAATTTGATACCCCGATCGAAATACCGAATCCCCAAATCAAGTCAGAAAAATTCAACTCTTGAAAAAATATCAAAAATATCCAGGAAAACCAGAACAGCAGAAGAGGAATTACTGTACAAAATTTGTAGCGCAAGACGACAAATCGGCCGCTCTTCCGCCGCACGAGCCATGCTCGTGCCGCGGAAGCGCGGCGCTATAATGGAATTAGGGCTACGAATTTTTCAGTTGTCCTTGTAATCTCCTGCTGAGTTTACTGAATATTTTTAATATAGAAAAATCCCTGTTTTTAAAAATTGTACAGAGAGCAATATTGGTTCGGGGTTTCGGGTTCGTTCGGACTTCAATTTCCGTCTGGACTTCGCCTAAGGCTCTAGCTAGGCTCTGATACCACTGAAGGGTTCCTAGGCACTCTAGTGAGGTCTCCCAAGCCATCAACCATGGCAATTTCAAAAATTACGGTGCCTACAAACCCTAAAGTACGGATCGTTTGCTAGATTTCTAGGCGAACAAGACTAGTTAACAAAATAACTAATGAGATACGGAAATTACAACCTTTGTAGATCTGGATATCCACCTCCACGGCTCCGCAACGAGGTCGTCTCCGCTGTCCAAATCAAATCCGGGCTCTAGAGTCGGCTTCGTCGGAGAATGGGCAAGCTAGGTCGTCGATGTCCATGCCGAAGATGATCTACGTCGAAGCATCGATGAATCAAGCTCCACCTTCACCAAACCGTAAAAAGTTGTGAAGGAAACACACTCTACTACTTGGCAAGAGGTAGAGGATGAAGAAATAGGAAGTGGGTAGACTTTAGAATTGGATTTCTCACTCATATCATCAATCTACCATTGATGACTTCAAGCTTTTTCTTCATGTGTTTTATGAAGAAGAAGAAGAAGCTCATGAAAAGTTATGATAAGAATAATTTAAATCATCAATAAAAAGAATACTTATCATGACTTAATCATAGTTAGGTGTAGAGAGTGAATCATAGTTAGTGAATGGTTAGGTAAAGGAGATGAAGACAAAATGGTCAAAGTGCATGAAGCACTTAGAAACTTCATGAAGAAAATTGTAACCATTTTGTTTTCTTCTCACAATTTAAATTCAAAATAAATATATATATATAAATGAATGATTAAAACAAAACCCTAACCATTCACAACCATGGTTCATTCTTTACACTCAACCAAAATAGGGCATGCATCATCAAACATGACACAAGCAAGTGCACAAAATTATATCACATATGTAATGCGCACAAACCAAGTGAGAAAATCCGTCTAAAGTGAACCGATACTAGTTAATGTAAAGTAATATATCAAATATATAATTATACATTAAATCATTAAATCAACACTTGATTCAATGATCCGGTCATGCACACATAACCGACTGGTATCATTAGTAACATCTTATCGAATCAACACTTGATCCGATAACCCGGCTATATCGCATATAACCGATCAATGTCACATCGCGAGAATCGAATACAGTATCACATACTCGTATTATTCTCGGTCCCGCACATATCTCATATGCGCTCCTATTTCGTTTCGCTTGAGCCAGGAAACCTCTGTGTAGGACTCTAAAGACTCGTCAATACGCCGGCAGCGGATGATGATCATATCAAACATCCACAAGCCGCAAGCGGTCTGCTAAACGTAACGGCCACCCGGGTATTGAGCGATCTGAAGATCGACGAGCAAGCCCGCTCACACTCCAGTGAATCCGACCAGTAACACTACCGTACAGTCCGGTCTGATCGTCTGATATGTCGCATATCTCGCCTAGGGGTGGTAAACGTCAGACCCCAATAGCTCAATAAGTCGTGTCGATATGAGGTCTATAACTGTTCGAGAAACTACTGGTAATACTTACCAGTAAATCTCAGCAACCCTGGCCAGGGATTTCCTGTTATAGCCAATCGAACACAGCGCAACATCAACCCCCATATACCGGGAGAGACGAATCCCCTCCTATCGCTCATTGCCTCCATGTGACTCGGGACTGTACCCAAAAACCACCGTTTTGCACGCCTTCTTGGACGTGGTAAGATGGAAATCAAAGCACAGTGGGAACCACACAAGACTCTATGACGATCTCGGGTCAACAGACTACTCTGTACCAGTGTCACCAGAGAACTGCCATCTGACGTGAGGTATAATACCATCTGGGAGTTCTCGGCGAGTCCGTCCAGTGTACCCAGTCTCTACTGAGCACCCGTATATCATCTCTGATGTCAAACACCGATGGATATGGGATCATCCATCGCCCATCTATATGGGTCGAGAAGGTACACGCTAGTCTACTCTGGTATATCGATGCCCCGTCTCGATACACCCTCGACTAGGGACTGTGAAGGATGTACTTATGGACTACCATGTCCCCACTAGTATGATCCGCATCATAGTCCAGGTAGTCAAGTACAGATCCTAAGGGCTTTACCAACATGTAACAGAGAGACAATTAGTATACACGTTAAGGTAAAGTTCAACCAGATAGCATACTATCATGTCGAGCAAGAAAGTCCTCCCTATATATGTCCCAGCATCCACTACAATATACATCCTATGTATAGTAATGGCTTCTAGGGCATACATATAACTAACAACATAGTGGTAGATGGTGAGTACAGGATACAACGAATATACAAAAAAAACATCCGATAACCGCAAAACCCACCTAAGAAAAACCGCACACTATGAGCCGAAGCGGTATCCGCACCAAAAGATGATAAGATAGATGAATAGCCTGCCTCGACTACTCTAAGGAATAACCTACAAAACACTGTGGCACAACAGGGGTGAGTTGCCAACTTGTGAATAGTAAATAACATGTGAAGGTAATCGCAAGTATGCACGTACAGCGCGAATCTAACTTATGCAAGCTAATAGCAATAAATGGTCATATGTATGCAATAGTCATGAAAGGTACCCTAGCAGGTACAACTAATACATGAAGCAATAATATGACAATCTGTATGCAACAATCATGTAAGGTACTCTATCAGGTACTACTAATACATGATGCAATGATATGACAATATATATATGCAATAGTCATGAAAGATACTCTAGCAGGTACAACTAATACATGAAGCAGTGCATAAACAATAAGTGCGGAGTATAGGATAAAACTTGTCATTCCCACGGAATCCTGACCTCGTGGTAGGACCAAAGTCCATCAAGACAATCCAAATCCCAAATTCCTCAAATCAGCCACCAAATTGGCTCTCATATCATGTAACTCTCACAAATCCTGAATGTACAATATCAAGTAAATCTCATATATCCTGAATGTACAAAATCAAGTAAATCTCATATATCCTGTATCCAATATCAAGTGAATCTCATATATCCTGAATCAAAAATCAAGTGAATCTCATATATCCTAAGTATATTTGCATGAATAATTATGATGATGTATATGAATTGATATGTATACATATATATTAGCATCCCACTACACTAATATATATATATATATATATACATATATAACAGTATCCCATTCCACTGTTATATATACTTCGGAGTAAAAATATCATGAAACCAATGTGTCAAGCATCGACACAAAAATACTGATCTATCAGGTGCTGCCACCACGACTGACCCCCTGATAGGTATGTATCATACGCTATTCCGAAAACCTGAGGGCCCAGCTTTGACCATCGTCTTTCGACGTATCCATACGTACATAACTCCCGTCGGTATCCCCACGATAACCGCCGAGTCATAGGTACTGTCACCGGAAGGTATGATTCCCCTGTCAGGCTCATCGGCATGTTACATCGACATCCCTTTCTCGCCACGGGGTACCTCCGGGCCCCACCATGTGTTAGTTATATGTATGCCCTAGAGGCCATTACTATACATAGGATGTATATTGTAGTGGATGCTTGGACATATATAGGGAGGACTTTCTCGCTCGACATGATAGTATGCTATCTGGTTATTCTTTACCTTAACGTGTACACTGATTGTCTCTCTGTTACATGTTGGTAAAGCCCTTAGGATGTGTACTTGACTACCTGGACTATGATGCGGATCATACTAGTGGGGACATGGTAGTCCATAAGTACATCCTTCAAGGTCCCTAGTCGTGGATGTATCGAGACAGGGCATCGATATACCAGAGTAGACTAGCGTATACCTTCTCGACCCATACAGATGGGCGATGGATGATCCCATATCCATTGGTGTTTGACATCAGAGATGATATACGGGTGCTCAGTGGAGACTGGGTACACTGGATGGACTCGCCGAGAACTCCCAGATGGTATCATACCTTACGTCAGATGGCAGTTCTCTGGTGACACTGGTACAGAGTAGTCTGTTGACCCGAGATCGTCATAGAGTCTTGTGTGGTTCCCACTGTGCTTTGATTTCCACCTTACCATGTCCAAGAGGGCATGCAAAACGGTGGTTTTTGGGTACAGTCCCGAATCACATGGAGACAATGAGCGATAGGAGGGGATTCGTCTCTCCCGGTATAGGGGGTTGATGTTGCGCTGTGTTCGATTGGCTATAACCGGAAATCCCTGGCCAGGGTTGCTGAGATTTACTGGTAAGTGTTACCAGTAGTTTCTCGAACTGTTATAGTCCTCATATCGACACGACTTATCGATCTATTGGGGTCTGACGTTTACTACCCCTAGGCGAGATATGCGACATATCAGACGACGAGACCGGACTGTACGGTAAGTGTTACTGGTTGGATTCACAGGAGTGTGAGCGGGCTTGCTCGTCGATCTTCTGATCGCTCAATACCCGGGTGGCCGTTACGTTTAGCAGACCGCTTGCGGCTTGTGGATGCTTGATATGATCATCATCTGCTGCCGGCGTATTGACGAGTCTTTAGAGTCCTACACAGAGGTTTCCTGGCTCAAGCGAAACGAAATAGGAGCGCATATAAGATATGTGCGGGACCGAGAATAATGCGTGTATGTGATACCGTATTCTATTCTCACGATGAATGTATCGATATGGTTGTATGCGATATAACCTAGTTATCGAATCAAGGATTGATTTGATAAGCCGATACATTGGATATTAGTCGGTTATATGCGATATGACCGGATCGTTAAATCAAGTGTTGATTTAATGATTTAATGCATAATTATATATTTGATATATTAGTTTGCATTAACTAGTATTGGTTCACTTTAAATGGATTTTCTCACTTGTTGTACACAAGTTGTATATGTGATATACTTTTGTGCACTTGATTGTATCATGTTTGATGATACATGCTTACTTGGCTTTGTGTAAAGACTTATACCATGGTTATCATAATGGTTAGGGTTTTGTATTATTCATTTATTTATTTATCCATTTATTGTTTGTCAAATAAAGAGAGAAGAAAACAAAATGGTTGCTTGAAATACTTGATGCTTGTTGAAGTTTCAAGAAGGTTTGACCATTTTGTCTTCATCTACTAAACCTAACCATTCACTAACCCTAGTATATTCTCTACACTTAATCATAGTTAGGATATGATAAGTATTCATTTATTTTATTATTTTGAAAAAAACACTTATCATATTCTTTTCTTCTTCTTCTTCTTCTTCACATGAACTAAACCTTGCTTCATCAATGGTGAATTGATGAAAAGAGTGAGAAATCCAATTCTAAAGTGAACCCACTTCCTATTTCTTCATCCTCTACCACTTGCCAAGTAGTATAGGGTGTTTTCTTCACAAGTTTCATGACTTGGTGAAGTGGGAGCTTGATCTTGTGATGCCTCGACGTAGATCATCTTCGGCATCGTTGTCGATGACCTAGCCCGCCCATTTCTCCGATGAAGCCGACGCTAGAGCCCGGGATCCGATGATCGCAGCGAAGAGACTTCATCATGGAGCTATGGAGGTGGAGGACCGGATCTACAAAGGTTGTATTTCCGTTCCCTTAGTTAAGTTGTTAACTATTCGCATTTGTTTCGCCTAAAATTCTAGTTGACGATCCGTATTAGGGTTTCTCGGCACTTGTAAAATTTGAAATTGGCATGGTTGATGCCTTGTGAGACCTCATTAGTGTGCCTAGGAACCCTACAGTGGTATTAGAGCCTAGCTAGAGCCTTAGGCGATGCGTAGACGGAGTTTGAAGTCCGATCGAACCGAAATCCCATTTCCAAAATGCTCTCTGGACTTTTTTCAAAAACTGGGTTTTTTCCAGATTAAAAATTGCTAAAAAATTCAGCAGGGTCTTAGTTGAATTACAGTGAAATTCGAGGGGCTAACTCATCTAAAGCGCGGCGGAACAGCGGCACAAGCATGCCTTGTGCGGCGGTTCCGCGGCCATATGATGACGTCAGCCCTCCATTTTTGCACAGTAATTTGTCACTTCAGGTGCTGGATTTTCTGGGAATTTTGTAATATTTATTCAAGAGTTGAATATTCCAGGGTGTTTTGGAGCTTAGATGATTCGATCGGATTGTCAGAGTTTTTCTATGTGGCTTTCCGGATATTTTAGAATATGTTAAAAGGTTCGATCGGATATAAATACCCACCTTTTCCCCTGTCGGGAAATTTCCAAGTGTTGGATCTTTCTGTAGTTTAATAACGTTCTAAGTAGTGCAAGTAACGCAATGGTCCCTCTAGAAGACAACAAAACTTAACTCGATTATGTGACCGTCTTGAACTGCCCTTTGAACCTTCGGGTTTGGGGCAGTACGGCGTGCCACATGTGAGGCGTTGGCTTGACCCTTCTACGGCTGGACCGTTGGTACTGAGGCACGAAGTGAATGTCTTTGAACTTATTTCATGAGTTGAGCTGTTTCGGGAAAACTTGGGTGTTCGATTGTTCGATCGGAAAGTTTAACATTTTCTATCTTATTCGGAATGTGATACAATAATTGGAATTCACAAGAAGTTATGAGATAACTGAATGAATGTTATAAACATAGCACTTTAGTCACACTTGATCGGTTGCCACGGAATTTTGATGTGTTCAAAAGTCCATCGCAATCACGTAGCGTACGCGGATACTCGCCGGGTAAACTTAATAGACAGCCTCGCTCCATAGCCCCGACCAAGTGACTGTAGGAGAACCCCGTCGCCGAAAGCATCCGTTCGGGTGCTCGCGGCAGCGGTGTTCCGTCTTGGTGCACTTCGTCGACGGCGTCGGGGGTGCGGCCGTCTACTGAAGTTTGCGACGAGCATTCGATCATGATGTCGGGAATCTTGTTGAATTGCCCGACTTGATATTGAAAAGTGTTTTCGATAATGAGACTAAAATGCGGGGTTTATAATTGTTAGGCATGTGATGTCTAAGGAATTCATTTGATTAGGCATACGATGTCTAAAGTGTTTGCGGATTCCAACTGTTGTAGTTTTACACTTTCTTTTCTGTGACCGTAAGTGTAATATGTGGTATCGCCGGTTTCGTTGCTATATGTCAACGACAATTGGGATACGCATGTTTACTTACGTTGATGACATGTGATGTTATGTGTTGCTAGATATGTTATATTGGATCGTCGTGTTTGAATAGCCGGGGGTTTTTATGTGAGATGAGTGTTTTTCATTTTCATTCATGTAAAAACTTGTATGTAATATTCTTTTATTGGGGCACTTCCAGGTTGCGGAAGATGTCACCCTTTGTATATTATTTACTTTTCCGCACTAGGATAGACCCAAGGAGGGGAGCACAAGTAACCGGGTTCTAGGGTCCAGTGGGAGACCATCTCGAGGAGTCGAGTCCGGGTCTCCTAACCCTAGAATTGGTAGGGTTGCTTGCCGCTCTCGTAGGGGTCTAGGGGTGTGGGTTTGGCCATTCATCACGACCGTGGAATCCGTGTTTTATACTGGCTCGTATTCAAAACACGGACGTCCTAGTATATCCAATGTTTCATATGTTTCTTCTGCTGCGATATCTGTGATGTGATCATGTGATGTTCTGTGATAGATACAATATATAGTATATATGATATATTATATAGGCGTTACTTATGTTTTACACCCGCACTAGCCCTGCCCCGCTCTGTCGTTAGTTACCTAACCTAACGGTGCACGAGGGGACATCGAGGCGAATGCGGATGGCATAAGTGTACGTCGTATTTATCTGTGATGTTTAGGTACTTAAATGATGGGACTTCATTAATGTGATTAATGAAAGAAAAGAAACCTAAAGATGTTGTAGAATTGAATTTCAAAAATAAAACAGGTAGCTACAGTTCTTGCTTTGCATAGCGGTATATATGATATATCCTGCACCTTATTCGATAAGGAAAGGACCGAGATCCCTTCACAGGGAGTGACTCCTTTTGCAATAACTGGCAGATGCTACACACTCGGTTTGTCTTTTGATTGCTTTTAAGAGTTTTTGCTCTGCACAGTGATATATATGATATATCCCGCACCTCATTCGACGAGGAAAGGACCGACGATCCCTTCACCGGGAGTGACTCCTTTAGCAAAACTAGAAAAGCTTCAAAAACATTCCATTTTAAAATCATTTGATTCTACGACGATATCAAGTTCATTACGCAAAAGGTTTTCATAAAAACCTGTCGTAGCCCTCCGTCATTTCAGATAAGTAGTAGTTAGTATTCGTGCTACGTTTGTTGGCCTGCGTCAAGGCGTAGTGTGCGGTAGCTAACTAGTATTTATCTGCTTATGCATATGATGCAGATTGGATTAGGGTAGTCGTGCGACTTTGTTGGCCTGCGTCAAGTGTTAGTTATATGTATGCCCTAGAGGCCATTACTGTACATTGGATGTATATTGTAGTGGGTGCTGGGACATATATAGGAAGGACTTTCTTGCTCGACATGATAGTATGCTATCTGGTTGCACTTTATCTTAACATGTATACTTTCTGTCTCTCTGATTGCATGTTGATAAACCCATAGGATGTGTACTCGAATTCCAGGACTATGATGTAGATCATACTAGTGGGGCCTGGGTAGTCCATGAGTACATCCTTGAAATGTTCCTAGTCGAGGGAATATCGAGACGGGGCATCGATATTCCAGAGTAGACTAGCGCATATCTTCTCGACCCATGCGATGGGCGATGGATGATCCCATATCCATTGGTGTTTGACATCGAAGATGGTATGCGGGTGCTCAGTGGAGACTGGGTACACTGAACGGACTCGCCGAGAACTCCCAGATGGTATTATACCTCACGTCAGATGGCAGTTCTCTGGTGACACTGGTACAGCTTAGTCTGTTGACCCGAGATCGTCATAGAGTCTTGTGTGTCTCCCACTGTGCTTTGATTTCCACCCTACCACGGCTCTACTGAGTCGTGCAAACAGGTGGTTTTTGGGTACAGTCCCGATTCACATGGAGGCAATGAGCGATAGGAGGGGATTCGTCTCTCCCGGTATTGGGGATTGATGTTGCGCCATGCTCGACTGGCCATAACAGGAAATCCCTGTCCAGGGTTGCAGTGATATACTGGTAAGAGTTATCAGTAGTTTCACGAATGTTATGGACCCTACGTCGGCATGACTTATCGAGCTATTGGGGTCTGACGTTTACCACCCCTAGGCGAGATATGCGACATATCAGACGAACAGACCGGACTGTACGGTAGTGTTACTGGTCGGATTCACTGGAGTGTGAGCGGGCTTGCTCGTCAATCTTCAGATCGCTCAATACCCGGGTGGCCGTTACGTTTAGCAGACCGCTTGCGGCTTGTGGATGCTTGATATGATCATCATCTGCTGCCGGCGTATTGACGAGTCTTTAGAGTCCTACACAGAGGTTTCCTGGCTCAAGCGAAATGAAATAGGAAGCGCATATGAGATATGTGCGGGACCGAGAATAATGCGTGTATGTGATACCGTATTCCATTCTCGCGATGAATGTATCGATTAGGTTATATGCGATATACCCTAGTTATCGAATCAAAGGTTGATCCGATAAGCCGATACATAGGATACTGGTCGGTTATATGCGATATGACCGGATCGTTAAATCAAGTGTTGATTTAATGATTTAATGTATAATTATATATTTGATATATTACTTTGCATTAACCAGTATTGGTTCACTTAAGATGGATTTTCTCACTCGGATGTGCGCATTGTATATGCGATATACTTTTGTGCACTTGTATGTATCATGTTTGATGATGCATGCTAACTTGTGTTTTATGTAAAGTTTAAACCATGGTTATGTAATGGTTAGGGTTTTCATTTTCATATCTATTTATTTATTTGTTTATTCATTATTGGAAAATGATAAGCATATTGAAAAATGGTGGCTTTATTTGGAAGCTTGTTGAAGCTTCATGAAGACTTTGACTTTAGCAACCATTTTGTCTCATGCTTAACCCTAACCATCCCATTTAACCATGATTGATTCTCTACACATTACCATGGTTAGTGTTATGATAAGAATGGATTATTCTTTTCTTTTTTAATTAACTTATCATATCATTTCTTCTTCTTCTTCCTTGAACTCAAGAAGAAACCTTCACTTCATCAATGGTGGATTGATGAAATGAGTGAGAAATCCAAAACTAAAGTCTACCCACTTCCTATTTCTTCATTCTCTACCTCTTGCCAAGTAGTAGAGTGTGTTTCCTTCACAAGTTTTCATGGCTTGGTGAAGGTGGAGCTCGATCTAGTGATGCTTCGACGTAGATCATCTTCGGCACGTCGTCGACGACCTAGCCCGTCCATTCTCCGACGAAGCCGACACTAGAGCCCGGATTTGATTTGGACAGCGGAGAGGACCTCATCTCGGAGCCGTGGAGGTGGATGACCGGATCTACAAAGGTAGTATTTCCGTATCTCTTAGTTAAGTGTTAACTAGTTTGCTTGTTTCGCCTAAATATCTAGTAAACGATCCGTAGTCGGGTTTGTAGGCACCCGTAAAATTTGATTTGTGCATGTTTGATCACTTGTGAGACTTCACTTGAGTGCCTAGGAACCCTACAGTGGTATCAGAGCCTAGCTAGAGCCTTAGGCGATGCGTAGACGGAGTTAGAAGTCCGATCGACCCGAAACCCCGACTTTAAAATGCTCTCTGGACATTTTTGTAAAATGTGGATTTTTGCAAATTAAAAATATGCAGAAAAACAAGCAGGTAAATCTAAGAATTACGATGCAAAAATTACCTAATGATCTTTCTAAAGTGCGGCGGAACCGCGGCATTAGCGTGCTAATGTGGCTCTTCCGCCGCACTTTTGTCTTATCTGCCATTGAATTTTGCACAGTAACTCCTATTTTTCAGTGCTGGTTTTCCTGAGAATTTTTAATCTGAAATCAAGAGTTGAGTATTTTAGGTTGTATTGGGAGTTCATACATTCGATCGGATTTTTAAACTTTGTCTATGTGTCGTTCCGGATAATTTTTTGAATATGTTAAAAAGTTCGACCGGATATAAATACCCAATTTTTCCCCTGTCGGGAAATTTCCAAGTGTTGGATATTTCTGTAGTTTAATCACGTTCTAAGTAGTGCAAGTAACACGATGGTCCCTCTAGAAGACAACAAACCTTAACTCGATTATGTGACCGTCTTGAACTACCCTTTGAACCTTCAGGTTTGGGGCAGTACGGCGTGCCACATGTGAGGCGTTGGCTTGACCCTTCTACGGCTGGACCGTTGGTACTGAGGCACGAACTGAATGTTTTTAGACTTGTTTCATGTGTTGATCTGTATCGGGAAAACTTGGGTGTTGATTGTTCGATCAAAAAGTTTAGCATTTTCTATTTATTCGGAATGTGATACAATAATTGGAATTCACAAATAGTTATGAGATAACGGAATGAATATTATAAACATAGCAGTTTAGTCTCACTTGATCGGTTGCCACGGAATTTTGATGTGATCAAAAGTCCGTTGCAATCACGTTGTGAACGCGGATACTCGCCGGTAAACATAATAGACAGCCTCACTCCATAGCCTCGACCAAGTGACTGCAGGAGAACCCCGTCGCCGAAAGCATCCGTTCGGGTGCTCGCGGCAGCGGTGTTCCGCCTTGGTGCACTTCGTCGACGGTATCGGGGGTGCGGCCGCCTACTAAAGTTTGCGACGAGCATTCAATCAGGATGTCGGGAATCTTGTTGAATTTCCCGACTTGATATTGAAAAGAGTTTTCGATAATGAGACTAAAATGCGGGGTTTATAATTGTTAGGCATGCGATGTCTAAGTATTTCATTTGGTCTGGCATGCGATGTCTGAGGAGGTTGCGGATTCCAACTGTTGTAGTTTTACATTTTCTTTTCTGTGACCGTAAGTGTAATATGTGATATCGCCGGTTTCGTTGCTATATGTCAACGACAATTGGGATGCGCATATTTACTTACGTTGATGACATCTGATGTTATGTGTTGCTGGATATGTTATATTGGATCGTCGTGTTTGAATAGCCGGGGGTTTTATGTGAGATGAGTGTTTTTCATTTTCATTCATGTAAAAACTTGTATGTAATATTCTTTTATTGGGGCACTTCCAGGTTGCGGAAGTAGTCACCGTTTGTATATTATTTACTTTTCTGCACTAGGATAGACCCAAGGAAGGGAGCACAAGTAACCGGGTTCTGGGGTCCAGTGGGAGACCAACTCGAGGAGTCGAGTCCGGGTCTCCTAACCCTAGAATTGGTAGGGTTGCTTGCCGCTCTCGTAGGGGTCTAGGGGTGTGGGCTTGGCTGTTCATCACGACCGTGGAATCCGTGTTTTATACTGGCTCGTATTGAAAACACGGACGTCCTAGTATATCCAATATTTCATAAGTTTCTTCTGCTGTGTTTTATCTGTGATCATGCGATGTTCTGTGCTCTGTGACAGATATTATAGTATATATGATATATTATATAGACGTTACTTATGTTTTACACCCGCCCTAGCCCTGCCCCGCTCTGCCGTTAGTTACCTAACCTAACGGTGCACGAGGGGACATCGAGGCGAATGCGGATGGCATAAGTGTACGTCATATCTATCTGTGATGTTTAGGTAATTTAAATGATGGGATATTCATTAATGAGATTAATGAAAGAAAATAAACCTAATTGATGTTGTGGAATCGAATTTCAAAATAAAAACAGGTAGCTATAGTTCTTGCTTTGCATCGTGATGTTCCTTGTAGAACATCCTGCACCTTATTCGATAGGGAAAGGACCGAGATCCCTTCACCGGGAGTGACTCCTTTAGCAATAACTGGCAGATGCTACAACCCTCGGTTTGTTCTTTGATCGCTTCTATAGTTTCCGCTTAGCACAGTGATATATATGATATATCCCGCACCTCATTCGACGAGGAAAGGGCCGACGATCCCTTCACCGGGAGTGACCCCTTTAGCAAAACTAGAAAAGCCTCGAAAACATTCCATTTAAAAAAACCATTTGATTCCGCAACGAGATCAAGTTCAAAGCGTTAAAGGTTTTCACAAAAACCAGCCGCAACCCTCCGTCATTTTAGGAAGTAGAGTACTTAGTATTCGTGCTGTGTTTGTTGACCATAGTCAAGGCACAGTGTACGGTAGCTAAGTGATGTCTTCCTACACCGCATATGATGCGATTAGTTAGGACAGTCGCGTGACTTTGTTGACCTTAGTTAAGGGTCATGTGGGTGGGTCTAATTAATCACGAAATGACCGGTAGAACTTGACTAGTACTTATGATTTTTTGACCATAGTTAAGGTCATAGGTGCTAGGGGTAAAAACCTTTATCGGGAGTTTCAAGTGTTGAAACTTGCAATGAGATTGCATACCTTCTATGTGATAGTTGGATCCCGATACCCACTGCGAGTAATTGTTACTCCTGGAAGAGTTTTGCACTTTGCAATTAGCCGATCAAGTAGGTGTCTAGAAAGGTGTCAACGGGGTTACGCCTCTGGGAAAACGAGGTTTACAGTAATTAGGTCCGTGCGAAAGCACGGGGAACCTCCCTCAAAGTACCGACACTGGCCTGGCTGAAAGGTTGGCGAACTTGTAAAGTGTAATTAATCCCTGCTAGTCTTTCCTTTTAAGGTTTGAAGGAAGATTTGATAAAAACAGTGGGAGCCATCCTGATTAGATAAAATATATAACCAATCTGATCTTGCAAGAGCGCACGCAGAGTGTTTTTCTTTTCTCTCTCTCCTGGTAGCGACCATATCACGCCTTAATCAAGATAATAATACGGAATTTTGACCGAACCCACTTGTTATACTGAACTGGGGAACGTTGGTCCCGCTCCAACTTATAATTATTATAAGACAGAGCAGGAAATTGGGGAATACCAGAATTCCTATGCCACCCAAACGAAGAAAGTGCATATGATGCATCTCCTTCGGGTGTGTTCATTACAAAGAACTGTTTCTCAGTATCCTCTAGATCCTGGGTAAATGATACCGGATCAGGATCCCAGATATGTAATATGTTACATAGGGCTACAAAAAGGTAGAAAAACTGAGAACGGGTGATAAGTTTCATGAGACAGAAAACGGGGCAAGTGTTGCAGCCAAGTCTGTTGGTCACTGTCACCCTGTATTACGAATACATTGATTCTGAACAAATGCTATTAGATACTGAACCTGATATACAAAATCATATCAGTCTCTTTATTAGTAAAGAAAGGATATAATTTTGTATTGATAGATAATGTTTTGAACATTTCCTATATCAAATGTTGATCGGTTCAGGCACGTTATCTAAAAGCATTGACGTTCTAAATCAAACTACAGTTCCTCGTATACAGAACACACACAAGTGGAAGAGTTCAGAAATGAACGAATTCTTCTTGAGGTATTGTAGACTAGGTCATATCAATGCGACCCGACTAGCTGAAGTTACATTTAGATGCATATTTAAATCAGTTTGAATTTACATCTTGTGAAACTTGCCAGTCATGTCACAAAGATATAATGACACCAGCTCTGTTTACTGGAAACAGAGAAAGAGTTAGTAAACTCTTGGGACTGATACATGATGATGTATGTAAAGTCTCCTGTCTACACATGCCAGGACTGGTTCTTCATACTTCATTATATTCTCTGATAATCTCTCAAGATTCAGTCATATGTTCCTGTTGAAACATAAGTCCGAACCTTTTGAGATATTCACAGAATATAAGTTAGAAGTAGAGAACCAATAACCGGGTATAAGTATTATGTCCTATGATGAGATCAGGGAGGAGAATACTTGTGCATGGCATTCCTGGACCATTCTAAAGGAGAATGAGATTCTCTCTCCGTACTACTCCTCTGATTACACCACAGCACAACGGTGTATCAGGGCAGAGCAATTGCACAATATTAGATATGGTGTGCTCTATGATGAGTATTACTGAGTTACCTATTTCCTTTTGGGAGTTATGCCCTTGAGAAGCTGCATACCTATTGAATTAGGTTCGAATCAAATCAGTGCCTACCATTCCTTATGAGATATGGTATGGGAAGAGCCTATCTCTTAAGTAAGTTAAGATTTAGGATTGTCCGGCCTATGTCAAAAGCAAAATCCGGACAAGATCGAGGCAAGATCAGTTCTGTAGAACTGGAAAGGTTCCAGCTGTACAAAACTGCTAATGATTTGACAGAACCAAAGGATTCAATAGTTTCCGACGAACCTCAGCCTCTCCGCCGATCTAGTAGGGTTCCTCATCCGCCTGAAAGATACCTCGGTTTCTCGATGACAGTGGGAGCAAGGATTGCATCATGAGATGATGACCCAACTAGTGTCGAGCTGGCCATCGAGAGTAGGAACTCTGTAAGAATGGCTGGATGCTTAGTGATCTGAGATGGAATCCATGTACACCAGCAAAGTATGGACTTTAGCTGCTATATCTGAAGGGTTAAATCCCCATCAGGAGCAAGTATATCTTGAGAAGATTACTTGGTGTAGATGGAAAAGTTGAGACTTTCAAAGCTAGACTTGTTAAAGGTTTTCGTCATCGACCAGGCGTGGATAATGATGAAACCTTTTTCCAGTAGCTATGCTTAAGTCTGTCCAGATCCTACTTACCACGGCTACATACCATGACTACGATATCTGGCGGTTGGGTGCCATGACTGCTTTTCTAAATACTGATTTAGAAGAGAACGTCTATAAGAACACAGCCAGAGGTCTTCGTAAACAGTGGGAGCAGCGGAATCGTGTGCAAGTTGCTTTACATAATGAAGCAGGCATCGCGGAGTTAGAACGTCTGTTTTGATGTGATAGTCAAAGTGTTTGACTTCATCAAAATGGTAGACGAACCTTGTATATACAAAAGGGTAGTAGAGAGTAAGGTGGTCATCTTCGTATTGTACGTAGACAACATACTCTTGATAGGAAAAGAGTTTCCTATACTACGATCGATCAATCTCCTATTATCACAAAGATTCTGCAAATAGGATAAAGATGATACCTCCTAAATCCTGAGATTTGGACCTATGAGATAGATCTAAAGGGATATTAGAGTTCTCACTAGGTATAGTGAGATTGTATCAATCGATCCTGGGGAGAATCACTGGAAGTGTTCCAGGGTGATAAAGACGACTGAATGTCAGTCACAGGCACTGTCTTTACCCTCAGTAAAGGGACGGTATGTTGGAAGAGTTCCAAGCTCGATACCGTGGCGAACTAGACGATAAAGGCTGGTAACATCGCTATTAAAGATACTACCAAAGAGGCAGTTTGGGTGTATATTGGTTCATAAGATGAACTTGGTTCCTGCCATTGTATGACAATGGAAGTGTGGCTTAGGCCCTGGAACCCTGGTCCCATCAGTGACCCAGACATATTCTGAGGAAGCATCACCTGATCATGGAGATAGTTGATCTCCAGGTTGATCGAGGTTAAGAGAGTAGACTCAGAGGACAACACGGCGGATCCACTCACGAAGGCCTTTTTCCCAAAGAGAGACTTTTAGGGGATGGTTGAGTATATGATACTGCAACCACTGCTACAGATGGCCCTAGTGCAAGTGGGAGATTGTTAGTTATATGTATGCCCTAGAGGCCATTACTGTACATTGGATGTATATTGTAGTGGGTGCTGGGACATATATAGGAAGGACTTTCTTGCTCGACATGATAGTATGCTATCTGGTTGCACTTTATCTTAACATGTATACTTTCTGTCTCTCTGATTGCATGTTGATAAACCCATAGGATGTGTACTCGAATTCCAGGACTATGATGTAGATCATACTAGTGGGGCCTGGGTAGTCCATGAGTACATCCTTGAAATGTTCCTAGTCGAGGGAATATCGAGACGGGGCATCGATATTCCAGAGTAGACTAGCGCATATCTTCTCGACCCATGCGATGGGCGATGGATGATCCCATATCCATTGGTGTTTGACATCGAAGATGGTATGCGGGTGCTCAGTGGAGACTGGGTACACTGAACGGACTCGCCGAGAACTCCCAGATGGTATTATACCTCACGTCAGATGGCAGTTCTCTGGTGACACTGGTACAGCTTAGTCTGTTGACCCGAGATCGTCATAGAGTCTTGTGTGTCTCCCACTGTGCTTTGATTTCCACCCTACCACGGCTCTACTGAGTCGTGCAAACAGGTGGTTTTTGGGTACAGTCCCGATTCACATGGAGGCAATGAGCGATAGGAGGGGATTCGTCTCTCCCGGTATTGGGGGTTGATGTTGCGCCTTGCTCGACTGGCCATAACAGGAAATCCCTGGCCAGGGTTGCAGTGATATACTGGTAAGAGTTATCAGTAGTTTCACGAATGTTATGGACCCTACGTCGGCATGACTTATCGAGCTATTGGGGTCTGACGTTTACCACCCCTAGGCGAGATATGCGACATATCAGACGAACAGACCGGACTGTACGGTAGTATTACTGGTCGGATTCACTGGAGTGTGAGCGGGCTTGCTCGTCGATCTTCAGATCGCTCAATACCCGGGTGGCCGTTACGTTTAGCAGACCGCTTGCGGCTTGTGGATGCTTGATATGATCATCATCTGCTGCCGTCGTATTGACGAGTCTTTAGAGTCCTACACAGAGGTTTCCTGGCTCAAGCGAAATGAAATAGGAAGCGCATATGAGATATGTGCGGGACCGAGAATAATGCGTGTATGTGATACCGTATTCCATTCTCGCGATGAATGTATCGATTAGGTTATATGCGATATACCCTAGTTATCGAATCAAAGGTTGATCCGATAAGCCGATACATAGGATACTGGTCGGTTATATGCGATATGACCGGATCGTTAAATCAAGTGTTGATTTAATGATTTAATGTATAATTATATATTTGATATATTACTTTGCATTAACTAGTATTGGTTCACTTAAGATGGATTTTCTCACTCGGATGTGCGCATTGTATATGCGATATACTTTTGTGCACTTGTATGTATCATGTTTGATGATGCATGCTAACTTGTGTTTTATGTAAAGTTTAAACCATGGTTATGTAATGGTTAGGGTTTTCATTTTCATATCTATTTATTTATTTGTTTATTCATTATTGGAAAATGATAAGCATATTGCAAAATGGTGGCTTTATTTGGAAGCTTGTTGAAGCTTCATGAAGACTTTGACTTTAGCAACCATTTTGTCTCATGCTTAACCCTAACCATCCCATTTAACCATGATTGATTCTCTACACATTACCATGGTTAGTGTTATGATAAGAATGGATTATTCTTTTCTTTTTTAATTAACTTATCATATCATTTCTTCTTCTTCTTCCTTGAACTCAAGAAGAAACCTTCACTTCATCAATGGTGGATTGATGAAATGAGTGAGAAATCCAAAACTAAAGTCTACCCACTTCCTATTTCTTCATTCTCTACCTCTTTCCAAGTAGTAGAGTGTGTTTCCTTCACAAGTTTTCATGGCTTGGTGAAGGTGGAGCTCGATCTAGTGATGCTTCGACGTAGATCATCTTCGGCACGTCGTCGACGACCTAGCCCGTCCATTCTCCGACGAAGCCGACACTAGAGCCCGGATTTGATTTGGACAGCGGAGAGGACCTCATCTCGGAGCCGTGGAGGTGGATGACCGGATCTACAAAGGTTGTATTTCCGTATCTCTTAGTTAAGTGTTAACTAGTTTGCTTGTTTCGCCTAAATATCTACTAAACGATCCGTAGTCGGGTTTGTAGGCACCCGTAAAATTTGATTTGTGCATGTTTGATCACTTGTGAGACTTCACTTGAGTGCCTAGGAACCCTACATCAAGGGTCGTGCGAGTGGGTTTAATTCAATCAAGAAATGACGGGTTGAACTTGACTAGCGCACAATGGTTTGTTGGCCTGCGTCAAGGTCATAGGACGCTAGGGGCAAAATATTATCGGGAATTTCAAGTGTTGAAATTTGCAATGAGATTGCATACCTTCTATGAGATAGTTGGATCCCGATACCCGCTGCGAGTATGAGTTACTCCTGATAGAGTTTTACACATTATAATTAGCCGATCAAGTAGGTGTCTAGAAAGGTGTCAACGAGGTTACGCCTCTGGGAAAACGAGGTTTACATTAATTAGGTTCGTGCGAAAGCATGGGGGACCTCCCTCAAAGTACCGACACTGGCCTGGCTGAAAGATTGGCGAACTTGTAGCGTGTAATTAATCCCGGCTAGTCTTTTCTTTTAGGGTTTGAAGGAAGATTTGATAAAAACAGTGGGAGCCATCCTGATTAGATAAAATAATAACCAATCTATTCTTGCAAGAGCGCACGCTGAGTGTTTTCTTCTCTCTCTCTCCAGGTAGCGACCATGTCACGCCTTAATCAAGATAATAATACGGATTTTTGACCGAACCCGCTTGTTATACTGAGCTGGGGAACGTTGGTCCCGCTCCAACTTATAATTGTTATAAGACAGAGCAGGAAATAGGGGATTACCAGAATTCCCGTGCCGCCCAAACGAAGAGAGTGCATGCCGATGCATCATCTTCGGGCGTGTTCATTAAAAAGAACTGTTTCTCTGTATCCTCTACATCCTGGGTATGTGATACCAGATCAGGATCCCAGATATGTAATCTGTTACATAGGGCTACAGAAAGGTAGAGAACTGAGAACGGGTGATAAGTTTCATGAGGCAGAAAACGGGGCAAGTGTTGCAGCCAAGTCTGTTGGTCACTGTCACCCTGTATTACCAATACATTGATTCTGAACGAATGTTATTAGATACCGAACCTGATATACAAAATCATATCAGTCTCTTTATCAGTAAAGAAATGATAAAATTTTGTATTGTTGGATAATGTTTTGAACATTTCCTATATCAAAAGTTGATCGGTTCAGGCACGTTATCTAAAAGCATTGATATTCTAAATCAAACTATAGTTCTTAGTATACGGAACACACACAAGAGGAAGAGTTCAGAAATGAACGAATCCTTCTTGAGGCATTGTAGACTAGGTCATATCAATGCGACCCGATCGGCTGAAGTTACATTTAGATGCATATTTAAATTAGTTTGAATTTACATCTTGTGAAACTTGCCAGTCATGTCACAAAGATAAGATGACCATAGCTCCGTTTACTGGAAACAGAGAAAGAGTTGGTAAACTCTTGGGACGATACATGTTGATGTATAGAGGTCCCCTGTCTACACATGCCAAAACCGGTTCTTTGTACTTCATTACGTTCTCTGATGATCTCTCAAGATTCAGACATATATTCCTGTTGAAACACAAGTCCGAACCTTTTGAGATATTCACAGAATATAAGTTAGAAGTAGAGAACCAAAATACGGGAATAAATATTATGTCCTTTGATGTGATCGAGGAGGAGAATACTTGAGCACAGAATTCCTGGACTATTCTAAAGGAGAATGAGATTCTCTCTCAGCATTACTCCTCCGTATACACCATAGCACGATGGTATATCGGGGCGGAGCAATAGCACCCTATGTGATATGGTGTGCTCTATGATGAGTACTACTGAGTTACCTATTTCCTTTTTGGGAGTTATGCACTTGAGAAGCTGCATACCTATTGAATAGGGTTCAAATCAAATCAGTTGCCTACGACTTCATATTTGATATGATAAGGGAAGAGCCCATCTCTTAAGTTGGTTAAGATTTGGGTTGTCCGGGCTATGTCTAAAAGCATAATCCGGACAAGCTCGAGGCAAGACCTGTAATGTAGAACTGGAAAAGTTCCAGCTATACAAACTACAGCAGATGATTCGATAAAACCAAAGGATTCAATAGTTACCAACGAATCTCAGCCTCTCCGCCGATCTAGTAGGGTTCCTCACCCACCTGAGAGATATTTCGGTTTCTCTATGACAGTGGGAGCGAGGATTGCATCATGAGATGATGACCCAACTAGTTTCGAGCTGGCCATCAGGAGTGGGACTCTGTAAGAATGGCTGGATGTTTAGTGATCTGAGATGGAATCCATATACACCAACAAAGTATGGACTTTGGTTGCTATATCTGAAGGGTTAAATCCCCATCAGGAGCAAGTATATCTTGAGAAGATTACTTGGTGTAGATGGAAAAGTTGAGACTTTCAAAGCTAGACTTGTTAAAGCTTTTCGTCATCGACCAGGCGTGGATAATGATGAAACCTTTTCAAGTGGCTATGCTTAAGTCCATCCAGATCCTACTTGCCACGGCTACATACCATGACTACGATATCTGGCGGTTGGGTGCCATGACTGCTTTTCTAAATGATGTTTTAGAAGAGAACGTCTATAAGTACACAGCCAGAGGGCTTCGTAGACAGTGGGAGCAGCGGAAACGTGTACAAGATGCTTTATAGGATAAAGCAGGTATCGCGGAGTTGGAACATCTGTTTTGATGTGTTAGTCAAAGAGTTTAACATCATCAAAATGGTAGATGAACCTTGTATAAACAAAAAGGTAGTAGGGACTATAATGACGATCCTCGTAGAGTACGTGGATGACATGCTCTTGATAGGGAAGGAGTTTCCTATGCTACGCTCGGTCAATCTCCGCTTATCACAATGATTCTCCATATAGGATCAAAGTGATGCCTCCTAAATCCTGGGTTTTGGATCTATGAGATAGATCTAATTGGATATTAGGATTCTCACTAGTTGTAGTGAGATGGTATCAATTGATCCTGGGGAGAATCACTGGAAGTGTTCCAGGGTGATAAGGACGACCGAATGTCAGTCACAGGCATTGTCTTTACCCTCAGTAAAGGGACGGTATGTTGGAAAAGTTCCAAGCTAGATACCGTGGCATACTAGACGATAAAGGCTGGATACATCGCTACTTAAAATGCTACCAAAGAGGCAGTCTGGGTGTATATTAGTTCATGAGATGAACTTCGTTCCTACCATTGTGAGACAATGGAGTTGTGGCTTATGCCAAGGAACGCCCGTCCCATCAGTGATCCAGACTTATTCTAAGGCAGTATCACCTGATTATGGAGATGGTTGATCTCCAAGGAGATCGAGGTTAGGAGAGTAGACTCATAGGACAACACAGCGGATCCACTCACAAAGGCCAATTCCCAGAGAGAGACTTTTATGGGATGGTTGAGTATGAGATACTACAACCACTGCTACAGATGGCCCTAGTGCAAGTGGGAGATTGTTAGTTATATGTATGCCCTAGAGGCCATTACTATACATAGGATGTATATTGTAGTGGATGCTTGGACATATATAGGGAGGACTTTCTCGCTCAACATGATAGTATGCTATCTGGTTATTCTTTACCTTAACGTGTACACTGATTGTCTCTCTGTTACATGTTGGTAAAGCCCTTAGGATGTGTACTTGACTACCTGGACTATGATGCGGATCATACTAGTGGGGACATGGTAGTCCATAAGTACATCCTTCAAGGTCCCTAGTCGTGGGTGTATCGAGACAGGGCATCGATATACCAGAGTAGACTGGCGTATACCTTCTCGACCCATACAGATGGGCGATGGATGATCCCATATCGATTGGTGTTTGACATCAGAGATGATATACGGGTGCTCAGTGGAGACTGGGTACACTGGACGGACTCGCCGAGAACTCCCAGATGGTATCATACCTTACGTCAGATGGCAGTTCTCTGGTGACACTGGTACAGAGTAGTCTGTTGACTCGAGATCGTCATAGAGTCTTGTATGTTTCCTACTGTGCTTTGATTTCCATCTTACCACGTCCAAGAGGGCATGCAAAACGGTGGTTTTTGGGTACAGTCCTGAATCACATGGAGACAATGAGCGATAGGAGGGGATTCGTCTCTCCCGGTATAGGGGGTTGATGTTGTGCTGTGTTTGATTGGCTATAACCGGAAATCCCTGGCCAGGGTTGCTGAGATTTACTGGTAAGTGTTACCAGTAGTTTCTCGAACTGTTATAATCCTCATATCGACACGACTTATCGAGCTATTGGGGTCTGACGTTTACCACCCCTAGGCGAGATATGCGACATATCAGACGACGAGACCGGACTGTACGGTAAGTGTTACTGGTTGGATTCACAGGAGTGTGAGCGGGCTTGCTCGTCGATCTTCTGATCGCTCAATACTCGGGTGGCCGTTACGTTTAGCAGACCGCTTGCGGCTTGTGGATGCTTGATATGATCATCATCTGCTGCCGGCGTATTGACGAGTCTTTAGAGTCCTACACAGAGGTTTCCTGGCTCAAGCGAAACGAAATAGGAGCGCATATGAGATATGTGCGGGACCGAGAATAATGCGTGTATATGATACCGTATTCTATTCTCGCGATGAATGTATCGATATGGTTGTATGCGATATAACCTAGTTATCGAATCAAGGATTAATTCGATAAGCCGGTACATTGGATATTAGTCGGTTATATGCGATATGACCGGATCGTTAAATCAAGTGTTGATTTAATGATTTAATGCATAATTATATATTTCATATATTATTTTGCATTAACTAGTATTGGTTCACTTTAAATGGATTTTCTCACTTGTTGTACACAAGTTGTATATGTGATATACTTTTGTGCACTTGATTGTATCATGTTTGATGATACATGCTTACTTGGCTTTGTGTAAAGACGTATACCATGGTTATCATAATGGTTAGGGTGTTGTATTATTCATTTATTTATTTATCCATTTATTGTTGGTCAAATAAAGAGAGAAGAAAACAAAATGGTTGCTTGAAATACTTGATGCTTGTTGAAGTTTCAATAAGGTTTGACCATTTTGTCTTCATCTACTAAACCTAACCATTCACTAACCCTAGTATATTCTCTACACTTAATCATAGTTAGGATATGATAAGTATTCATTTATTTTATTATTTTGAAAAAAACACTTATCATATTCTTTTCTTCTTCTTCACATGAAGAAAACCTTGCTTCATCAATGGTGAATTGATGAAAAGAGTGAGAAATCCAATTCTAAAGTGAACCCACTTCCTATTACTTCATCCTCTACCACTTGCCAAGTAGTATAGGGTGTTTTCTTCACAAGTTTCATGACTTGGTGAAGTGGGAGCTTGATCTTGTGATGCCTCGACGTAGATCATCTTCGGCATCGTTGTCCATGACCTAGCCCGCCCATTTCTCCGATGAAGCTGACGCTAGAGCCCGGGATCCGATGATCGCAGTGAGGAGACTTCATCATGGAGCTATGGAGGTGGAGGACCGGATCTACAAAGGTTGTATTTCCGTTCCCTTAGTTAAGTTGTTAACTATTCGCATTTGTTTCGCCTAAAATTCTAATTGACGATCTGTATTAGGATTTCTCGGCACTTGTAAAATTTGAAATTGGCATGGTTGATGCCTTGTGAGACCTCATTAGTGTGCCTAGGAACCCTACACCATGTACCCTCACACGGCCCACTACTCCTCCTCGCATGGGGTATATATATCAAAACCGATAAATCTCATGGTGGCTGCTGAAATATCAAATCAAGAGAAACCGGTTTTCTCAAATAATGCATAATTTCATGAAACTACCATAATCCTCAAATCCAGAAAATATCATGAAAAATCCATATCTCAATGCGAAAATCCATGAACATAATATATGCAACATAAAAACTGTAATGTGAGCATATAAAGGAAAAGCCGCTAATTAACTGCAACAACTTAATATATATATCATGCGGTTCCTAAATTCTCCAAGTCTATATATAACATCAAACAAAGGTGAACATGTAGCTATAACCAGATATATGTGTAAACATGTAGGTATAGCAAGGTATATGTTTCTGCCTATCAGTAATGATGTAATATATCCTCCAAGTATATGTGTAAGTATGTATACAAGATGTACATGTAGGGTTCGTAGGCACTCTCAAGAGGTCTCACAAGGCATCAACCATGCCAATTTCAAATTTTACGGTGCCGAGAAACTCTAGACTAGATCATTAACTAGAATTTTAGGCGACAAAGTGAAACTAGTTAACTACTTAACTAAAAGAAAGATGCTACAACCTTTGTAGATCCGATTCTCCACTTCCTTAGCTCCACGTAGACGTCCTCTTGCTGTCTATCTCGAATTCCGGACTCAAGCATCGACTTCATCGGAGAAATGGGCGGGCAAGGTCGTCGGCTTCGTGCCGAAGATGATCTACGTCGAGGTTACACAAGATCAAGCTCCAACTTCACCAAGTTGTGAAACTTGTGAAGTAAACACCCTATACTACTTGGCAAGAGGTAGAGGATGTAGAAATAGGAGGTGGGTTCACTTTAGAATTGGATTTCTCACTCAATTGCTCATGTTGCCATTGATAGGCATAAGCTTTCTTTCTTGATGAAGATGATGAAGAAGAAGAAAGAATATGATAAGTATTGCTTTTAAAATGAAAATAAAATAAATACTTATCATATGCAAACCATGGTAAAGTGTAGAGAATGGATCATGGTTAGTTAGAATGGTTAGGGTTAAGGATGAAGACAAAATGGTCACTTGGTCAAAGCTTCATGAAGCTTCAACAAGCTTCATGAAAGAAAGAAACCATTTTGTTTTCTAATATCTTTTTCAAAAAAATGAAAAGATAAATAATTATGTGAAAATATAAAACCCTAACCATTCACTAAACATGGTTTAAGTCTTTACACAAATCCAAGTGAGTATGTATCATCAAACATGATACAATCAAGTGCACACAAAATATATCACATATACAATGTGCTTTTCAAGTGAGAAAATCACTTTAAAGTGAACCAATACTAGTTAATGCAAAGTAATATATCAAATATATAATTATACATTAAATCATTAAATCAACACTTGATTCAATGATCCGGTCATGTCGCACATAACCGACTAGTATACAATGTATCGATTTATCGAATCAATGATTCGATAACCAGGTTATATCGCATACAACCAATCGAAACATTCATCACGAGAATGGAATACGGTATCACATACACGCATTATTCTCGGTCCTGCACATATCTCATATGCGCTCCTATCTCGTTTCGCTTGAGCCAGGAAACCTCTGTATAGGACTCTAAAGACTCATCAATACGCCGGTAGCAGATGATGATCATATCAATCACCCACAAGCCGCAAGCGGTCTGCTAAACGTAACGGCCACCCGGGTATTGAGCGATCAGAATATCGACGAGCTAGCCCGCTCACACTCCTGTGAATCCAATCAGTAACACTTACCGTACAGTCCGGTCTGTTCGTCTGATATGTCGCATATCAAGTCTAGGGGTGGTAAACGTCAGACCCCAATAACCGATAAGTCGTGCCGATGTGAGGCTCATAACGGGTCGAGAAACTACTGGTAACACTTACCAGCAAATCTCTGATCAGCCCTGGCCAGGGACTTCCCTGTTACGGCCAATCGAGCACAGCGCAACATCAACCCCCAATACCGGGAGAGACGAAACCCCTCCTATCGCTCATTGCCTCCATGTGACTCGGGACTGTACCCAAAGACCACCGTTTTGCACGCCCTCATGGACGTGGTAAGGTGGAGATCAAAGCACAGTGGGAATCACACAAGACACTATGACGATCTCGGGTCTACAGACTAACCTGTACAAGTGTCACCTGAGAACTGCCATCTGACGTGAGGTATAATACCATCTGGGAGTTCTCGGCGAGTCCGTACAGTGTACCCAGTCTCTACTGAGCACCTGTATACCATCTCTGATGTCAAACACCAATGGATATGGGATCATCCATCGCCCATCTCATGGGTCGAGAAGCGTATACGCTAGTCTACACTGGTATATCGATGCCCCGTCTCGATACACCCACGACTAGGGACCTTGAAGGATGTACCTATAGACTACCATGTCCCTACTAGTATGATCCGTATCACAGTCCAGGTAGTCAAGTACATATCCTAAGGGCTTTACCAACATGTAACTATAAGACAGTTTAAAGAGACTAGTGTACATGTTAAGATAAAGTGCAACCAGATAGCATACCATCATATCGAGCAAGAAAGTCATCTCTATATATGTCCAAGCATCCAATATAATATACATCATCTGTACAATACTGGCCTCTAGGGCATACATACAACTAACAATCTCCCACTTGCACTAGGGCTAGCTGCTGTGGTATCGCATACCGAGCATCCCGAAGAGTCTCTCAAACTGTATCTGGGGAATGGCCTTCGTGAGTGGATCCGCCGTGTTGTTCTTCGTGTCAACCCTCCTGACCTCGATCTCCCGGCGATCAACTATCTCCCGGATCAGGTGATACCGCCTCAGAATATGCCTGGATCGCTGATGGGACCTGGGTTCCTTGGCCAAAGCCACCGCTCCATTGTTATCGCAATACAAAGGTATTGGATGCTCAATGGATGGAACCACTCCAAGTTCAGTAATAAACTTCTTGATCCAGACAGCCTCTTTAGCAGCATCGTTGGCAGCCATGTATTCAGCCTCCATCGTCGAGTCTGCCACGGTTTCCTGCTTGGAACTCTTCCAGCTAACCGCCCCTCCGTAAAGGGTAAAGATAAATCCCGACTGCGACTTAGAGTCGTCCTTATCACTCTGGAAGCTCGAATCGGTAAAGGACTCCACTTGGAGTTCTCCGTTACCATACACCAAGTGCATCTCTTTAGTCCTTCGTAAGTACTTGAGAATGCTCTTCACAGCTGTCCAGTGACTCTCTCCAGGATCAGCTTGATACCTGCTCACTATACTTAGTGAGTATGCTACATCGGGTCTGGTACATAGCATCGCATACATGATAGAGCCTACAGCCGAAGCATAGGGTATCCCTTGCATGCGAGCTCTCTCCAAATCAGTTTTGGGAGACATCTCTTTGGAGAGAGTGACTCCAGAGATCGTGGGCAAGTTCCCACGCTTGGATTCTACCATACTAAACCTCTTTAGTACGGTGTCAATGTACCTGGATTGGGACAATCCCAAAATCCGTTTGGATCTATCTCTATAGATCCTGATTCCCAATATGCAGGAGGCATCACCAAGATCTTTCATTGAGAATCTTTGTGATAAGAAGAGCTTGACCGATTGCAGCATAGGAATATCATTTCCTATCAAGAGTATGTCGTCCACGTACAATACGAGGAAGACAACCTTACTCTCTGCCACCTTCTTGTAGATACAAGGTTCATCTGGATTTTTGACGAAATCAAACTCTTTGATAACGACGTCAAAGCAGATGTTCCAACTCCGCGATGCTTGCTTTAATCCATAAATAGATTTAAGCAGCTTGCACACCTTCCCGCTGCTCCCACTGTCTACGAAGCCCTCTGGCTGAGTCATGTACACGCACTCTTCTAAATCACCATTTAGAAAGGCGGTCTTAACATCCATTTGCCAGATTTCGTAGTCATGATATGCAGCGATGGCAAGCATGATCCGGATGGATTTAAGCATAGCCACTGGAGAAAAGGTTTCGTCATAGTCCACACCTGGTCTTTGACGAAAACCCTTTGCTACAAGTCTAGCTTTGAAAGTCTCCACTTTCCCATCTACACCATGTTTTTTCTTGAAGATCCACTTGCTCCCGATGGGTTTTACCCCTTCAGGAGCAACATCCAAAGTCCATACTTTGTTGGTGTACATGGATTCCATCTCGGACCGCATAGCATCCAGCCATTTCACTGAGTCCCTACTCGTGATGGCCTGCTCGAAACTAGTTGGGTCATCATCTTCCATGATGCAATCTTCGCTTCCACCGTCAATGAGAAAACCGTAGTATCTCTCAGGTGGACGAGAAACCCTGCTAGATTGGCGGAGAGGCTGGGGTTCGTCGGGTACTACTGAATCCTCTGGTTCTACTAAATCTTCAGTTATAGTTTGTGTTGCTGGAACCTCTTCCAGTTCTACCTCAATGCCACTAATCTGTTTCATAAGAAAACCTTTTTCTAAGAAAGTGGCATGTCGAGAAACAAACACCTTTTGTTCCTCGTGGTGGTAGAAGATATACCCTTGTGAATTTTTGGGATATCCTACAAACTTACATAAGACTGATCTTGCCTCGAGTTTGTCCGGATTTTGTCTTTTGACATAGGCTGGACAACCCCATATCTTAACATACTTAAGAGATGGTCTCTTCCCTTTCCATATCTCATATGGAGTGGTAGGCACTGATTTGGTAGGAACCATATTCAATAGGTGTATGGCTGTCTCAAGCGCATACCCCCAGAAGGAAATAGGTAACTCAGCTGTACTCATCATTGAACGCACCATATCTAATAGGGTGCGATTCCTTCGTTCCGATACACCGTTGTGCTGTGGTGTATAAGGTGGAGTAAGCTGAGAGAGAATCCCATTCTCTTTTAGATAATCTTGGAACTCATTGCTCAAGTATTCTCCTCCTCGATCAGATCGAAGGATCTTAATACTTTTGCCCGTTTGGTTCTCTACTTCTTGCTTATATTCTCTGAATTTCTCAAAAGCTTCAGACTTGTGTTTCAATAGGAACACATGCCCGTATCTAGAGAGATCGTCAGTGAATGTAATGAAGTAGGAAGAACCGTTCCTGGCATGGGTAGACATGGGACCGCATACATCATTATATACCAGTCCTAAGAGTTCAGTAACTCTTTCTCCGTGTCCACTAAACGGAGCTTTGGTCATTTTTCCTTTGAGACATGAATGGCAAGTATCATAAGATGATAATTCGAACGGATTCAAATAACCATCCTTATGTAACTTAGCCAGTCGTGTCGCATTGATATGACTAAGTCTACAATGCCACAAGTAGGATTCGTTCATTTCTGAACTTTTCCTCTTGTGTGTGTTTTGTATATTGAGGACTGTATTTTGATTTAGAATGAATATGCCATTATGTAACGAGCCTGATGCAATCAACTTTTGATCTAGGAATATGTTCATAACATTATCCTGTACTACAAAATTATATCCTTCTTTACTCAATAAAGAAACTGATATAATGTTGCACATCATGTTCGGTATATAATAGCACTCATTCAGAATCATTGTATCACCACTTGGTAATACTAGGTGATATTCGCCAACTGCTTTGGCTGCAACATTTGCACCGTTCCCTACTTGAACGGAATGATCACCTTTACCCAGTTCTCTACCTTTCCGTAGCCCATGTAACTGCTTACATATGTTGGATCCTGATCCGGTATCTAATACCCAGGACGTAGGGTGAACTGAAAAACAGTTCTCAATAACTAACACACCCGAAGAAGATGCATCAACATGCATGTTCTTTTGGGCGGCTTGAGAATCTAGATATTCTCCTATTTCCTGTTCATTCTTATAACACTTATAAGATAGAACGGGTTCAACGTTCCCCTGCACAGTATAACATGCGGGTTCGGTCAATACATCCATATTATTATCTTTATTAGGGCATGAAATGGTCGCTACCTGGAGAGAGAGAGAAGAAAACACTTTAGCGTATGCTCTTGCAAGATCAGATTGGTTATTATCTTATCTAATCAGGATGGCTCCCACTGGTTTTTATCAAATCTTCCTTCAAACCCTAAAAGGAAAGACTAGCCGGGATTAATTACACACTACAAGTTCGCCAATCTTTCAGCCAGGCCAGTGTCTGTACTTTGAGGGAGGTCCCCCGTGCTTTCGCACGAACCTAATTAATGTAAACCTTGTTTTCCCAGAGGCGTAACCCCGTTGACACCTTTCTAGACACCTACTTGATTAGCTAATTGCAATGTGTAAAACTCTCCCAGGAGTAACTCTTACTCGCAGTGGGTATCGGGATCCAACTATCTCATAGAAGGTATGCAATCTCATTGCAAATTTCAACACTTGAAATTCCCAATAATATTTTACCCCTAGTGTTCTATGACCTTGACGAATGCCAAACAACCCATAGTCCACTAGTCAAGTTCAACCCGTACATTTCTTGATTGAATTAAACCCACCCGCACGACCCTTGACGAATGCCAAACAACGCCGTACGAATACCCTAATCCAATCTGCATCATATGCATAAGCAGATAAATACTAGTTAGCTACCGTACACTACGCCTTGACGAATGCCAAACTACCGTAGCACGAATACTAAGAAGTTCTTATCTGAAATGACGGAGGGCTACGTAGGTTTTCAGAAAACCATGAGCGTAATGAACTTGATATCGTTGTAGAATCAAATGAAGTTTTTGAAATGGAGCGATTTTGAGGCTTTTCTAGTTTTGCTAAAGGGGTCACTCCCGGTGAAGGGATCGTCGGCCCTTTCCTCGTCGAATGAGGTGCGGGATATATCATATATATCACTGTGCAAAGCAGAAACTATAGAAGCAATCAAAAGTCAAACCGAGTGTGTAGCATCTGCCAGTTATTGCTAAAGGAGTTACTCCCGGTGAAGGGATCTCGGTCCTTTCCTCATCGAATAAGGTGCAGGGTATATCATATATACCGCTATGCAAAGCAAGAACTGTAGCTACCTGTTTTGTTTAAAATTTGATTCTACAACATCTTTGGTTTCTTTTCTTTCATTAATCACATTAATGAAGTCCCATCAATTAAGTCACCTAAACATCACAGATAAATATGACGTACACTTATGCCATCCGCATTCGCCAGGATGTCCCCTCGTGCACCGTTAGGTTAGGTAACTAACGACAGAGCAGGGCAGGGCTGGTGCGGATGCAAAACATAAGTAACGTCTATATAATATATCATATATACTATATACTGTATCTATCACAGAACATCACATGATCACATCACAGATATCGCAGCAGAAAATATCATATGAAATATTGGATATACTAGGACGTCCGTGTTTTTAATACGAGCCAGTATAAAACACGGATTCCACGGTCGTGATGAATAGCCAATCCCACACCCCTAGACCCCTACGAGAGCGGCAAGCAACCCTACCAATTCTAGGGTTAGGAGACCCGAACTCAACTCCTCGAGATGGTCTCCCACTGGACCCTAGAACCCGGTTACTTGTGCTCCCCTCCTTGGGTCTATCCTAATGCGGAAAAGTAAATAATATACAAAAGGTAACAACTTCCGCAACCTGGAAGTGCCCCAATAAAAGAATATTACATACAAGTTTTTACATGAATGAAAAATGAAAAACACTCATCTCACTTAAAACCCCCCAGCTATTCAAACACGACAATCCAATATAACATATACAGCAACACATAACATCACATGTCATCCGCGTAAATAAATATGCGCATCCCAATTGTCGTTGACATATAGCAACGAAACCGGCGATATCACATATTACACTTACGGTCACAGAAAAGAAAGTGTAAAACTACAACAGTTGGAATCCGCAACCTCATTAGACATCGCATGCCTAACACTTATAAACCCCGCATTTTATTCCCATTATCGAAAACTCTTTTCAATATGAAGTGAGACTAAACCGCTAGATTTATAACATTCATTCAGTTATCTCATAACTGTTTGTGAATTCCAATTATTGTATCCCATTCCGGATAAATAGAATATATTAAACTTTTCGATCGAACATTCGAACACCCAAGTTTTCCCGAAACCGTTCAACACATGAAATAGGTTCAAAGACATTCACTTCATGCCTCAGTACCAACGGTCCAGCCGTAGAAGGGTCAAGCCAACGCCTCACATGTGGCACGCCGTACTGCCCCAAACCCGAAGGTTCAAAGGGCAGTTCAAGACGGTCACATAATCGAGTTAAGGTTTGTTGTCTTCTAGAGGGACCATCGCGTTACTTGCACTACTCAGAACGTCCTTAAACCACAGAAAAATCCAACACTTGGATATTTTCTGGCAGGGGAAAAGTTGGGTATTTATATCCGGTCGAACTTTTTAACATATTCTAAAATTATCCGGAAACCACATAGACAAAATCTGATAATCCGATCGAATCAGGGAACTCCCAAAACACCCCAGAAAATTCAACTCTTGAATAAATATTAAAAATTCCCATAAAACTCAGCACTGTAAAATAGGAGTTACTGTGCAAATTTGGAGGGCTTACGTCATCATGTAGCCGCGGAACCGCCGCAGAAGCTAGGCTTCAGCCGCGGTTCCGCCGCATGTTGGAGGCATCATTTCTCCAATTTTGCACCGTAATTCTTATATCCTCCTGCTGAATTTTTTAAGCATTTTTAATCTGGAAAAAACCCAGTTTTTAGAAAAAGTCCAGAGAGCGTTTAGGTTTTTAGGGTTTCGGTTCGATCGGGTTTCAAACGTCGTCTACACTTCGCCTAAGGCTCTAGCTAGGCTCTGATACCACTGTAGGGTTCCTAGGCACTCTCAAGAGGTCTCACAAGGCATCAACCATGCCAATTTCAAATTTTACGGTGCCGAGAAACCCTAGACTAGATCGTTAACTAGAATTTTAGGCGACAAAGTGAAACTAGTTAAATACTTAGCTAAAAGAAAGATGCTACAACCTTTGTAGATCCGGTTCTCCACTTCCTTAGCTCCACGTAGACGTCCTCTCGCTGTCCGTCTCGAATTCCGGACTCAAGCATCGGCTTCATCGGAGAAATGGGCGGGCAAGGTCGTCGGCTTCGTGCCGAAGATGATCTACGTCGAGGTTACACAAGATCAAGCTCCAACTTCACCAAGTTATGAAACTTGTGAAGTAAACACCCTATACTACTTGGCAACAGGTAGAGGATGAAGAAATAGGAGGTGGGTTCACTTTAGAATTGGATTTCTCACTCAATTGCTCAAGTTGCCATTGATGGGCTTAAGCTTTCTTTCTTGATGAAGATGATGAAGAAGAAGAAAGAATGTGATAAGTCTTGCTTTTAAAATGAAAATAAAATCAATACTTATCATATGCAAACCATGGTAAAGTGTAGAGAATGGATCATGGTTAGTTAGAATGGTTAGGGTTAAGGATGAAGACAAAATGGTCACTTGGTCAAAGCTTCATGAAGCTTCAACAAGCTTCATGAAAGAAAGAAACCATTTTGTTTTCTAATATCTTTTTCACAAAAATGAAAAGATAAATAATTATGTGAAAATATGAAACCCTAACCATTCACTAAACATGGTTTAAGTCTTTACACAAATCCAAGTGAGTATGTATCATCAAACATGATACAATCAAGTGCACACAAAATATATCACATATACAATGTGCTTTTCAAGTGAGAAAATCACTTTAAAGTGAACCAATACTAGTTAATGCAAAGTAATATATCAAATATATAATTATACATTAAATCATTAAATCAACACTTGATTCAATGATCCGGTCATGTCGCACATAACCGACTAGTATACAATGTATCGATTTATCGAATCAATGATTCAATAACTAGGTTATATCGCATACAACCAACCGAAACATTCATCGCGAGAATGGAATACGGTATCACATACACGCATTATTCTCGGTCCTGCACATATCTCGTATGCGCTCCAATCTCGTTTTGCTTGAGCCAGGAAACCTCTGTGTAGGACTCTAAAGACTCGTCAATACGCCGGTAGCAGATGATGATCATATCAATCACCCACAAGCCGCAAGCGGTCTGCTAAACGTAACGGCCACCCGGGTATTGAGCGATCAGAATATCAACGAGCTAGCCCGCTCACACTCCTGTGAATCCAATCAGTAACACTTACCGTACAGTCCGGTCTGTTCGTCTGATATGTCGCATATCAAGTCTAGGGGTGGTAAACGTCAAACCCTAATAACCGATAAGTCGTGCCGATGTGAGGCTCATAACGGGTCGAGAAACTACTGGTAACACTTACCAGCAAATCTCTGATCAGCCCTGGCCAGGGACTTCCCTGTTACGGCCAATCGAGCACAGCGCAACATCAACCCCCAATACCGGGAGAGACGAAACCCCTCCTATCGCTCATTGCCTCCATGTGACTCGGGACTGTACCCAAAGACCACCGTTTTGCACGCCCTCATGGACGTGGTAAGGTGGAGATCAAAGCACAGTGGGAATCACACAAGACTCTATGACGATCTCGGGTCTACAGACTAACCTATACAAGTGTCACCTGAGAACTGCCATCTGACGTGAGGTATAATACCATCTGGGAGTTCTCGGCGAGTCCGTCCAGTGTACCCAGTCTCCACTGAGCACCCGTATACCATCTCTGATGTCAAACACCAATGGATATGGGATCATCCATCGCCCATCTCATGGGTCGAGAAGCGTATACGCTAGTCTACACTGGTATATCGATGCCCCATCTCGATACACCCATGACTAGGGACCTTGAAGGATGTACCTATAGAGTACCATGTCCCCACTAGTATGATCCGTATCACAGTCCAGGTAGTCAAGTACATATCCTAAGGGCTTTACCAACATGTAACTATAAGACAGTTTAAAGAGACTAGTGTACATGTTAAGATAAAGTGCAACCAGATAGCATACTATCATATCGAGCAAGAAAGTCATCTCTATATATGTCCAAGCATCCAATATAATATACATCATCTGTACAATACTGGCCTCTAGGGCATACATACAACTAACAGTACATGTAGCCATGTCTCGTATATGGGTATACCTATCACTAATGGTACAATACCATAAAGGTATACAGGTAACTAGCATGTAAGCATGTAAAGGCATATGTGTAAGCATGTAGGTATATAGGTATGCTATATGTCATATGCATAAAGGAATATGAATCAATGTCACAATGTCCCTAAACAAACAATATCATATATGTATGTGTGTTGTGCGTGTCATGGCAATTATTGACAGTATGTGCGGCATATAATTAGTGCTCGTGCTGTAAGTCTACGGTAGCGCCCCGGCCGTCTGCCCGAGGCTAAAATGCGGAAACGAAAACTTTTTCAAAACTTGAAACCGGCGCTATCGTACACTATAAACCCAGATCAAACCATTAACCTACAACTAGCAAACTAGAGAAGGGTTGGAAAGGGTATACCGATCGATCCGTGTCCTTCGGTCTTTGGCCACCATCCCAAGCTCCTCGCGGCATCTCCGATCTAGATCTCCTCGTCGGAAAAGGGCACCACATCTTCGAGTCTTTTTACGAGTTCCCACTTCATCCGAAGCAACTCGGGTACGAAGTTCGCTAGCCAACGTTTCCAAGGCGATGTAGAGAATGTGTGTGACAACTTTGTCTCTTTCATCCATTGTATGGATGGAGGTTGAAGATGAAGCCATCAATGGAGGTTGTGAGCTAGATGAAGAAGAAGAAGAAGAAGCATTTTCTTTTCTTGTGTTTTCTTATGATAAAAAGAGAGAGTGTTATGAAAAAATACAAGACCAAAACCATATCATGGCTGCCCCTATCTTTCTTCTTATCATATCAAGACTCAAATCCATCAAATAATGTGACACATGCACAAAGAAAGAGACCATGAGTCATCACTTGTGCATGTGTCACAATTAAGGCTTCTAATGATGATTTCTAGCTTATAATTTCCATATGTAAACATTAACCCAAATGTTTACAACAACAAAAAGATACGGCAACATCTAAAGTAAACTCGTGACGGATCATAAGGATACCCCTCACCTGTATATACATACCTGCATCCGCATTCCGACCGAATGCGAATGCGATGAGACTAAAGTAATTCAACAAATCTAATACTACGATCCAGATTAAACCAAAGCCCACTAGTATGATCCTCCCGATCATGATCCGTGCACTACTGCACGTATATGATCGGACCCTGCTATATATCATACGGCCTCTACAACGTTTCGCCCGAAACATGAGAAACTATCTGTGGGGGACTCTAAAGACTCGTTAATACTTTGGCTGTGGATTTAACCACTAGCACATCAGTGGTACTAGATGTACGTAACGGGCTACCAGGTATTGACCAAAAGGGAGGTCGATGAGCAAACTCATCCTGACACCCTACTGAGCCTGTCAGTGACAATATCCGTACAGTCCGGTCCGTTCGTCTATGAGCATCGCATGGCAGGGCTACGGGGTTGGTAAAAGTCAGACACCTAAGAGCGGTACAAGTCGTGTCGGTATGTAGCCCAGAGCACCCAGAGATACCACTGGAATACCTACCAGTAAATTTCCTTCCTTGGCCAAGGACTTCGTGTAATGGCTCTCCTAGACACAGCGCGACCTCACCCCCAATACCGGGAGAGACAAACCCCTGCAGATACGCTCGCTGCCTCCATGTGGCTCGGGACTGTACCCAACTAAAACCTGTTTGCACGACTCCTTTGAGCCGTGGTAGGGTAATAATCAAAGCACAGTGGGAACTCACACGAGACAAATGACGATCTCAGGTCGATGAACTAACCTTTACACATGTCACCAGGGAACTGCTATCTGACGTCAGGTATAATACCAACTAGCATGTTCCTGGCGAGTCCTGTCCGGTGTACTCATAACCCAATGAGCACGTGTATACATCTTAGGTGAACCAACTGGCACCAGTGGCTTGTGAGACCGGCCACCGCCCCTCGTCGGGGTCTCTACTGTATACACTAGTCTACTCTGGAGAATCGATGCCCTGTCTCGAAACTCCCACGACTGGGGACCTTTTAAGGATGTGCTTATAGACTCCAGCTCTCACGTATATGATCGCCCACATACTGCTGGTAGTCAATCAAGAATCCTAGGGGCTCTATCAACGTGTAATAGCGACTCGTAAGGTCATCTTAAACAGTACACGATGATAAAGATAAACCAGATAGCATACTATCATCTCAAGTAAGACTGTCCTATCGGCATAGATCCTCCTCAATCATTGCAATCACGTGCCTGTGATCCAATAAGTGACTCTGAGGGCACTATATCCAACAACATCAGAAATAGATGATCTATCTCCGCTATATCTGCTTTAGTCTATAAATAGACACAAGCTACTTGTCCACTATGCTTCCACTGCTCCCACTGACTATGACAGCCCTCCGACAGAGTCATATACACGTGCACTTCTAAAGCCGGTTCAGAACGACGCTATACTCATCCTCCTGCCGGGTCTCACAGTCTGGAACAACAGCAATGGCAAGTCTGGGTAAACTAGAACCTCCCTGTCACCGTCCTTGAGGCTACCAAAGTACCTCTCGGGTGCCTAAGGTTATCCACCATATCTGCGGAGTGGCTAATGGAATGTCAATCCAGATTGAATCTTTAGGTCCTATTAAATTTTCAGTAATCATTTGTGGTTCTGGAATCACTTCCAGTTCTACCATACTCCCACTACTGTTTTTTGAAAAATTCCATTTTACTAAAATTGTGGCGAGTCAAGAACAATATCGCTATTGATTATCCAGATGATAGAAAGTCAACCCTCGTCATAGCCCGGGTCAACCAACAAACTGCCATTACAAAAATGTGCCTTGAGTTATCCAGAGTCTGGTTTTAAGCATAAGCCGAAAAACTCCCCGTACCTTAACATCGTTAAGATATGAACCGTTCTTTATCCAATATAGAAACAGAGGCACTGATTTAATTGTAACCAGATTCAAATCATGCAGCTGTCTCCAGTGCATGTCAACTAAATGGAGAGAGGCCGATCAGCATTACTCAACTTATGAGTGCTTCCAATTATGAGTAACCTGAAAGAGAAGCAAGTTCTCTTAATCATTACTATTAACTGAATACCATACACAAGTATCTACATCTTCGATCACCTTAAAGAATCTTGATACTTGCAACGCCTGGTTCTCTACTTTATTCTTATAACTATAACTTCTCAAAACTTAGACCTTGCATTTCTACGAAACACATGTCTAAGAACTAGAGAAGTCAAAAGTAAACATAATATAGTACGAGTACCAACCCCTCTGTCCTCATGGACACTGGACAAAATACAATACTCTGTATAAGTCCCCTGAGTCTAATAACTCATTCCCTGTGTGTCGTAGGTTGAAAACTGTACTTATGGTTAAGAAGAATTACACCGCTGTTTAATGCTCCTTACCTAACCATCCACTGATATATGTAAATGTCATGGACATAATTTCAAAAAGTTATATCTCACTTTATAAAATTAAACGTACAGATATATCAATTTGAAATTGGTGCATAACAACTGATATTCAAAACCAAATATTTGCCGTCCGGCAAAACAACCCAGGCGATTTTCTCAAATATCACCAATTACAACGAATCCCGATATAATGAGGATGATCACCCAATTCCCAATAACTTACTCCCACTCATCATCTGTAAAACCATACATATATGAGAATCAAACCTGGTAAATACATACCCAGGAGTAAGGGCTAATTGGGAAATCAGTTTTCTTTTAACAATACACAGTGAAACTGAAACATGTAAATGTTTCGGAGGGGTATCCGGGTATTCTTAGTAATGCCTCTTCCATTATCAGATTCACAAATGTAACCGTATATTTCTTTGTCATCTCTCCAAATCCCTTTATATGTCCTTAGTCATTACCTTCTGTACACCCCTCTAGGCTAAATGGTTTTCTTCCCTACCTACCGTTCGGCACCAGCCTATGGTTTGGAAGAATACTATCCGATAAGCATAATGGGTGTACTCTCCTAATCCTAGGAGTACTCGTAACCAGAGAGATGGTGAAGATAAAAGACAACTGAATAATACCTTATTCCTATTTTTCCTGAACCAGAATCCGTCCCCGAACTGGAACAAGTTCCTTCGAGTTCGTATATAACCATACGATGGAATATCCAAAAAGTTGTGGATCTTCGTAGTGATACGGAGTGTCCTGGAGAAATACAAAGGTGAAGTAGGGGTGGCGAAGAAATACATGGTTTGGTCGTGAATAGCAGTCGCAATTTACTTTGCCCTCTTACTAATCCCTTTATTTGTCTTTACTTAATACCTACTGTATACCTTTTAGGCTAAATGGTTTTCTTCATGCCCTACCATTCGGCACATGCCTATGGTTTGGATGAAGACTATCCAATTAGCGTAATAGGTGTACCGTCCTAATCCAAGGAGCACTCGCAACCTGAGAGAAGGTAAAAGGAAAGGAAAACTGAATAGTCCTATTCATTTTCTCCAGAACCGGAAACCATCCTCGAATCTGGAACAATTTCTTTCAAGTTCGTATATAACCATACGATGCCTTTATCCAATGGAAGTGGATGCTCGTAGTAATATGGGGTGTTCTGGAGAAAAGGGTAAATGTAGGAGTGGCAATGAGGTATGCAACTTTGACAATCCAAAAGGTAGTGTTTTAAGAAGGTTCGGTAAACTTGGTCACCGAGTCATAGTCAAGGGTTGGGTCATAGTCGCTGCCAAAGAGAGAGAGAAAAGAAATACTCTTCGTGCACTCTAACCTAAATCAGAATGGTTATCACTTTATTCAACCAGGAAACCTCCCACTGTATCCTCAAATTCTCCTCCAAACCTGAAAGAAGAATTAGTCGGGATTATCCGAGGAGTAAACCAACTCATCAGTGGGAATCGGGATCCAACTGTCATCGCATGATAATGTGATGGAATCCACTCGCATTATCACACTCCAGAAGGTATGCGCATGCCTGGCAAGTTTCAGTTTCTTTAGAAACTCCCGATGTGTGTTTTAACCCCAAGCGGCTTATGACCTTGACTAGGTCAGCAAAGCATAAACCGCTAGTCAAGTTCAACCCGTCATTATTATGGATTGCATTAAACCCACCTGTACATGCCCTTGACTAGGTCAACAAGGCCGCACGGCTGTCCTAACCAATACCATTTATGCAACAAACAAGCACCACTTAGCTACCGAACACTACGTCTTGACTAGGTCAACAAACACGGCACGAATACTAAATAATACCAGTAAGAAATGACGGAGGGCTACGGCTGGTTTTTGGCAAAAAACCCTTAACGTAATGAACTTGATATCATTGAAGGAACTGCATAGCTTTTTATAAATACATAGTGGCGAAAACCCTTTGCTAAAGAGATCACTCCTGGTGAAAGGATCTCGGCTCTTTCCCCGTAGAATGAGGTGCATGATATTTCAACTGAATACCGTGATGCAAAGCAAAAAGTAATCAACTATAATGAAGTTATTACCTTGACGCAAACTTCTGTCTAGGGGGTCTCTCCCGGTGAAGGGATCTCGGCCCTTGCCTCGTCGACTGAGGTGCTGGATATTCATAACCGAATACCACTGTGCAAAACAAAAGAGAACGTCCTTGCAATAAAGGCTTTTTGAAAATTGTTCCAACAACATCAAACAGGTTTGTTTAGCTTGCATTGATCCGAATCAACGCAACCCCATCAATTGATCACACCAATAAACAACGAAAATACGATGTACGTATATGCCATCCGCATTCGCCACTGGGTCCCGTCATCACCCGTTAGGTTACTTAACTAACGACAGAGTGGGGACTGGACTAGCGCGGATGCAAAACATATACAACATCTACTAGTATATATATCAATATATAATATTCGCTCATGGCGTGATAAAAGAAACATCACAGAAATGTAATAAGCATCACAGAACAATACAAATAATCTGGGATCTCCGGGTTTTATAAAGCCGCTACTGAAACCCGACGTTCCCTTGGTCGTGTGGATAGCCCGTGCAATGAAATCCTAGACCCCTACGGGTGCGGCAAGTTACCGGCCAAAACCTGAAGCGAGGCAACCCCCTTCAACAAAGTGAATGGACTACCCAGCACTTCACGGAATCCGGTAACTTGAGCACCCCTCCTTGGGTCAACCTGTACCCCCTACGAGTGCGGCGAATAGCCCACCAATTCTATAGTGAAGCCCCCTCCGTCTCAAAGCCATGAGATGCGGGCCCGTTGCCTCTAGAACCCGGCTACCCGTGCACCTCACCGCGGGGTAATCCTAGTACAGAAAGTAAAATATATACAACGGGTACATCGACCTCAGCCCCGTCGTGCCCCAAAAGAATAGTATACAAACAGGCAGTGACGGCAGTCCACATGTCGGACGCTCGCCCCGCAATATCAAATGTACAAAGATAACCAAACTGTACTACCATTGTATCCAGGCTATCCACCACGACAAATCCGCAACATCACAGCACAACACAGAACATCAACGTGAATGTCACGTTCGCAAATCCGTCTAAAAGAACTATAGCAATTAGACAAGATATACCGATCAAATGACATTCACGGTCGCAGATATAATATAAGTACTGTAAACTAACATATTTAAATTTTTCGATCGACAAAATTTCCCGAAGTGGGCCCCAAGCACAAGTCCAGTACTAAAAAATAATCTGGGCCAAAACAAAATATTCCAGAAACCCCAATTCCAAGTCAAAGACCATTATACAAAATTTGGTGCAGAGAAAACATAGAATGGCGGCGGAACCGCGGCCAAAACATGGATAAGGCCGTGGTTCCGTGGCGCAACTATAGCAACGGGGTACCAAATTTTCACAAAAACCTTAGGAAAGCCTGCACGAATTTCTGCAATACTCCAAATAATTTTTCAACCACAAACAAAATTCGACAGAAACTGCAAAATTGGAATCGCGGTTTTGGAAAATTCAGCCGATCGATGTTTTAAATACGTTAGAACAAGCTAGTAAAGGTTAATGGCTGTGGATTTAACCACTAGCACGTCAGTGGTACTAGATGTACGTAACGGGCTACCAGGTATTGACCAAAAGGGAGGTCGATGAGCAAACTCATCCAGACACCCTACTGAGCCTTTCAGTGACAATATCCGTACAGTCCGGTCCGTTCGTCTATGAGCATCGCATGACGGGCCTAGGGTGTTGGTAAAAGTCAGACCCCCAAAAGCGGTACAAGTCGTGTCGGAGTGTAGCCCAGAACACCCTGAGATACTACTGGAAAACCTACCAGTAAATCTCCTGCCTTGGCCAAGGACTTCGTGTAATGGCTCTTCTAGACACAGCGCGACCTCACCCCCAATACCGGGAGAGACAAAACCCCTGCCGATCCGCTCACTGCCTCCATGTGGCTCGGGACTGTACCCAGCAAAAAGCTATTTGCACGACTCCTTTGAGCCGTGGTAGGGTAGTAATCAAAGCACAGTGGGAACTCACACGAGACAAATGACGATCTCAGGTCGATGAACTAACCTATACACATGTCATCAGGGAACTGCTATCTAACGTCAGGTATAATACCAACTAGTATGTTCCCGGCGAGTCCTGTCCGGTGTACTCATAACCCAAAGAGCACGTGTATACATCTTAGGTGAACCAACTGACACCAATGGCTTATGAGACTGGCCACCACCCCTCGTCGGGGTCTCGACTGTATACACTAGTCTACTAATGGAGTATCGATGCCCACTATCGAAACTCCCATGACTAGGGACCACTTTAAGGATGTGCTTATAGACCCCATCTCCCGCGTATATGATCGCCGTCATACTGCCGGCTGTCAAGCAAGAATCCTAAGGGCTCTATCAATGTGTAATAGTGATCTGTAAGGTCACCTAAAGCTGTACACGATGATAGAGATAAACCAGATAGCATACTATCATCTTGAGTAAGACTGTCCTACCGGTATAGGTCCTCCTTCAATCATTGCAATCACGTGCCTGTGATCCAATAATTGACTCTGAGGGCACTATATCTAACACGTGCAACATAAGCCGTCAATAATTGTGCATTGTCTTAAGGGTACAAGTCCAAGCACAACATGTAACTAAGCAATAAGGTGTATGCACAACTCTATATATGCAATAGAATATGCGACAAAATCATAACATCTCTATCCCAGATGCATAACGCCATGCGGGCGATTCTCCTGTAGATGTTAAATATACTCACCAACGCTCCTAGCTAAGTAAAGCCTACCACGTGTTTCCCTTTCTTCGCACGTCCGAAGTCCCCGCTTGCAAACCTAAAACGTAAAACAATATAACAAGTATATATTAGCAATAGACTCAAAACACGTACAAACTACGTTTGACCGATGCATCAACTCAAAACATACTCTCAAGTGTTCGTATTGTGGCTAACGTGCGTAGCGACACTACAAAACCAACCCAAGAGCAAAACCCCACAAAGTGTACGATTCGTGTCGCATAACGTATCGCATAGTCGTAACACAAGAAACTAGCTATGTGATCCCAGATTTCGTATACAGAGAAAACCCAAAAATCAAACAGGACCAAACACACCTAAACCAAAGCATAGAGCTACCCACAAAAACCCAAACCCCAACTCCACAGGAAAACTGAGGTCGCCGGATTTTAGCTTCTCGTCGCCGACCATGGTCCGAGGAAGGGGGTTCGTTCTCCAGGTGATGTCCTATGGTCTCAGGTACAACACAACTACATTATTTGATTTTCTAATAAACTCTCCGTGTCACAGCAGATCATAGATGTCATATATTGACACTAAAAATACGATATTAGCACAAAACTTAACTTTAAACGTTCTAAACTAAAACTACAAGACTACACAACACAATAAACACTTAACTAACAGAAAGAGATCATTACCTACCCCCACAAGCTCAAAGATCCTAGCTTTCCAAGCTCCAACGCATCCAAGAGGCAAATCAAAGCAAAAGATGAGATTTTTGTGTGTTTGGATGAGGATATGAGATGGATTTGTGAAGGGAAAGATGAGTGTTCAGTTTGAGGATGAGAGGTATGAGAAAATAAATAGAGATAGAGAAATTGAGAGAGAGAGGATAATGAGATAGGGATGTGAGTGTAGGGTGAGAGTGAGGTGAGTGCACCCCTTTTCATTAACTCACCATTAATGCATTCACACTACGACCATGCCACCTCTTTCCAAAAGAAATATCTCTCTTAAAGAAAATATCTAGGATAAGGGTTAAGGCAAGCAAGGGATTAGATTAAAGCAAAGGATTAGGTTAAGGGTTATGTTGTCATGGTTGCTAAGAACAAGATTAACACAAAACAAACTCTCACATAAACATGCACATGTGTGTGCATGCCATAACAAATAATAGTAAATTATTAATTAAATTTTATAAAATGTGAGGAACCCAAATTAGTAAACTTTTTACAGTAAACCCGCACTATCGTCTAAACTAACACTAACCGAAATCTAAGGCGTTACAATTTCCCCTTTATAAAAATTCATCCCCGAATTTAAAATTCTTCCTAAGCATACCTTCATAAAGATGAGTACAGAACTCCCAAATCTCGCTCGCAGCCTTCCAAGTGATTACCTCACTATACGGCTACGCCCAAGAAAACCCTCCGCAGATGGCAAGACCCTTGGCCGAAGTTTCTCCACCTGCCGAGCCATAACACAATTGGCTGCCGGTGAACGAAAAGAACGCGTCTAAGCTAAATGGTTTGGTGTCGAATCACGTGAGAAAGGTCATGAAGGTATTCGCAAAGTATCAACACAAGGAACACGGGGTGAATACTCAATAATCTGGGCCGAAGTGCCAAATTATAGGCAACGGAACTAACTCGCTTTAAGGATCTCAAAAGGACCTACAATCCTGGGATAAGCTTCCCAAAACTCAACACGTCATTCATCGGAAAATCCGTAGGAATACATGATCTCCCACTGCAAACTCAAGTCTGCGACCACCACGGTTGGCATAAGACCTCTGTCTGCACTGGGTTGTCCTAATCCTGACCTAAATCAACTGGATCATCTCCGAAGTTTCTACACTAGCTGGGGTCCAAAATCCTATTCACGCAGAGTCAGAAAAACAGAATGGCGATCGACACCACCTAACAAACAAACCTAAAGGTTGCCAATTGGAATATCTCCTGATAACCGCTATCGAAGGAGAACCCGAACAATGGGAAGTGATGATCCTAACTGCCAACAACAATTAGTACGTACGCACAAGCATATCCTCCAGAGTCTGTATAGCCCGCTCTCACAAAACCATCATCCTGCGGATGGAAAAGCAGAGCTAAAGCTCAACCAGTACCCAAAGCTTCCTGAAGCTTCTTCCCAAGACGGCAGGCGAACAGGGTGCCTCTATTGGAAACAACGCATGAAGGAACTCTGTGCAACGCACAAACTTAACAAAGAACAACAGAGCAAACTGAGCAAAACCGGACAACAAACATCCAAATGGAGTCACACCCTGTCTAGACCTGGGTAGACACCATAATGAAATTCATGGAGATCTGCTCCCATTCCCACTTCGGAACGGTTAAAGATTGCAACTCTCCGGCCGGTCTTAAATGCTCAACCTTCGCTCACAACAAGACAGACACCTCGAAACGAAATCCGAAACTTCACTCTTCATCCCTGCCCACCCGTAACTATCTCACAAGTCACGTCACATATTGGTGGAACTTGAATGAACACAAAAAGCTACTGATGCGCCTGCTCTAAGATTTTGCGCCTCTACCCAACGGTATCAGGTACACACAAACGCGTGCCTAAAAGTAGCACACCCTGGTCACAAATCAAGGACTCTGAATCTTTACCCAGCAGAGTATGCTCTAGAATCTCTGACAAACGAGCGTCGGCAGGCCGTGCCACGCGAAAACGATTAAAGATAAAATGGACGGGCGCGGACATGAGCAAGCTGTCCCCTCAGAAGAGGTGAACTTAAGCTGTACTCATCGATCACACAAAACTGTAAATCTGCAGAAGACTGTCTCAGAACTGCGCACAACTGGAACAAGCTAACCCCGGGCCTACGACTCCAGCAATAGCTACCACAATCGCCTTTCCATGGGTAACGAGGATCTCACAAACACAATCCTTCACAAGCCCCAACCAACGGCGCTGTCTCAACAATCAAAATCCGCTACAGGAAGATGTACATTAAGCTCTGGTGGTCCGTGAAAATCTGACACGACTCTCCACACAAGTAGTGTCTCCAAATCTCCAACGCATGACCACCGCGACTATCTCCAGATCATGAGTGGGATATCCTGCTCGTACTTCCTCCAACTGTCGGGAAGCAAAAGCGATAACCCTATAATGCCACATCAACGCAAAATCGAGCCCCACCTGTGAAACATCACAGTAAACAACAAAGTCGCCCGAACCGGAAACAAAAAAAGAACTAGTGCAGTTATCAACCGAGTCTTCAACAGCCGAAAACTCCGCACGCATGCCTCATTCTAAAGAAAAAGGAACCTCTTTTCTGGTCAGTCCAGTCAACGATGTAGCGATACACTAGCAATCCTGCACGAAACGGCGGTAAAATCCTGCTAAGCCCAAAGATCTGCAGACCTCCGTCCCGTACAAAAGTCTGGGCTAAAGCTGTACGGCCTCAATCTTCCTCGGGACCATACGAAAACCATCTTCTGTAACTACAAGACCTAGGAGTCAACACAATCAAGCCTGAAGGAACACTCCGAGAATTTAGCAAACAGCCGGTACTCTCCCAGCATCTGCAAAATAAATCCTCAAGTGCCGCTCAAGTTCCTCACGACACATTGGAAAAGAACAGAATGTCATCAATGACACAATAATAAACTGGTCGAGGAAAGGCCTAAAGAAATCCGGTTCATCACATCCACGAATGCTGCTAGGGCATTGGTGAGTCCAACGACACCACCAAAACACATACTGCCCGTAGCATGCATAAAAGCAGTCTTCGGAATGTCATCACTCCGAACCCGCAACCAATGATGACCTGATCACAAACAAACATAGAAAAATGTCTCGCACACTGGAGCTGATCAAGAAATCGTCAATGTGAGGTAAAGGATACCTATCCGCACCGTAAGCCGGTTCAATTGATGATCAATCAATACACAACCTCACTGTCGTCCTTCTCTTGACGAATAGAATAGGAGCTCCCCAAAGTAAAACACTCAGACACACAAGTCCCCCAACAAACAACTCTGCAGCAGATCCTTAAGCTCCCTAAGCTCCGCCGGCTCATCCGGAACAACGTCAGAAAACTCTCGCACGAAAGGAACCCGGTCTAACAAACCCACTGTGGCTCCGGTATCACGAATGAAAGCCAAGAATTCTCGACATCCTCTCCTCAAAAGCCGACTAGCGAAAAATGCTGAATTCAAACTGTGAGAGGCGGCACCACTGTGCCCTCCACATAACAAGAACTGACTTGCCGGGAAAACAAAACCTGACTGTCTCCTCGCGGCAGTCCACAGATGCCTAGCACGTAGCTAACCAGTACGTGCCCAGGAGAATGTCAAATCCAACATCTCTAGAAGGATCACAACGACGGACGAATCTCTATCTCCTATCCGATTGGGATACGACTGAAACACGTGTCACGCAACAAAAGAATCGCTGACAGAAGTTAACTCAACAAACGGCTGATCTAAATAACACGACTCTCGGTTCAACCATGGCACAAAGTGTGTAAAACAAACAGGTGCATCAAAATAACAAGCGAAATTTAAGAATACCTAAAAACTCTGCATTGGACGCCTGAGTGTCCCGTTGAGTAGAAGCAAACCCTCGTGTCTGCCCCTACCCGCAACTGGCTAAACTCCTCCTCTGTCAACATGTCCCCTCTGAGCGAATCCTCCACGACCACGATCTCTCTGCACATAAGCCTGACGCGGTGCTAAGGAACAATGTCTGACGAAGTGTTGAAGGCTCCCGCATCGAAAACATCCATACGATGGCTGCTGACCCTCTTGGGGATGAGAGCTGAACGACTGTCCTCGTCCTAAGCCTCTGCTACTCCCGTGACGGTCACGAAATCTGTCTCGACGACTGAACCTCTTTCTCGGGGCTGACACACCTGTACTAGCCCCCCTCGGTCCTCGAACTTCCGAAGTCTCTGGAAGACGTGCCTCGTCAACTATGGCTGCATCCACTGGTGCTGTATACGTAACACTATACTGTGTGATGATTGCAAGGAACAACTGGGTAACAGGGGTGGCAACCTCCTGTCGCTGCGCTCTACTGGCCTCAACCAAACACCTTATCGTCTGGCGCAAATCCAGCATCTCTGCCACAAGCCTAGTGATACGATCTATCGAAGGCGGATCCATCTACTCCAGTGCAACGAGCGTGCCATCCTTGTCAGTCTTCGTCTCACCTGAGTCAACTCTAACCTCGGCCCTCACTGGATCACTCTGAGTCTCTATAGTCATCGGCGGCAAAGGCTATAAATGGAAATAAGGTTCGATAAGAACACGGAAATCAAATCACAAGGATATGTATCATCAAGGAAGGAATTTCAAGCAATTAGTACTTAGGTCACTTTAGGCGGATTACCATGTCGTGAGTATGCCGCGGACATTCACATACTACATTACTTTGCTTAAGCTACCTACTCCATCATACCAAGGTCATCCTACGCTCCGAAAGGTAAAACCTAGCGCTCTGATACCAACTTTGTCACGACCCGAAATTGGCACATGACGGCCCTTAAACTACGCAACGTCTACAGGCTTAACACAGTTTAAGTAAGCCGAAAACCCAGCAATCTAAACCATCAAAAGTAGTAAGTGATAATAGCATTTTCAAAACCTTTGAAATCTCAACCCAAATTCTTTAAAGTCCCAACTTTATTTCCTTTAATTATTTAGCAGCACCTCCTTTGTAAAAACTGGCCCTAAAAATGGGTACAACAAAGATATAAGTAAAGTATCCCCAAACGGGAGCAAAAACACGCCCAATGGTGGAAAACAACCACCACAGCAGATATACGACGCCGTAGCGAAGAAATAAAAGACGATATAAATAAAACTGCAAAAATGACCTCTAAGTCACAAAATAATATACATTATCGTCCTCATATCAAGTCACTAAGTCAAACATGATAGTGGTAGATGGAGAGTACAGGATACAACGAATATACAAAAAAAAACATCGGATAACCGCAAAACCCACCTAAGCAAAACAGTACACTATGAGCCGAAGCGGTATCCGCAGCAAAAGATGATAAGATAGATGAATAGCCTGCCTCGACTACTCTGAGGAACAGCCTGCAAAAAACTGTGGCACAACGGGGGTGAGTTGCCAACTCGTGAATAGTAAATAACATGTGCAGGTAATCGTAAGTATACACATACAGCACGAATCTAACATATGCAAGCTAATAGCAATAAAAGCTCATATGTATGCAACAGTCATGAAAGGTACTCTAACAGGTACAACTAATAAATGAAGAAATAATATGACAATCTATATGCAACAATCATGTAAGGTACTCTATCAGATACTACTAATACATGAAGTAAAGATATGACAATATATATATATGCAATAGTCATGAAAGGTACTCTAGCAGGTACAACTAAAAAATGAAGCAGTGTATAAATAATAAATTCGGAGTATGGGATAAAACATGTCATTCCCACGGAATCCTGACCTCGTAGTAGGACCAAAGTCAATCAAGACAATCCAAATCCGAAATTCCTCAAATCAGTCCCCAAATTGGCTCTCATATCATGTAAGTCTCACAAATCCTGATTGTACAATATCAAGTAAATCTCATATATCCTAAATGTACAAAATCAAGTAAATCTCATATATCCTGTATCCAATATCAAGTGAATCTCATATATCATGAATCCAATATCAAGTGAATCTTATATATCCTAAGTATATTTGCGTGAATAATTATGATGATGTATATGAATTGATATGTATACATTTATATTAGCGTCCCACTCCACTAATACACACACACACACACATATAACAGTGTCCCATTCCACTGTTATATATACTTAAGAGTAAAAATATCATGAAACCAATGTATCAAGCATCGACACAAAAATACTGATCTATCAGGTGCTGTCACCACGACTGGCCCCCTGATAGGTACGTATCATACGCTATTCCGAAAACCCGAGTGCCCAGCTTTGACCCTCGTCTTTCGACGTATCCATACATACATGACTCCCGTCGGTATCCCCACGATAACTGCCAAGTCATAGGTTCTGTCACCGGAAGGTATGGTTCCCCTGTCAGGCACATCGGCATGTTACATCGACATCCCTTTCTCGCCCCGGGGTACCTCCGGGCTCCACCATGTACCCTTACACGGCCCACTATGCCTCCTCGCATGGGGTATATATATCAGAACCGATAAATGCCACGGTGGCTGCTGAAATATCATATCAAGAGAAAACGGGATTTTCAAATAATGCATAATTTCATGAAACTACCACGGTCCTCAAATCCAGAAAACATCATGGAAAATCCATATCTCAATGCGAAAATCCATGAATATAATATATGCAACATAAAAACTGTAATGTGATCATATAAAAGAAAAGCCTCTAATTAACTGCAACAAGTTAATATATATCATACGGCTCCTAATTTCTCTAAGTCTATATAAGTCTTCCCACCCCTTTGTGGTATGCCTACCTAACATCAAATAAAGGTGAACATGTAGCTATAACCAGATATATGTGTAAACATGTAGGTATACCAAGGTATATGTATCTACCTATCAGTAATGATGTAATATACCCTCCAGATATATGTGTAAGTATGTATGCAAGATGTACATGTAGCTATGTCTCATATGTGGGTATACCTATCACTAATGGTATAATAGCATAAATGTATACATGTAACTAGCATGTAAGCATGTCAAGGCATATGTGTAAGCATGTAGGTATACAGGTATGCTATATGTCATATGCATAAAGGAATATGAATCAATGTCATAATGTCCTTAACCAAACAATATCATATAGGTATGTGTGTTTTGCGTGTCATGGCAATTATTGACGGTGTGTGTGGCATACAATCAGTGCTCGTGCAACATGAGCCGTCAATAATAGTGCAGTGTCCTAAGGGTGTAAACACAACAAGTAACTAAGCAATAAGGTATATGCACAACTCTATATATGCAATAGATTATGCGACAAAATCATAACATCTCTAGCCCAGACGCATAACGCCATGCGGGCGATTCCCCAGTAGATGTTAAATCTACTCACCAACGCTCCTGGCTAAGTAAAGCCTACCGCCTGTTTCCCTTTCTTCGTAACGTCCGAAGTCCCCACCTGCGAACCTAAAACATAAAATAATATAACAAGTATATATTAGCAATAGACCTAAAACACGTACAAACTACGTTTGATCGACGCATCAACTCAAAACATGCTCTCAAGTGTTCGTATTGTGTCTAACATGCGTAGCAGCACTACGAAACCAACCCAAGAGCAAAACCACACAAAGTGCACGATCCGTGTCGCATAACGTATCACGCGTAGTCGTAACACAAGAAATTAGCTATGCGATCCCAGATTTCGTATACAGAGAAAACCCAAAAATCAAACAGGACCAAATACACCTAAACCAAAGTATAGAGCTTCCTACAAAAACCCAAACCACAACTCCATAGGAAAACCGAGGTCGCCGAATTTTGGCTTCGTGTCGCCGGCCATGGTCCGAGCAGGGGGGTTCGTTCTCCAGGTGGTGTCCTATGGTCTCAGGTACAACACAAATATATTGTTTGGTTTTCTAGTAAACTCTCGGAGTCACAGCAGATCACAGATGTCATATATTGACACTAAAAATACGATATTTACACGAAACTTAATTTTAAACGTTCTAAACTAAAACTACAAGACTATACAACACAATAAACACTTAACTAACAGAAAGAGATCATTATCTACTCCTACAAGCTCAAACATCCTAGCTTTCCAAGCTCCAAGGCATCCAAGAGGCAAATCAAGGCAAAAGATGTGATTTTTGTGAGTTTGGATGAGAATTTGAGATGGATTTGTGAAGGGAAAGATGAGTGTTCAATTTGAGGATGAGAGGAATGAGAAAATAAAAAGAGATAGAGAAAATGAGAGAGTGAGAAGATAATGAGAGAAGGAGGTGAGTGCAGGGTGAGAGTGAGGTGAGTGCACCCTTTGCATTAACTCACCATTAATGAATTCACACTACCACCATGCCACCTCCTCACTTCCAAAAGAAATATCTCTTTCAAAAAAGATATCTAGGATTAGGGTTAAGGAAAGCAAGGGATTAGATTAAAGGGTTAAATTGTCATGGTTGCTAAGAACAAGATTAACACAAAACAAACCCTCACATAAACATGCACATGTGTATGCATGCCATAACAAATAATAATAAATTATTAATTAAATGTTATAAAATGTGACGAACCCAAATTGGTAAACTTTTTACAGTAAACCCGCACTATCGTCTAAACTAACACTAACCGAAATCTGAGGCTTTACAAGGGGACACTCCCGATGAAGGGATCTCGGCCCTTGCCTCATCGAATGAGGTGCTGGATATTCATAACCGAATACCACTGTGCAAAGTAAAAGAGAACGTCTGTAATGTCGGTTTTTAAAAACTTGGTTCCAACAACATCATATATAGATTTGTTTTATCCTTGCATTGATCAAAATCAACGCAGTCCCATCAATTATTCACACCAGAAAAGAACGAAAATATGATGTACGTATATGCCATCCGCATTTGCCACTGGGTCCCGTCATCACTCGTTGGGTTACATAACTAACGACAGAGCGGGGATTGGACTAGCGCGGGTGAAAACATATACAACATCTACTAGTATATATATAAAATATATAACAATCGTCCTAGGCATGATATAAATGTTAGTTGTATGTATGCCCTAGAGGCCAGTATTGTACAGATGATGTATATTATATTGGATGCTTGGACATATATAGAGATGACTTTCTTGCTCGATATGATAGTATGCTATCTGGTTGCTCTTTATCTTAACATGTATACTTGTCTCTTTATACTGTCTTATGGTTATATGTTGGTAAAGCCCTTAGGATGTGTACTTGAGTACCTGGACTATGATGAGGATCATACTAGTGGGGACATGTTAGTCCATAAGTACATCCTTCAAGGTCCTTAGTCATGGGTGTATCGAGACAGGGCATCGATATACCAGAGTAGACTAGCGTATACACTTCTCGACCCATGAGATGGGCGATGGATGATCCCATATCCATTGGTGTTTGACATCAGAGATGGTATACGGGTGCTCAGTGGAGACTGGGTACACTGGACGGACTCGCCGAGAACTCCCAGATGGTATTATACCTCACGTCAGATGGCAGTTCTCAGGTGACACTTGTGCAGGTTAGTCTGTAGACCCGAGATCGTCATAGAGTCTTGTGTGATTCCCACTATGCTTTGATTTCCACCTTACCACGTCCATGAGGGCGTGCAAAACGGTGGTTTTTGGGCACAGTCCCGAGTCACATGGAGGCAAGAGCGATAGGAGGGGTTTCGTCTCTCCCGGTATTGGGGGTTGATGTTGCGCTGTGCTCGATTGGCCGTAACAGGGAAGTCCCTGGCCAGGGCTGATTCAGAGATTTGCTGGTAAGTGTTACCAGTAGTTTCTCGACCCGTTATGAGCCTCACATCGGCACGACTTATCGGTTATTGTGGTTTGACGTTTACCACCCCTAGACTTGATATGCGACATATCAGACGAGGAGACCGGACTGTACGGGAAGTGTTGACGGTTGGCTCGACGGGAGTTGTAGCAGGTTCGCTTGTTCTTTTCTGATCGCTCAATACCCGAGTGGCCGTTACGTTTAGCTGACCGCTTGCGGCTTGGGGGTGCTTGATATGATCATCACCCACTGCCGGCTTATTGACGAGTCTTAGAGTCCCACAATGGAGTTACCTAGTCCAGGCGAAATGTTATGGTGCGCGTATGCGATATGCGCATGGACCCGATTAAAATACGCGTATAGGATACCGTATATTGATCGGGCGTCTTGCTTTTAGTTAGGGTCGTATGTGATATGGCCGGATTGATAAATCAAGTGTTGATTTATCATTTAACCATTAGATTCTCACTAGAAATCCTTTCTTGTTTCTATGGATGTATGGATGCATGTATGCATTCCTTATTGTTTCATGTACATATGGATGTGCATGCACACATGCATACATACATCATTCTATCATGGTTGCTTATACATTGAGAATGGTGGCAATATAAGAATCACACCATGGTTATTATATGGATTATTATTGCTTTTGAATTAAAACAAAAAGGAAAAGAAAAAGTGTTAAATGATAGAATGTTTCTACACTCTTCTTTACCTTACCATGCTTACCTGCCTTTTAACCCTTGGTTTATTTTCCTTTTGTGTTTTTAACTCCAATACAATAATATCTTTATAATTAACCATGGTTTGAAATGAGAGATGGAAAATATATATACTTATATTTTTCATTTTTTTCTTAAAAGAGTTTTTCTTCTCTTCTTCTAAAAAGCCATCATCTTCATCAACCTTGATCTCTTGCTCTCTAAACTTTTCAAGGGAGCAAAATACTCATAAAAATAGGATTTTAAAGTGAGAAAGAGAACCACAACACCATTCTACACAAGTCTAGCCCACTTGTTTGGAGTGTTAGCTTCATTTCGTTCTCTTGATCGGGTGAAGTTGAAAGCTTGGACAAAGCGGACTCCGGGTGGATCATCGGTGACCTAGAGGAGATCAAGCGGAGCTTTTCCAAACCCCAAGTAGCCAAGGTGTCCAGCGTAGGGAGCTACAAAGGTTCTACTCTCCAAACCCTAGCTATTCTTTCATATGATGATATGTAACTTTTAGAAACCCTAATTTTCTAGGAAGATCTGATGTTTGTTAACTTAGCACCCTAAAGACTCCACCTTTGGTACATGTGATGCTTCCAAACCCTACATGAGGTGATAGGCTAACCCAACAATAAAGAAATATCATAGAAGTATCACAGAAGCAACACTGAATGGTGAATAATCCTGGAGCCCCGGTTTTCACTTGAGCAGCAAATGAGACCCGACGTTCCCTGTCGTGTGGATAGCCTGCGTAATGAAAACCAAGACCCCTACGAGCACGGAAAGTTACCCGCCAAAACCAAAAGTGAGGAAACCCCCTTCAACAATATGAATGGGCTACCCAGCACTTCACAAAATCTAGTAACTTGGGCACCCCTCCGTGGGTCAACCTATACCCCCTACGAGTGCAGCAAATAGCCCGCCAATTCTAGAGTAAGGTCCTCTCCGTCTCAACGACATGAGATGCGGACCAGTTGCCCTCTAAAGCCCGGCTATTCGTGCACTCCACCACGAGGTAATCCTAGTACGGAAAAGAAAAAAATATGTACAAGGTTGACATCGACCTCAACCCGGTTGTGCCCCAAATAAATAATATACAAACTGGCAATGACGCAGTCCACATGTCGGATGCTCATCCCGCAATATCAAATGTATAAAAGAAACTAAACAGTAATAACATTGCACCCAAGCTATCCACCACGACGATCCAACAACAACACAGCACAACACAGAACATCAACGTGAATGTCACGTTCGCAAACTCGTCTAAAATAACATATAGTAATTAGACAAGTTATACCGCTCTAATGACATTCACGGTCGCATATAGTAATATTTGTACTGATGAACATTTAAACAGTGCTAAATTATCGACTTCGAAACACCCCCGAATTGCCCCTGAACAATAGATAACATAATATCCAAAATGGGCAAAACTAGCAATACCACTGAACCAATATTCCAGAGACCAGACCACACACAAAATACGAAGTCCTAATTCCCCAATAGGGCCGGCCAGCTCGGAATTTTGAGCAATATGCTCGGGTGAAAACAGGTGAAATGGGTTCGTATTTGATGTGTGCTCTTGTGGTCATAAAAATAGACTTCTGCGGTTGCTAATTTTTTTTTTTAAGACTTTGAAAAATCGACAGAAACTGAAACATTCAGTGCACTGTTTCGGGGTTGTTTCGGTTTCGATACTTTAACATCGTATAAACAAGCTAGATAAGGGTTTAAGGGCTGGCTCTGAAACCATGTTGGGTTACGACAGCGCCCCGGCCATCAAACCGTGGCCAAATGCGGAACAAAAATTTTCTAAACTGGTGCTACTATGACCTCATACCCAGATCTACCCTAAACCCTATACTAGCAAGCATATATAAAGAAGTTAGAATGGTTATACCGAGTTGATCCGTGTCCTTCGGTCTTCAACCATCTACCAAAGATTCTAGTGGTCGTCTGGATCGAGTTTGGGTGCCGGTCTTCCTCCATCTACTATGATCCACCTGAGGGAAACGACACAAGCTTCAGCCTCGCAAAGTGAGGCAATCGATGCTCCAAGGTTTCTTGCAATGGAGAGTGGAGGTGTAGGAATGTGTCATTATAGTTTTCTCTCATCACAAATGCTCCATGAGCAACCCAAGAAGATGAAGAAGAGGTGAGGAAAACAATGGCATGAGCAACTAAAGAAAATGGTTAAGTCTCCTAGTGTGAGTATGAAGCAAGTGAAGAAAATCAAAGGCATGGCATGTGTAGAATTAGTAGCTGCCCCTTCTCACTCTCTCAATCATACACCCAAAATATCTCTTTATATTTTACAATAAACAAATGCAAACCATACCTCTCTACATACCAAGTCTATGCTCATGCCAACTCACCCCTCCACCTCATTTGTAAAACAAATGATTTTCTAAAAAAGGAAATCATACAAATGAGATGTCCAATTTTCTAGAAGCTATTCCGTATAAATACGGAATACAACCCGGTACACGTATCGAAATACATATACACGTATTCGTACGAAAATACAAATAGCCAAGAGAGAAAATGAATAGTGAACAATAATAATAGAATACATATATATAAATACATATATATAAATTATTAAATCAAAACTTGATTTAATAATCTGGCTTAATCCTAAGCCGCCAGTATTATCAACCGTCCGATTAAAGTCTGTGCAGCCTGTACACATATTTAATCGGACACCTATATGTACCAACATACGTCATCTATACCATATCGCTTGAACCGTGAAAACCCTCTGTATGGGACTCTAAGGACTTGTCAATACGTTGGCAGTGAGTTTAACCACAAGCACGTCAGCGGCACTAGCTGTACATAATAGCTACCCAGGCATTGAGCGAAAGGAAGGCCGATGAGCAAACTCATTCAAACCCCTACTGAGCCTGACAGTGACATTATATGTATAGTCCGGTCTGTTCGTCTATGAGTATCGCATATCGAGTCTAGGGGGTGGATAAAGTCAGACCCCTACTGACGCTTTAATTCGTGTTGGTATGTAACCCATCACCACATGAGAAACAATTGATCCTGGATCGGCAATTCTCGTCTACCCCGGCCGAGGATTTCTTGTGATGGCCACCCGTGCACAATGCGACATCAACCCCCAATACCGGGAAAGGCGAATCCCCGACGATCCGCTCACTGCCTCCATATGGCTCGGGACTGTACCCAACTAAAACCTGTTTGCATGACTCCTTTGAGCCGTGGTAGGGTAGTAATCAAAGAACAATGGAAACTCACACGAGACAAATGACGATCTCAGGTCGACAGACTAACCTGTACACATGTCACATGGGAACTGCTACTTGACAATTGGTATAATACCAACTAGCAAGTTCCCGACGAGTCCGCCCACTGTACTCATAACTCAATGAGCACCTGTATACTATCTTAGTTGAACAAACTAACACCAATGGTTTGTGAGACCTTGCCACCGCCCCTCGTCAAGGTCTCGATCAGTATACACTAGTCTACAATAGAGTATCGATGCCCAGTCTCGAAACTCCTATGACTAGAGACATTTAAGGATTTGCTTATAGACCCCCAGCTCCCATATATATGATCGCCATTATAATGCTGGTAGTCAAGCAAGAATTCTATTGGCTCCATCAACATGTAAAAGTGTTCTGTAATACCACCTGAAACATGTACATGATGATAAAGACAAAACAGATAGCATACTATTATCTCGAGTAAAACTATTCTACCGGTATAGGTCCTCCCTCAATCATCGCAATAGCGTGCCTACGATTCAATAATTGACTTGATGGCACTATAGCCAACATTCTCGTCCACTTTGGCCAAGGATTTCTGGTGATGGCCACCCGTGCACAGTGCGACATCAACCCCCAATACCGGGAGAGACGAATCCATGTCGATCCGCTCACTTCTTCCATATGGCTCGGGACTGTAACCAACTAAAACCTATTTGCACGACTCTTTTGAGACGTGGTAGGGTAGTAATCAAAGCACAGTAGGAACTCACACGAGACAAATTACGATCTCAGGTCAACAGGCTAACCTGTACTCATGTCACCTGAGAGCTACTATCGACAATACGTATAATACCATCTAGCATGTTCCCGGCGAGTCCGTCCAGTGTAACTCATAACCTAATGAGCACCTGTATACTATCTTATGTGACTAACTGACACCAATGGCTTATGAGACCGGCCACTGCCCTTCGTCGGGGTCTCGAAAAGTATACCTCAATCTACTCCGGAGTATCGATGCCCAGTCTCAATACTCCCTCGACTAGGGACATTTAAGGATGTGTTTATGGATTACCCAGCTCCCACGTATATGATCGACATCATAATGCTGGTAGTCAAGCAAGAATCCTATGGGCTCTATCAACATGTAATAGTGATCTATAATGCCACATAATGCATGTACATGATGATAGAGACAAACCAGATAGTATACAATCATCATGAGTAAGACTGTTCTACCCTTTATAAGTCCTCCCTTAATCATCATAATCGCATGCCTGCGATTACAATAATTGCCTTGAGGGCACTATATCCATCAATCTCCAACTTGCACTTAAGGCTAATTATTGCGGTGTCGCATACTCACAACCCGTGTGATACCGAATACCCAAATTCTTTACTAATCAGTTTCGCAAAGCTTGTTTGCGAAACTATCGTGTTCGAGAAAAAGCCTCAAAGAGTGGATCCGCTCCAATGTTTCTATCTTTATCTCTCTATATCTCAACTTCGCAGAGAAAGACTATATCCTGAAATGAGTGATACCTGTCTTAGAATTTGTCTGGGTATCTGATGGGACCAAGTTTATAAATGAACTCCAAATCCAACAAACTTCTTAGATCATATCTTCCACTGAATTTAATCAGTATCCTGCGCCATACCATCCTCATTATCCGCTTAGACCACATGTCCAACATACTTGTTAGTGATATGTATGCCGTAGTGGCCATTATTATATGATATAGTGGATGCTTGGACATATATATGGAGGACTTTCTTGATCGACATGATAGTATGCTATCTGGTTGTCTTTATCTTCACATGTTCACTGGTATTATTATACTGTCTCTCATATACATGTTGATAAAGCCCTTAGGATGTAGGCTTGACTACCAAGACTATGATACGGATCATACTACTGGGACCTGGGTAGTCCACAAGCACATCCTTCAATTGTTCCTAGTCGAGGGAATATCGAGATAGGGCATCGATATTCCAGAGAAGACTAGTGTGTATGTTTCTTGACCCTGTATTAGGCGATATTTGATCCCATATCCATTGGTGTTTGACATTAAAGATTGTACATAGGTGCTCATTAGAGAATGGATACACCGAACAGGACTCGCCGAGAACTCTTAGATGGTACTATACCTATCGTCAGATAGCAGTTCTCTGGTAACACCGGTACTGGTTAGTCTATAGACCCGAGATCGTCATAGAGTCTTGTGTGGTTCCCACTGTGCTTTGATTTCCTCTCTACCACGGCTCAAAGAAGTCATGCAAACGTGGATTTTGGGTGCAGTCCCGAGTCACATGGAGGCAATGAGCGATAGGAGGGGTTTCGTCTCTCCCGGTATAAGGAGTTGATCTTGCGCTATGCTCGATTGGCTATAATAGGATGTCCCTGGCCAGGGATGTTGATGAGATTTGCTGGTAAGTGTTATCAGTACTTTCTCATACCGTTATAGGCCTTACATTTGCATGACTTATCAAGTTATTGGGGTCTGACGATTCCACCCCCAGGCTCGATATACGACATATCAGACGAAGAGACCGGACTGTATGGTAAGTGTTACCTATATGCTTCATGGGAGTTTGGTCAAGCTTGCTTGTTGATCTTCTATTCGCTCAATACCTGGGTAGCCCTTACGTCCAGCTAGTACAGCTGATGGCTTATCGGTGACTGATGTGATCATCACCTACTGCTAGCGTATTGACGAGTCTTTAGAGTCCCACATAGAAGTTTTCTGGTTCAAGGAAAACGAAGTAGAGCACATATGCTGCGGGGGCCTGATTAAATATGAGTATGTGATACCATATTCTAATCTAGTGGTTATTTAATATCAGTTAGGTTATATGTGATATAACCGGATTATTGAATCAAGTGTTGATTTGATAATGTGATATACAGATAAATGATATTAGTCGGTTATATGTGATATAACCGGATTATTAAATTATGTGTCGATTTAATAATATGATATATATTTATATTTGATATAATTATATATTGACTAATATTATTAGCTCACTAATTATTCTTCATAATATATATATATATATATATATATATATATATATATATATATGTATGTATATTTATGAAGCATGGCATGGATTTTCTACTTTTATAAAATAGAAAATGAGGTGGAAAATGGGGAGACTTTTGTTGTGGAGAGGTGAAGCGTAGCTTTAGTTTATATTATATTCATTTGCTTGCACTACTGAAGCATGTCTACAATTTTTAATTGTTGAAAATTGTATGCTTCAATAATGTTGAGCTTAGTAAATCCATTCCACACTTGATTTTTCACTTGAGTTTTTCTTGAGCTCATATGATGAGCTCTTGCTCTCTATCTCTCTCCATCATCCTCCTCACCTCCTCCAAGCTTAATCCCTTACATGTTTGTGAAACCTTAAGCTTGTGAGAACCCTATTGATTAAACATAAACCCTACTTCACCATCCTACACTAGATTAGCGCTTTGGTGTAGTGTGTTTCCTTCACTAGAGAGTTTAATGAAGAGGTAGCTTGGATTAGCGAACTTCAGGTGGATCATCTTCGGCACGAAGATCATCGAAGGAAGTTCGTTCAACCTTCAAGTAGAGCCTAGTGGAGTCGCGTGGACTACTATATGGATCATGAGAAGAGAATGACACGGTCTACAAAGGTTGTAGCCACCTTTCTCTTAGCTAGTTTTTGTGATATCATAGTTAAACCCTAATCATCTAGTTTAAGATCTTAGTTAGTGTAGATTAGCATCCTAAATTTTTTTTAAATGGCATGATTGATGCTAGTAAAACCCGGTGGTAGTGCTAACATACACTTTCAAAACTGCCCCTCAGAAAAGGGTAAATTTTAACTCTTACAATCACTCTCTCATCAGTCTAGAAGAAAACTCTTTAGGAGGGTGACTCCCTCACCTACGGGTACACCGCCACACCAGGAGTCATCCATTCTTAAACACTTTAGAATAGTGTCAAAGTACCTGAATTAGGACACTTCCTAAATCTAGATCTAAAACCATAGATCTAGTCGCTAGAATCCCTGATATTTTATCCAGATCCTATGTGGAGAAACAACTTGTGACAACCACAGTATAACCGATCGTAGTATAGGAAGATCATTTCCTATCAAGAGCATGTCATCCAAATACCAGGACATCACTCCCTACTACCTTCTTACCAGGTCCATCTGTTGTTCTAATGAAGTCAAACTCTATGACTGTCACATCAAAATAGATGATCTATCTCCGCTATACCTGCTTTAGTCTATAAATAGACATAAGCTACTGGCCCACCACTCTTCCGCTACTCCCACTGACAACAACAATCCTCTGGCAGAGTCATATACACATGCACTTCTAAAGCTAATTTAGAATGACGTTATATTCATCCACCTATTAGATCTTATAGTCTAGGACAGTAGTAGGGGCAAGCTTGGTCATCAAAACCTCCCTGCCACCGTCTTTAAGGTGACCGAAGTATTTCTCGGGTGGCTGAGGTTACCCACCAAATCAGCGAAGTGGCTGTTGGAGATAGTGCCCTCAGAGTCAATTATTGGATCACAGGCACGTGATTGCAATGATTGAGGGAGGACCTATCCCGGTAGGACAGTCTTACTCGAGATGATAGTATGCTATCTGGTTTACCTTTATCATCGTGTACTGCTTTAGGTGACCTTACAGGTCGCTATTACACGCTGATAGAGTCCCTCGGATTCTTGCTTGACTGCCGGCAGTATGATGGCGATCATATACGTGAGAGCTGGTGGTCTATAAGCACATCCTTAAAAGGTCCCTAGTCGTGGGAGTTTCGAGACAGGGCATCGATTCTCCAGAGTAGACTAGTGTATACAGTCGAGACCCCGACGAGGGGCGGTGGCCGGTCTCATAAGCCACTGGTGTCAGTTGGTTCACCTAAGATGTATACAGGTGCTCATTGGGTTATGAGTACACCGGACAGGACTCGCCGGGAACCTGCTAGTTGGGATTATACCAGACGTCAGATAGCAGTTCCCAGGTGACATGTGTACAGGTTAGTTCATCGACCTGAGATCGTCATTTGTCTCGTGTGAGTTCCCACTGTGCTTTGATTACTACCCTACCACGGCTCAAAGGAGTCGTGCAAACAGGTTTTAGTTGGGTACAGTCCCGAGCCACATGGAGGCAGTGAGCGGATCTGCAGGGGTTCGTCTCTCCCGGTATTGGGGGTGAGGTCGCGCGGTGTCTAGGAGAGCCATTACACAAAGCCCTCGGCCGAGGCAGGAGATTTACTGGTAGGTATTCCAGTAGTATCTCAGGGTGTTCTGGGCTTCACTCCGACACGACTTGTACCGCCTTTGGGGGTCTGACTTTTACCAACCCCCTAGGCCCGCCATGCGATGCTCATAAACGAACGGACCGGACTGTACGGATATTGTCACTGACAGGCTCAGTAGGGTGTCAGGATGAGTTCGCTCATCGACGTCCCTTTTGGTCAATAGCTGGTGGCCCGTTACGTATTGGCTTATTCCTCTGACGTGCTAGTGGTTAAATCCACAGCCATAGTATTGACGAGTCTTTAGAGTCCACCACACTTTCAGTTACTCAGCTTTCGGGCGAAACGCTGTAGAGGCCGTATGGAGATATGGCAGGGTCCGATCAGATACGTGCGGTATTGCACGGATTAGGATCGGACAGTTTGTACTAGTGGCCGTATAGTCATATGGCAGGGTTCGATCTGATACGTGCGGTATTGCACGGATCAGGATCGGACGAACAATACTAGCCGGCTTTGGTTTAAGCCGGATCCTAGTTTAGTACAGTGTAGATTTTATCTCTTTGCATTTGTATCCGGACGGAATACAGATGCGGGTGTGTATGCACAGTATCGGGGTTTTCCTGTAATTTATTACGGGACCAGTTTTCTGGAGTTGCCAGTTTGCATTCCGTTCCGGCCGGTTTTCCTTTGTTCTTTCCCGGCCGGACTTTTCCGATGGAGGGGGTTATTTGCAATTGTGCAAATAACATTTGTGGAGGGGGTTTCTTGCAAATGTATTCATTATGATATGTTTAGCATCTTTCATCCATGCTTTTTCATTAATGAGATTTGATGTGAATAGAAGTATTAAGCATGGTTGATGTTTTGTTTAAGGTCACCACTTGCTTTATCCTACACTCACCTCCCTCTTATGTTTGTGTTTAGCCCTCCACCATTTCCACACTAGTTATGGCCGGCCAATATAGTTTGGAGAAGTGAGAAATTTCCATTTTTTGGTGTGACACAAATTTCTTCATCTCATTCTTCTAGTTTTGGAAAAATGAAAGCACCATTTTTCCTTAACCTTATTCCTCCATCAAAGGCAACTACAAACCCCAAATGAGACAAGCATCATCTACACTACATTCTACAGCAAAGCTTGGGCACGTCGACTAGCCAGCTTCGTGCCCGAGTTGCCTCGGCATTGAGGTGGGAGCCCGTAAAAGATGCAGACGATGTGGTGCCCTTCCGGCAAGGATGCGACGAACGGAGTTTCCGCGGGAGATCGGGACGACGACGAGAAGACCGGAGGACTCGGATCACTCGGTATATCTCTCACCCTTTCTCTTGTTAGCTAGTATCGGTTAATGGTTACGATCCGGGTATATTGTCTGCGGTAGCGCCAGTTTAAAAGTTATGAAAATTTTGATTCCGCATTTTGGCCTCGGATTGACGGCCGGGGCGCTGCCGTGGCGCAACATGGTATCAGAGCCACACCATTAACCTTGTCTAGCTTGTTCTAATGTGTTTTACTTATCCGATCGACCAAAATTCCAAAAACCGCGTTTTTTCATGCATCAGTTTTCTGTCGATTTTTTCCGGGCTCGAAAAATTTTTCAGGTGATTGCAGAATGATGTACAGAGAATCCTAAGAACACTGCAAAAATTTGGCAACCCAATTCTTCCGTACGACCGCGGAATCGCGGCCTTAACCCCTCTTTGGCCGCGGTTCCGCCGCAGGAAGTTGGGATCACTTCGCCATATTTTTACAGTGGGCTTGTGGGCTGGAAATAAGGGTTTTGGAATATTAATATTAGGCCCAGATTTTCTGTGAGTGCTACAGTATTGCTTGGGGGCCCACTTGTTAATTTTTGATCGATCGGATATTTTAAACACATTGGTTCACAGTATTTACATTATATCTGCGACCGTGAATGTCACTTGATCGGTAAATCCTGTCTAACTGCTATAGCCCGGTTAGACGGATTTGCGAACGTGACTTTTCACGTTGATGTTCTATGTTTATGCTGTGTAGTTGCGGATCGGTCGTGGGGGATAGCCTGGATGCAATGCTAGTACTGTTTTGTTTTATATGTACATTTGATATTACGGGGCGAGCGTCCGACATGTGGACAGCCGTCACTGCCTGTTTGTATTATTCTTTTGGGGCACGACCTGGTTGCGGTCGATGTACCCGGTGTATGTATATTTTACTTTCTGTACTAGGATTGCCCCGCGGTGGGGTGCACGGATAGCCGGGTTCTGGAGAGCAACAAGCCCGCATCTCATGGCATTGGGACGGAGGGGGCTTCACTCCAGGATTGGCGGGCTATTCGCCGCACTCATAGGGGGTACAGGTTGACCCAGGAGGGGTGCCCAAGTTACCGGATTCCGTGAAGTGCTGGGTGGTCCATTCACGTTGCTGAAGGGGGCTGCCTCGCTTCAGGTTTTGGCGGGTGACTTGCCGCGCCCGTAGGGGTCTAGGTTTTCATTGCACAGGCTATCCACACGACCAGGGGAACGTCGGGTTTCAGCAGCGGCTCTGTGAAACCCGGGGCTTCCAGATATCTGTATTGTTCTGTGATGCTGCATATTTCTGTGATGTTGCATTTTATCACGCCTTGAGCGAAATATAATATATTGGTATATATATTAGTAGATGTTGTATATGTTTTACATCCGCGCTAGTCCAGTCCCCGCTCTGTCGTTAGTTAGCTAACCTAACGGGTAATGACGGGACCCAGTGGCGAATGCGGATGGCATATACGTACATCAGTATATTTTCGTTCTTTGTGGTGTGATTAATTGATGGGACTGCGTTGATTCAGATCAATGCAAGCTAAACAAACCTATTCTGATGTTGTTGGAACACTTTTTCAAAATGCTGTTATTGCAAGGACGTTCACTTTTGTTTTGCATCGTGGTATTCATTTGGAATATCCTGCTCCTCAGTCGATGAGGCAAGGGCCGAGATCCCTTCACCGGGAGTGACCCCTTGGACAGAAGTTTGCGTCAGGGCATTAACTTCACTATAGCCGATTACTTTTGCTTTGCATCGTGGTATTCAGTTGGAATATCCTGCACCTCATTCTATGGGGAAAGAGCCGAGATCCCTTCACCGGGAGTGACCTCTTTAGTAAAGGTTTTCGTCACTATATTTTCTAAAAAGGCTATGCAGTTCCTTCAACGATATCAAGTTCATTACGTTAAAGGTTTTTCGCCAAAAACCAGTCATAGCCCTCCGTCATTTCTTATGGGTATTATTTAGTATTCGTGCTGCGTTTGTTGACTCCGTCAAGGCGTAGTGTACGGTAGCTGAGTGGTGCTTGTTCGTTGCATAAATGGGATTGATTAGGACAGTCGTGCGGCCTTGTTGACCCCGTCAAGGGCACGTACGGGTGGGTTTAATGCAATCCAGATAATGACGGGTTGAACTTGACTAGGACTCTTTGATTTGTTGACTCCGTCAAGGTCACTTGAGTCCTAGGGGTAAAAATCACATCGGGAGTTTCAAAAGAACTGAAACTTGCCAGATATGCGCATACCTTCTGGAGTGTGGTGACTTGAGTGGATTCCGTCAAGTTATCATGAGATGATAGTTGGATCCCGATTCCCACTGATGAGTTGGTTTACTCCTCGGGTGATCCCGACTAATTCTTCTTTCAGGTTTGGAGGAGAATTTGACGGTACAGTGGGAGCTTTCCAGATTAGATAAAGTGATAACTATTCTGATCTAGGTTAGAGTACACGCTGAGTGTTTCTTTTCTCTCTCTCTATGGCAGCGACCATTGAACCGACCCTAGACTATAACTCAGTGACCAAGTTGACCGAACCTTCTTAAACACTGGCTTTTGGATTGTCTGAGTTGCAAACCTCATTGCCACTCCTACTTTTACCCTTTTCTCCAGGACACCCCGTATTACTACGAACGTCCACTTCCATTGGACAAAACCATCGTATGGTTATATACGAACTCGAAGGACTTCGAGGATGGTTTCTGGTTCTGGAGAAAACGAATAGGATTATTCAGTTGTCTTTTCTTTTCACCTTCTCTCATTGCGAGTACTCCTTGGTTTAGGAGATAGTACACCTATTATGCAAATTGGATAGTCTTCTTCCAAACCTTAGGCTGGTGCCGAACGGTGGGGAATGAAGAAAACCAATTAGCATAACGATGGTGTGCAGAAGGTATTAAGTTAAGACAAAGAAAGGGATTAGTAAGAGGGCAAAGTAAATTGCGACTGCTATTCACGACCAAACCGAGTATTTCTTCGCCAATCCTAAATCACCTTTGTATTTCTCCAGGACACTCCGTATCACTACGAAGATCCCAAGTTTTTGGATACTCCATCGTATGGTTATATACGAACTCGAAAGGAACTTGTTCCAGTTCGGGGATGGATTCTGGTCCAGGAGAAATAGGAATACGGTTTATTCGGTTGTCTTTTCTCTTCACCTTCTCTCGCATTGCGAGTGCTCCTAGGATTAGGACAGTACACCCATTATGCTTATTGGATAGTCTTCTTCCAAACCATAGGCTGGTGCCGAACGGTAGGGAAGGAAGAAAACCATTTGGCCTAAGGGGTGTGCAGAAGGTAATGACTAAAGACATATAAAGGGATTTGGAGAGGTGGCAAAGAATTATACGGTTATAGTTGTGAATCTGGATAATGGTAGAGGCATTACTAGGAATACCAGGATACCCCACCGAAACATTTCAATGTTTCAGTTTCACTGTGTAATGTTAAAAGAAAACTGATTTCCTGATAAGATACTTACTCCAGGGTATGTATTTACCAGGTATGATTCTCACATCTGTATGGTTTTACAGATGATGAGTGGGAGTAAGTTATTGGGAATTAGGTGACCATCCTCATTATATCGGGATTCGTTGTAATTGGTGATATTTGAGGAAGCCACCTGGGTTGTTTGCCGGTCGGCAAATATATGGTTTTGAATATCCGCTGTTGTGCACCAATTTCAAATTGATATATCTGTACGTCTATTTTCATAGAGTGAGATATACCTTTTGATATTATGTCGATGACATTTACCTATATCAGTGGATGGTTAGGTAAGGAGCATCAAACAGCGGTGTAATTCTTCTTAACCATAAGTACAGTTTTCAACCTACGACACACAGTGAAAGAGTTGTTAGACTCAGCGGACTTATACAGAGTATTGTATGTTGTCCAGTGTCCATTGGGACAGAGGGGTTGGTCCTCATACTATATTCTGTTTACTTTTAAGTTCTCTAGTTCTTAGACATATGTTTCGTAGAAACACAGGGTCTAAGTTTTGAGGAGTTATAGGTATTTGAATAGAGTAGAGAACCAGGTGTAGCAAGTATCGGGATTCTTCAAGGTGATCGAAGATGTAGATACTTGTGTATGGTATTCAGTTGATAGTAATGATAAAGAGAAATTGCTTCTCTTTCAGGTTACTCATAATTGGAAGCATTCCTAAGTTGAGTAACGCTGATCGTCCTCTCTCCATTTAGTTGACATGCACTGGAGACAGCTGCATGATTTGAATCTGGTTCAATTAAATCAGTGCCTCTGGTTCTATATTGGATATAGTACAGTTCATATCTTAACATTGTTAAGGTACGGGGAGTTGTCCGGCTTATGATTAAAACCAGACTCTGGATAACTCAAGGCACGTTTCTGTAATGGCTGTTTGTGGGTTGACCCAGGCTATGACGAGGGTTGACTTTCTACCATCTGGAAGATCAATAGTGATATTGTTCTTAACTCGCCACATTTTAAAAGGAAATGGTTATTTTTCAGAAAACAGTAGTGGGAGTATGGTAGAACTGGAAGTGATTCCAGAACCGCAAACGATTACTGAAGATTTGATAAGGAACCTAAAGATTCAATCTGATTTGACATTCCATTGGCCACTCCGCAGATAAGGTGGGTAACTTCAGGCACCCGAGAGGTACTCCGGTAGCCTCAAGGACGGTGACAAGGAAGTTCTTGTTTACCCACACTTGCCATTGTTGTTGTTCCAGGCTGCGAGACCCGGCAGGAGGATGAGTACAGCGTCGTTCTAAACTAGCTTTAGAAGTGCACGTCTATATGACTCTGCCAGAGGGTTTTCATAGTCAGTGGGAGCAGCGGAAGCATTGGTGGACATCAGGCTTATGTCTATTTATAGACTAAAGCAGATATAGCGGAGATAGATCATCTATTTCTGAAGTGACAGTCATAGGTTTGATGTCATCAGAATAGGGGATGGATCTGTTGAGAAGGTAGTAGGGTGTGATATCCGGGTTTTGGATGACATACACAAAGTAGGAAGTGACATTCCTATACTATGATCGGTTATACTTTGGTCGTCCCACAGTGGTTTCTCCATAAGGGACTTGGACATTATATCAGACATACTGGTTACTAGATCTATGGTTTTAGATCTAGATTTGGGTGGTTTCCCAATCAGGGTACTTTGACAGCATTCTAAGAGTATTTAGAATGGACGACTCCTGGCATGGTAGTGTACCTGCAGGTAATGGAGTCACCCTCTCTAAAGGTGTCTTATAGACTAAAGTAGAGAGGGGTGTGCATGATTGGCAGATCACTTGCTTAGGCAATTGAGTCAATCATGAGATGTCAAGTACCACACCAGATGTTGTTCTTGCACTAGATGTAATAAGTTGATATTGATCCAATCCTGGAGGAACAGTCGGAAGCAGTTTTAGAACATAAGTGAATGTTCTAGGGATATGATAACGGCTGCCTCCTTTAGGAGACGGTTATCACTCCAGGCTTCCAAGGTGACATGGACGACAAGGAGGTTGTCAGAGTTATAGTTTTCCTTCTGACGAGGGGCAGTATTTTGGACAGGTGATCCAAGGCAATACTGAGGGAGGCATGGCGCAGGATACTGATTAAGTTCAGTTGTCGATACAGTCTAAGAAGTTTGGATTTGGAGTTCATTTATGAGCTAAGTCCCATCAGACATCCAGACACATTCTAAGACAGGTATTGCTCATTTCGGGAGATGGCATTCTCCGCGAACTTGAGATTTAGAGAGACATAGAAAAAAACATCTAGGCGGATCCACACACTGAGGCTATTCCTCGAACGCAATAGTTTCGCAAACAGGCTTTGTGCGACTGACTAGTAGAGGAGTTGGGTGTTCGGTATCACACGGGCTGTGAGTATGCGACATCGCAATAATTAGCCTTGAGTGCAAGTGGGAGATTGTTGGAGATAGCGCCCTCAGAGTCAATTATTGGATCACAGGCACGTGATTGCAATGATTGAGGGAGGACCTATCCCGGTAGGACAGTCTTACTCGAGATGATAGTATGCTATCTGGTTTACCTTTATCATCGTGTACTGCTTTAGGTGACCTTACAGGTCGCTATTACACGCTGATAGAGCCCCTAGGATTCTTGCTTGACTGCCGGCAGTATGATGGCGATCATATACGTGAGAGCTGGTGGTCTATAAGCACATCCTTAAAAGGTCCCTAGTCGTGGGAGTTTCGAGACAGGGCATCGATTCTCCAGAGTAGACTAGTGTATACAGTCGAGACCCCGACGAGGGGCGGTGGCCGGTCTCATAAGCCACTGGTGTCAGTTGGTTCACCTAAGATGTATACAGGTGCTCATTGGGTTATGAGTACACCGGACAGGACTCGCCGGGAACCTGCTAGTTGGGATTATACCAGACGTCAGATAGCAGTTCCCAGGTGACATGTGTACAGGTTAGTTCATCGACCTGAGATCGTCATTTGTCTCGTGTGAGTTCCCACTGTGCTTTGATTACTACCCTACCACGGCTTAAAGGAGTCGTGCAAACAGGTTTTAGTTGGGTACAGTCCCGAGCCACATGGAGGCAGTGAGCGGATCTGCAGGGGTTCGTCTCTCCCGGTATTGGGGGTGAGGTCGCGCTGTGTCTAGGAGAGCCATTACACAAAGCCCTCGGCCGAGGCAGGAGATTTACTGGTAGGTATTCCAGTAGTATCTCAGGGTATTCTGGGCTTCACTCCGACACGACTTGTACCGCCTTTGGGGGTCTGACTTTTACCAACCCCCTAGGCCCGCCATGCGATGCTCATAGACGAACGGACCGGACTGTACGGATATTGTCACTGACAGGCTCAGTAGGGTGTCAGGATGAGTTCGCTCATCGACGTCCCTTTTGGTCAATAGCTGGTGGCCCGTTACGTATTGGCTTATACCTCTGACGTGCTAGTGGTTAAATCCACAGCCATAGTATTGACGAGTCTTTAGAGTCCACCACACTTTCAGTTACTCAGCTTTCGGGCGAAACGCTGTAGAGGCCGTATGGAGATATGGCAGGGTTCGATCAGATACGTGCGGTATTGCACGGATCAGGAACGGACAGTTTGTACTAGTGGCCGTATAGTCATATGGCAGGGTTCGATCTGATACGTGCGGTTTTGCACGGATCAGGATCGGACGAACAATACTAGCCGGCTTTGGTTTACGCCGGATCCTAGTTTAGTACAGTGTAGATTTTATCTCTTTGCATTTGTATCCGGACGGAATACAGATGCGGGTGTGTATGCACAGTATCGGGGTTTTCCTGTAATTTATTACGGGACCAGTTTTCTGGAGTTGCCAGTTTGCATTCCGTTCCGGCCGGTTTTCCTTTGTTCTTTCCCGGCCGGACATTTCCGATGGAGGGGGTTATTTGCAATTGTGCAAATAACATTTGTGGAGGGGGTTTCTTGCAAATGTATTCATTGTGATATGTTTAGCATCTTTCATCCATGCTTTTGCATTAATGAGATTTGATGTGAATAGAAGTATTAAGCATGGTTTATGTTTTGTTTAAGGTCACCACTTGCTTTATCCTGCACTCACCTCCCTCTTATGTTTGTGTTTAGCCCTCCACCATTTCCACACTAGTTATGGCCGGCCAATATAGTTTGGAGAAGTGAGAAATTTCCATTTTTTGGTGTGACACAAATTTCTTCATCTCATTCTTCTAGTTTTGGAAAAATGAAAGCACCATTTTTCCTTAACCTTATTCCTCCATCAAAGGCAACTACAAACCCCAAATGAGACAAGCATCATCTACACTACATTCTACAGCAAAGCTTGGGCACGTCGACTAGCCAGCTTCGTGCCCGAGTTGCCTCGGCATTGAGGTGGGAGCCCGTAAAAGATGTAGACGATGTGGTGCCCTTCCGGCAAGGATGCGACGATCGGAGTTTCCGCGGGAGATCGGGACGACGACGAGAAGACCGGAGGACTCGGATCACTCGGTATATCTCTCACCCTTTCTCTTGTTAGCTAGTATCGGTTAATGGTTACGATCCGGGTATATTGTCCGCGGTAGCGCCAGTTTAAAAGTTCAGAAAATTTTGATTCCGCAATTTGGCCTCGGATAGACGGCCGGGGCGCTGCCGTGGCGCAACAGTGGCTAATAGATTGTCGAATCTAATTGAATTTTTAGGTTCTACAAAATTTTTAGTAATCGTTTGTGGTTCTGGAATCGCTTCCAGTTCTTCCATACTCCCACTAACGTTTTCTGAAAAGAATTCGTTTTACTAAAATGGGTGGCGAGTCAAGAACATTATAACTATTGATCTTCCAATTGGTAGAATGTTAACCCTCGTCAAACCCCGGGATAACCTACAAACTGCCATTACTGAAACATTCCTTGAGTTTATCCGGATTCTGATTTTAAGCATAAGCCGGACAACTCCATATACCTTAACATCGTCAAGATATGAATCCATTCTATATCCAATATAGAAAAAAAGGCACTAATTTAATTGGAACCAGATTCAAAAATCAAGCAGCTGTTTCCAGTGCATATCTACTAAATGGAAGAAGGCCAAGTAGCATTACTCATCAAGGAGCGTACTCAGGGATGAGTAACCTGAGAGAGAAGCAAGTTCTCAAATATATTACTTACAACGGAATACCTAGCATAAGTATCTACACCTTCGATCACCTCGAAGAATCCTGATACTTGCAATGTATGGTTCTTTACTTTATTCCAATACCTATTACTTCTTAAAACTTGGACCTTGCATTTCAACGAAATACTTGTCTAAAACTAGAGAAGCCATAAGTTAACAGAATATAATACGAGTACCAACTCCTTTGTCCTAATAGACGTCGAACAACATACAATACTTTGTATAAGTCCTCTGAGTTTAATAACTCAAATCTTGTGTGTCGTAGGTTGAAAACTGTACTATAGTTACCACTGTTGAATGCACCTTACCTAACCATCAACTGATATAGGTAAATCTGATGGACATAATTTCAAAAAGTTATATATCTCACTTTATAAAATAAACGTATAGATATATCAGTTTGAAATTGGTGCATAACAACGGATATTCAAAACCAAATATTTTCTGTTAGGCAAAACCCAAGTGATTTCCTCAAATATGACCAATTACAAAGAATTCTGATATCTAGAGGATCTAATCACCCAATTCTAAATATCTTACTCCCACTCAGCATCTGTAACACCATACAGAATCAAGTTTGGTAAATACATACCCTGCAGTCAGAATCTAATTGGGAAAACAGTTTTCAATTAACACTGCACAATAAAACTGAAACATGAAAATATTTCTAAGGGATGGCCGGGTATTCATATTAATGTCTCTTCCACTATCCAGATTCATGACAGTAACTGTATATTTCCTTGCCGTCACTCCAACCCCGTTATATGTCTTTACTTCTTACCTTCTGTACACCATATTTAGGCTAATTGGTTTTCTTTCTTCCCTACCTTTTGGCACATGCCCAAGGTTTAGAAGAAGACTATCCAATAAGAGTAATATGTGTAATTTTCTAATATTAGGAGCCCTCGCAACCTGAGAGAATGTAAAGAGAAAAAACAACCGAATAATCCTATTCAATTTCTCAATAGCCGAAAACCATCCTCGAACAGAAACAAGTTTCTTCGAGTTCGTATGTGACTATACAATGGAATATCAAAGCAATATGGATATTCGTAGTGATACGGAGTGTTCTGTATTAGTGTTTATGCCCTAGAGGCCATTATTGTATCATACTAGCTTGTATATTACTTAATGGAAGCTTGGGATATTCACAGTTGTATTAACAGTCTTGCTCAAAATGGTAGTACGCTACTTGGTTTGTTTCTACATCATTATGAGCATGTGTTTATTTTAGCATATCACTTATACATATTAGTAGAGCCCTTAGGATCTTTGCTTGATTACCAGCGTTGTGATGGTAGTCACACTAGTGGTGGCTGGGTAATCTACAAGCACATCCTTATACAGGTCCTTAGTCGTAGGATTATCGAGACGGGGTATCGATACTCCGGAGTAGACTAGTGTATACGCTTCTCATCCCAGCAGGGAGATGGTCTATCCCACAGCCATTAGTACGTCATACTGGAGATAGTATGCATGTGCTCGTTTGGTTACGAGTACACCGCACAGGACTCGTAGGGAACTGCTAGTGAGTATTATACCTATCGTCAGATAGCAGTTCCCAGGTGACATGAGTACAGCTTAGTCCTTCGACTTGACACTACCACTTCGCCTCGATTGTGTTCCTATTGTAATTTGATTACTACCTTACCACGGCTCAAAGGAGGCGTGCAAACAGGTAGTAGTTGGGTGCAGTCCCGAAGCATTTGTAGGCAGTGGCGGTTAGACGGGATTCGCCTCTCCCGGTATTGGGGGTTGATATTCCGATGTGTCTGAAGAGCCATTACACAAAGTCCCTGGCCGGGGCAAGTAAAATTTACTGGTAGGTGTTCTAGTAGTTTCTCATGGTGTTCTGGGCTACACTACGTGTCACGACTTGAAATGGCATGCGACTGGCACTTGAATCATATGAAGTCTATAGGACCCCATCTAATTCATGTAAGCCAAGAAATCCCAGAAATCTAAACCATTTAAAGAAAGAAGTGAAGAAAACATGTTTTAAAACAAGGAGTTTTTAAATAAGAAAGCCGAATATGCATTTTTAAAATCTCAAGTCTTTTCTGAAAATTTCGGCAGAGTATCCTTTGTAAAAACTGGCCCCAAACGGGGTACAACATGAATAATATATGCACAATGATAAAGGCATCCCCAAGCGGGAGCTAGTTCTTCGTCAATCGACGGTCACAACCACGCAAGCAATATAATATACAACGCCGAAGGGCGAGGATCAAAACTCAAAAAGAAACTCAAAATCATCAAGGAAACAATAATACTACAACGCTCGACGCTAAGGTCGAAATAATACACAACTGGTTTTCTAAATCTGAAATAAATAAACAAGTCTGGTTGATGGAATTTTACTAGATACAACTGAAAATAAATGAGTACAATGGTGTTCACGATGTAAGTGAACCCACCTACGAAAGCAAATCACCCGGAATGGAAACAGTGTGCCAGCAAAGCCGCAATGAAACCTGTACGGCAAAACCTGCAAGAAACTGTGGCACAACGGGGGTGAGTTGCCAACTCGTCAGTAGAAAACATTACAGAGCAGAAATCATATGTATGACTCAATCCTAGGTCAAAACGATCAGTAGTATATATCCTCAATATGATAAAGTCTGAAGCATAGAAAGGTGGCAAGGGTAACCATCTATACCAAGTGTAATACCAAGTGCTTGTGTCAGTGCCTCAGGTAGCAACATATCATAAATATGAGGTATCATCAACGAAAATCAGTGCCAATTATAGCATCAAGTCTATAAGTATGTTGATATCATCTAACAATGTAATCAATGCCTGTAAGCATGTGGATCTCGTCCACGGGTCAACCAAATACACAAAACTTCATGCTTGTAAATATCATAAAGCATATGCATGAAAGTATGAGGATATAAATCAACGTGTGTCCCTCGCGACACATCAAAATCATGGAACCTAAGTGTCTAGTATCGACACTCGAAAACATCATGAAACCTGTGCCCAGCATCGGCACGTAAATCCTCATATATCTGGTTCCGTCAGTCCGGATCGGCCCACGGGCTCCGTCAGTCCGGATCGGCCCGTATCATCCCTCGACTCCGGTCGGTATCCTCCGGATATCCGCCGAGCCCAAATACTATCACCGGTGGGTAGTAATCCCTCTGCCAGGCTTACCGTCTGTATACACAACATCCTTATCTTGCCCCGGGGTACCATACCGAGCCCCACCATGTGCCCGCATACGGCCCACGATGCTCCTCGCATGATGTGTGTGTGTGTGTCTATATATATATATATATATAAGAACCGATAAAACTCATGGTGGCTGCTGAAGTATCATATAAAAAGAAATAGGGTTTTTAAAATACTACATACTTTCTTTTGAAATACCCACGGTTCTCAAATCCAGAAATATCATGAAAACAACATATCTCAATGCGTATAATCAAAAAGCATGATGTATGTGACATATAAGAGAATGTAAGCATATCCGTATATCATACAACCTGGAACAGTAATATACACATATCGAGGGAAAACCGCTCTTATAAAATGAATCCAGTTTTAAAATATATTTTGGGGTTCCTAAATCTCCAAAATCAAGCCAGAATCATCTATGTACATGCAAATACGTATCTTTGCATGTATGTCATGCAAGGAGTCATATCCTGATGCAACAATCCTACTATGTAGTGACATGAAAATTATCGATGATGAAGTGTGTGAGCCGACAAGCAGGTGTCCGTGGAACATACGCATCATCGATAATGGTGCTGGTGTCCAGACAGCATGGGTTTAATATACCAATAAACACATTTAAACATGCAACGCGATGCGAATAGCAAGAATATGTGAAAAATGAATAATAAACACAACAGTGAAGAATCTACATCAATATATATGTCATACAGTTTTTTGCATTTGAAATAAGACGAATCGTGGTGTTTAGAAAAATAAGGGCTACGATGTTTTTAAGAAAAGATGCGTCTTTTGAAAATATCCGTAGAATCCCTTGGCCTGTCTTTAAAATACTCCTGATTCGTTAGTTTTGAAATAGGTATGACTCGAGTCTAGTCTAACATCTATAAGTGAACTACAGGACTAAACGAACAGTCTAACCGAAAGGGTAAGGGAAAACAACCTAAATCTGAGTCGATATATATATATATATATATATATATATATATAATAGTCGGTGATCCCGCCTAAATAGTATCATATATATATATAATAGTCGGTGATCCCGCCTAAATAGTATCACATACGATACGATATACAATATTACATCCTCGAGTCAAGAGTGCGGATCTATCATCAATATTTAGCTCGTACGTAAATCCGCCGAACGGCATCCCAAATTTGGGTAAGGGTCAAATATCACATTCATCTCATTATTCATCTAGTATCCATTATAATCATATCTCTTGAACTGGGGGTACTGATATAAGTCTAGTACAAACTGATACCATCTGCATATATATGCGTGTATGAAAACACACGCCTAAAGGCCTGCTAAAATCTCATGTCGTATCTCATAATACGAATCTAAACATATCACCGATCTCGTGGCATCATGCCCAATCTCATTGACTCATCTCCAAATATCATCCACCATCCTCAATATCCATATATAGGTATACGTATATATATAGACCTAGTCACATACCTATGTGTGAGTGTGTGTGTGTGTATATATATATGTAAATATATATATATATATACGTATCCCCAAATACGCACAAGTAATAATAAAAATGCATCCAAGGTTGTGAGTGCGTGTGTGTAAACCTATTCTATGGTTCGCGACTAAGAAATCAACCACGACACTATCATCCAAAGTCATAACACATATGTAAATATATAACATATCATAAGCTACACTACAAACTGCGGGGGTGCTATACGCCATCCACCCGACTTCCCCCGTAGATGTGTAACTACTCACCTTGCTCTTCGCTTGTCGTTGCCGACGTCGCCACGCGCTTGCTTGTCGTCTCGAAGTCCTCGTCGGGGTACCTATACATCATAACGTATTGTGCCGCATTAAAACCCAATTCAAAACCAAAACGACACGCTAAAAGCCTATAGGTTAGAACCTACGGACTACGCCTTTCAAACAACCAAACACCCCTCGATATCGTCTTTCAAATGTCAAGTGATCGAGGTAAAACAAATATACTAAAATCCAGAATCCAAAATACGAAAAATATAACCCCGAATCAAAACAGCAGCTCATGAAAATAGTTCCAGATTTTACCTTAGATCAAATCAGCCAATTCTGCATAGGTTTAGGATCTAGTTTACAGGAGATGGAGCTACAGACGAAGCACGAAGTTGTCACACCCCAACCCCAATACAGAGAGTATTGTCCGCTCTGGCCGAAGCCATATGGTTTTGTCCTACGGACTGAACCGGACCCGACCAAGGGCCACTTCCCAAGAGGTCACCCATCCTAGGACTTCCCTGGCCCGAGCACGCTTAACTATGGAGTTCTCAAACTCCTGTAGTGCCAGTTCACTTAAAAGGCGCCTCTGTATTGAAGAGTGGTATCATTCCATTTATTCTACAGATCTGTCCTCTTTCAGAATATATTCCGAAGATTCCCCATTGTTGTATAGTGGGTCCCAATGCTTATCTAGTATATATGGGTATACCGGATAATACCTGGGGTATTACATTCTCCCCCACTTAGAACAATGGTTCATCCTCGAACCACAAACCTACTATTGAGGAACAACCTCTAATACCATTCTGTCACACCCTTCCCCCAATACAAAGAGTATTGTCCGCTCTGGCCGAAGCCGCACGGTTTTGTCCTTCGGAGCGAACCGGACCCGACCAGGGGCTACTTCCCAAGAGGTCACCCATCCTAGGACTTCCCTGTCCCGAGCATGCTTAACTACGAAATTCTCAAACTCCTGCAGTGCCAGTTCACTTTAAAGGCGCCTCTGTATTGAAGAGTGGTATCATTCCATTTATAGTACAGATGTGTCTTCTTTCGGAATGTATTCCGATGATTCCCCATTGTTTTATAGTGGGTCCCCATACTTATCTGGTATATATGGGTATACCGGATAATACCTGGGGTACTACAGTAGTTTTTAGTCCGTGTGAGAGACTCCGGACTGTAGCCGAGAACAATTGCTGAATGCAGATAGCTAGACGTGACGTCGAAGTGGACGATAATAAAGATGAGTGGAACAAGAGGTTCGTGCGAGATGTTGACGAGCTGTTGTTACTCCCCGTTGAGATTAAAGATCTGATATGTATAAAGAGGCGTTGAGATACGGCCAGTTCCTGAGGAAATGTTGTGTAGAGAACGCAGATGTCCAGAAAACGAGAAAAGATTTTGCAAGAGCACTGGCCTCCGTACAGTTCGGCATAGGCGAGATCGGAAGAGACCTTGAGCAGGTGCCTTCCAGGACATTGCTACGATAAGAGTTGCACCGAAAATCAGTTGTGTCATGTGTATTCAGAGGGCCAGAGGCCAACGCCAGTGACGTGCTGCTTTACGAGTGCTCATGCTAATTGGCCGATAGACGACCAGAGGAGTGCCAAAGTGGAATCATTTCCGTTAGCACACCAGACCGGGCCGACGAGCCGATGGATTGCGAGATCGGTAATCCACAGAGAAAATAAGGACCCGGAGACAGAGGATGCAATACCGTGAGCAGGAGGCAAGTGGATGTAACATTTCAGAAAATATAAAATATTTATTTTGGAATTTAATATTAAAATAATATATTTTCCGAAAAACTGCCCTATTTGCGAAATTGGGGTTTTCGAAAAATGTAATAAATATATACCAATAATTGTGAAATAATTAGAAATTAAAATTATTTATTCATTTTTAGAATATATTTATAGGATTTGGCATTTTAAAAATCAATTATATGCAATTTAAATGAAAACCCGATTAATGCACTGCTAATCGCGATTAAGCCAAATCCGTGTTTTTACAGTTTTCCGTGGCTAGTGCACCATGTCATGTTGTATTTGGTACATGTTGTCGCATTTGTGTTGTTTTATGGGTATTATGTGATTTGGTTTCAAAAGAGGAAAGAAAAGAAAAAAAAAGACAAAAGGGCAAAAGGGTAAATTAGTGAGAGTCGGTGAGATTAAAGGGGAGGGGGGCAGCCACATTATCCCTCCACCATTTCTTTTCTTTTCCTTCTTCTTCCTCACTTCTCTCCATCTTAAACCCTAGGATCCATTTCAAAAACCTTGCCAAAACCGTATACCCCCTTAACTAAAATTAATCTCCTCCTCATCCTCTATACAATGGATCAAGCAAAGTTAGATTTTGAAGACCTTGGATAAGCGAGGGTTTTTCTTGAGATGAAAATGAGGTATATCTTCTTCTTTGTAGTTTAGTTTTTTGGTTCTTTATATTCTAGTTTAGTTTAGAGGTGGATTGAGTGAGAAATGGTGATGTTAGAATATTTCTAGAAAAGGATTAGGGTTTGATTGAACCCCAAATGTTCAATTAAGGCTTTATAGTGACCTTAAACCCCTGTAATGATTGTATTTTGGGATAAACCATAACTAAAACCCCATTTAGAAAACTTAGAAATCCCTCGATATCGGATTTTGTGAGAATTGTGATGGTATTTAGAAATGTGGAGTGACTCGGAGACCTAGAAAATTGTTTAGCAGAGACTGAGAGCTGTGGAGGCAACCTAGAACATATACCCAAAACCCAGGACCCCAATTCCTTACTGTAGCCGCAAATTTACCCCTTCTGGCCGCAATTTGCTGCCTGGGTTGAGTGGAAGTGCTCCGTGTTTGGTCCATAGCTCCTTTTGCTATAAATTGACCCATTTCATATGCAAAATTGGCTAATTTCACCTAAAACAAAATATGGGACCATTTCCTCGAGTTGTTGTTTTGAAATGTGACTTTTAAATGACTTGAACTTGTGATATTTCATTTTGTCTCGATCGTTGGCGTTTGTACGTCGATGTCGAGGGTTATTGGTTCTTCTTGCATGTGTAGACCATAGGTTTAAACCTATATGTGATACGTGCACTATTTTGGTTTTGTGCGAGATTTCTGTTTACGATGCTATATGTGTATATATGTAGGTACCCTCAAGTGGACTTCGGACGACGAGTAAGAGCAAGCACGTGGCGACATCGGCATCGGCAAGCGAAGATCAAGGTGAGTAGATTTATATCTACAGGGGAAGTCGGGTGGATGGCGTATAGCACCCCCGCAAGGTCGTAAGAAATGATGTGATGTGATATTGATGTACATTTATGTGTTATTGAGAGATATGCACAATTAGCAAGAAAAGCTTTAGAAGATCATGGGATAGTGTTAGCGAGATTTGAAGAAAAGGATTTAGTTGGGTTCTTAGTCGCGAAACCTAGAGTAAGGTTGACAAACACACACGTGCATACACGGGATATGGTTATATGTATATATATATATATATATGGATTCGTTGGTGTCTATATATACATATACTTATATTCGATTGATGAGGATAGTATATGGTATTTGGAGATGAGTGATGAGGATTGGGCATGGTGCCACGAGATCGGTGGTGTGATTTGGTTCGTATTAGGAGATACGACATGATAGTATAGCGGATCTTTAGGCGATGTATTTCAGACACACGCACATATATTTGTTGATGGAATCAGTATGTACTAGACTTAGATCAGTACCCCAGTTCAAGATATATGATAATAAGGATACCAGATAAGTAATGTGATAAATATGATATTTGACCCATACCCAGATTTGGGATGCCGTACGATGGATTTTTCGTACGAGATATAATTATGATGATAGATCCGCACTCTTAACTCGAGGATGTCATATGATATATTGTATCGTACATGATACTATTGAGGCGTGATCACCGACTACTAGATATATATATAGATCGACTCAGACTTAGGTGGATTCCCTTACCCTTTTGACTGGGCCCGAGTCATACTCGTTTTCAAAAGTGGAGAATCGTGAGTATTTTAAATACCGAAACTGTATGACTTGTATATTTGATAGGTATATTCTTCAGTGTTGCTGTTACTACATCACTTTCCATATATTCATGATGTTTCATCGCATAGCATGCTTAGAATTTGTCTGGGTATCTGATGGGACCAAGTTTATAAATGAACTCCAAATCCAACAAACTTCTTAGATCGTATCTTCCACTGAATTTAATCAGTATCCTGCGCCATGCCATCCTCATTATCCGCTTAGACCACATGTCCAACATACTTGTTAGTGATATGTATGCCGTAGTGGCCATTATTTTATGATATAGTTGATGCTTGGACATATATATGGAGGACTTTCTTGATCGACATGATAGTATGCTATCTGGTTGCCTTTATCTTCACATGTTCACTGGTAATATTATACTGTCTCACATATACATATTGATAAAGCCCTTAGGATGTAGGCTTGACTACCAGGACTATGATGCGGATCATACTACAGGGACATGGGTAGTCCACAAGCACATCCTTCAATTGTTCCTAGTCGAGGGAATATCGAAGCAGGGCATCGATATTCCAGAGAAGACTAGTGTGTATGTTTCTTGACCCTGTATTGGGCGATATTTGATCCCATATCCATTGGTGTTTGACATTAAAGATTGTACATAGGTGCTCATTAGAGAATGGATACACCGAACAGGACTCACCGAGAACTCTTAGATGGTACTATACCTATCGTCAGATAGCAGTTCTCTGGTGACACTGGTACTGGTTAGTCTATAGACCCGAGATCGTCATAGAGTCTTGTGTGGTTCCCACTGTGCTTTGATTTCCTCTCTACCACGGCTCAAAGGAGTCATGCAAACATGGATTTTGGATGCAGTCCCGAGTCACATGGAGGCAATGAGCGATAGGAGGGGTTTCGTCTCTCCCGGTATAAGGAGTTGATCTTGCGCTATGCTCGATTGGCTATAATAGGAAGTCCCTGGCCAGGGATGTTGATGAGATTTGCTGGTAAGTGTTATCAGTACTTTCTCATACCGTTATAGGCCTTACATTTGCATGACTTATCAAGTTATTGGGGTCTGACGATTCCACCCCCAGACTCGATATGCGACATATCAGACGAAGAGACCGGACTGTACGGTAAGTCTTACCTATATGCTTCATGGGAGTTTGGTCAAGCTTGCTTGTTGATCTTCTATTCGCTCAATACCTGGGTAGCCGTTACATCCAGCTAGTACAGCTGACGGCTTGTCGGTGACTGATGTAATCATCACCTACTGCTAGCGTATTGACGAGTCTTTAGAGTCCCACATAGAAGTTTTCTGGTTCAAGCGAAACGAAGTAGGGCACATATGCTGATATGTGCGGGGGACTGATTTAATATGAGTATGTGATACCATATTCTAATCTAGTGGTTATTTAATATTAGTTAGGTTATATGTGATATAACCGGATTATTGAATCAAGTGTTGATTTGATAATGTGATATACAGATAAATGATATTAGTCGGTTATATGTGATATAACCGGATTATTAAATTATGTGTCAATTTAATAATATGATATATATTTATATTTGATATAATTATATATTGACTAATATTATTAGCTCACTAATTATTCTTCATAATATATATATATATATATATGTGTGTGTGTGTGTGTGTGTATTTATGAAGCATGGCATGGATTTTCTATTTTTATAAAATAGAAAATGAGGTGGAAAATGGGGAGACTTTTGTTGTGGAGAGGTGAAGCGTAGCTTTAGTTTATATTATATTCATTTGCTTGCACTACTGAAGCATGTCTACAATTTTTAATTGTTGAAAATTGTATGCTTCAATAATGTTGAGCTTAGTAAATCCATTCCACACTTGATTTTTCACTTGAGTTATTTTACTCACTTGAGTTTTTCTTGAGCTCATATGATGAGCTCTTGCTCTCTATCTCTCTCCATCATCCTCCTCACCTCCTCCAAGCTTAATCCCCTACATGTTTGTGAAACCTTGAGCTTGTGAGAACCCTAGTGATTAAACATAAACCCTACTTCACCATCCGACACTAGATTAGCGCTTTGGTGTAGTGTGTTTCCTTCACTAGAGAGTTTAATGAAGAGGTAGCTTGGATTAGCGAACTTCAGGTGGATCAACTTCGGCACGAAGATCATCGAAGAAGTTCGTTCAACCTTCAAGTAGAGCCTAGTGGAGTCGCGTGGACTACTATATGGATCATGAGAAGAGAATGACACGGTCTACAAAGGTTGTAGCCACCTTTCTCTTAGCTGGTTTTTGTGATATCATAGTTAAACCCTAATCATCTAGTTTAAGATCTTAGTTAGTGTAGATTAGCATCCCAAATTTTTTTTAAATGGCATGCTTGATGCTAGTAAAACCCAGTGGTAGTGCTAACATACACATTCAAAACTGCCCCTCAGAAAAGGGTAAATTTTAACTCTTACAGTCACTCTCTCATCAGTCTAGAAGAAAACTCTTTAGGAGGGTGACTCCCTCACCTACGGGTACACCGCCACACCAGGAGTCGTCCATTCTTAAACACTTTAGAATAGTGTCAAAGTACCTGAATTGGGACACTTCCTAAATCTAGATCTAAAACCATAGATCTAGTCCCTAGAATCCCTGATATTTTATCCAGATCCTATATGGAGAAACAACTTGTGACAACTACAGAATAACCGATCGTAGTATAGGAAGATCATTTCCTATCAAGAGCATGTCATCCAAATACCAGGACATCACTCCCTACTACCTTCTTACCAGGTCCATCTGTTGTTCTAATAAAGTCAAACTCTATGACTGTCACATCAAAACAGATGATCTATCTCCGCTACACATGCTTTAGTCTATAAATAGACATAAGCTACTGGCCCACCACTCATCCGCTGCTCCCACTGACAACAACAATCCTCTGGCAGAGTCATATACACGTGCACTTCTAAATCTAATTTAGAATGACGTTATATTCATCCACCTATTAGATCTCATAATCTAGGACAGTAGTAGGGGCAAGCTTGGGTCATCAAAACCTCCCTGCCACCGTCTTTACGGCGACCGAAGTATTTCTCGGGTGGTTGAGATTACCGACCAAATCAGCGAAGTGGCTAATAGATTGTCGAATCCAATTGAATTTTTAGGTTCTATAAAAATTTTAGTAATCGTTTGTGGTTCTGGAATCACTTCCAGTTCTTCAATACTCCCACTAACGTTTTCTGAAAAGAATTCATTTTACTAAAATGGGTGGCGAGTCAAGAACATTATAACTATTGATCTTCTAATTGGTAGAATGTTAACACTCGTCAAACCCCGGGATAACCTACAAACTGCCATTACTGAAACGTCTCTTGAGTTTATTCGGATTCTGATTTTAAGCATAAGCCGGACAACTCCATATACCTTAACATCGTCAAAATATGAATCCATTCTATATCCAATATTGAAAAAAGGCACTAATTTAATTGGAACCAGATTCAAAAATCAAGCTGCTGTTTCCAGTGCATATCTACTAAATGGAAGAAGGCCAAGCAGCATTACTCATCAAGGAGCGTACTCAGGGATGAGTAACCTGAGAGAGAAGCAAGTTCTCAAATATATTACTTACAACGGAATACCTAGCATAAGTATCTACACCTTCGATCACCTCGAAGAATCCTGATACTTGCAATGTATGGTTCTTTACTTTATTCCAATACCTATTACTTCTTAAAACTTGGACCTTGCATTTTAACGAAATACTTGTCTAAAACTAGAGAAGCCATAAGTTAACAGAATATAATACGAGTACCAACTCCTTTGTCCTAATGGACATCGAACAAGATACAATACTTTGTATAAGTCCTCTGAGTTTAATAACTCAAATCTCGTGTGTCGTAGGTTGAAAACTGTACTATAGTTACCGCTGTTGAATGCACCTTACCTAACCATCAACTGATATAGGTAAATCTGATGGACATAATTTCAAAAAGTTATATATCTCACTTTATAAAATAAACGTATAGATATATCAGTTTGAAATTGGTGCATAACAACGGATATTCAAAACCAAATATTTTCCGTTAGGCAAAACCCAAGTGATTTCCTCAAATATGACCAATTACAAAGAATTCTGATATCTAGAGGATCTAGTCACCCAATTCTAAATATCTTACTCCCACTCAGCATCTGTAACACCATACAGAATCAAGTTTGGTAAATACATACCCTGCAGTCAGAATCTAATTGGGAAAACAGTTTTCAATTAACACTGCACAATAAAACTGAAACATGAAAATATTTCTAAGGGATGGCCGGGTATTCATCGTAATGTCTCTTTCACTATCCAGATTCATGACAGTAACCGTATATTTCCTTGCCCTCACTCCAATCCCGTTATATGTCTTTACTTCTTACCTTCTGTACACCATATTTAGGCTAATTGGTTTTCTTCCTTCCCTACCTTTTGGCACATGCCCAAGGTTTAGAAGAAGACTATCCAATAAGAGTAATATGTGTAATTTCCTAATATTAGGAGCCCTCGCAACCTGAGAGAATGTAAAGAGAAAAAACAACCGAATAATCCTATTCAATTTCTCAAGAGCCGGAAACCATCCTCGAACAGAAACAAGTTTCTTCGAGTTCGTATGTAACTATACAATGGAATATCAAAGAAATATGGATATTCGTAGTGATACGGAGTGTTCTGTATTAGTGTATATGCCCTAGAGGCCATTATTGTATCATACTAGCTTGTATATTACTTAATGGAAGCTTGGGATATTCACAGTTGTATTAACAGTCTTGCTCAAAATGGTAGTATGCTACTTGGTTTGTTTCTACTTCAATATGAGCATGTGTTTATTTTAGCATATCACTTATACATATTAGTAGAGTCCTAAGGAACTTTGCTTGATTACCAGCGTTGTGATGGTAGTCACACTAGTGGGGGCTGGGTAATCTACAAGCACATCCTTATACAGGTCCTTAGTCGTAGGATTATCGAGACGGGGTATCGATACTCCGGAGTAGACTAGTGTATACGCTTCTCATCCCAGCAGGGAGATGGTCTATGCCACAACCATTAGTACGTCGTACTGGAGATAGTATGCATGTGCTCGTTTGGTTACGAGTACACCGGACAGGACTCGTAGGGAACTGCTAGTGAGTATTATACCTATCGTCAGATAGCAGTTCCTAGGTGACATGAGTACAGCTTAGTCCTTCGACTTGACACTACCACTTCGCCTCGATTGTGTTCCTACTGTACTTTGATTACTACCTTACCACGGCTCAAAAGAGTCGTGCAAACAGGTAGTAGTTGGGTGCAGTCCCGAAGCATTTGGAGGCAGTGGCGGTTAGACAGGATTCGTCTCTCCCGGTATTGGGGGTTGATATCGCGATGTGTCTGAAGAGCCATTACACAAAGTCCATGGCCAGGGAAAGTAAGATTTACTGGTAGGTGTTTCAGTAGTTTCTCAGGGTGTTCTGGGCTACACTCCGTGTCACGACCCGAAATGGCATGCGACTGGCACTTGAATCATATGAAGTCTATAGGACCCCATCTAATTCAAGTAAGCCAAGAAATCCCAGAAATCTAAACCATTTAAAGAAAGAAGTGAAGAAAACATGTTTTAAAACAAGGAGTTTTTAAATAAGAAAGCCGAATATGCATTTTTAAAATCTCAAGTCTTTTCTGAAAATTTCGGCAGAGTTTCCTTTGTAAAAACTGGCCCCTAACGGGGTACAACATGAATAATATATGCACAATGATAATGGCATCCCCAAGTGGGAGCTAGCTCTTCGTCAATCGACGGTCACAATCACGCAAGCAATATAATATACAACGCCGAAGGACGAGGATCAAAACTCAAAAGGAAACTCAAAATCATCAAGGAAACCATAATACTACAACGCTCGACTCTAAGGTCGAAATAATACACAACTGGTTTTCTAAATCTGAAATAAATATACAGGTCTGGTTGATGGAATTTTACTAGATACAACTGAAAATAAATGAGTACAATGGTGTTCACGATGCAAGTGAACCTACCTACAAAAGCAAATCACCCGGAATGGAAACAGTGTGTCAGCAAAGCCGCAATGAAACCTGTACGGCAAAACCTGCAAGAAACTGTGGCACAACGGGGGTGAGTTGCCAACTCGTCAGTAGAAAACATTACAGAGCAGAAATCATATGTATGACTTAATCCTAGGTCAAAACGATCAGTAGTATGTATCCTCAATATGATAAAGTCTGAAGCATGGAAAGGTGGCAAGGGTAACCATCTATACAAAGTGTAATACCAAGTGCTTGTGTCAGTGCCTCAGGTAGCAACATATAATAAATATGAGGTATCATCAATGAAAATCAGTGCCAACTATAGCATCAAGTCTATAAGTATGTGGATATCATCTAACAATGTAATCAATGCCTGTAAGCATGTGGATCTCGTCCACGGGTCAACCAATGACACAAAACTTCATGCATGTAAATATCATAAAGCATATGCATGAAAGTATGAGGATATAAATTAACGTGTGTCCCTCGCGACACATCAAAATCATGGAACCTAAGTGTCTAGCATCGACACTCGAAAACATCATGAAACCTGTGCCCAGCATCGGCACGTAAATCCTCATATATCAGGCTCCGTCAGTCCGGATCGACCCACGGGCTCCGTCAGTCCGGATCGGCCCGTATCATCTCTCGACTCCGGTCGGTATCCTCCGGATATCCGCCGAGCCCAAATACTATCACCGGTGGGTAGTAGTCCCTCTGCCAGGCTTACCGTCTGTATACACAGCATCCTTTTCTTGCCTCGGGGTACCATACCGGGCCCCACCATGTGCCCGCACACGGCCCACGATGCTCCTCGCATGGTGTGTGTGTGTGTGTGTCTACATATATATATATATATATATAAGAACCGATAAAACTCATGGTGGCTGCTGAAGTATCATATAAAGAGAAATAGGGTTTTTAAAATATTACATACTTTCTTTTGAAATACCCACAGTTCTCAAATCCAGAAATATCATGAAAACAACATATCTCAATGCGTATAATCATAAAGCATGATGTATGTGACATATAACAGAATGTAAGCATATCCGTATATCATACAACCTGGAACGGTAATATACACATATCGAGGGAAAACCGCTCTTATAAAATGAATCCAGTTTTAAAATATATTTTGGGGTTCCTAAATCTCCAAAATCAAGCCAGAATCATCTATGTACGTGCAAATACGTATGTATGCATGTATGTCATGCAAGGAGTCATATCCTGATGCAACAATCCTACTATGTAGCGACATGGCAATTATCGATGATGAAGTGTGTGAGCCGGCAAGCAGGTGTCCATGGAACATACGGATCATCGATAATGGTGCTGGTGTCCAGACAGCATGGGTTTAATATAACAATAAACACATTTAAACATGGAACGCGATGTGAATAGCAAGAATATGCGAAAAATGAATAATAAATACAACAGTGATGAATCTACATCAATATATATATGTCATACAGTTTTTGCCATTTGAAATAAGACGAATCGTGGTGTTTAGAAAAATAAAGGCTACGATGTTTTTAAGAAAAGATGCGTCTTTTGAAAATATCCATAGAATCCCTTGGCCTGTCTTTAAAATACTCCTAATTCGTTAGTTTTGAAATATGTATGACTCGAGTCTAGTCTAACATCTATAAGTAAACTACAGGACTAAACGAACAGTCTAACCGAAAGGGTAAGGGAAAACAACCTAAATCTGAGTCGATATATACATATATATATATACATACATATATATATATACATATATATATATATATATATTTATATATATAATAGTCGGTGATCCCGCCTCAATAGTATCACATACGATACGATATACAATATTACATCCTCGAGTCAAGAGTGCGGATCTATCATCAATATATAGCTCGTACGTAAATCCGCCGTACGGCATCCCAAATCTGGGTAAGGGTCAAATATCACATTTATCTCATTATTCATCTAGTATCCATTATAAACATATCTCACGAACTGGGGGTACTGATATAAGTCTAGTACAAACTGATACCATCTGCATATATATGCGTGTATGAAAACACACGCCTAAAGGCCTGCTAAAATCTCATGTCGCATCTCATAATACGAATCTAAACATATCACTGATCTCATGGCATCATGCCCAATCTCATTGACTCATCTCCAAATATCATCCACTCTCCTCAATATCCATATATAGGTATACGTATATATAGACCTAGTCACATACCTATGTGTGTGTGTGTGTGTGTATATATATGTAAATATATATATATACGTATCCCCAAATACGCACAAGTAATAATAAAAATGCATCCAAGGGTGTGAGTGCGTGTGTGTAAACCTATTCTATAGTTCGCGACTAAGAAATCAACCACGACACTATCATCCAAAGACATAACACATATGTAAATATATAACATATCATAAGCTACACTACAAACTGTGGGGGTGCTATACGCCATCCACCCGACTTCCCCCGTAGATGTGTATCTACTCACCTTGCTCTTCGCTTGTCATTGCCGACGTCGCCACGCGCTTGCTTGTCGTCTCGAAGTCCTCGTCGGGGTACCTATAAATCATAACGTATTGTGCCACATTAAAACCCAATTCAAAACCAAAACGACACGCTAAAAGCCTATAGGTTAGAACCTACGGACTACGCCTTTCAAACAACCAAACACCCCTCGATATCATCGTTCAAATGTCAAGTGATCGAGGTAAAACAAAAATACTAAAATCCAGAATCCAAAATACGAAAAATATAACCCCGAATCAAAACAGCAGCTCATGAAAATAGTTCCAGATTTTACCCTAGATCAAATCAGCCAATTCTGCATAGGTTTAGGGTCTAGTTTACAGGAGATGGAGCTACAGACGAAACACGAAGTTGTCACACCCCACCCCCAATACAGAGAGTATTGTCCGCTCTGGCCGAAGCCATATGGTTTTGTCCTTCGGACTGAACCGGACCTGACCACGGGCCACTTCCCAAGAGGTCACCCATCCTAGGACTTCCCTGGTCCGAGCACGCTTAACTATGGAGTTCTCAAACTCCTGTAGTGCCAGTTCACTTAAAAGGCGCCTCTATATTGAAGAGTGGTATCATTCCATTTATTGTACAGATCCGTCCTCTTTCGGAATATATTCCGAAGATTCCCCATTGTTGTATAGTGGGTCCCAATGCTTATCTAGTATATATGGGTATACCGGATAATACCTGGGGTATTACATTCTCCCCCACTTAGAACAATGGTTCGTCCTCGAACCACAAACCTACTATTGAGGAACAACCTCTAATACCATTCTGTCACACCCTACCCCCAATACAAAGAGTATTGTCCGCTCTGGCCGAAGCCGCACGGTTTTGTCCTTCGGAGCGAACCGGACCCGACCAGGGGCTACTTCCCAAGAGGTCACCCATCCTAGGACTTCCCTGTCCCGAGCATGCTTAACTACGAAATTCTCAAACTCCTGCAGTGCCAGTTCAGTTAAAAGGCGCCTCTGTATTGAAGAGTGGTATCATTCCATTTATAGTACAGATCTGTCTTCTTTCGGAATGTATTCCGAAGATTCCCCATTGTTTTATAGTGGGTCCCCATACTTATCTGGTATATATGGGTATACCGGATAATACCTGGGGTATTACAGTAGTTTTGAGTCCGTGTGAGAGACTCCGGACTGTAGCCGAGAACAATTGCTGAACGCAGATAGCAAGACGTAACGTCGAAGTGGACGATAATAAAGATGAGTGGAACAAGAGGTTTGTGCGAGATGTTAACGAGCTGTTGTTACTCCCCGTTGAGATTAAAGATCTGATATGTATAAAGAGGCGTTGAGATACGGCCAGTTCCTGAGGAAATGTTGTGTAGAGAATGCAGATGTCCAGAAAAGGAGAAAAGATTTTGCAAGAGCACTGGCCTCCGTACAGTTCGGCATAGGCGAGATCGGAAGAGACCTTGAGCAGGTGCCATCCAGGACATTGCTACGATAAGAGTTGCACCGAAAATCAATTGTGTCATGTGTATTCAGAAGGCCAGAGGCCAACGCCAGTGACGTGCTGCTTTACAAGTGCTCATGCTAATTGGCCGAGAGACGACCAGATAGCACACCTGACCGGGCCGACGAGCCGATGGATTGCGAGATCGGTAATCCACAGAGAAAATAAGGACCCGGAGACAGAGGATGCAAGACCGTGAGCAGGAGGCAAGTGGATGTAACATTTCAGAAAATATAAAATATTATTTTTGGAATTTAATATTAAAATAATATATTTTCCGAAAAACTGCCCTATTTGCGAAATTGGGGTTTTCGAAAAAGGCTATAAATATATACCAATAATTGTGAAATAATTAGAAATTAAAATTATTTATTCATTTTTAGAATATATTTATAGGATTTGGCATTTTAAAAATCAATTATATGCAATTTAAATGAAAACCCGATTAATGCATTGCTAATCGCGATTAAGCCAAATCCGTGTTTTTACAGTTTTTCGTAGGTAGTGCACTATGTCATGTTGCATTTGGTACATGTTGTCGCATTTGTGTTGTTTTATGGGTATTATGTGATTTGGTTTCAAAAGAGAAAAGAAAAGACAAAAGGGCAAAAGGGTAAATTACTGAGAGTCGGTGAGAAGGGGAGGGGGGCAGCCACATTATCCCTCCACCATTTATTTTCTTCTCCTTCTTCATCCTCACTTCTCTCCTTCTTAAACCCTAGGATCCATTTCAAAAACCTTTCCAAAATCGTATACCCCCTTCACTAAAATTAATCTCCTCCTCATCCTCTATACAATGGATCAAGCAAAGTTAGATTTTGAAGACCTCGGATAAGCGAGGGTTTTTCTTGAGATGAAAATGAGGTATATCTTCTTCTTTATAGTTTAGTTTGTTTGTTCTTTATATTCTTGTTTAGTTTAGAGGTGGATTGAGTGAGAAATGGTGATGTTAGAATATTTCTAGAAAAGGATTAGGGTTTGATTGAACCCCAAATGTTCAATTAAGGCTTTATAGTGACCTTAAACCCCTGTAATGATTGTATTTTGGGCTAAACCATAACTAAAACCCCATTTAGAAAACTTAGAAATCCCCCGATATCGGATTTTGTGAGAATTGTGATGGTATTTAGAAATGTGGAGTGACTCGGAGACCTGGAAAATTGTTTAGCAGAGACTGAGAGCTGTGCAGGCAACCTAGAATATATACCCAAAACCCAGGACCCCAATTCCTTACTGTAGCCGCAAATTTACCCCTTCTGGCCGCAATTTGCTTCTTGGGTTGAGTGGAAGTGCTCCGTGTTTGGTCCATGGCTCCTTTTTCTATAAATTAGACCCTTTTAATATGCTAAATTGGCTAATTTCACCTAAAACAAAATATGGGACCATTTCTTTGAGTTGTTGTTTTGAAATGTGACTTTTAAATGACTTGAACTTCTGATATTTCATTTTGTCTCGATCGTTGGCGTTTGTACGTCGATGTCGAGGGTTATTGGTTCTTCTTGCATGTGTAGACCATAGGTTTAAACCTATATGTGATACGTGCACTATTTTGGTTTTGTGCGAGATTTCTGTTTACGATGCTATATGTGTATATATGTAGGTACCCTCAAGTGGACTTCGGACGACGAGTAAGAGCAAGCATGTGGCGACATCGGCATCGGCAAGCGAAGATCAAGGTGAGTAGATTTATATCTACAGGGGAAGTCGGGTGGATGGCGTATAGCACCCCCGCAAGGTCGTAAGAAATGATGTGATGTGATATTGATGTACATTTATGTGTTATTGAGAGATATGCACACTTAGCAAGAAAAGCTTTAGAAGATCATGGGATAGTGTTAGCGAGATTTGAAGAAAAGGATTTAGTTGGGTTCTTAGTCGCGGAACTTAGAGTAAGGTTGACAAACACACACGTGCATACACGGGATATGGTTATATGTGTATATATATATATATATATATATATATATATATATATATATGGATGCGTTGGTGTCTATATATACATATACTTATATTCGATTGATGAGGATAGTATATGGTATTTGGAGATGAGTCGATGAGGATTGGGCATGGTGCCACGAGATCGGTGGTGTGATTTGGTTCGTATTAGGAGATACGACATGATAGTATAGCGGATCTTTAGGCGATGTGTTTCAGACACACGCACATATATTTGTTGATGGAATCAGTATGTACTAGACTTAGATCAGTACCCCAGTTCATGATATATGATAATAAGGATACCAGATAAGTAATGTGATAAATATGATATTTGACCCATACCAAGATTTGGGATGCCGTACGATAGATTTATCGTACGAGATATAATTATGATGATAGATCCGCACTCTTAACTCGAGGATGTCATATGATATATTGTATCGTACATGATACTATTGAGGCGAGATCACCGACCACTAGATATATATATAGATCGACTCAGACTTAGGTGGATTCCCTTACCCTTTTGACTGGGCTCGAGTCATACTCGTTTTCAAAAGTGGAGAATCGTGAGTATTTTAAATACCGAAACTGTATGACTCGTATATTTGATATGTATATTCTTCAGTGTTGCTGTTACTACATCACTTTCCATATATTCATGATGTTTCATCGCATAGCATGCTTATAAATGTGTTGTCTGTATTTATTATGAAACCCTGTTGTCAGGACACCAGCACCATTACCGATGATGCGTATGTTCCACGCACTCCCGTTTGCCGGCTCACACACATCATCATCGGTAATTGCCATATCACGTATACTTTAAAGAATACTATTTCGTTGACATAGCATGCTAGCTGATAGTTGTAATATGTTATAGCTTTCATATGCTAGTTTAACTATTGCATTCATTGCATGATATCAGATGCATTCATATATTCATTGGTTATGCAGTATTATGGAGATTTTTGCCGGTTTTCACTGTTTATTGACATGGTGATTTGATGATTTCAGATCCTTCTTGAGATTTTTTGGATTTAGAAACCGCATGTTAAAGTTTTATAAGCTGATGATTTATTTTAAAGAGAAAAATGTGGTTTTCCTTAATATGATGAGTCTTGTCCACCATGATGGTTTCTTGGTTCTGAGATGGTTTTCGAGATAGATTCGAGGAGTTGGATGAACCGTCTGTGGGTACATTGTGGACCGGTACGGTACCCCGAGGTAAGAACCTCGAGTTGTAGACGATGAGCCCGGCAGGGGAAGACTGCCTACCGGTGATTGTTTGGCGCGGCGGATATCAGGTGGATACCGTTCGTGGTCATGTGATTGATGATATGGGCCAATCCGGATTGACGGAGCCCGAGGTATTGAGATATTGAGATATTGAGTTTGAGACTCTGAGATATTGAGATTGATGATACAGGTAAGTCCGGATAGACGGAGACTGAGATATTGAGATTTATGTTTTGTGACGATACTTGACACTGATTTCTCTGTTGATTTCATTGATGGTACTCGATTTATATAAATACAAAAATCTCAATAAATAAAGAAAACAGTTGTCTCACTCATAATGTATTCTATTTTCATTCGTAATGCATTCATACATCATATATCTGATATGTTGCTATCTAAGGCACTGACACGAGCACGTGGTATTGCACTTATATGTAGATGGATCAGGATATTATTTGAGAATATTACTTGATATGACCTAGGATAGCGTCATACATTCAATTTTTGTTCTGTGATGTTTTCTACTCACGAGTTGGCAACTCACCCCGTTGTGCCACAGTTTCTTGCAGGTTTTACCGTACTGGTTTCTTGACGGCTTTGCTGGCACACTGCTTTTTTGTGGGTGATGGATTTGTAGGTGGGTTCACTTGCATCGTGGCCCCCATTGTACTTTATTTACATTCAGTTGTATCTAGTAAACTCCATCAACCAACTTGTATATTTATTTCAGACCTAGAGACTAGTTGTATATTATTTGGACCTTAGAGTCGCGCATATATTATTATGGTTTTCATGTTGATTTTGAGTTTCCTTTTGAGTTTTTATCCTCGCCCTTCGGCGTTGTATATTATATAGCTTGCGTGGTTGTGACCGTCGATTGATGAAGAGCTGGCTCCTGCTTGGGGATGCCTTTATTCATGATGTATATGCTTTATCAGGTTTATACCCGTTTGGGGTCAGTATTTACAAAGGAAACTCTACCAAAATTTTCAGAAAATATTTGAGATTGTAAAAATGCATACCTCAGCTTATGTTGTTAAACTTCTTGCTTTAAAATTGGTTTTTCCTTCACTCTACTGCTTTACTTGGTTTTGATTTCTGGGTTTTGGCTTACTTAGATTACGTACGCCTCGAGACGTTTCGTAATTTAAGTGCCAGTCACGCTCGGTACTTTCGAGTCGTGAAAAAGTTGGTATCAGAGCGTTAGGTTTTACCTTCTGAGTGTAGGATGACCCTTGGTTGATGGAGTAGGTGACTTAATAAGAGGGACGTACCGTAGGTATGTTCCGCGGCATAGTTACGATACGATACTGCTCTTAAGAAGCTTTAGGATGTACATTTCTTTGCACAGTATTATCTTCATTCCTATGATCTACCCTCATCAATATCAGTTATGGTTTTGTTACCAAAGATGCACGGGCATGGACAACTCCGGCTAGAGTTACGTCAGCATGAGCTCGTCAAGGACGAGGACTGACTAGAGCATGATTCCAGGGACATACGATTGCATAGAGGCATCGTTTTATTGTGTTTTTGCGCCATGAGCGTTTGATGGATCACTTTTACATGATTTCTCGGACGTGCAGATCAGCACTAGAGGATCAGGCTACTGCCAGAGGCCAGCCAGAATGTGATGACCGTCGATGCGCCGATTATTTGATGATTGAGGCACTGTTCATCATGCGGACAAATGAGCCAGTTGTTGCTGCGAATGATGAGATATCGCCTCAGATGTTTGGAGCTATTGCCGCCCGAGTTGTGCTTAGAAATATGATAGATGATCGCTGGTCACCCGAGGAGGGATGACTAGGACATGTGATTCGTTGCCTACCCCGATGCAAGATCATCAGATTGATGAATTCCAGCTAAAGAAGACTTCACGCAGATACGATGGGAGTCGAAAGAAAACGATCGAATGTCAGAAACCCATTTTTCTAAGTTTAAAGTATTCGGAAGGACATGCAAGTAATTCTGTGGACCCTCTAGAAGAATGAAACCCTAACTCGACATAATGACCATGAGGACGCCTTGGAACCTTAGGGTTTGCTGCAATTCTACGGTGCCATTAGTGAGACTTGGGTTTGCCCTTCTAAGGTTGGTCCATAGGTACTGTAGCATATACCGGATATTATTTAACAGTTCACGAGTGTTGAGCTCTCAGGAAATTATGGGACTTTGATGTATTGATCGAAAAATTCGACGTCATTCGGATATCATGTGATGGGATACATTTCTTGGGAGACTCCAGAGATGAGTATAGCTGTTGGAGCGTAGTCCATGCAGCCACGAAGAGACGAGTCCGAATCAGTCGACATTTGAGAAAAGTGGAGTAAAAGTTTCGTGCGAGATCTTGATGAGATGACCTTCCACTCCGCTGACACCAGAGATGTGATATACATGCAGAGGCGTCGAATATGGATATATCTTCTAGAAGGAGTCGTGATGAGTATGTAGCCGTTCCGGAACAAGAAACAGATTTAGTAAAGGATGATAACTTTCGGGCAGTTCGGCAGAAACGAGACTCGGGAGAGACCCCGACAAGATCTTTCTGGAATACAATATGAGAAGACTTGGACCCAGGATCAGTTGTATTACGCACATCCAGTATGCCAGAGTTCGACATCGTCGACGAGGCGTATTATGAGTGACCATGACAGTTGGCCAGAGATCTAGAGGATGTACTTGAGTAGGACTGTTTCCGCCATATTTAATTTTGATATTTTAGACGATTTATATGCATGATTGAGATTTTGTACACTACAGTTTCACTTGACTTCGGTATGATATCATTTGAGATAGTGATTTTGATTTCATGCCTATGGTATGCATGTGATTTGACTTATGCTCGGCATAGTTTTCATGCACTTATAGTATTTGATTTGATTTTTTGCATGTGGTATGCACTCGATTTGTTTTTTGCACTCAGTATAGCTTACATATACTTGTAGTGCATTGATACGTGTTTTGTGCATGCAGTTGCACACGTTTATGATTTTATACACCTTGGCACACTCGGAGTTGCTTTTTATACGCATTTGAGTTATTGATGCATTTCTATGCACTTGTTGCACCCTATTTGTATTTTGTGCACACCTGATGCACTTGGTTGAGATTTTATTCGTGCATGATAGTGGCACTAGATTGAGATTTCGTGCACTATGGATGCACTTGATATTGTTGTCGTGCACACCCGTTGCACTGGACAGATGCTTTCGTGCAGACCCGTTGCAGTTAGTTTTGCTTTTGTGCACATTTGTAGCCCTTGTGTTTGGATTTGATTTCCGTGCGCACCAGACACAAGTGATTGTTGGATACGCCTTTTGAGGCTGATTTTGGTTTTGAGGACTTTGTTTTCATGTTAGGTACTATATATTATATAGTAGCCGAACATGACTGATCTGAGGACAGTACCTGAGTACTTTGCATGCATTAAAAGTTTAACAAGAGATTTTCAAAAAGGATCTATCGTCTCGCTATTTCCTACGCATCCGCGAGTGGCACGAACAATTACAAAGGAAAATCTTTTGAGATATTTCAAAAAGGCGGAACGCATATTTGAGAAAAGACATGTATAGATACATTTACTACTTTACAAACGAGCGTCCGTCACTTATGCCGTGAATTACACATCACACGGCGATTTAGAAAGGATTTTGGCATGTGTGTCATTCTGTTTTTGAAGAATTTTCAAGGATGCGTACTATGTACATATTATAGTATTTGACTAGTGTATATTGGATTTCAGCATTTGGATCTCGAGATCTGTATCTCCATTGTAACTCCAATGATATGCGTGCGAATCCAATGATTTGCATGGCGCTTGACGGAGTTCGATTTTGAGTTTTGTACTCGTTTTTCAGGCGCACGGGATACGCTGTAGTGTTTTTTTATCTTCCGTGATTTCGGAGCCCCGTTGATTTGATCAGATTATTTAAATGTTTTAGGATTTGGGGGTTTAAATTTAAATTCGGGAACCAAATTTATTTAAGGGGGGAAGATTGTAACATTTCATAAAATATAAAATATTATTTTTGGAATTTAATATTAAAATAATATATTTTCCGAAAAACTGCCCGATTTGCGAAATTGGGGTTTTCGGAAAAGGGTATAAATATATACCAATAATTGTGAAATAATTGGAAATTAAAATGATTTATTCATTTTTAGAATATATTTATAGGATTTGGCATTTTAAAAATCAATTATATGCAATTTAAATGAAAACCCGATTAGTGCACTGCCAATCGCGATTAAGCCAAATCCATGTTTTTACAGTTTTCCGTGGCTAGTACACCATGTCTTGTTGCATTTGGTACATGTTGCCACATTTTTGTTGTTTTATGGGTATTATGTGATTTGGTTTTAAAAGAGGAAAGAAAAGAAAAGAAAAAGACAAAGGGGCAAAAGGGTAAATTAGTGAGAGTGGGTGAGATTAAAGGAGAGAGAGGGGGCAGCCACATTATCCCTCCATCATTTATTTTCTTCTCCTTCATCTTCCTCACTTCCCTCCATCTTAAACCCTAGGATCCATCTCAAAAACCTTGCCAAAACCTTATACCCCCTTCACCAAAGTTAATCTCCTTTTCATCCTCTATACAAGGGAGCAAGCAAAGTTAGATTTTGAAGACCTTGGATAAGCTAGGCTTTTTCTTGAGATGCAAATGAGGTATATCTTCTTCCTTATGTTTAGTATGTTGGTTATTTATATTCTAGTTAGTTTAGAAGTGGTTTGAGTGAGAAATGGTGATGTTAGAATATTTCTAGAAAAGGATTAGGGTTTGATTAAACCCCAAATGTGCAATTAAGGCTTTATAGTGACCTTAAACCGCTGTAATGATTGTATTTTGGGCTAAACCATAGACTAAAACCCCATATAGAAAACTTAGAAATCCCCCGATATCGGATTTTGTGAGAATTGTTATGGTATTTAGGAATCTGGAGTGACTCGGGGACCTGGAAAATTATTTAGCAGAGACTGGGAGCTGTGCAGGCAACCTAGAACCTGTACCCAAAACCCACGACCCTAATTCCATACTGTGGACACAAATTTACGCCTTTTGGCCGCAGTTTGCGGCCTGGGTTGAGTGGAAATGCTCCCTGTTTGGTCCATTGCTCCTTTTGCTATAAATTAGACCCTTTTCATATGCAAAATTGGCTAATTTCACCTGAAACAAAATCTGGGACAATTTCCTTAAGTTGCTGTTTTGAAATGTGACTTTTAAATGACTTGAACTTGTGATATTTCATTTTTTCTCGAATGATTGGCGTTTGTATGTCGATATCGAAGGTTATTGGTTCTTCGTGCATGTGTATACCATAGGTTTAAACCTATGTGTGATACGTGCACTGTTTTGGTTTTGTGCGAGATTTTTATTTACGATGCTATATGTGTATATACGTAGGTACCCTCAAGTGGACTTTGGACGACGAGTAAAAGCAAGCGCGTGGCGGCATCGGCATCGGCAAGCAAAGATCAAGATGAGTAGATTTATATCTACGGGGGAAGTCGGGTGGATGGCGTATAGCACCCCCGCAAGGTCGTAAGAAATGATGTGTTGTGATATAGATGTACATTTATGTGTTATTGAGAGATATGCACACTTAGCAAGAAAACTTTAGAAGATCATGGGATAGTGTTAGCGAGATTTGAAGAAAAGGATTTAGTTGGGTTCTTAGTCGCGAACCCTAGAGTTAGGTTGACAAATACACACGTGCATACACGGGATATGGTTTGGGTGTATATGTTTATATGTATGTGTATATATATATAAGGACATTGGTGTATATATATATATATACACATATACTTATATTCGGTTGATGAGGATAGTATATGGTATTTGGAGATGAGTCGATGAGGATTGGGCATGGTGCCACGAGATCGGTGGTGTGATTTGGTTCGTATTAGGAGATATGACATGATAGTATAGCGGATCTTTAGGCGATGTATTTCAGACTCACGCACATATATTTTTTGATGGAATCAGTATGTACTAGACTTAGATCAGTACCCCAGTTCTTGATATATGATAATAAGGATACAAGATAAGTAAGGAGATAAATATGATATTTGACCCGTACCCAGATTTGGGATGCCGTACGATGGATTTACCGTACGGGATATAATTATGATGATAGATCCGCACTCTTGACTCGAGGATGTCATATGATATATTGTATCGTACATGATAATATTGAGGTGAGATCACCGACTAATAGATATATATATATATAGTTCGACTCAGACATAGGTTGATTCCCTTACCCTTTTGACTTGGCTCGAGTCATACTCGTTTTCAAAAGTGAAGAATCGTGAGTATTTTAAATACCAAAACTGTATGACTCATATATTGGATAGGTATATTCTTTAGTGTTGCTTGTTACTACATCATTTTCCGTATATTAATGATGTTTCATCGCATAGCATGCTTATAAATGTGTTGTCTGTATTTATTATGAAACCCTGCTATCAGGACACCAGCACCATTACCGATGATGCGTATGTTCCACGTACACCTGCATGCCGGCTCACACACATCATCATCGGTAATTTTTATGTCACGTACACTTTAGAGAATACTATTTCATTGACATAGCTTTCGAGCTGATAGTTGCAATATGTTATAGCTTTCATATGCTAGTTTAACTATTGCATTCATGATATCAGATGCATTCATATCTTCATTGGTTATACAGTATTATGGAGATTTATGCCGGTTTTCACTGTTTATTGACATGGTGATTTGATGGTTTCGGATCCTTCTTGAGATTTTCTGGATTTGGAAACCGCATGTGAATGTTTAATAAACTGATGATTTATTTTAAAAAGAAAAATGCGGTTTTCCTTGATATGATGAGTCTTGTCCACCATGATGGTTTCTCGGTTCTGAGATGGTTTTCGAGACCCGATTCGAGCAATTGGATGAACCGTCCGCGGGCACATGGTGGACCCGATATGGTACCCCGGGGCAAGGAGCTCGAGTTGTAGACGATGAGCCCGGTAGGGGCAGACTGCTTACCGGTGATTGTCTGGCACGGCGGATATCCGGAGGATACCGTTCGTGGTCGTGTGATTGATGATATGGGCCGATCAAGACTGACGGAGCCCGATGTATTGAGATATTGAGATATTGAGATTTGAGACACTGAGATATTGAGATTGATGATACAGGCCAGTCCGGATAGCAGGAGCCTGAGTTATTGAGATATTGAGATTTATGTTTTGTGTCGATGCTTGATATTGATTTCTCTGTTGATTTCATTGATGGTACTCGATTTATATACATACAAAAATCACATTAAATAAAGAAAACAGTTGTCTCACTCATGATGTATTCTGTTTTCATTCGTAATGCATTAATACATCATATATCTGATATGTTGCTATCTGGGGCACTGACACGAGCACGTGGTATTGCACTTATATATATATGGATCAGGATATTATTTGAGGATATTACTTGAAATGACCTAGGATAGCGTCATACATTCGATTTCTGCTCTGTGATGTTTTCTACTCACGAGTTTTCAACTCACCCCCGTTGTGCTACAGTTTCTTGCAGGTTTTGCCATACAGGTTTCTTGACGGTTTTGCTGGCACACTGCTTTTTTTGTGGGTGATGGCTTTGGTAGGTTGGTTCACTTGCATTGTGACCCTCATTGTACTTTATTTACATTCAGTTGTATCTAGAAAACTCCATCAACCAACTTGTATATTTATTTCAGACTTAGAGACCAGTTGTATATTATTTCGACCTTAGAGTCGCGCGTGTATTTTTATGGTTTTCATGTTGATTTTAAGTTTCCTTTTGAGTTTTTATCCTCGCCCTTCGGAGTTTTTATTCATTTAATTATTTATTTATTATTTTTAAAACGTTACAATCTTCCCCCCTTTAGGAAATTCGGTCCCCGAATTTAAATTAAAATTCCCCCTCCAAATACTAAAACATTTAGCAAACACTCAAATCGTCGGGGCTCCGAAATCATCAATACATAACTAAAATCAACTCCGTCAAGCATAACGCAATCATCGGAGTTATGGCGAGAATAAAATATCAAAACCCAATATGAAAACCATCTTAATATACATCAATCTATAACTTATATATAGTTCGCATCCTAGTAAAATCGCCTAAACATCACAATAAAGAAGCCTACAAAAACCCCTCTTGAAAATCGCCGTGCAATGCACGTGTCACGGCATAAGTAGCGGACGTTTATTTAAAAAAAAATAGCTATATATAGATATATCTTTTATTTAACATACACGTCCCGCCTGATTACTAAATTAAATAATAATGATTATGAAAACATACTGCTCAAACTGAAATCAATCCCAATCACATCAATAAAATATCATGTGCGTCCGGTGCGCACTGAAATCGAAACCAAATACAGATACCACGAATACACACAAAAACAAAACTAAGTGCAACAGGTGTGCACCAAAAACATCTGTCAAGTGCAACGGGCGTGCACGACTCAATATCAGGTGCATCTAATCTGCACAAAACCCCGATTTAGTGCATCTGGTGTGCACAAAATCGCATCAAGTGCGCCAAGTATGAGCAAGAATCCTAATCAGGTGCACATGGTGCACGAAAACATACATCGAATATAAAAATAGAAATCACAGTACAAAAATGCATGAAAACTAGGTCGAAACATATGTCAAAATCATGTGTAACCCCTATGCACGAAATCAAATCAAAAATCTCAAAATATATAAAACCAAATCAAGTGTACTGGGTGTGTACTAAACAACATCAATACAACTGATATATGAAACACAAATAGAATGTAATGAAGGTACACACATGAAATACCAAAATCCTATAACAGAAATATGAAATTCAAATCATCAAATCACAATCATAAACACTATCGTCAATATACGCCTCTTTCCTCTGATGTCGATTGCTTCAAACTTGTCTCTTCATAATTGTGCTGACTGTGCTACCAACTGCAATACTCATGTCTAGAGCCTCCCACATAGTCGATCCCTTCACTTGATATCCGGACTACATTAAACTTTTCGATCGATCCATCAAAATCCCATAATTCCCCGAGAGCTCAACACTCAAGTACAGTTTAAAAATATCCGGTACATGCCCCAGCATCGATGGTCCAGCCGTAGAAGGGCAAACCCAAGCCTCACTAATGGCACCGCGGAACTGCCGTAAACCCTAAGGTTCAAAGGCGTTCTCGTGGTCAATATGTCGAGTTAGGGTTTCATTCTTCTAGAGGGTCCATCGAAATACCTCCATGTTCTTCCGAATACCTTAAACTTGGGAAAATGGTTTTCTGATAATCGTTCGAACCTTTTAACTTCATCCGGACGGCATGTGAATACCCTTCGTCCGCACGCTAAACAATGCTTCAATCCTCAAGAATAACCAATACTCTAATGGTTATCGCATTCGAGCTGCAGCTCCCTCTGCCAGTGTGCCCGTGGTAACAGAAACTACCATCCGATATTGACAAAGATAGATCAAAGGAACGAATGAAATACGGTGCAAACAATGTACATCCTATGGCTCCTTAAGCAGAGTAGCGTATCGTAAGTATGCCGCGGACCATACCCACGGTACGTTACTCTACCTAAGTCGCCAACTCCAACAACCAAGGGTCACCTAGACTTATACAAGGTTAAACCTAGCGCTCTGATACCAAATTTGTCACAACCCGAAAGTATGGAACGTGACCGGCACTTAGATTACGAGGCGTCTAGAGGCGCCACGTAACCTAAGTAAGCCGAAGCCCAGAAATCTAAACCATGAAAAAGAAGAAGAAGCGGTAAAAGGAAACATGAAGGAACAAGTTTAAAACTTCAGCAAATTTTCCCAAAAATTTCGGCAGAGTCTCCTCTGTAAAAACTGGCCCCAAACGGGTACAACAAGTATAATATACATAAACAATAAAAAGCATCCCCAAACGGGAGCTAGCTCAAGGCCAACAGGCGGAAATAACCACAACAAGAACAATAATATACAATGCCAAAGGGCGAGGCTCAAAACTCAAAAGAAAACAATCCACCAAATCAGAATAATACAAGCGCGACTCTAAGGTCGAAATAAATAACTGGTCCAGTAACTATCAAGTAATACAAGTTTGGTTGATGGAGCTTACTAGATACAATGAATGAATAAAAATACAATGGTGGTTCAGATACAAGTGAACCAACCTACCGTGCAAATCATCCAGAAAGAAAAGATGTGCCAGCAAGCTGCCAGGGAAACCTGTACATCGAACCTGTAATAAAATTTGGCACAACGGGGGTGAGTTGCCAACTCGTGAGTAGAAGACATCTACGAAAAGAAATCGAATGCACGACGCTATCCTAGGTCATAATAACACACTACTATATCCCAATCACTTAGTAATAGCAGGGTAATACTACGTGTAAATGCAGATACTCCGTGCTCGTGACAGTACCTCATATAGTACTTTGTCATATGAATGGATATGCTTGCACCATGAATGTAAAATAAACAATCCTGAAATCCAGATATATCTATATAAGAAATCTTTAGCTGTTGTCATAGTAAAATGTGTATAGGGATCTGAAATCTCAACAATGAAATCCATGGAAATCCGTGTCAAGCATCGACACAAACATGTAAATATCAAGTCTCATAGTCTCAATATCTCGGGCTCCGTCAGTCCGGATCGGACCATATCATCAAATCTCTCAACAACGGTCGGTATCCTCCGGATATCCGCCGCGCCAGACATCACCGGTAGGTAGCCTTCCCCTGCCAGGCTCATCGTCTACAACTCGATCTTCTTGCCCAGGGGTACCATACCGGGCCCACCATATACCCGAGACGGTTCATCAACTCCTCGAATCGGGTCTCGAAATCCAACAGAAAACATGAAATCTCATGGTGGACGACACATACATCACGAGAAAACCGCATCTTATTTTAAAAAGAGAGGAGGAAAGAGAGAGAAGTTTTTATAATTTCTTGCGGTTTTCCCCAAAAATCCAGAAATCTCATAGAAATCCAAATCTTAAAATCATGAGTAAGTATATGATACGTGTGGGCATATGCCCATGATACTGCATGATAACATGAAAATATGAATGCATGAATGTCAAGTAATAAATATCATGTCTATACTAACATCAGAGAGTAATCACGATATTATATCGGTCTAGTTGTTAACTGATTCTATCAATAAAAGACAATATGATCTAAAGTGTACGTGAGATAGCAATTACCGATGATAATGTGTGTGAGGCGGCAAATAAGTGTGCATGGAACATGCGCATCATCGGTAATGGTGCTGATGTCCTAACAGGTAAAGTTTATACTGATTATAGAAACATATGTATGAACATGCAACATTATGATTACATGTGAAAGTAAAGACGGATATATGTTATCCACTCGTTTGATATACCATTTCCACTACCACTATATGACTCGAACCTAACCTAGTGTCCATCTAACCTCCTAAGGAACAAAACCTAAGAAACTAGTCAATAAGAAACAAGAGTCTACCTAAGGTCTGAATCATTATCTCTAATAGTCGGCGATCCCGCCTCAATAGCGTCACGTACGTAGTACGGCTTCCTCGAATCAAGAGTGCGGATCAATCATCATGTCGATGCCTCGTACGGTAAAATCCATCGTACGGCATCCCAATATCGGGGTATGGGTCAAGTATCTCCTAGGCGTCTCATCATTCGTATAATGTCATCATCAACACATCTCATGCTCAAGGTGCTAAACTGTAATCGCATACATCCATCATATATCATTGCCATCATAAAATGCATCATTAGTTTATCCTCAGAAATATCATGTCATATGTATCATATTGTGATTAAGTCATACTGATATCATATCGTCATCAAGTCACACCTATATGATATCGACATCAGGTTTCACCTATATGATGTCGTAATCAAGTCATACATATATCATATCGTGATCAGTCACAAGCTACAGTCCAGGTACTATTTTAGAGTCCCATGTACCTCAATATCATCACCACCCATTATAATTTATGTATCCATGTTCATTATCTCATTCTCTAATGATCCGCTAACACTTAATACGACTGTATAGCCCAGAATCACGGCATCAAGCCCAGTTATACTGTTTCATCATACCTCAGATATCATATCACATCAATGAATCCCATATACGTGTTGTATATATATATATATATATATATATATATACCTATACCTAGTCCTATATATATACACACATATACGTATACACCATGTCGAGTTTCAGTGTGTGCGTGTGTGTTTCTATCTGAAACCTACGAACCCCTTCCAATCCTCTGGTATGGTTTTCCGAAATCAGTCTAGTCCAGCCTAAGGTCATTACTAGGGTCCTACTCATTAAGAATCTAGGGTCACATCTGGTTTCCTAATGTCAATAAGTACTATTCCTATTCTACGTTGCGGGAGTGCTAAACGCCATCCACCCGACTTCCCCCCGTAGATATACATCTACTCACCTGGTCCATGTCTGCCGAAGACGGTGTCGCCATCCTCCTCTGCATCGCCCGCAGTCCACATGAGGGGTACCTAAATGCAAACATAATAATAGTATCGTAAACTGAATCACATACAAAAGTCAAAACGACGCAAGGAACAAGCATAGCTTAAAACCTATGTCCCGTCCACGCAAAAGAACCAAATATCGCTCGATATCGGCGTACAAACTCCAATGGATTGAGATAAACATCAACAAATAACTCGTAGTTTTAAAACTCATTACTTATATTATAAAACATGATTAAATCCATCGAAACCCTAAAATCCATGGAATCGCCCAATTTCGTAAAACCCGAAAATGCCAATTTACTGTTTTTCTTCAGAACTTGACATTTAAATGAAACCAATGGTCATAAAACTCATCAAATAGCATAACTAGACTATACAACCCTTTACTATATTTTTATTACAGAAATTTGCATTAATTTGAAATTTCTAGTTTGCAACCATTAGAAATTTTCAACCTCTTTCAAGCAAAATTCAGAATTCCACCACATGATTTTGGATGAATTAATATATTAAACTACAATTCATGATGATAATGATATGATGAAACCATAATTATATTTTTAATCTCATTTATTTAGGAATTTCCCAAAATCTAGTTTACAAAAATAGCATTTTATTAGTATTTTTTTCCAATTATCACAAGAACTAGTGATCAAACTAAGTTTTTCTTTCCATTAACATGCTAAGATTCTCACTAAAACTATAATCTAATGATAACAACCTTAATTAGAATTTTATTTTACCCACAAATACATTTTATAAAAACTAGTTAGCTAAATAACATTATTAAATCAATTTTGGATTAACAATTTACAGCATATCATCCATACAAGAATTTCCACCTCTAAATATGTTAAACTAGTTATTATAACCATAATTAATTAATAAAAATCACAACTTGATTTTTCAAACCCTAACTTGAATTTTAAAATTTGCAACTAGAATTACTATATTAAATCTAATTATGTTTTAAAAGAAATGTCTAATAAAAATAAAACAAAAGAAGGAAATTTATACCTCCAAAATATGAAATCCCAACATGAAAATGAGCCTCCAAGATGCATGTCATCCATCTCCAAAATCCATGTAAAGAAGAGCAAAGAATAAAGGGTAGGGAATAAATAGGATTTTGTGGATTTTTAATTGAATTTTTGATGTATTTTTGATGAATTTTGAACAAAAATGAAGTGGAAATGTGGGGGGGGGCTTCCATGGTAGTGAGGCCGGCCATGGTAGGAGAGAGAGGGAGCAAGAGAAAAGAGTGAAGAAAAGTGTGGAAGTTTCAAGAAAAGAAACATCACTTAAAGTCTTTTCATGCTTTTATTTATTTTCTTTTATTTATTTACTATAGCAACTCAAGAAAACTCTAGAAAATTGGAAAAATTTGCAAATAAATTTTGCATGATACACACTAAATTCTAATATGCCATGGTTCACTTTTACAAATTAAAACCATTCAAATTTGTAATTTACACTAATTTAGTGTAAAAATAAAGCTTATGTTAATATTTAAAATAATTAATTTAGGAAAAATATTTAATTGAACTAAAAATTTATAAGTTGCTAAATAAACACCATTTACTAGTAATTACATAATTAAAATAGGTATTTTTGAAATTATAATGAAAAACAATCACGGTTTAGTTTTACGAAAAATACATTTTACTTTACCGAAAATCATAAAATTCACTTAAACAATTTTATTCATTTAATTATTTATTTAATTATTTTTAAAACGTTACAGATTCAATCCTCTCTATCCCCGTTTATGAGAAAACCGTATTATCTCTCGGGCGGATGAGCCTGCCTACTACTCCTGCGGAGTGGCGCAGGAATGTCCTGTTCTTTCGAACCCTCTAGTTCTACTAAGCTTTCAGTAATAGCTCGTGGTTCTGGAATTTCTTCCAGTTCTATTGCGCTCCCACTTATCTGATTTTCCAAAAATTCAGTTTCCAAGAAGCAGGCATGACGAGAAACAAAAACGTTTTGTTCCTCTTCGCAATAAAAGAAATATCCCTTGGAGTTCTTTGGATATCTCACAAACTTGCACTGTGCTGAGCATGCCTCGAGTTTGTTCCCATGCTGCTTTTTGACAAAAGCCGGACATCCCCATGTCTTAATGTGCTTAAGATAGGGTTTCTTTCCACTCCACATCTGATATGGTGTGGTAGGCACTGTCTTAGTTGGAACTCGGTTCAAAAGGTATGCAGCTGATTCTAGTGCATATCCCCAGAATGATCGCGGCAACTCAGCGTTACTCATCATGGAACATACCATATCCAATAGGGTTCGGTTCCGTCTCTCCGATACACCGTTATGTTGTGGAGTGTATAGAGGAGTAAGCTGAGAGAGAATTCCATTCTCTTTTAGGTAATCCAGGAACTCGGCACTCAAGTATTCACCACCTCAATCAGATCTCAGTGTCTTGATACTTTTTCCTGTTTGTTTTTCTACTTCATTCTTGTATTCCTGGATTTTTCCAAAGGCTTCAGATTTATGTTTCATTAAGAAGACATATCCGTACCTTGAAAAGTCATCCGTAAAAGTATTGAAGTAAGAATAACCACTTCGTACATGTGTAGACATTGGACCGCATACATCGCTGTGTACGAGTCCTAAGAGCTCGCTTTCTCTTACTCCGTGTCCGGTGAACGGAGTCTTTGTCATCTTTCCTTTGAGACAGGATTGACAAGTTGCATATGATTGATATTCGAACGGATCCAAATATCCTTCTGTATGTAACTTTGTCAACCTTCTCTCATTGATGTGACCCAGTCTACAATGCCATAAGAAAGCATGATTTATTTCTGGAGACTTTCTTTTGTGTGTATTCTGGAAATTGAAAATCTGTGGTTGGTTTAATACGTATATACCGTTGCTTAATGTACCCAACCCAATCAGAACATGATTAAGGTGAATGTTTACAACATCGCTTACAAATGCAAAATCATAACCTTCTTTAGACATTAAAGATATAGATATGATATTACAAGTCGCACTGGGTACAAAATAACAATCACGCAAAACCAAAACGTGTCCATCTAACAATCCCAAGTGATAGTCCCCCACGGACCCAGCATCCATGCCAACTCTGAGGGTCATATCACCTGCCTTCAAAACCCTACGCTTTCTCAGTGCCTGGAAAGAATTACAGATATAAGATCCTGATCCGGTATCCAATACCCAGGAAGTAGAGTTTACTGATAGACAGTTTTCAATAACATACACACCTGAAACCGAAGCCACAACTTGCTTCGGGTCCTGGTTCTTGGCCTTCCAAGCCCTGCAATCCTTTTTCTAGTGTCCTTTTTTATGACAATAGAAGCATTCTTCCTTCCCCACAAGCTGTCCTGCTATCTTTGTTTCCTTTTCTTTTCCCTTCGCTTCCACTTTACTAACACCGCCCCTTGGTTTGGTGGGGGTTTTCTTCTTCTTTCCCTTGGCTTTCGCCTTGGACCTAGAAGAGGAAGGTCCTCCAACAGACAAAGAAGGTGTTTCCCTTAGTTTCTGTAAGGTGCCCTCTTCACTCCTCAACAAGTTGAGGAGCTCCGGAATTTCAACTTCTTTTCCTTGCATGTTGAAGTTCAGGATAAACTGGGCGTAAGTGGAAGGGAGGGACTGGAGAATCAAGTCAGTGTAGAGCTGATTTGAAGAGTGATTTAGCGTGCTTGCGCTTTCTAAAAGATAGATCAAAAATATTTGTAACCGCAATCAAGAACGGCGTCGCTTTGCAGCTAGCCGGTGAGTACGGGTCGGTCCACAGGGATGTTGTGAATTTCCGATTCGTTCTTACGAGTTAATTCCGAAGGGTGTTCGGAGTTGTTATTAAATCTAAAAACCTAATTAACCTAGGGCAATTATCTAGATCTACTCTTGCTAGGGCTAGGTTTAGGGATGGTTTGGAAATGTAATTAAATCTCACCGCTTTCAATACCTGAATGAAGATCTATGAGGAGTTATGGTAATTATCAATAAAGTGGATTAGATCCGTTCGGGAAGGTGTTCCTTCATCTAGGTTCTTGTCCTTCCTTTAGAGATCCTTACCCTAACCTCCATGGAAAACATCACACCCGGGCCTTTATACTACGGTATCACCGCTGCCTCGAGGGATAGAGTGCCGTAGGGAGCGGTATGTTCATGTATGCATGGAGTCCTATTGTAAATATTTGGTGGGTAAGAAAGGGATGAGAGATCTCATCTCTCAAAATCCTTCCTCAAAGCTAAACCCTAAACAAGTTCCTAGGGCATGAAATTAAATCTACCTAGGGCAAGGAATTGAAATCTACACTAGGGCAAGAAATTAAATTACTTACAGATGGCTCTCTCCAAACATCAAAGCAGGGTTGTCAGATCTGAATTTCTGAATTAAAGAGAGGCACCGATGCTCTCCAAAAGATTTCTAAATTTTATTCATAAAAAGAGGCATAAAGTTTACAATGATTAGAGTTCCTATTTATAAAGAATAGGAAACCCTAAGGTTACATTTGTTTCGCATGTCCAAAATTACAAAAATAGTCCTTAGGAAATCTTTTCAGAGCCGCAAGCGAATTTTAGTAAAAATTTCTCGAAGCACAGGCACCAGACGGCCGCGGAACCGCGACAATGGCAGGCTTGGGCCGCGGTTCCGCGGCCCTTTAGAGAGATCACAATGTGAGGTTTTGTGGGCTGCTTCCTGTTGGCTTGGGTTTCTTATTTCTATATATCTTTTTCCATTTGGGCTTCTAGGTTGGTTCCAGATCTTCAGTGAACAATTTGCAATGGATTTTTAACCGTTCGCTTTGAGTCGATGTCTTGAATCTTGCTTTGTGAATTGTTCCTTATGTAGGCTTGATCAAGATTCTCTGTTTGTTGGTTAACGTCCACATTTTCATCGTCTTTACATCATTTTCACTGTTTCTTGTCCAAGAACCTGTAACCTGTAACATGTAGCAGACATGCGTCAAAAGTACCTGTTTATTTATAAAAAGAATAAGAATGGGGAATATAATAATGCAATATTATGGTGTGAACAAATACCCCCAAACTTATCTTTTGCTCGTCCTCGAGCAAATTTATTTTTATTCACTAAAATCCTAACCACACTTTCGCAGGGCAACGCGATTGCACTGAGCACGTGCAACAAGCCGTTAAACCTCTAGGTGTCCCTAATAGGAGGAGTGTTGTCTCCTGAGGGTTTTCAGCGGATTACACCCACAAAATCCTATCAACTCGGCCCATTGACTTTTCTTCTCCAATTAGGTTTTCTAACAAGGAATAATATTATCTTTTGACTCGCAAATTATCCACCCACATTCTTCACACTTCCTCATTATTTAACTTAAGATTATATATATCCTATAGACTTACTTAGCTTTCGGCATCTCTTAAGTTTTCCTTCTAGGATTCCATCTCGACTTAGGAATTTCTATCAACTCTATTAAAGATATAAGTTCTATTTTTCATTCCTCTCTCTTATCTAAATTCCAATCACATATCCCTACGTGTGTGTATAGATCACCCCTATACATGGAAATTCAAATCAAGCAATCATGCCCTTGTCCGTTGTCCAAAGTACTTATAAGTAGGTGAATTTTTAATTGAATTTTGCTTACACATCCTTCATGCGACCGTTAATACTTCTTGAGGTACCAACGACCGATTACAAAATGTGTTTGCACTTTTAAAGCGCACTTCCTAGTTTTGCAACACCCAAGACTTTAGCAGTGACTCCCAAACCAGTTGGTCTAAGGCACTAGGTGATGAAGCACCCTCGCTAAATATTTTTCTATTTTTACAGCCTTAAGTAATCACAAAAACCAGTGTCCATTTTTTTATTCTTTATTCACATTTTTTTTCCTTTCTTTTATTTTCATTGTACTAAGGACTTTAGACAAGAGCATTTCAAGGTCTCTTCTACTATTCCAAGTTTCAAGGTGCGTGATTGTGCAAATTGTAGGGTATACGTTTTCAGAATCTAGACTTAAGTTAGGAACTATTTTTCAAACTTATACTCTAATAAAAGCTTCAATATTTTTTCTTCGTTTTGACTTAGCCCAAGAAGTGAACTCAAAATTTGCCTATTTCTAAATAAACTAAAAAACATATACTTTCTACCGCTAAACTTTAAGGAAGGTTATTTTTTAGGGTTTTTAATTTACTAAATCTAAGATCTAGTTGTTCCTAGCCAGTTAACCTATTTGTCAAACTCAAGTCAATTAGCCAAAATTGAATACAAATATTTTTATAATTTTTGAAATTTTTCAATTTTTATGTGTTTTCAAATAAGTATGCAAATGCAAAAATAATATGTACAAATGAATGCGAAGGAAGAAGACGTACCGAGCATACCCCCAAACTTGAACTTGACAGTGTCCTCACTGTCATACTGAACCAAGAGGGTCAAAATACCGGCACTCCCCTGTTTATTTATTTATAATTTTTTTTTTCATTTTTAATGTTTTGAAATTTTTTTATTTTTTTATAGAAAAGAAAACAAAAATATATATATACATATATACAAAGATTCCCCCAAACTTAAGCTTGGCCTTGCACAAGCCAAAAGTTAGCACCAACCATTCAAAAATCTTATCGTGGAAATGGTATAGTTGGTGCAAGAAAATGAGAAGCACGCGAGACCGTGTGGAAAGAAGAATGGTAGAATATGGTCTCGGTGGGGGAGAAGAATGGCAGAAAGGAGAAAGAAGGGTTGCGCGATCTTGAGGGTGTAAATCAAGTGAATAAATTAGCGCAATTTGTGATGACCGATGTGTTAAAAGCGATTGCGCTAACCTATCAACTCGTCGAGAAATGGGATCAAATCCCTCAAGATTCGCAAGAAAACATGGGTACGCCGAACTTGGTATTTGAGATGAAAGCGTAACGGTCACTTGCACGGTCGGAACAATAGGAAGGACGAAAGGGAGTGATTGAGGGATAGTCGTACTCTCACCTAAGTAATCTGTATCGAACTTGAAAGATTCCATCAATGTTTTGAAACTACTGTAAGCAACCGAGTTTGATGGTTCAACTAACTCATCTGAAAATGTAAAGGACTCGAATTCGGGCGGTGAGTCATCAACATCGTCCGAAAAAATGAAACACTCGTAAGTGTTATCATCTGTGAGAATAGTATCAGATTCAAAGGAAAATTTGTCAAGCTCACAGTCTTCAAGTGTGATCGTGATCGGAACGATGGAAAGGAGGGAGGGTGATATAACAGTTAAAGGCTCGGGAGGATGAATTGGAAAATCCGACACATCAAACAAAAATGATTCAACCTCAATATTATCCTCAATACTTTCCTTATGACTCTCCTCAAAATTCAACTCATCCATGCCATTATCATCAAAATCCAGACGCATATGAAGTTCGGGAGAAACATTTAATAACTCGGGATGATGATTTGAACATAAAATCTTAATTAAATCGACAGGTTCATCATCCGAAATATTCCCGGCGTCTATATCCTCAATCAAGTGAAAATCAATTTTCTTAGACACCTCATCAAATGCATGGATATTTATCGATTTAGGTTCTAGAGTGGAGGTGTAAAGGTCAAAAGGATTAGGTGCGGTTTCACTCGAAAGGGGTTCCTCACAATTTGGCAAATCAAACACTACAAAATCACGCAACTCTTTTTTATTTTGAACTTGTGAATCATTTAGGACATTCGATGGAAAACTGGAGTTGTGGGCTTCAATTGGGTAAGGGTAGGTTTGATTTGGAAATCCTCTCGCATTCTCATTCTGTCCAACCGCCTCCTCATACATTGAAAAATTTGGAGCTAGTAGGAAACTAGCTACCGGTTCAGCAGGTTGCATAAGGGCAACCACGGACGCTTCCACATTCCTAACCATTTTGTTTGTTGCTGTGATATACGCCTCCAACGACTCTTCCAAACTAGACTTGGATGGTAAGGGGGTTTCGGGAAAAGATTCGAAATTGTGTGGATATGTGAAACTCCCTAATGGCTGTGTAGAATCAATGTCTAGTGACGGTGGGAAAGTCGGGTAGGACTGGTAGGAAGTGGGTGATTGGACAGGGGTAGGGTCAACATATGGATAAAAAGGTGAATAGTCGTGTGGATCCCTAGAACTAGATGAGTGGAGAGGGGTGAAAGATCGGCTGCGAGATTGAGCAATATGCTCAGCAATGGACATCGGCTTAGGAGAGACGGTAGGACTTGAAAAAGTGGTATCAACATATGGAGGTGGTAAAGGTTGACTTGGTTGACACAAACTGGGTTGATAAGTCAAACTGTTTCTCCTAGACGCCTCTATTTGATCTTTCAAAGATATTTTAGGCAAGGAAGGATCGTCTTTAAATTGACCGAACAAATTGACGTACGACGCAAAATTAGGTTCGGGATACCAAAGTTCGGCAAGAGATTTTTTATGTGGGGTACCCATGTTAGAAGAAAGGGGGAAAGAAGGAAAGTTTATTGTGGTGCAAGGATTTATTTGCGGCTAAAAAAAAAACTTTGCATGTTTCTATAAAATTTTCCTTATTCTTTTTTTTTAAATTCTTTTTCTCTTTATTAGGAAAAATTTGTTGCAAAAAGATTTTCAACACTAGATATGCAACAGCAAAATATTACTTGCAATCTAATTTTATATCAAGCGGGGCCCAAAAATCCTGCACAAGACTGTTATATGGAAGGAGAAAGATTTTTCAAGCACGCAAAATTCTGCAGGCAATTCACAGAAAATATCTCAAAATTTACAGAGGAAAAATAACAGGGAGCTTACAGTGCAAATTCCATCAACTGAAGACACCAAATGGCCACGTTTCCGCGGTTAGAATAGGTATTGTGCGGCGGATCCGTGGTGAAAAAGCCGGCTCGGGTCCCCAGAAAAATTTTGGTGCGACGACTCGACAAGACAGCCGCGGTTTCGCGGCGTAAGGTGGGTTTTGGCCGCGGCATCGCGGCGTGCTGGGGGCTTTGGGTCTCCAGAAAAATTCTCCTATTCTGATTTTTAATTTCCCTTCTGTTTCGATATTTGGTTTTCTGTTTCTCTTTCTGGAAATCTTCAGATCCGAATTTGTATTTCCTGCAAAATTCAAACAACAAAGTATCCCTTCCAAAAATAACAAAATATATATAAATTTTTAAATTTTTTTGATTTTTTTGATTTTTCAGATTTTTTTAATTTTGATTAACCCGAAATTGCAAAAAGGAAATTTCTACGCCATCCCCGGCAACGGCTCCATTTGATTTGATCTCAAAAACTATCTATTACCGCAATCAAGAACGGCGTCGCTTTGCAGCTAGCCGATGAGTACGGGTCGGTCCACAGGGATGTTGTGAATTTTCGATTCGTTCTTACGAGTTAATTCCGAAGGGTGTTCGGAGTTGTTATTAAATCTAAAAACCTAATTAACCTTGGGCAATTATCTAGATCTACTCTTGCTAGGGCTAGGTTTAGGGATGGTTTGGAAATGTAATTAAATCTCACCACTTTCAATACCTGAATGAAGATCTATGAGGAGTTATGGTAATTATCAATAAAGTGGATTAGATCCGTTCGGGAAGATGTTCCTTCATCTAGGTTCTTATCCTTCCTTTAGAGATCCTTACCCTAACCTCCATGGAAAACATCACACCCGGGCCTTTATACTACGGTATCACCGCTGCCTCGAGGGATAGAGTGCCATAGGGAGCGGTATGTGCATGTATGCATGGAGTCCTATTGTAAATATTTGGTGGGTAAGAAAGGGATGAGAGATCTCATCTCTCAAAATCGTTCCTCAAAGCTAAACCCTAAACAAGTTCCTAGGGCATGAAATTAAATCTACCTAAGGCAAGGAATTGAAATCTACACTAGGGCAAGAAATTAAATTACTTACAGATGGCTCTCTCCAAACATCAAAGCAGGGTTGTCAGATCTGAATTTCTGAATTAAAGAGAGGCACCGATGCTCTCCAAAAGATTTCTGAATTTTATTCATAAAAGGGGACATAAAGTTTACAATGATTAGAGTTCCTATTTATAAAGAATAGGAAACCCTAGGGTTACATTTGTTTCGCATGTCCAAAATTACAAAAATAGTCCTTAGTAAATCTTTTCAGAGCCGCAAGCGAATTTTAGTAAAAATTTCTCGAAGCACGGGCACCAGACGGCCGCGGAACCGCGGCAATGGCAGGCTTGGGCCGCGGTTCCGCGGCCCTTTAGAGAGATCACAATGTGAGGTTTTGTGAGCTGCTTCCTGTTGGCTTGGGCTTCTTATTTCTATATATCTTTTTCCATTTGGGCTTCTAGGTTGGTTCCAGATCTTCAGTGAACAATTTGCAATGGATTTTTAACCGTTCGCTTTGAGTCGATGTCTTGAATCTTGCTTTGTGAATTGTTCCTTATGTAGGCTTGATCAAGATTCTCTGTTTGTTGGTTAACGTCCACATTTTCATCGTCTTTACATCGTTTTCACTGTTTCCTGTCCAAGAACCTGTAACCTGTAACATGTAGCAGACATGCGTCAAAAGTACCTGTTTATTTATAAAAAGAATAAGAATGGGGAATATAATATTGCAATATTATGGTGTGAACAAGACCTCATTCTCTAACGTGGTCCCAAGGTCCGCGAGCTCTTCAATGAAGCCAATCATGTTAAGCACGTGTTCCGCTACCGATGATCCGATGGCCAATCTCGCCGAAAACAACTTTTTCGAGACTTCATATCTGGCGATACGGGATTACTCTCCATATAGTTCCTTGGTATGGAGAAATATGGATTCTAGGTCCATATTCTTGTGCCTGCTCTGATGTTCATTGTCCATAGTGGCAAGCATGAGGCACTTGGCCTTCGCGCAGTCGATCTCCCAGGACTTACGGATTTCCTTATCCGCGACGCTGGAGGTGGGACCTGGGACAGCGGGAGCTTTGGTGGTAAGGAGATACCCCAACTTGTCATAAGTGATTGCCATTTTGACATTCCTGAGCCAATCTTTGTAGTTTGGCCATGTCAGTATATTTTTATCTAGTAGTAACTTAAGTCCGGTCATGATGTTTGGTCGCTGCAATTAGGAGAGAGAGAAGAAACACTTTAGCATGATGCTCTTGCAAGTTTAGAGTGGTTTTTAGTTTGTCTAAACAGAATGGCTCCCACTGTTTCTCGAATCCTTCCTCAAACCAAAAAGGAAGAATTAGTCGGGATCAATCTCACCGTACAATACTTGCTTAACCGTTCAGCCAGGCCAGTGTTGGTACTTCGAGGGAGGTTTTCCAACGCTTTCGCGAAGTTCCTTAATTAAGTAACCTCTTTTCCCTGAGGGCGTAGCCCCGCTAACACCTTTCTTGACACCTACTTGGTTTATAGCATTGATCGTTAAGTGAGAAAGTTCCCGAGGAGTAGCATAAACTCACAGTATGATAGGGATCCAAATATCATCGTGTGACAAAACTGAAGGAATCCTACCAGAATCATCACACTCCAAATGGTATGCAGCGCTAGCAAGTTTCAGTTTCTTTAGAAACTCCCGATGTGGATTTTTGCCCCATGCTCTTGTGACCTTGACTTTGGCCAACAAATCATAAGTCACATGTCAAGTTCTACCCGTCATTTTCCAGGTTAATTTGAACCCACCCATACCTACCCTTGACTTTGGCCAACAAGGCAGCACGACTGTCCCAAACCAACGCATTTATCTATGCTACATATGAATATCCAATAGCTACCGATCACTATGCCTTGACTTTGACCAACAAACACAGCTTGAATACTATTGACTATCCATATGAAATGACGGAGGGCTACGAATGGTTTTGGAGAAACCGTGAACGTAGTGAACTTGATATAATCGATGGAACGTGATAGCTTTTAAAAGGAATGGTTCAAGCTCCGCGTTTAAAAGTTAGTTTTTGAAAAGAAACCGAGTGGTTTTGAAATTGTTCCAACGACTTTACTTTGGTTTATTTTCTTGCATTAATTTAATGTGTCCCATCAATTAATCCTACCATTGTAGAAAACAACGAAAATATGACGTACGCTTATGCCATCTGCATTCGCCACGGGGCCCTATCATTACCTGTTAGGTTACTTAATTAACGACAGAGCGGGGGCTAGACTAGCGCGGATGCAAAACATAAGCAACGCCTACTAGATATCATATATAGATATATTCAGTCGTCAAATGCAATGATAGCTATTCCAGATCACAGATGAACACATTGGATATACTAGAAATCCACGTTTCGTTCGAGCCTGCAACGAAAACGGGATTACACGGTCGCGATGAATAGCCAAGACCCCACCCTAGACCCCTACGGGTGCGGCAAACTACCCGCCAAATACCCAAAGTGAAGCAACCTCCCTCAACAACGTGAGTAGGCCACTCGGCACTTCGAGGTACCCGGTAGTTTGTGCACCCCACCTTGGGTCTATCCTAGGAGATAAAAGAAATAATATACAATGGCGGCTACAACCTCATCCCGGATGTGCGGCATAAAAATAATATTACATCAATTTACATATTACATCAAATGAAAAATAAAGAAAACTCTCATCTCACAACACCCCGGCTATTCATCCGCGACAATCCAACGAGTTCATATGCACAAACCGTCAACATTACAGATCACAGATATGCACAACCCCCACTAATCGACGTATAGCGATTAGTTGACGTTCAGTGAATATATCACATCACAGATATAACCCATTAGCTAAAGTCTACAGCACTTCAATCAAAATACGGATTTGTAACTACCCCAAACACAACTTTGTTCTCTGGAAATTCTGGGCAGAAACAAAATATGCTAAAAATCCCAAAACAGAACACTAATGAAACTGTAGCAGGGACGAGTCACGGCCGAGTCAACTCGGCCGCGGATCCGCGGCAAGAAGCTTGTTCTCACCGCGGTTCCACGACGCGTTGACCGAGTGAGTGGCTCGTTTTTGCTGTGTGTTCCTACAAAACCCTGAGCCGATTTTTATGATGTGTGGAATTAATTTTTGAACAGTTTTAAAATCGGCAGAAAGTTCAGTTTTTGGACGTGTTTTGCGATTTTTTCTCGGATCGAAATTCTAAATACTTTGCTAACATACTAGTTGTTGTTTAGAAAGGCTCTGATACCACTGTAAGTCCACGTTACCCGTCCCGGTTCTTACGGGGATGCGGAAACGGTAAAAAACAATTTTTTATGGCAAGGTAACATGGACTAGAAAACAGGATCTTTCCTAAACAAGAACCGACCAAACTAACTAAAAGTTTAACTACTATGTTAGAGGGTTATACCTAGGTCTTGAACTCCTTCTCTTCTTGCTCCTCGGAGTGGTTGGATCGGCTCCATCTCGTAGTCCCCTTGTTGTCGAAGAAGGATCTACCCGAAAGCTTCTACCTTGAGCTCCTACCTCAACCGAGATATGTAAGTCCACGTTGCTCACCCCGGTTCTTACGGGGAGGCGGAAACGGCGAAAAACAATAATTTGGCACAAGGCAACATGGACTCAAAAGAAAGGATCTTGGCTAAACTAGAAACTAGCAAACAAGTAGAGGCTTTAACCACTATGCTGTAGAAAATATACCTCACGGAATTGGTCCTTCAGGTCTTCTCTCCGCTGTCCGGCTTGCCTATCCACGCTCCGAGGGTCGATTCGGATCTTGGTCACCTCCGCGGCCTTCTTGAGGCGAAGACGATCCACCCGAGAGTTGTACACTAAGCTCCACCTCAAGCCGAGGCAACTAGGGCAACAAGATCGCTAATCTAGATGCTCTAGGTTGTGTAGAAAAGAAAGATGGAAGTGTTTGTCTATGTGGATTCTTTTTCTTTCAACACATGAGATCAAAAGAATTATCAAGAGGAGGAAGATGAAGGAGAAACTTTAGCAACCATGGAGCTTTTCTTTTCTTCTCACTTCAAGAGAGAGAATGAGAAGAGAATAATGAAAAGATTAACTAAGGAAAATGAACCATGGTTGCAATAATACACCCAAAACCATCATTACTAATCCTATCATGATAAAGTTGATGGCACAAATGACTTGACCATTTTCATAACTCAAGAATTAAAAAGAAAATCAAAGAAAAGTGTAGACCTCTCTTGAAGGTCAATCGTCAAAACCCTAATGAGCTTGCCACATTACGGTTTTGGCCGAACCAACTGCCAAAACCCTAATGGGGCACCTCCTCCTTCATCACTCCTCAAAACTGTGCATACACACCCGCATCCGCATTCCGTAGAATGCAAATTCACAGAAGACAAAACAAATCCATCTGTGCAATACTAGGATCCGGATTAAACCAAAGCCCACTAGTATTGCCTGCCCGAATAGCATACGCACACAAGTGCACGTAAGTGATCGCAGCCCTGCCGTAAAACCATACGGCCTCTACACGTTTCGCTCAGTGCAGGGAAACTCTCTGTGTGGGACTCTAAAGACTCGACACTACGCTGGCAGTGGGTTTAACCACAGACCGCAAGCGGCACTAGATGTACGTAACGGTCCCCAGGTAGATGTCGATAAGAAGGCCGATGAGGTAAACCCATCTGAACTCCTACTAAGCCTGTATGTGACAATCTCCGTACAGTCCGGTATGTTCGTCTGATACATCGCATGGCGGGCCTAGGGTCGGTGAACGTTAGTCCCGTAATAGCGGTACAAGTCGTGTCGGAGTGTAGCCCAGAACAACCTGAGATAACACTGGAAACCTACCAGTATATCTCGCTTGCCCTGGCCAGGGATTACTTGTGTAATGGCTCTCCTAGACACAGCACGATGTCAACCCCAATACCGGGAGAGGCGAATCCTGTCTAACCGTCACTGCCTCCAAGTGCTTCGGGACTGCACCCAACTACCAGCTGTTTGCACGACTCCTTTGAGCCGTGGTAGGGTAGTAATCTAAGTACAGTGGGAACACACTCGAGGCGAAGTGACAGTGTCATGTCGGCAGACTAAGCTGTACTCATGTCACCTGGGAACTGATAACTGACGATAGGTATAATACCAACCAACGGTTCCCGACGAGTCCTGTCCAGTGTACTCGTAACCTAACGAGCACCCGCATACTATCTCATGTACAACGTACAGACGGCTGTGGGATAGACCGTCTCCCCCGCTGGGATGAGAAGCGCATACGCTAGTCTACTCCGGAGTATCGATACCCTGTCTCGATAGTCCTACGACTAGGGACCTGTATAAGGATGTGCTTATGGATTACCCAGCCCCCACGAGTATGACTGCCATCACAACGCTGGTAATCAAGCAAAGATCCTAAGGGCTCTACTAATATGTATATATGCGATATGCTAAAAGAAACACATGCACATATTGAAGTAGATACAAACCAAGTAGCATACTACCATTTTGAGCAAGATTTTCTATACAACTGTGAATATCCCAAGCTTCCATTAAGTAATATACAAGCTAGTATGATACAGTAATGGCCTCTAGGGCATATACACTAACAATCTCCTACTTGCACTAAGGCCATGTTCTGGCGTATCGAAGACCTATCATCTCGATCAGCCGCTCGAACTGAGTCTGGGGTAGGGCCTTCGTGAGTGGATCTGCAGTGTTGTTCTCCATATTTACTTTCTTCACCTCGATCTCCCGGCGATCTACGATCTCCCTGATCAGGTGGTACCACCTCAAAATGTGCCTGGACTTCTGATGGGACCTGGGTTCCTTCGCTAAAGCTATAGCTCCGTTGTTGTCGCAATACAGCGGTATTGGATCAACAATGGTAGGAACCACCTGAAGCTCCGTGAGGAACTTCTTCATCCAGACAGCTTCCTTTGCGGCATCGCAAGCAGCTATGTACTCCACTTCCATAGTTGAGTCAGCAACGGTCTCCTGCTTGGAACTCTTCCAGCAAACCACCCCTCCATTGAGGGTAAAGACATAACCCGACATGGACTTGGAGTCATCCTTGTCACTCTGGAAGCTGGAGTCAGCAAAGGCCTCGATCTGGAGGTCTTTTCCGCCATACACCAAGAACATCTCTTTAGTCCTTCTGAGGTACTTGAGAATGTTCTTTACCGCTATCCAGTGTTTCTCTCCTGGGTCCGACTGATACCGGCTTACAACGCTCAATGCGTATGCTACATATGGTCTGGTACATAACATCGCATACATTATAGAGCCTACCGCAGAAGCGTATGGTATAATAGACATGCGATCCCTTTCCAAATCAGTCTTGGGAGACATCTCTTTGGAGAGGGTGATTCCGTGACAAGCCGGTAGATTACCACGCTTTGAATCTTCCATACTGAATCTTTTCAGTATGGTGTCAATGTACCTGGACTGTGAAAGTCCCAACATCCTCTTAGATCTATCACGATAGATCTGGATCCCCAGAATGTAGTTGGCATCGCCCAGGTCCTTCATGGAGAACCTCTGCGACAAGAATTCTTTGACTGACTGTAACATAGGAATATCATTTCCTATTAGGAGAATGTCATCCACGTACAAGACGAGGAATACCACAGTTCTCCCTATAATCTTACTGTAAATGCATGGTTCATCTGGGTTTTTGATAAAGTCGAATTCTTTGACAGTATCATCGAAGCAGATGTTCCAACTCCGCGATGCCTGCTTCAGTCCATAGATGGATTTTAGCAACTTGCACACTCTACCGCTGCTTCCACTCTGAATGAATCCCTCCGACTGATCCATATAGACGCACTCTTCTAAATTTCCATTTAGGAAATCCGTCTTTACGTCCATCTGCCAGATTTCATAATCGTGGAAAGCAGCAATGGCAAGAAGGATCCGAATGGATTTTAGCATAGCCACTGGAGAAAAAGTCTCGTCATATTCCAAACCAGGTCTTTGACGAAAACCCTTTGCAACAAGTCTAGCTTTATTGGTTTCAACCTGCCTATCTACACCAATCTTCTTTCTGAAGATCCATTTGCATCCTACGGGTTTTACCCCTTCTGGAGCAAAGTCCAAAGTCCAAACTTTGTTGGTGTACATAGACTCCATCTCGGTCCGCATTGCATCCAGCCATTTTACCGAGTCGCCGCTCTGAATGGCTTGCTGGAAGCTAGTAGGCTCACTATAATCCATAGGGCAATCCTCTCTATCCCCGTCTATGAGAAAACCATAGTATCTCTCGGGCAGATGAGACTGCCTACTACTCCTGCGGAGTGGAGCTGGGATGTCCGGTTCTCTTGAAACTTATGGTTCTTCCAAGCTTTCAGTAATAGCTTGTGGTTCTGGAATTTCTTCCAGTTCTACTACGCTCCCACTGCCTTCTTTTTCTAAAAACTGATGTTCCAGAAAGTGGGCATGGCGAGAAACAAAAACCTTTTGTTCTTCTGCGTAATAGAAAAAATACCCCCTGGAGTTCTTTGGGTATCCCACAAACTTACACAGTACTGAGCGTGCTTCGAGCTTGTCCGCATGCTGCTTTTTTACAAAAGCCGGACATCCCCATATCTTTAGATACTTAAGACAGGGTTTCTTCCCACACCACATCTGATATGGTGTGGTAGGCACAGTCTTGGAGGGAACCTTGTTCAAAAGATATGCAGCTGATTCTAGTGCTTAACCCCAGAAGGATCGCGGCAACTCAGCCTTACTCATCATGGATCGAACCATATCCAATAGGGTTCGATTCCTCCTTTCCGATACACCATTGTGTTGTGGTGTGTATGGAGGAGTAAGCTGAGAGAGAATTCCATTCTCTTTTAAGTAGCCCAGAAACTCGGCACTTAAGTATTCACCACCTCGATCAGATCTCAGTGTCTTGATACTTTTGCCTGTTTGTTTTCCAACTTCATTCCTGTATTCCCGAAATTTCTCAAAGGCCTCGGATTTGTGCTTCATTAAGAAGACATGCCCATACCTAGAGAAATCATCTGTGAAAGTAATGAAGTATGAATAACCACTTCGCGCATGTGTAGACATTGGACCACACACGTCACTGTGTATGAGTCCCAAGAGTTCGCTTGCTCTTTCGCCGTGTCCAGTGAACGGAGTCTTTGTCATCTTTCCTATGAGACAAGATTCACAAGTGGCATAAGACTGGTACTCGAACGGATCCAAGTATCCTTCTTTATGTAACTTTGTCAACCGTGTCTCATTGATGTGACCCAGTCTACAATGCCATAAGAAAGCCTGATTTAATTCCGGAGACTTTCTTTTTGGTGTGTTCTGGACACTGAAGACCTGAGCTTGATTCAAAACGTATATACCGCTTTTCAATGTACCTGACCCAATCAGAACTTGATTTAGGTGGATGTTTACTACATCGCTTACAAAAGTAAAATCATATCCTTCCTTAGAAAGTAAGGATACAGATATGATATTACAAGTCGCACCTGGTACATAAAAACAGTCACGCAGAATCAATATCTGCCCAGTTGTCAGTCCTAGATGATACTCCCCTACGGATTCAGCATACATGCTCATTCCGTTAGCAACCCTGAGAGTCATATCACCTTTCTTGATAACCCTACGGTTTCTCAGAGCCTGTAACGAATTACAGATGTGAGATCCTGATCCGGTATCCAATACCCAGGAAGTAGGGTTAACTGACATACAGTTCTCTATTACAAACACACCCGAAGCCGAAGCCATAACTTGCTTCGAATTCTGGCTACTGGCTATACCAGCCCTGCAATCCTTCTGCCCATGTTCATTCTCGTAACAATAGGGACATTCCACTTTTACTACATCCATTCCCGAAACTTCTGCCCTTCCTTTTCTTTCTACTTCCCTGGTTTCCTTCAGGGTAGTAGGTAGAGACTGTTGATCTAAGTCAGCATCTGACCCGTTCTTCAACGTGGTCTTCAGGTCCGAGAGCTCAAAAGAGCTGGTCTCTGTAAGGACGTTGAACTATACAGATGACCCGATAGCCAACCTCGCTGGAAGCAATTCATTCGAGGTCTCATATCTTGCGATACGAGATTGCTCTCCATATAAATCTTTATTATGGAGGAAGATAGAAACTAAGTCCATCTTCTCGTGCTGCCCCTGGTATACACCATCAACTAAGGCTAAAACGAGGCACTTGGCTTTCGCACATTCCTTTTCCGATGTCCTACGGATATAAATATCCGTGACAGGGGAAGCTGGACCTGAGACGGCAGGGGTGGGATTAGTTAAGAGGTGTCCCAGCTTGTCATGGGCAATGGACATCTGGACAGACCTTTGCCAGTCATAACAATCAGATTCAGTCATTTTATTATCTAGATGTAACCTAAGTGCGGTCACTGGGTCGCTGCAATTAAGAGAGAGAGAAGAAAACACTTAGCATGATGCTCTTGCAAGTTTAGATTGGTTTTTAATTTATCTAAACAGGATGGCTCCCACTGTCTATCGAATCTGTAGGGTTCCTAGGCACTCTCAAGAGGTCTCACAAGGCATCAACCATGCCAATTTCAAATTTTACAAGTGCCGAGAAACCCTAATACGGATCGTTAACTAGAATTTTAGGCGAAAGATGCAACTAGTTAAAAACTTAACTAAGTGAACGGAAATACAACCTTTGTAGATCCGGTTCTCCACCTCCATAACTCCGTGATGAAGTCCCCTTGCTGTACAAATCGCATCCCGGACTCTAGCATCGGCTTCATCGGAGAAATGGGCGGGCAAGGTCGTCGGCTTCGTGCCGAAGATGATCTACGTCGAGGCATCACAAGATCAAGCTCCCACTTCACCAAGTCATGAAACTTGTGAAGAAAACACCCTATACTACTTGGCAAGAGGTAGAGGATGAAGAAATAGGAAGTGGGTTCACTTTAGAATTGGATTTCTCACTCGTTTGCTCAAGTTGCCATTGATGGAGCAAGGTTTCTTCATGAAGAAGAAGAAGAGGAAGAAGAAATTAGAATATGATAAGTATTGAATAAATAGAAAATAATTGAAATACTTATCATATACTAACCTTAGTTGAGTGTAGAGAATAGAACATGGTTAACTTGAATGGTTAGGGTTAAGTATAAGACAAGAGTGATGACTTAGTCAAAGCTTCAAAAAGATTCAACTAACAAACAAAACAATCCACCATTCATTTATCCATTCCAAAATGAAAAAGAAAATAAATAAATGAATAAATAAGTGATGGATAAACAAAACCCTAATCAATAGTTTAACCATGGTTTAATTCTTTACACTTAACCAAGTAAGCATGTATCATCAAACATGATAAAATCAAGTGCATAAAAAGTATATCACATATACAACTTGTACATCCAAGTGAGAAAATCCATTTAAAATGAACCAATACTAGTTAATGCAAAGTAATATATCAAATATATAATTATGCATTAAATCATTAAATCAACACTTGATTTAACGATCCGGTCATATCGCATATAACCGACTAATATCCTATACATCGGCTTACCGAATCAATCCTTGATTCGATAACTAGGTTATATCGCATACAACCATTCGATACATTCATCGCGAGAATGAAATACGGTATCACATACACACATTATTCTCGGTCCCGCACATATCTCATATGCGCTCCTATTTCGTTTCGCTTGAGCCAGGAAACTTCTGTGTATGACTCTAAAGACTCGTCAATACGCCGGTAGCAGATGATGATCATATCAAACACCCACAAGCCGCAAGCGGTCTGCTAAACGTAACGGCCACCCGGGTATTGAGCGATCAGAAGATCGACGAGCAAGCCCGCTCACACTCCTGTGAATCCAACCAGTAACACTTACCGTACAGTCCGGTCTGATCGTCTGATATGTCGCATATCTTGCCTAGGGGTGGTGAACGTCAGACCCCAATAGCTCGATAAGTCATGTCGATATGAGGACTATAACAGTTCGAGAAACTACAGGTAACACTTACCAGTAAATCTCAGCAACCCTGGCCAGGGATTTCCGGTTATAGCCAATCGAACACAGCGCAACATCAACTCCCTATACCGGGAGAGACGAATCCCCTCCTATCGCTCATTGCCTCCATGTGATTCGGGACTGTACCCAAAAACCACCGTTTTGCACGCCCTCTTGGACGTGTTAAGGTGGAAATCAAAGCACAGTGGGAACCACACAAGACTCTATGACGATCTCGGGTCAACAGACTACTCTGTACCAGTATCACCAGAGAACTGCCATCTGACGTAAGGTATAATACCATCTGGGAGTTCTCGGCGAGTCCGTCCAGTGTACCCAGTCTCCACTGAGCACCCGTATATCATCTCTGATGTCAAACACCAATGGATATGGGATCATCCATCGTCCATCTGTATGGGTCGGGAAGGTATACGCTAGTCTACTCTGGTATATCGATGCCCCGTCTCGATACACCCACGACTAGGGACTTTGAAGGATGTACTTATGGACTACCATGTCCCCACTAGTATGATCTGCATCATAGTCCAGGTAGTCAAGTACACATCCTAAGGGCTTTACCAACATGTAACAGAGAGACAATCAGTATACACGTTAAGGTAAAATGCAACCAAATAGTATACTATCATGTCGAGCAAGAAAGTCCTCCCTATATATGTCCAAGCATCCACTACAATATACATCCTATGTATAGTAATGGCCTCTAGGGCATACATATAACTAACAATCTCCCACTTGCACTAGGGCCATCTGATAGCAGTGGTTGTAGTATCTCATACTCAACCATCCCATAAAAGTCTCTCTCTGGGAAAAGGCCTTTGTGAGTGGATCCGCCGTGTTGTCCTCTGAGTCTACTCTCCTAACCTCGATCACCCTGGAGATCAACCATCTCCATGATCAGGTGACACTGCCTTAGAATATGTCTGGATCACTGATGGGACGGGTGTTCCTTGGCACAAGCCACAACTCCATTGTCACACAATGGGAGGAACTTAGTTCATCTCATGAACCAATAAACACCCAACCATCCTCTTTGGTAGCATCTTAAGTAGCGATGTATCCTGCCTTTATCTTCTAGTATGCCACCGTATCTAGCTTGGAACTCTTCCAACATACCTTCCCTTTACTGAGGGTAAAGACAATGCCTGTGACTGACTTTCAGTCGTCCTTATCACCCTGGAACCCTTCCAGTGATTCTCCCCAGGATCGGTTGATACCATCTCACTACAGCTAGTGAGAATCCTAACATCCAATTAGATCTATCTCATAGATCCAAAACCCAGGATTTAGGAGGCATCACTTTGATCCTATATGGAGAATTATTGTGATAAGCGGAGATTGACCGAGCGTAGCATAGGAAACTACTTCCTATCAAGAGCATGTCATCCACGTACTCTACGAGGATCGTCACTATACTCCCTACTACCTTTTTGTTTATACAAGGTTCATCTACCATTTTGATGATGTCAAACTCTTTGACTAACACATCAATACAGATGTTCCAACTCCGCGATACCTGCTTTATCCTATAAAGCATCTTGTACACGTTTCCGCTGCTCCCACTGTCTATGAAGCCCTCTGGCTGTGTACTTATAGACGCTCTCTTCTAAAACATCATTTTAGAAAAGCTGTCATGATACCCAACCGCCAGATATCGTAGTCATGGTACGTAGCCGTGGCAAGTAGGATCCGGATGGACTTAAGCATAGTCACTTGAAAAGGTTTCATCATTATCCACGCCTGGTCGATGACGAAAAGCTTTAACAAGTCTAGCTTTGAAAGTCTCAGCTTTTCCATCTACACCAAGTAATCTTCTCAAGATATACTTGCTCCTGATGGGGATTTAACCCTTCAGATATAGCAACCAAAGTCCATACTTTGTTGGTGTATAAGGATTCCATCTCAGATCGCTAAGCATCCAGCTATTCTTACAGAGTCCTACTCCTGATGGCCAGCTCGAAACTAGTTAGGTCATCATCTCATGATGCAATCCTCGCTCCCACTGTCATAGAGAAACCGAAGTAACTCTCAGGTGGGTGAGAAACCCTACTAGATCGGCGGAGAGGCTGAGGTTCGTTGGTAACTATTGAATCCTTTGGTTCTTTCAAATCATCAGCTGCAGTTTGTACAGCTGGAACATTTCCAGTTCTACATAACTGACCTTGCCTCGAGCTTGTCCGGATTTTGCTTTTAGACATAGCCCGGACAACCCCAAATCTTAAGCAACTTAAGATATGGGCTCTTCCCTTATCATATCACATATGAAATAGTAGGCAACTGATTTGATTTGAACCCTATTCAATAGGTATGCAGCTTCTCAAGTGCATAACTCCCAAAAAAGGAAATAGGTAACTCAGTAGTACTCATCATAGAGCACACCTTATCATATAGGGTGTGATTGCTCCGCCCCGATATACCATCGTGCTATGGTGTATACGGAGGAGTAATGCTGAGAGAGAATCTCATTCTCCTTTAGAAAAGTCCAGGAATTCCATGCACAAGTATTCTCCTCCTTGATCTCATCAAAGGACATAATACTTATACCCGTATTAGTTCTCTACTTCTAGCTTATATTCTGTGAATATCTCAAAAGGTTCGGACTTGTGTTTCAACAGGAACATATGTCTGAATCTTGAGAGATCGTCAGAGAATATAATGAAGTACAAAGAACCGGTCTTGGCATATGTAGACTGGGGACCTTTATACATCAACATGTATCATCCCAAGAGTTTACTAACTCTTTCTCTGTTTCCAATAAACAGAGCTGAGGTCATTTTATCTTTGTGACATGACTCGCAAGTTTCATAAGATGTAAATTCAAACTAATTTAAATATGCATCTAAATGTAACTTCAGCCAGTCGGGTCGCATTGATATGACCTAGTCTACAATGCCTCAAGAAGGATCCGTTCATTTCTGAACTCTTCCTCTTTTGTGTGTTCAGTATACTAAAGAACTGTAGTTTGATTTAGAACATTAATGCTTTTAGATAACGTGCCTGAACTGATCAACTTTTGATATAGGAAATGTTCAAAACATTATCCAACAATACAAAATTTTATCATTTCTTTACCGATAAAGAGACTGATATGATTTTGTATATCAGGTTCGGTATCTAATAACATTCGTTCAGAATCAATGTATTGGTAATACAGGGTGACAGTGACCAACAGACTTGGCTGCAACTCTTGCCCCGTTTTCTGCCTCATGAAACTTATCACCCGTTCTCAGTCCTCTACCTTTCTGTAGCCCTATGTAACAAATTACATATGCGGGATCCTGATCTGGTATCACATACCCAGGACGTAAAGAATACTGAGAAACAGTTCTGTATAATGAACACACCCGAAGATGATGCATCAGCATGCACTCTCTTCGTTTGGGTGGCACCAGAATTCTGGTAATCCCCTATTTCCTGCTCTGTCTTATAACAATTATAAGTTGGAGCGGGACCAACGTTCCCCAGCTCAGTATAACAAGCGGGTTCGGTCAATATTCCGTATTATTATCTTGATTAAGGCGTGATATGGTCGCTACCTGGAGAGAGAGAGAAGAAAACACTCAGCGTGCGCTCTTGCAAGAATAGATTGGTTATTATTTTATCTAATCAGGATGGCTCCCACTGCTTTTTATCAAATCTTCCTTCAAACCCTAAAAGGAAAGACTAGCCGGGATTAATTACACGCTACAGGTTCGCCAATCATTCAGCCAGGCCAGTGTCGGTACTTTGAGGGAGGTCCCCCGTGCTTTCGCACGAACCTAATTAATGTAAACCTCGTTTTCCCAGAGGCGTAACCTCGTTAACACCTTTCTAGACACCTACTTGATCGGCTAATTGTGACGTGTAAAACTCTCCCAGGAGTAACTCTTACTCGCAGCGGGTATCGGGATCCAACTATCTCATCGAAGGTATGCAATCTCATTGCAAATTTCAACACTTGAAATTCCCGATAATATTTTGCCCCAAGCGATCTATGACCTTGACTGAGTCAACAAACCATAGACCGCAAGTAAAGTTCAACCCGTCATTTCTCGATTGAATTAAACCCACCCGCACGACCCTTGACTGAGTCAACAAGGCCGCACGACTACCCTAATCCAATCGCATCATATGCTTTGCAGATAAGCACTAATCAGCTACCGCACACTACGCCTTGACTGAGTCAACAAACGCAGCACGAATACTAACTAGGACTTATCTGAAATGACGGAGGCCTACGACAGGTTTTTAAGAAAACCTTTTGCGTAATGAACTTTATATCGTTGTAGAATCAAATAATTTTAAAATGGAGTGCTTTTGAGGCTTTTTCTAGTTTTGCTAAAGGAGTCACTCCCGGTGAAGGGATCGTCGGTCCTTTCCTCGTCGAATGAGGTGCGGGATATATCATACATATCACTGTGCAAAGAAAAAACTCTTAAAAGCAATCAAAAGACAAACCGAGTGTGTAGCATCTGCCAGTTATTGCTAAAGGAGTCACTCCCGGTGAAGGGATCTCGGTCCTTTCCTCATCGAATAAGGTGCAGGATATATCATATATACCGCTGTGCAAAGCAAGAACTGTAGCTACCTGTTTTATTTTGAAATTCGATTCTACAACATCTTAGGTTTCTTTTCTTTCATTAATCACATTAATGAAGTCCCATCATTTAAATACCTAAACATCACAGATAAATACGACGTACACTTATGCCATCCGCATTCGCCTCGATGTCCCCTCGTGCACCGTTAGGTTAGGTAACTAACGGCAGAGCAGGGCAGGGCTAGCGCGGGTGTAAAACATAAGTAACATCTATATAATATATCATACATACTATATACAGTATCTATCACAGAAGATCACATGATCACATCACAGATATCGCAGCAGAAGAATCATATGAAATATTGGATATTCTAGGACGTCCGTGTTTTCAATACGAGCCAGTATAAAACACGGATTCAACGGTCGTGATGAATAGCCAAACCCACACCCCTAGACCCCTACGAGAGCGGCAAGCAACCCTACCAATTCTAGGGTTAGGAGACCCGGACTCGACTCCTCGAGATGGTCTCCCACTGGACTCCAGAACCCGGTTACTTGTGCTCCCCTCCTTGGGTCTATCCTAGTGCGGAAAAATAAATAATATACATTGGGTGACATTTTCCGCAACCTGGAAGTGCCCCAATAAAAGAATATTACATACAAGTTTTTACATGAATGAAAATGAAAAACACTCATCTCACATAAAAAAAACCCCGGCTATTCAAACACGACGATCCAATATAACATATCCAGCAACACATAACATCACATGTCATCAACGTAAGTAAACGTGCGTATCCCAATTGTCGTTGACATATAGCAACGAAACCGGCGATATCACATATTACACTTACGGTCACAGAAAAGAAAGTGTAAAACTACAACAGTTGGAATCCACAACCTCTTTAGACATTGCATGCCTAATCAAATGAAATACTTAGACATCACATGCCTAACAATTATAAACCCCGCATTTTAGTCCCATTATCGAAAACTCTTTTCAATATCAAGTCGGGTAATTCAACAAGATTCTCGACATCCTGATCGAATGCTCGTCGCAAACTTTAGTAGGCGGCCGCACCCCCGACGCCGTCGACGAAGTGCACCAAGGCGGAACACCGCTGCCGCGAGCACCCGGACGGATGCTTTCGGCGACGGGGTTCTCCTACAGTCACTTGGTCGGGGCTATGGAGTGAGGCTGTCTATTAAGTTTACCCGGCGAGTATCCGCGTACGCTACGTGATTACGACGGACTTTTGATCACATCAAAATTCCGTGGCAACCGATCAAGTGAGACTAAACCGCTATGTTTATAATATTCATTCAGTTATCTCATAACCACTTGTGAATTCCAATTATTGTATCACATTCCAGATAAATAGAAAATGTTAAACTTTCCGATCGAACATCCAAACACCCAAGTTTTCCCGAAACGGCTCAACACATGAAATAAGTCTAAAAACATTCAGTTCGTGCCTCAGTACCAACAGTCCAGCCGTAGAAGGGTCAAGCCAACGCCTCACATGTGGCACGCCGTACTGCCCCAAACCCGAAGGTTCAAAGGGCAGTTCAAGACGGTCACATAATCGAGTTAAGGTTTGTTGTCTTCTAGAGGGACCATCGCGTTACTTGCACTACTTAGAACGTCTTTAAACCACGGAAAAATCCAACAATTGGAAATTTCCCGGCAAGGAAAAAAGTGGGTATTTATATCCGGTCGAACTTTTTAACATATTCTAAAATTACCCGGAAAGCCACATAGACAAAGTCTGATAATCCGATCGAATCTTTGATTCCCAAAACAACCCAGAATATTCAACTCTTGAATAAATATTAAAAATTCCCAGAAAATCCAGCACCATAAAATAGGAATTACTGTGCAAAAAAGGTTGGCTGATGAGACATATTGGCCGCAGAAGCCATGCTTCTGCCGCGGTTCCCCCGCGCTTTGGAGGAATCATGAGTACGGGCTCCACAGTAATTCTTCAAATTCCCTGCTGATTTTTCTGCATATTTTTAATATCGAAAAATCCCCGAAATTGAAAAATGTACAGAGTGCATTTTTTTGGGTTAGGGTTTCGGTTCGATCGGACTTCTAACTCCGTCTACGCATCGCCTAAGGCTCTAGCTAGGCTCTGATACCACTGTAGGGTTCCTAGGCACTCTCAAGAGGTCTCACAAGGCATCAACCATGCCAATTTCAAATTTTACAAGTGCCGAGAAACCCTAATACGGATCGTTAACTAGAATTTTAGGCGAAAGATGCAACTAGTTAAAAACTTAACTAAGTGAACGGAAATACAACCTTTGTAGATCTGGTTCTCCACCTCCATAGCTCCGTGATGAATTCCCCTCGCTGTACAAATCGCATCCCGGACTCTAGCATCGGCTTCATCGGAGAAATGGGCGGGCAAGGTCGTAGGCTTTGTGCCGAAGATGATCTACGTCGAGGGATCACAAGATCAAGCTCCCACTTCACCAAGTCATGAAACTTGTGAAGAAATCACCCAATACTACTTGGCAAGAGGTAGAGGATGAAGAAATAGGAAGTGGGTTCACTTTAGAATTGGATTTCTCACTCATTTGCTCAAGTTACCATTGATGGAGCAAGGTTTCTTCATGAAGAAGAAGAAGAGGAAGAAGAAATTAGAATATGATAAGTATTGAATAAATAGAAAATAATTGAAATACTTATCATATACTAACCTTAGTTGAGTGTAGAGAATAGACCATGATTAACTTGAATGGTTAGGGTTAAGTATAAGACAAGAGTGATGACTTAGTCAAAGCTTCAAGAAGATTCAACTAACAAATAAAACAATCCACCATTCATTTATCCATTCCAAAATGAAAAAGAAAATAAATAAGTGATGGATAAACAAAACCCTAATCATTAGTTTAACCATGGTTTAATTCTTTACACTTAACCAAGTAAGCATGTATCATCAAACATGATAAAATCAAGTGCACAAAAAGTATATCACATATACAACTTGTACATCCAAGTGAGAAAATCCATTTAAAATGAACCAATACTAGTTAATGCAAAGTAATATATCAAATATATAATTATGCATTAAATCATTAAATCAACACTTGATTTAACGATCCGGTCATATCGCATATAACCGACTAATATCCTATGCATCGGCTTACCGAATCAATCCTTGATTCGATAACTAGGTTATATCGCATACAACCATTCGATACATTCATCGCGAGAATGAAATACGGTATCACATACACACATTATTCTCGGTCCCACACATGTCTCATATGCGCTCCTATTTCGTTTCGCTTGAGCCAGGAAACCTCTGTGTAGGACTCTAAAGACTCGTCAATACGCCGGTAGCAGATGATGATCATATCAAACACCCACAAGCCGCAAGCGGTCTGCTAAACGTAACGGCCACCCGGGTATTGAGCGATCAGAAGATCGACGAGCAAGCCCGCTCACACTCCTGTGAATCCAACCAGTAACACTTACCGTACAGTCCGGTCTGATCGTCTAATATGTCGCATATCTTGCCTAGAGGTGGTGAACGTCAGACCCCAATAGCTCGATAAGTCGTGTCGATATGAGGACTATAACAGTTCGAGAAACTACAGGTAACACTTACCAGTAAATCTCAGCAACCCTGGCCAGGGATTTCCGGTTATAGCCAATCGAACACAGCGCAACATCAACTCCCTATACCGGGAGAGACGAATCCCCTCCTATCGCTCATTGCCTCCATATGATTCGGGACTGTACCCAAAAACCACCGTTTTGCACGCCCTCTTGGACGTGGTAAGGTCGAAATCAAAGCACAGTGGGAACCACACAAGACTCTATGACGATCTCGGGTCAACAGACTACTCTGTGTTGGAGATAATGCCCTCAGAGTCAATTATTGGATCACAGGCACGTGATTGCGATGATTGAGGGAGGACCTATCCCGGTAAGACAGTCTTACTCGAGATGATAGTATGCTATCTGGTTTACCTTTATCATCGTGTACTGCTTCAGGTGACCTTACAGGTCGCTATTACACATTGATAGAGCCCCTAGAATTCTTGCTTGACCACCAGCAGTATGAGGGCGATCATATAAGTGGGAGCTGGGGGTCTATAAGCACATCCTTAAATAGTCCCTAGTCGTGGGAGTTTCGAGACAGGGCATCGATTCTCCAGAGTAGACTAGTGTATACAGTCGAGACCCCGACGAGGGGCAGTGGCCGGTCTCACAAGCCACTGGTGTCAGTTGGATCACCTAAGATGTATACAGGTGCTCATTGGGTTATGAGTATACCGGACAGGACTCGCCGGGAACATGCTAGTTGGTCTTATACCTGAAGTCAGATAGCAGTTCCCAGGTGACATGTGTACAGGTTAGTTCATCGACCTGGGGATCGTCATTTGTCTCGTGTGAGTTCCCACTGTGCTTTGATTACTAACCTACCACGGCTCAAAGGAGTCGTGCAAACAGGTTTTAGTTGGGTACAGTCCCGAGCCACATGGAGGCAGTGAGCGGATCTTCGGGGGTTCGTCTCTCCCGGTATTGGGGGTGAGGTCGCGCTGTGTTTAGGAGAGCCATTACACGAAGTCCTTGGCCAAGGCAGGAGATTTACTGGAAGGTATTCCAGTAGTATCTCAGGGTGTTCTGGGCTACACTCCGACACGACTTGTACCGCTTTTGGGGTTCTGACTTTTACCAACCCCCTAGGCCCGCCATGCGATGCTCATAGACGAACGGACCGGACTGTACGGATATTGTCACTGACAGGCTCAGTAGGGTGTCAGGATGAGTTCGCTCATCGACGTCCCTTTTAGTCAATAGCTGGTGGCCCGTTACGTATTGGCTTATACCTCTGACGTGCTAGTGGTTAAATCCATAGCCATAGTATTGACGAGTCTTTAGAGTCCACCACAATTTCAGTTACTCAAGCTTTCGGGCGAAACGCTGTAGAGGCCGTATGAAGATATGGCAGGGTCCGATCAGATACGTGCGGTATTGCACGGATCAGGATCGGACGGTTAGTACTAGAGGCCGTATAGAAATATGGCAAGGTTCGATCGGATACGTGCGGTATTGCACGGATCAGGATCGAACGGATATTACTAGCCGGCTTTGGTTTAATCCGGATCCTAGTTTAGTACAGTGTAGATTTTGTCACTTTGCATTTGTATCCGGACGGAATACAGATGCGGGTGTGTATGCACAGTATGGGGTTTTCTGTAATTTATTACGAGACCAGTTTTCTGGAGTTGCCTGTTTGCGTTCCGTTCCGGCCGGTTTTCCTTTGTTCTTTCCCGGCCGGACTTTTCCGATGGAGGGGGTTATTTGCAAGTTTGCAAATAACATTTGTGGAGGGGGTTTCTTGCAAATGTATTCATTATGATATGTTTAGCATCTTTCATCCATGATGGTGCATTAAATGAGATTAGAAAGGATATGGGTTTGATGTAAGTTTGTAATGATAATGTTTTGGTTGTGGTCACCCCTTCACCTTTTACTACCATCACCTCCCTCTTGTATTTGTTTTGCCCTCCACCATTTTCCACCATATAGAAATGGCCGGCCACATTTTTGATGGGGAGGAGAAAAATGAGAGGGTTTCATTTTGATGAGGATAATTTGGTTCATCTCATTTTTCCTTGCTACACACATTCTAGTTCCACTTGAAAATTCCATTCCTCCATCAAGGCAACTACAAACCCCAAATGAGACTAGCATGATCTACACCACATTCTATAGCAATTCTTGGGCACGTCGACTTGCCAGCTTCGTGCCCGAGTTGCCTCGGTATTGAGGTGGGAGCCCGTAAAAGATGCAGACGATGTGGTGTCCTTCCGGCGAGGAGGCGACGACCGGAGTTTCCGCGGGAGATCGGGACGACGACGAGAAGACCGGAGGACTCGGATCACTCGGTATATCTCTTCCCTATCTTGTTACTTTGCTAGATCTAGTTTAATGGCCCGATCCGGGGTTTAGTGTGCTGTGGTGCCTGTTTTCTAAGTTCGCAAAATTAAAGTTTATCACCGCTTCCGCATTTGGCCGTCGGATTGACGACTGGGGCACCGCCGTGCACTTACAGTGGTATCAGAGCCTCGCCATTAACTTCGTTTAGCTTTGTTTGATGTGTTTGCATTTCCGATCGACGAAAATTCCAAAAACCCGCATTTTTCTATACATTAGTTTTCTGTCGAAATTTTTTGAAGTCCAAAATTTTTTCAGGTTGTAAAAAACTAATGTACTGGAAATTCTAAGACTACTGGAAAAATTCGACACAGTCAGTCGATCACTGAAGCGCGGAACCGCGGCCAAACCCCCCCTTGGGCCGCGGTTCCGCCGCGCATTGGTGTCGTCACTGTATCATTTTTTTTCCAGTGGGCTTCTGGGCTAATTTTAGGGGTTTTGGAATATTAATATTGGGCCCAGATTTTCTGTGAGTGCTACAGTATTGCTTGGGGGCCCACTTGTTATTTTTGATCGATCGGATATTTTAAACACATTATTTTCACAGTATTTACATTATATCTGCGACCGTGAATGTCACTTGATCGGTAAATCCAGTCTAACTGCTATAGCCCGGTTAGACGGATTTGCGAACGTGACTTTCACGTTGATGTTCTGTGATTTTGCTGTGATGTTGCGGATCGGTCGTGGGGGATAGCCTGGATGCAATGCTAGTACAGTTTTGTTGTATTATGTACATTTGATATTGCGGGGCGAGCGTCCGACATGTGGACTGCCGTCACTGCCCGTTTGTATTATTCTTTTGGGGCACGGCCAGGTTGCGGTCGATGTACCCGTTGTATGTATATTTTACTTTCTGTACTAGGATTACCCCGCGGTGGGGTGCACGGATAGCCGGGTTATGAAGGGCAACAAGCCCGCATCTCATGGCATTAGGACGGAGGGGGCTTCACTCTAGAATTGGCGGGCTATTCGCCGCACTCGTAGGGGGTACAGGTTGACCCAGGAGGGGTGCCCAAGTTACCGGATTCCGTGAAGTGCTGGGTGGTCCATTCACGGCGCTGAAGGGGGCTGCCTCGCTTCAGGTTTTGGCGGGTAACTTGCCGCGCCCGTAGGGGTCTAGGATTTCATTGCACAGGCTATCCACACGACCAGGGGAACGTCTGGTTTTAGTAGTGGTTCTGTGAAACCCGGGGATCCCAGATATCTGTATTGTTCTGTGATGCTGTACATTTCTGTGATGTTGCATTTTTATCACGCCTTGAGCGAATATAATATATTGGTATATATATTAGTAGATGTTGTATATGTTTTACATCCGCGCTAGTCCAGTCCCCGCTCTGTCGTTAGTTAGCTAACCTAACGGGTAATGACGGGACCCAGTGGCGAATGCGGATGGCATATACGTACATCAGTATATTTTCGTTCTTTGTGGTGTGATCAATTGATGGGACTGCGTTGATTCGGATCATTGCAAGTTAAAAAAAACCTATTCTGATGTTGTTGGAACACTTTTCAAAAAGCTGTTATTGCAAGGACGTTCACTTTTGTTTTGCATCGTGGTATTCATTTGGAATATCCTGCTCCTCAGTCGACGAGGCAAGGGCCGAGATCCCTTCACCGGGAGTGACCCCTTGGACAGAAGTTCGCGTCAGGGCATTAACTTCACTATAGCCGATTACTTTTGCTTTGCACCGTGGTATTCATTTGGAATATCCTGCACCCCATTCTACGGGGAAAGAGCCGAGATCCCTTCACCGGGAGTGACCTCTTTAGTAAAGGTTTTCGTCACTATATTTTCTAAAAAGCTATCCGTTCCTTCAACGATATCAAGTTCATTACGTTAAAGGTTTTCGCCAGAAACCATTCGTAGCCCTCCGTCATTTCAGACAGGTAGCACGTAGTATTCATGCTATGTTTGTTGACCTTCGTCAAGGCATAGTGCATGGTAGCTGCTTGTTGCCTTTCTGTTGCATAGATAGATGTGTTGGTTTGGGACAGTCGTATAGCCTTGTTGACCTTCGTCAAGGGCTTGTACGGGTGGGTTCAAATTAACCTGGACAATGACGGGTGGAACTTGACATGTGACTTATGATTTGTTGACCTTCGTCAAGGTCATAAGAGCATGGGGCAGAAATCACATCGGGAGTTTCAAAAGAACTGAAACTTGCCAGATATGCGCATACCTTCTGGAGTGTGATAGCGTGAGCGGATTCCGTCACGTTATCATGCGATGAGAGTTGGATCCCGATTCCCACTGATGAGTTAGTTTACTCCTCGGGTGACCCCGACTAATTCTTCTTTCAGGTTTGGAGGAGAGTTTGAGGTACAGTGGGAGGTTTCCAGATTAGATAAATTGGTAACCATTCTGATCTAGGTTAGAGTGCACGCTGAGTGTTTCTTTTCTCTCTCTCTCTGGCAGCGACCATTGACCCGACCCTAGACTATGACTCAGTGACCAAGTTGACCGAACCTTCTTTAACACTGGCTTTTGGATTGTCAGAGTTGCAAACCTCATTGCCACTCCTGCTTTTACCCTTTTCTCCGGGACACCCCGTATTACTACGAACGTCCACTTCCATTGGACAAAACCATCGTATGGTTATATACGAACTCGAAGGAATTCGAGGATGGTTTCTGGTTCTGGAGAAAACGAATAGGACTATTCAGTTGTCTTTTCCTTTTACCTTCTCTCTCAGATTGCGAGTACTCCTTGGTTTAGGAGATACTACACCTATTACGCAAATTGGATAGTCTTCTTTCAAACCTTAGGCTGGTGCCGAACGGTGGGGAATGAAGAAAGCCAATTAGCCTAAACGGTGTACAGAAGGTATTAAGTTAAGACAAAGCAAGGGATTAGTAAGAGGGCAAAGTAAATTGCGACTGCTATTCACGACCAAACCAAGTATTTCTTCGCCAATCCTAAATCACCTATTTCTAAGGTTTATTCGGTTGTCTTTTATCTTTACCTTCTCTCGCATTGCGAGTGTTCCTAGGACTGGGACAGTACACCCATTACGCTTATTGGATAGTCTTCTTCCAAACCATAGGCTGGTGCCGAACGGTAGGGAAGGAAGAAAACCATTTGGCCTAAAGGGGTGTACAGAAGGTAATGACTAAAGATATAAAAAGGGATTTGGACAAGTGGCAAAGAATTGTACGGTTATAGTTGTGAATCTGGATAATGGAAGAGGCATTACTAAGAATACCAGGATACCCCATCGAAACATTTCAATGTTTCAGTTTCACTGTGTACTGTTAAAAGAAAACTGATTTCCCAATCAGACACTTGCTCCAAGGTATGTATTTACAAGGTTGGATTCTCACATCTGTATGGTTTTACAGATGATGAGTTGGAGTAAGTTGTTGGGAATTGGGTGATCATCCTCATTATATCGGGATTCGTTGTAATCAGTGATATTTGAGGAAATCACCTGGGTTGTTTGCCGGTCGGCAAATATTTGGTTTTGAATATCCGTTGTTATGCACCAATTTCAAATTGATATATCTGTATGTCTATTTTTATAGAGTGAGACATACCTTTTTGAGATTATGTCTATGACATTTACCTACATTAGTGGATGGTTAGGTAAGGAGCATTGAACAACGGTGTAATTCTTCTTAACCATAAGTACAGTTTTCAACCTACGACACACAGTGAATGAGTTATTAGACTCAAGGGACTTATACAGAGTATTTTATATTGTCCAATGTCCATTAGGACAGAGGGGTTGGTCCTCGTACCATATTCGGTTTAGTTATAACTTCTCTAGTTCTTAGACAGGTGTTTCGTAGAAACACAGGGTCCAAGTTTTGAGAAGTTATGGGTATATGAATAAAGTAGAGAACCAGGTGTTGCAAGTATCGGGATTCTTCAAGGTGATCGAAGATGTAGATACTTGTATGTAGTATTCAGATGATAGTAATGGTTAAGAGAACTTGCTTCTCTTTCAGGTTACTCATAATTGGAAGCATTCCTAAGTTGAGTAACGCTGATCGGCCTCCTTCCATTTAGTAGACATGCACTGGAGACAGCTGCATGATTTGAATCTGGTTCAATTAAATCAGTGCCTCTGTTTTTGTATTGGATATAGAACAGTTCATATCTTAACGATTTTAAGATACGGGGAGTTATCTGGCTTATGATTAAAACCAGCTCTGGATAACTCAAGGCACGTTTCTGTAATGGCTGTTTGTGGGTTGACCCAGGTTATGACGAGAGTTGACTTTCTACCATCTGGAAGATCAATAGTGATATTGTTCTTGACTCGCCACAGTTTTAATTAAAAATGGATTTTTTTTCAGAAAACAGTAGTGGGAGTATGGTAGAACTGGAAGCGATTCCAGAACCACAAACGATTACTGAAGATTTGATAGGAACCTAAAGATTCAATCTGGTTTGACATTCCATTGGCCACTTCGCAGATATAGTGGGTAACCTCAGGCACTCGAGAGGTACTTCGGTATGCTCAAGGACGGTGGCAGGGAAGTTCTTGTTTACCCACACTTGCCATTGCTGTTGTTCCAGGCTGCGAGACCCGGCGGGAGGATGAGTATAGCGTCATTCTAAACTAGCTTTAAGAAGTGTACGCCTATATGACTCTGCCAGAGGGTTGTCGTAGTCAGTGGGAGCAGCGGAAGCATTGGTGGACATCAGGCTTATGTCTATTCATAGACTAAAGCAGATAAAGCGGAGATAGATCATCTATTTCTGATGTGACAGTCATAGGTTTGACTTCATCAGAATAGGGGATGGATCTATTAAGAAGGTAGTAGGGTGTGATGTCCTGGTATTTGATGACATACACAGAGTAGGAAGTGATATTCCTATACTACGATCGGTTATACTTTGGTCGTCACACAGTGGTTTCTCCACATAGGACTTGGATATTATTTCAGACATTCTGGTTACTAGATCTATGGTTTTAGATCTAGATTTGGGTGGTTTCCCAATCTGGGTACTTTGACCACATTCTATGAGTATTTAGAATGGACGACTCCTGGTACGGTAGTATACCTGCAGGTGATGGAGTCACCCTCTCTAAAGGTGTCTTACAGACTAAAGGGGACAGGGATACGCATGATTGACAGATCACTTGCTTAGGCAATTGAGTCAATCATGAGATGTCAAGTACCACACCAGATGTTGTTCTTGCAGTAGGTGCAATAAGTTGATATTGATCCAATCCTGGAGAAACAGTCGGAAGCAGTTTTAGAACATAAGTGGATGTTCTAGGGATATGATAACGGCAGCCTCCTTTAGGAGACGGTTATCATTCCAGGCTTCCAAGGTGACCTGGATGGCAGAGTGGCTGTCAGAGTTATAGTTTTTCCCTCTGATGAGGGGCAGTATTTTGGACAGATGGTCCAAGTGGATACTGAGGGAAGGCATGGCGCAGGACACTGATTAAGTTCAGTTGTCAATACAGTCTAAGTAGTTTGCATTTGGAGTTCATTTATGAGCTAGGTCCCATCAGACATCCAGACACATTCTAAGACAGGTATTGCTCATTTCGGGAGATGGCTTTCTCCGCGAACTTGAGATTTAGAGAGACATAGAAAGAAACATCAGAGCGGATCCACTCACTGAGGCTATTCCTCGAACGCAAGAGTTTCGCAAACAGGCTTTATGATACTGACTAGTAGAGGAGTTGGGTGTTCGGTATCACACGGGCTGTGAGTTTGCGACATCGCAATAATTAGCCATGAGTGCTAGTGGGAGATTGTTGGAGATAATGCCCTCAGATTCAATTATTGGATCACAGGCACGTGATTGCGATATTGAGGGAGGACCTATCCCGGTAAGACAGTCTTACTCGAGATGATAGTATGCTATCTGGTTTACCTTTATCATCGTGTACTGCTTCAGGTGACCTTACAGGTCGCTATTACACGTTGATAGAGCCCCTAGGATTCTTGCTTGACCACCAGCAGTATGAGGGCGATCATATAAGTGGGAGCTGGGGGTCTATAAGCACATCCTTAAATAGTCCCTAGTCGTGGGAGTTTCGAGACAGGGCATCGATTCTCCAGAGTAGACTAGTGTATACAGTCGAGACCCCGACGAGGGGCGGTAGCCGGTCTCACAAGCCATTGGTGTCAGTTGGATCACCTAAGATGTATACAGGTGCTCATTGGGTTATGAGTACACCGGACAGGACTCGCCGAGAACATGCTAGTTGGTCTTATACCTGACGTCAGATAGCAGTTCCCAGGTGACATGTGTACATGTTAGTTTATCGACCTGGGGATCGTCATTTGTCTCGTGTGAGTTCCCACTGTGCTTTGATTACTACCCTACCACGGCTCAAAGGAGTCGTGCAAACAGGTTTTAGTTGGGTACAGTCCCGAGCCACATGGAGGCAGTGAGCGGATCTTCGGGGGTTCGTCTCTCCCGGTATTGGGGGTGAGGTCGCGCTGTGTCTAGGAGAGCCATTACATGAAGTCCTTGGCCAAGGCAGGAGATTTACTGGTAGGTATTCCAGTAGTATCTCAGGGTGTTCTGGGCTACACTCCGACACGACTTGTACCGCTTTTGGGGGTCTGACTTTTACCAACCCCCTAGGCCCGCCATGCGATGCTCATAGACGAACGGACCGGACTGTACGGATATTGTCACTGACAGGCTCAGTAGGGTGTCAGGATGAGTTCGCTCATCGACGTCCCTTTTAGTCAATAGCTGGTGGCCCGTTACGTATTGGCTTATACCTCTGACGTGCTAGTGGTTAAATCCACAGCCATAGTATTGACGAGTCTTTAGAGTCCACCACAATTTCAGTTACTCAAGCTTTCGGGCGAAACGCTGTAGAGGCCGTATGGAGATATGGCAGGGTCCGATCAGATACGTGCGGTATTGCACGGATCAGGATCGGACGGTTAGTACTAGAGGCCGTACAGAAATATGGCAAGGTTCGATCGGATACGTGCGGTATTGCACGGATCAGGATCGAACGGATATTACTAGCCGGCTTTGGTTTAATCCGGATCCTAGTTTAGTACAGTGTAGATTTTGTCTCTTTGCATTTGTATCCGGACGGAATACAGATGCGGCTGTGTATGCACAGTATGGGGTTTTCCTGTAATTTATTACGAGACCAGTTTTCTGGAGTTGCCAGTTTGCGTTCCGTTCCGGCCGGTTTTCCTTTGTTCTTTCCCGGCCGGACTTTTCCGATGGAGGGAGTTATTTGCAAGTTTGCAAATAACATTTGTGGAGGGGGTTTCTTGCAAATGTATTCATTATGATATGTTTAGCATCTTTCATCCATGATGGTGCATTAAATAAGATTAGAAAGGATATGGGTTTGATGTAAGTTTGTAATGATAATGTTTTGGTTGTGGTCACCCCTTCACCTTTTACTACCATCACCTCCCTCTTGTATTTGTTTTGCCCTCCACCATTTTCCACCATATAGAAATGGCCGTCCACATTTTTGATGGGGGGGAGAAAAATGAGAGGGTTTCATTTTGATGAGGATAATTTGGTTCATCTCATTTTTCCTTGCTACACACATTCTAGTTCCACTTGAAAATTCCATTCGTCCATCAAGGCAACTACAAACCCCAAATGAGACTAGCATGATCTACACCACATTCTATAGCAATTCTTGGGCACGTCGACTTGCCAGCTTCGTGCCCGAGTTGCCTCGGTATTGAGGTGGGAGCCCGTAAAAGATGCAGTCGATGTGGTGTCCTTCCAGCGAGAAGGCGACGACCGGAGTTTCCGCGGGAGATCGGGACGACGACGAGAAGACCGGAGGACTCGGATCACTCGGTATATCTCTTCCCTATCTTGTTACTTTGCTAGATCTAGTTTAATGGCCCGATCCGGGGTTTAGTGCGCGGTGGTGCCGGTTTGCTAAGTTCGCAAAATTAAAGTTTATCACCGCTTCCGCATTTGGCCGTCGGATTGACGACCGGGGCGCCGCCGTGCACTTACACTCTGTACCAGTGTCACCAGTGAACTGCCATCTGACGTAAGGTATAATACCATCTGGGAGTTCTCGGCGAGTCCGTCCAGTGTACCCAGTCTCCACTGAGCACCCGTATATCATCTCTGATGTCAAACACCAATGGATATGGGATCATCCATCGCCCATCTGTATGGGTCGAGAAGGTATACGCTAGTCTACTCTGGTATATCGATGCCCCGTCTCGATACACCCACGACTAGAGACTTTGAAGGATGTACTTATGGACTACCATGTCCCCACTAGTATGATCTGCATCATAGTCCAGGTAGTCAAGTACACATCCTAAGGGCTTTACCAACATGTAACAGAGAGACAATCAGTATACACGTTAAGGTAAACTGCAACCAGATAGTATACTATCATGTCGAGCAAGAAAGTCCTCCCTATATATGTCCAAGCATCCACTACAATATACATCCTATGTATAGTAATGGCCTCTAGGGCATACATATAACTAACAGAATCCCTCCTCAAACCATAAAGGAAGAATTAGCCGGGATCAATCTCACCGTACATTACTTGCTTAACCGTTCAGCCAGGCCAGTGTCGGTACTTCGAGGGAGGTTTTCCAACGCTTTCGCGAAGTTCCTTAATTAAGTAACCTCTTTTCCCTGTGGGCGTAGCCCCGCTAACACCTTTCTAGACACCTACTAGGTTTATAGCATTGATCGTTAAGTGAGAAAGTTCCCGAGGAGTAGCATATACTCACAGTAAGATCGGGATCCAAATATCATCGCGTGACAAAACTGAAGGAATCCTACCAGAATCATCACACTCCAAATGGTATGCAGCGCTAGCAAGTTTCAGTACTTTTGAAACTCCCGATGTGGATTTTTGCCCCATGCTCTTATGACCTTGACAAAGGCCAACATATCATATGTCACATGTCAAGTTCTACCTATCATTGTCCAGATTAATTTGAACCCACCCGTACATACCCTTGACGAAGGCCAAAATAGTAGTACGACTGTCCCAAACCAACGCATCTATCTATGCTACAGATAAATATTCAGCAGTTACCAATCACTATGCCTTGACGAAGGTCAAAATACATAGCTTGAATACTACTGAATATTTAACCGAAATGACGGAGGGCTACGAATGGTTTTGGCGAAAACGTGAACGCAGTGAACTTGATATAATCGATGGAACGAGATAGCTTTTTAAAAGGAGTGGTTCAAACTCCGCGTTTAAAAGCTGGTTTTTGAAAAAGAACCGAGTGGTTTTGAAAGTGTTCCAACGACTTTTACTTGGTTTATTTTCTTGCATTAATTCCAATGCGTCCCATCATTTAATCCTACCATTGCAGAAAACAACCAAAATATGGTGTACGCTTATGCCATCCGCATTCGCCATGGGGCCCCGTCATCACCCGTTAGGTTACTTAACTAACGACAGAGTGGGGGCTGGACTAGTGCGGATGCAAAACATAAGCAACACCTAAATAGATATCATATATAGATATATAGCAATGATAGCCATTCCAGATCACAGATGAACACATTGGATATACTAGGAATCCGCGATTCGTTCGAGCCTGCAACGAAAAGCGGATTACACGGTCGCGATGAATAGCCAATACCCTACCCAAGACCCCTACGGGTGCGGCAAACTACCCGCCAAGTAACCGAAGCGAAGCAACCTTCCTCAACGACGTGAGTAGGCCACTCGGCACTTCGAGATACCCGGTAGTTTGTGCGCCCCACCATGGTTCTATCCTAGGAGCAAAAACAGTAAAAAGAAATTATACAATGACGGCTACAACCTCGACCCGGTTGTGCGGCCATACAAATAATATTACATCAATTTACAAATTTTACATGAATGAAAGAAAAAGAAACTCTCATCTCACATCCATTCCCGGCTATTCATCCGTGACAATCCAACGAGTTCATATACACAAACTAACAAGCATTACAGATCACAAATATGTATAACCCCCACTAATCGACGTATAGCGAATAGCGGACGTTCAATACATATATCACATCACAAATAATATCCATTAGCTAAAGTCTACGGAATATCGATCAAAATATGGATTTTTAACCACCCCAAAAGTCAATTTGCTCTCTGGAAAATCTGGGTAGAAAAAACATGTCTTAAAAATCCCAAAACGGCCAAACTAAAACACTGCACGAAACCCGATCCACTGCCGAGTTAAATCGGCCGCGGAACCGCGGCAATAAGCATGTCATTGCCGCAGAACCGCGGCGGTTTAATCGAATCACTAGATCGTTTTTCTGCAGTGTTTTTACAAAACCCTGAGACGATTTTTCATATATTTTAAATCACTTTTTGAGCAGTATATAAATCGACAGAAACTTAAGGTTTTGCGGACGTGTTTTGCGACTTTTTTCCGATCGATATTCTAAACACTTTGCTAACTTACTAGTTTATGTTTAGCTAGGCTCTGATACCACTGTAAGTCCACGTTGCTCACCCCGGTTCCTACGGGGAGGCGGAAACGGCGAAAAACAATAATTTGGCACAAGGCAACATGGACTCAAAAGCAAAGATCTTGGCTAAACTAGAAACTAGCAAACAAGTAGAGGCTTTAACTATCATGCTGTAGAAAATATACCTCACGGAACCGGTCCTTCGGGTCTTCTCTCCGCTGTCCGGCTCGTCCATCCATGCTCCAAGGGTCGATCCGGATCTTGGTCACCTCTGCGGCCTTCTTGAGTCGAAAACGATCCACCCGAGAGTTGTACACTAAGCTCCACCTCAAGCCGAGGTAACAAGGGCAACGAGATCGCTAATCTAGATGCTCTAGGTTGTGTAGAAGAGAAAGATGGAAGTGTTTGTCTATGTGGATTCTTTTTCTCTCAACCCATGAGATCAAAAGAATTATCAAGAGGAGGAAGATGAAGGAGAAACTTTAGCAACCATGGAGCTTATCTTTTCTTTTCACCTCAAGAGAGAGAATGAGAAGAGAATAATGAAAAGATTAACTAAGGAAAATGAACCATGGTTGCAATAATACACCCAAAACCATCATTACTAATCCTATCATAATAAAGTTGATGGCACAAATGACTTGACCATTTTCATAACTCAAGAATTAAAAAGAAAATCAAAGAAGAGTGTAGACCTCTCTTGAAGGTCAATGGTCAACACGGTCAACGGGTCAACAAAGTCAAGAGAGGTCTAAGTGGTCAAATGGTCAATGCAATTAGCCATCACAAATCTATCACTAAAAGGATTAGTAAACAATGTCTCTGGCTCATAATGGTTTTGACCAAACGAATTGATAAAACCCTAATGAGCCTGCCACATTACGGTTTTGGCCGAACCAATTGCCAAAACCCTAATGGGGCACCTCCTCCTTCATCACTCCTCAAAACTGTGCATACACACCCGCATCCGCATTCCGTAGAATGCGAATGCACAGAAGACAAAACAAATCCATCTATGCAATACTAGGATCCGGCTTAAACCAAAGCCCACTAGTATTTCCTGCCCGAACAGCATACGCACACAAGTGCACGTAAGTGATCGCAGCCCTGCCGTAAAACCATACGGCCTCTACACGTTTCGCTCAGTGCAGGGAAACTCTATGTGTAGGACTCTAAAGACTCGACACTACGCTGGCAGTGGGTTTAACCACAGACCGCAAGCGGCACTAGCTGTACGTAAGGGTCCCCAGGTAGATGTCGATAAGAAGGCCGATGAGGTAAACCCATCCGAACTCCTACTGAGCCTGTATGTGACAATCTCCGTACAGTCCGGTCTGTTCGTCTGATACATCGCATAGCGGGCTTAGGGGGGCGGTGAACATCAGTCCCCTAATAGCGGTACAAGTCGTGTTGGAGTGTAGCCCAGAACACCCTGAGATAACACTGGAAACCTACCAGTATATCTTGCTTGCCCTGGCCAGGGACTACTTGTGTAATGGCTCTCCTAGACACGGCGCGATGTCAACCCCCAATACCGGGAGAGACGAATCCTGTCTAACCGTCACTGCCTCCATGTGCTTCGGGACTGCACCCAACTACTACCTGTTTGCACGACTCCTTTGAGCCGTGGTACGGTAGTAATCTAAGTACAGTGGGAACACACTCGAGGCGAAGTGACAGTGTCAAGTCGGCGGACTAAGTTGTACTCATGTCACCTGGGAACTGATAACTGACGATAGGTATAATACCAACGAACAGTTCCCGATGAGTCCTGTCCAGTGTACTCGTAACCTAACGAGCACCCGCATGCTATCTCAAGTACGACGTACTGACGGCTGTGGGACAGATCGTCTCCCCCGCTGGGATGAGAAGCGCATACGCTAGTCTACTCTGGAGTATCGATGCCCTGTCTCGATAGTCTTATGACTAGGGACCTGTATAAGGATGTGCTTATGGATTACCCAGCCCCCACGAGTATGACTGCCATCACAACGCTGGTAATCAAGCAAAGATCCTAAGGGCTCTATTAATCTGTATATAAGCGATATGCTAAAAGAAACACATGCACATATTGAAGTAGAGACAAACCAAGTAGCATACTACCATTTTGAGCAAGATTTTCTATACAACTGTGAATATCCCAAGCTTCCATTAAGTAATATACAAGCTGGTATGATACAGTAAAGGCCTCTAGGGCATATACACTAACAAGAGGAAACTAAAGTGCTTGGCTTGCTAGACCTAGTACTCTAGAGTAAGTAGAGAAGAGTTTTGAAGGTTTTATCTCAATGGCTCATGCTTCTTAACACATGAGACATAAGAGCCTTGAGAGAGAGGAAGAGGGTGAGCTTGGATGAGAGAGAGTGATCAAGTGAGAATGAGCTTGACTTTTTACAACCATGCTCACAAAAGAAAGAATAATGATGATAATAATAATAATTAAGAATTGTGATGGTTAGTTTCAATGACCATTATCATTTCAAGCATTTAATGCATTTTGTAAAGAACAAGAAGTAAACAAAAGTCATAGAAATGAAATGATGATGGTCAATAAGTCCACAACGGTCAGCCGGCCAACAAAGTCAAAAGGTCAACAAAAGTCAAATGTTCAACTCAACCATGGCACAATAATACTTAATTAATATTATTAATCATATTTCTTATTCTCATTAGGGTTTAGAAAAAAGTCAACGGTCAACAACCCTAACGAGAATCCTATGCCTCTGCTTCTGTCAACAGTGCATACACATCCGCATCCGTGTTCCGAGGAACACGAATACAATGAGATAAAACCTATCCCAAAATATATACTAGGATCTGGCTTAAACCAAAGCCCGCTAGTAATAACTGCCCAGACACCAAACGTGCACAAGTGCGCGGATGTGAACGAACCCTGTCGCAAAACCATGCGACCTCTACTCTGTTTTGCCCAATGGCGAATAGCTCTCTGTGTGGGACTTTAAAGACTCGACACTACGCTGGCAGTGGGATTAACCACAGTCCGCAAGCGGTACTAGCTGTACGTAACGGTCGCCAGGTAGATGCCGATAAGAAGACTGATGAGGTGAACTCATCCGAACTCCTACTGAGCCTGAATGTGACAATCTCCGTACAGTCCGGTCTGTTCGTCTGAGAATATCGCATGTCGGGCCTAAGGGGTGGTAAACGTCAGTCCCCTAATAGCGGTACAAGTCGTGTCGGAGTGTAGCCCATAACACCCTAAGATAACACTGGATAACTTACCAGTATATCTCGCTTGCCCTGGCCAGGGACGACAATGTGTAATGGCTCTCCTTGACACAGCGCGATATCAACCCCCAATACCAGGAGAGACGAATCCTGTCTAACCGTCACTGCCTCCAAGTGCTTCAGGACTGCACCCAACTGCTACTTGTTTGCACGACTCATTTGAGCCGTGGTAGGGTAGAAATCTAAGAACAGTGGGAACACACTCGAGGCGAAGTGCAGTGTCAAGTCAGCGGATTAAGCTGTACTCATGTCACCTTGGAACTGATATTGACGATATGTTTAGTACCAACCAACAGTTCCCGACGAGTCCTGTCCAGTGTACTCGTAACCTAACGAGCACCCGCATACTATCTCAAGTACGGCGTACTGACTGCTGTGGGACAGACCATCTCCCCTGCTGTGATGAGAAGCGCATACGCTAGTCTACTCCGGAGTATCGATGCCCCGTCTCGATAATCCTACAACTAGGGACCTGTATAAGGATGTGCTTGTAGATTACCCAGCCCCTACTAGTGTGACAGCCATCACAACGCTGGTAATCAAGCAAAGATCCTAAGGGCTCCACTATTGTGTATAGGCGATATGCTAAAAGAAACACATGCACACATTAAAGTAGAAACAAACCAAGTAGCATACTACCATTTCGAGCAAGATTGTCTATACAACTGTGAATATCCCAAGCTTCCATCAAGTAATATACAAACTAGTATCATACAGTAATGGCCTCTAGGGCATATACACTAATAGTGTCTAGGAGAGCCATTACACGAAGTCCTTGGCCAAGGCAAGAGATTTACTGGTAGGTATTCCAGTAGTATCTCAGGGTGTTCTGGGCTACACTCCGACACGAATTGTATCGCTTTTGGGGGTCTGACTTTTACCAACCCCCTAGGCCCGCCATGCGATGCTCATAGACGAACGGACCGGACTGTACGGATATTGTCACTGACAGGCTCAGTAGTGTGTCAGGATGAGTTCGCTCATCGACCTCCACGTTACGTACACCTAGTACCACGTTACGTACACCTAGTACCTCTGACGCGCTAGTGGTTAAATCCACAGCCAATGTATTGACGAGTCTTTACAGTCCTCCACAAACAGTTTCTCAAGTTTCGGGCGAAACGTTGTAGAGACCGTATGATATATGGCAGGGTTCGATCATATACGTGCAGTAGTGCACGGATCATGATCGGGCGGATCATACTAGTGGGCTTTGGTTTAAGCCGGATCCTAGTATTAGATTTGTTGGATTACTTTAGTCTCGTCGCATTCGCATTCAGTCGGAATGCGGATGCAGGTATGTATATATAGGTGAGGGGTATCCTTGTGATCCGTCATAAGTTTACTTTAGATATTGCCGTATCTTTTATTGTTGCAAACATTTAGATTAATGTTTGCATATGGAAATAATGAGCTAGAATTCATCATTTGGAGCATTTATTGTGACACATGCACAAGTGGTGACTCATGGTCTCTTTTCTTGTGCATGTGTCACATTATTTGATAGTTTTATGATGATATGATAAGAAGAGAGAGAGAGAGGCTGCCATATAGGAGTTTTTGGTCTTGTATTTTATGCTAGAGCTCTCTCTCATTTTTATCATTCCATCACAAAACAAAAGGAAAAAGAAAGTTTCTTCTTCTTCTTCTTCCTCCTCTAGCTCAAAATCTCCATTAATGGCATCATCTCTAACCTCCATCCAAGCCATGGATGCAAGAGACAAGGTGATCACAAACATTTTTTACAACACCTTGGACACGTCGGCTAGCACACTTCATGCCTGAGTTGCTTAGGATGAAGCGGGATCCCGTAAAAAGACTCGAAGATGTGGTGCCCTTTCCGACGAGGAGATCAAGACCGGAGATGCCACGAGGAGCTTGGGATGGTGTCCAAAGACCGAAGGACACGGATCGATCGGTATACCTTTGCAACCCTTTCTCAAGATAGCTAGTTGTAGGTTAATGGTTCGATCCGGGTTTTAAGCATACGAGACCGCCGGTTTCTAGTTTGAAAAAGTTTTCGTTTCTGCATTTTGGCCTCGGAAAGACGGCCGGGGCGCTACCGTAGTCTTACATGGTATCAGAGCCACGCCATTAACCTTTACTAGCTTGCTCTAACATTTTTAAAACATCGATCGAACGAATCTCTAAAAACTACATTTCCAAGTCACAGTTTCTGTCGAATTTTTCCTGTGGTCAAAAAATTATTTGGTGTGCTGCAGAAAAACAGGCAGGGTTTCTAAGTATTCTGAGAAAATTTGGTATGTTGTTGTCACTGTAGCGCGGTCAAAAAATTATTTGGTACCTTCCCGCTGCTCCCACTATCTACGAAGCCCTCTGGCTGAGTCATGTACACGCACTCTTCTAAATCACCATTTAGAAAGGAGGTCTTAACATCTATTTGCCAGATTTCATAGTCATGGTATGCAGCGATGGCAAGTAGGATCCGGATAGACTTATGCATAGCCACTGGAGAAAAAGTTTCATCATAATCCATACCTGGTCGTTGACGAAAACCTTTTGCAACAAGTCTATCTTTGAAAGTCTCAACTTTTCCATCTACACCAAGTTTCTTCTTAAAGATCCATTTTCTACCAATGGGTTTTACCCCTTCGGGAGCAACTTCCAAAGTCCATACTTTGTTGGTGTACATGGATTCCATCTCAAATCGCATTGCATCCAGCCATTTTATAGAGTCCCTACTCGTGATGGCCTGCTCGAAGCTAGTTGGGTCATTATCTTCCATGATGCTATCCTCGCTGCTACAATCAATGAGAAAACCGTAGTATCTCTGAGGTGGATATGGAACCCTACTAGATCGGCAGAGATGCTAGGATTCATTGGAAACTACTGAATCCTCTGGTTCGACCAAATCTTCTGTCGTAGTTTTTATTGCTGGAACTTCTTAGTTTGTATTGCTGGAACTTCTTTCAGTTCTACCTCCTCGCCACAAATTTCATTCACAAGAAATTCCTTTTCTAAAAATGTGGCATGTCGAGAAACAAACACCTTTTGTTCCTCGGTATGGTAGAAGATATACCCTTGTGAGTTTTTAGGATATCCTACAAACTTGCACAGAACAGAGCTTGCCTCGAGTTTGTCTGGATTGTGCCTTTTTACATAGGCCGGACAACCCCAAATCTTAACATAATTAAGACATGGTCACTTCCCCTTCTATATCTCATATGGAGTGGTAGACACTGATTTGGTAGGGACCTTATTCAATAGGTGCACGGTCGTCTTTAGCGCATACCCGCAAAAGGAAATAGGTAACTCAGCGGTGCTCATCACAGAGCACACCATATCCAATAAGGTGCGATTCCTCCATTCCGATACACCGTTGTGCTGTGGTGTATACGGAGGAGTAAGCTGAGAGGGAATCCCATTCTTTTTTAGATAGTCACGGAATTCCGTGCTCAAGTATTCTCCTCCCCGATCATATCGTAGGATTTTAATACTTATACCCGTCTGGTTCTCAACATCGTACTTATATTCTTTGATTTGTCAAAAGCTTCAGACTTGTGTTTCAACAGGAACCCATGTCCATATCTTGAGAGATCGTCAGTGAATGTAATGAACTATGAGGAACCATTCCTGGCATGTGTAGACATAGGACCACATACATCACTATGTATCAGTCCCAAGAGTTTCGTAACTCTTTCTCCGTGTCCAGTAAATGGAGTTTTGGTCATCTTTCCTTTGAGAAAGGCTGTCAAGTGTCATAAGATGAAAATTCGAACGGATTCAAATATCCATCCTTATGTAACTTAGCTAGTCGTGTCGGATTGATATAATCTTGTCTACATTGCCATAAGAAGGATTCGTTTATTTCTGAACTTTTCCTCTTGTGTGTGTTTTTTACATTAAGAACTGTAGTTTGATTTAGAACGTATATGCCTTTATTTAAAGAGCTTGATCCAATCAACTTTTGATTCAGGAAGATGTTCATAACATTATCCTATACTACAAAATTATATCCTACTTTACTTAATAATGAAACTGATATAAGATTGCATATCAGGGTCGGTATGTAATAGCATTCGTTCAGAATCAATGTATTACCATTTGGTAATACAAGGTAATATTCGCCAACTTCTTCGGCTGCAACATTTGCACCATTCCCTACTCTTACGGAATGATCACCCATTACTAGTTCTCTACCTTTCCTTAGCCCAAGCAACATATTACATATGTGGGATCCTGATCCGGTATCTAATACTCAGGACGTAGAGTGAACTGAGAAACAGTTCTCGGTAACTAACACACCCGAAGAAGATACATCAACATGCTTTTTCTACGTTTGGGTGGCTTGGGAATCCGGATATGTCTCTATTCCCATCTCAGTATTATAACAATTATAAAAAAGAATGAAACCAACGTTCCCCTGTTCAGTATAACAAGCGGGTTCGGTCAATACATCCATATTATTATCTTGATTAAAGCCTGACATGGTCGCTACCTGGAGAGAGAGAGAAGAAAACACTTTAGAGTATGTTCTTGCAAGATTAGATTGGTTATTATTGTTAGTTATATGTATGCCCTAGAAGCCATTACTGTACATACGATGTATATTGTAGTGGATGCTTGGACATATAGGGAGGACTTTCTTGCTCGACATGATAATACGCTATCTGGTTGTTCTTTATCTTAACATGTACTCTGATTGTCTCTATGTTACATGTTGATAAAGCCCTTAGGATATATACTCGACTACTGGAACTATGATGAGATCATACTAGTGGGGCCACGGTAGTCGACGAGTATATCCTATAACTGTTCCTAGTCGAGGGTGTATCGAGACAGGGCATCGATACACCAGAGCAGACTAGCGTATACGCATCTTGACCCATATGATGGGCGATGGATGATCCCATATCCATCGATGTTTGACATCAAGGATGGTGTACGGATGCTCAGTAGAGACTGGGTACACTGGACGGACTCGCCGAGAACTCCCAGATGGTATTATACCTCACAGTAGATTGCAGTTCTCTGGTGACACTGCAACAGGTTAGTCTGTTGACCCGAGATCGTCATAGAGTCTTGTGTGATTCCCACTGTGCTTTGATTTCCATCATACCACGTCCAAGAGGGCGTGCAAAAAGGTGTCTTTTGGTTACAGTCCCGAATCATATGGAGGCAATGAGCGATAGGAGGGGATTCGCCTCTCCCGGTATTGGGAGTTGATGTTGCGCTGTGTTCGATTGGCTATAACTGGAAATCCTTGGCCAGGGTTACTGAGATTTACTGGTAAGTGTTATCTGTAGTTTCTCGAACTATTATAGACCTCATATCGACACGACTTATCAAGCTACCGGGGTCTGACGTTTACCACCCCTAGGCGAGATATGCGACATATCAGACGGAGTGACCGGACTGTACGGGAGTGTTACTGACTGGATTCACAGGAGAATGTACAGGCTTGCTTGTTGATCTTCTGAGCGCTCAATACCTGGGTGGCTGTTATGTTTAGCTGACGCTTGCAGCTTGTGGGCGTTTGATATGATCATCACCTACTGCCGGGGTATAGACGATTCTTTAGAGTCCTACACAGAGGTTTCTTGGCTCAGGCAAAACGGAGTAGGAGCACATATGTGATATGTTCGGGACCGAGAACTATACGTATATGTGATACCGTAATAGATTCTCGCGATATAAGATATCGGCCGGGTATATGTGATATAGCCAGGTCATCGGATCAAGTGTTGATTCGATGAACTGATACAGATTATATTAATCGGTTATTTGTGAAATAGCCGGATTATCGGATCAAGTGTGGATTCGATAATTTAATGTATAATTATATATTTGATATATTAAATTGCATTAACTAATATTAGCTCACTAAAAGATTTTTTTCTCACTCGGGTAATATATTGATATATATGCGATATATGTTAATTGTATTATTTTATTTTGTTACAATAAAGATTGTATATGTGATAAATAATATTGTAACATGTTAGGGTTATTAATACAACATGTTTAGTGGAGATTAAACATGGTTAGGGTTTGATTTGGGTTAATCATTTCTAGAACCTTCTAGAAGGTTTTGTTTTGTTTTGTGCACAGATATTAGTTTAGATATTTTTGCAAGATATTTGTTTAACCCAACCCAACCCTGTAGAAGTGAAATCTTTACAAGGGTTAGATTGACCATGGTTGCATTTCTAACCTTATCATAACTTTCATTATTCAACACAAAAGGATCACTATTCTTCTTCTTCTTCTTCCTTGATGCAAAGCTTTCTTGCTTTGCTTTTTTGTGATGAAAGTGAGTGAGAATAAGAAAACAAATGAGAGCAAATCCTATTTCATCATCCTCATCTACCCTTGCCATTTAGATGAGGGTGTTCACTTCATTTTGTGAGTGAGAGCTTGTGTTAATTGTTGGAGATAGTGCCCTCAGAGTCAATTATTGGATCACAGGCACGTGATTGCAATGATTGAGGGAGGACCTATCCCGGTGGGACAGTCTTACTCGAGATGATAGTATGCTATCTGGTTTATCTTTATCATCGTGTACTGCTTTAGGTGACCTGACACGTCGCTATTACACGTTGATAGAGCCCCTAGGATTCTTGCTTGACGACCAGCAGTATGATGGCGATCATATACGTGGGAGCTGGGGTCTATAAGCACATCCTTAAAAGGTCCCTAGTCATGGGAGTTTCGAGACTGGGCATCGATACTCCATTAGTAGACTAGTGTATACAGTCGAGACCCCGACGAGGGGTGGTGGCCGGTCTCACAAGCCACTGGTGTCAGTTGGTTCACCTAAGATGTATACAGGTGCTCATTGGGTTATGAGTACACCGGACAGGACTCGCCGGGAACCTGCTAGTTGGGATTATACCAGACGTCAGATAGCAGTTCCCAGGTGACATGTGTACAGGTTAGTTCATCGACCTGAGATCGTCATTTGTCTCGTGTGAGTTCCCACTGTACTTTGATTACTACCCTACCACGGCTCAAAGGAGTCGTGCAAACATGTTTTAGTTGGGTACAGTCCCGAGCCACATGGAGGCAGTGAGCGGATCTGCAGGGGTTCGTCTCTCCCGGTATTGGGGGTGAGGTCGCGCTGTGTCTAGGAGAGCCATTACGCAAAGCCCTCGGCCGAGGCAGGAGATTTACTGGTAGGTATTCCAGTAGTATCTCAGGGCGTTTTGGGCTACGCTCCGACACGACTTGTACCGCCTTTGGGGGTCTGACTTTTACCAACCCCCTAGGCCCGCCATGCGATACTCATAGACGAACGGACCGGACTGTACGGATATTGTCACTGACAGGCTCAGTTGGGTGTCGGGGTGAGCTTCCTCATCGACGTCCCTTTTGGTCAATAGCTGGTGGCCCGTCACGTATTGGCTTATACCTCTGACGTGCCAGTGGTTAAATCCACAGCCATAGTATTGACGAGTCTTTAGAGTCCACCACACTTACAGTTACTCAAGCTTTCGGGCGAAACGCTGTAGAGGCCGTATGGAGATATGGCAGGGTCCGATCAGATACGTGCGGTATTGCACGGATCAGGATCGGACAGTTTTGTACTAGTGGCCGTATAGTAATATGGCAGGGTTTGATCTGATACGTGCGGTATTGCACGGATCAGGATCGAACGGATTTTACTAGCCGGCTTTGGCTTAAGCCGGTCTTAGTCTAGTACAGTGTAGATTTTGTCTCATTGCATTTGTATCCGGTCGGAATACAGATGCGGGTGTGTATGCACAGTATCGGGGTTTTCCTGTAATTTATTACGGGACCAGTTTTCTGGAGTTGCCAGTTTGCATTCCGTTCCGGCCGGTTTTCCTTTGTTCTTTCCCGGCCGGACTTTTCCGATGGAGGGGGTTATTTGCAGTTTTGCAAATAACACTTTGTGGAGGGGTTTCTTTGCATAATGTTTGATTATGATACCTTTCATTTCTTTCATCCATTGACTTGCTTTTTATTGTGATTGAAAGGGTATGGTTTGGATTTGATATAAGCATGGTTGATGTTTTGTTGTCCTTGGATGTGGTCACCTTTTCTTTGCTCCTACCATCACCTCCCTTGTATTAGTTCCTCCTCCACCATTCTCATTTTGATATGATAAGTCTTTCATGGTTATGAGAAAAGAGAGAAGAAGAAAAAGAAAGAGAGAAAGAAAAAGAATGAGAGAGTTCATCTTTGTTATGGGAGGAATTCTTCATCTCCTTCTTCTTCTTGTTTCGGAAAAATGCAAGCACCATTTTTCCTAACCCCAATCCTCCATCATGGCAACAACAAACCCCAAAGGAGACTATGATTCTACACTACACTTCCTACAGCATATCTTGAGCATGTCGAGTTGCCGGCTTCATGCTCGAGTTGCCTCGGTATTGAGGCGGGAGCCCGTAAAAGACGAAGGCGATGTGGTGCCCTTTCCGGCGAGGAGGCGACGATTTGGAGACTACACTTTCCGCGGGAGATCGGGGCGATGATGAGAAGACCGGAGGACTCGGATCTCGTGGTATACTTCTCACCCTATCTCTTGATTGCTAGCATTAGGTTAATGGTAATCGATCCGGGTTTTCATTGTCCGCGGTAGCGCCGGTTTCCGAGTAAGGAAAATTTTTGATTCCGCAATTTGGCCTCGAGTAAGACGGCCGGGGCGCTGCCGTGGCGCAACATGGTATCAGAGCCACGCCATTAACCTTACCTAGCTTCGTTTGATGTGTTTGCGTTTCCGATCGACCGAAATTTCCAAAAACCGTATTTTTCTAGCACATCAGTTTCTGTCGAAATATTTTGGAGTCTAAAAATTTTTCAGGTGGTCTCAGAATGATGTGCAGGGTGTTCTAAGTACACTGGAAAAAGTTGGTCACACAATTCCTCCGTAAGACCGCGGAAGGGCGGCCAAAACCCACTTTTGGCCGCGCTTCCGCCGCAGGTTAGTGGGATCGTGTGATTATTTTTTTGAAGTGGGCTTATGGGCTGAAATTAGGGGTTTTGGAATATTAAATTTGGGCCCAGGTTTTCTGTGACTGCTACAGTTTTGATTGGGGGCCCACTTGTTAATTTTTGGTCAATCGGAAATTTTTAAACACATTTTTTCACAGTATTTACATTATATCTGCGACCGTGAATGTCACTCGATCGGTAAATCCGGTGTAACTGCTATAGCCCGGTTAGACGGATTTGCGAACGTGACTTTCACGTTGATGTTTTATGTTTATACTGTGATGTTGCGGATCGGTCGTGGGGGATAGCCTGGATGCAATGCTAGTGCAGTTTTGTTGTATTATGTACATTTGATATTGCGGGGCGAGCGTCCGACATGTGGACTGCCGTCACTGCCTGTTTGTATTATTCTTTTGGGGCACGACCTGGTTGCGGTCGATGTACCCGGTGTATGTATATTTTACTTTCTGTACTAGGGTTGCCCCGCGGTGGGGTGCACGGATAGCCGGGTTCTGGAGGGCAACGGGCCCGCATCTCAGGGCATTGAGACGGAGGGGGCTTCAGTCCAGGATTGGCGGGCTATTCGCCGCACTCGTAGGGGGTACAGGTTGACCCAGGAGGGGTGCCCAAGTTACCGGATTCCGTGAAGTGCTGGGTGGTCCATTCACGGTGCTGGAGGGGGCTGCCTCGCTTCAGGTTTTGGCGGGTGACTTTCCGCGCCCGTAGGGGTCTAGGATTTCATTGCACAGGCTATCCACACGACCAGGGGAACGTCGGGTTTCAGCAGCGGCTCTGTGAAACCCGGGGCTTCCAGATATCTGTATTGTTCTGTGATGCTGTACATTTCTGTGATGTTGCATTTTATTCACGCCTTGAGCGAAATACTATATATTGGTATATATATTAGTAGATGTTGTATATGTTTTTCATCCGCGCTAGTCCAGTCCCCGCTCTGTCGTTAGTAAGCTAACCTAACGAGTGATGACGGGACCCAGTGGCGAATGCGGATGGCATATACGTACGTCAGTATATTTTCGTTCTTTGTGGTGTGATCATATGATGGGACTGCGTTGATTCGGATCAATGCAAGTTAAACAAACCTATTCTGATGTTGTTGGAACACTTTTCAAAAAGCTGTTATTGCAAGGACGTTCACTTTTGTTTTGCATCGTGGTATTCATCTGGAATATCCTGCTCCTCAGTCGACGAGGCAAGGGCCGAGATCCCTTCACCGGGAGTGACCCCTTGGACAGAAGTTTGCGTCAGGGCATTAACTTCACTATAGCCGTTTACTTTTGCTTTGCATCGTGGTATTCAGTTGTAATATCCTGCACCTCATTCTACGGGGAAAGAGCCGAGATCCCTTCACCGGGAGTGACCTCTTTAGTAAAAGTTTTCGTCACTATATTTTATAAAAGGTTATCCAGTTCCTTCAACGATATCAAGTTCATTACGTCAAAGGTTTTTCGCCAAAAACCAGTCGTAGCCCTCCGTCATTTCAGATTAGTATTACTTAGTATTCGTGCTGCGTTTGTCGTGCATTGCCGTGGCGTAGTGTTCGGTAGCTATGTAATGTTTTTCTGTCACAAGGATAAGTGGATTGGTTAGGACAGTCGTGCGGTCTTGTTGGCATTGTCAAGGACTCGTACGGGTGGGTTTAATGCAATCAAGATAATGACGGGTAGAACTTGACTAGGACTCTTTGATTTGTTGGCATTGTCAAGGTCACTTGGGTCCTAGGGGTAAAAACAAACATCGGGAGTTTCAAAAGAACTGAAACTTGCCAGACATGCGCATACCTTCTGGAGTGTGGTGACGTGAGTGGATTCCGTCACGTTATCATGCGGTGATAGTTGGATCCCGATTTCCACTGATGAGTTGGTTTACTCCTCGGGTGATCCCGACTAATTCTTCTTTCAGGTTTGGAGGAGAATTTGAGGTACAGTGGGAGGTTTCCAGATTAGTTAAAGTGATAACCATTCTGATCTAGGTTAGAGTGCACGCTGAGTGTTTCTTTTCTCTCTCTCTGGAAGCGACTATTGACCCGACCCTGGACTATGACTCAGTGACTAAGTTGACCGAACCTTCTTAACACTGGCTTTTTGGATTGTCAGAGTTGCAGACCTCATTGCCACTCCTACTTTTACCCTTTTCTCCAGGACACCCCGTATTACTACGAACGTCCACTTCCATTGGACAAACCATCGTATGGTTAGATACGAACTCGAAGGACTTCGAGGATGGTTTCTGGTTCTGGAGAAAACGGATAGGATTATTCAGTTGTCTTTTCTTTTCACCTTCTCTCAGGTTGCGAGTATTCCTTGGTTTAGGAGTAGTACACCTATTACGCAAATTGGATAGTCTTCTTCCAAACCTTAGGCTGGTGCCGACCGGTAGGGAATGAAGGAAACCAATTAGCATAACGATGGTGTGCAGAAGGTATTAAGTTAAGACAAAGCAAGGGATTCGTAAGAGGGCAACGTAAATTGCGACTGATATTCACGACCAAACCAAGTATTTCTTCGCCAATCCTAAATTACCTTTGTATTTCTCCAGGACACTCCGTATCACTACGAAGATCCCATTTTATTGGATACTCCATCGTATGGTTATATACGAACTCGAAAGGAACTTGTTCCAGTTCGGGGATGGATTCTGGTTCAGGAGAAATAGGAATAAAGTACATTCAGGTGTCTTTTATCTTCACCTTCTCTCGCGTTGCGAGTGCTCCTAGGATTAGGACAGTACACCCTTTATGATTTTTGGATAGTCTTCTTCCAAACCATAGGCTGGTGCCGAACGGTAGGGAAGGAAGAAAACCATTTGGCCTAAAGGGGTGTACAGAAGGTAATGACTAAAGACATAGAAAGGGATTTGGAGAGGTGGCAAAGAGATATACGGTTACAGTTGTGAATCTGGATAATGGTAGAGGCATTACTAGGAATACCAGGATACCCCATCGAAACATTACAATGTTTCAGTTTCACTGTGTAATGTTAAAAGAAAAACTGATTTCCCGATTAGACACTTACTCCAGGGTATGTATTTGCCAGGTATGATTCTCACATCTGTATGGTTTTACAGATGACGAGTAGGAGTAAGTTATTGGGAATTGGGTGATCATCCTCATTATATCGGGATTCGTTGTAATCGGTGATATTTGAGGAAGTCACCTGGGTTGTTTGCCGGTCGGCAAATATTTGGTTATGAATATCCGCTGTTGTGCACCAATTTCAAATTGATATATCTGTACGTCTATTTTCATAGAGTGAGATATACCTTTTGATATTATGTCGATGACATTTACCTATATCAGTGGATGGTTAGGTAAGGAGCATTAAACAGCGGTGTAATTCTTCTTAACCATAAGTACAGTTTTCAACCTACGACACACAGTGAAAGAGTTGTTAGACTCAGCGGACTTATACAGAGTATTGTATGTTGTCCAGTGTCCATCAGGACAGAGGGGTTGGTCCTCGTACTATATTCGGTTTACTTATGACTTCTCTCGATTTTAGACAGCTGTTTCGTGGAAACACAGGGTCTAAGTTTTGAGGAGTTATAGGTATTTGAATAGAGTAGAGAACCAGCTGTAGCAAGTATCGGGATTCTTCAAAGAGATCGAAGATGTAGATACTTGTGTATGGTATTCAGTTGATAGTAATGAGAACTTGCTTCTCTTTCAGGTTACTCATAATTGGAAGCATTCCTAAGTTGAGTAACGCTGATCGGCCTCCTTCCATTTAGTTGACATGCACTGGAGACAGCTGCATGATTTGAATCTGGTTCAATTAAATCAGTGCCTCTGGTTCTATATTGGATATAGAACAGTTCATATCTTAACGATGTTAAGGTACGGGGAGTTGTCCGGCTTATGCTTAAAACCAGACTCCGGATAACTCAAGGCACGTTTCTGTAATGGCTGTTTGTGGGTTGACCCAGGCTATGACGAGGGTTGACTTTCTACCATCTGGCAGATCAATAGAAATATTGTTCTAGACTCGCCACAGTTTTATTAAAAATGGATTTTTTCAAAAACAGTAGTGGGAGTATGGTAGAACTGGAAGTGATTCCAGAACCGCAAACGATTACTGAAGATTTGATAAGGAACCTAAAGATTCAATCTGATTTGACATTCCATTGCCACTCCGCAGATAAGGTGGGTAACTTCAGGCACCCGAGAGGTACTCCGGTAGCCTCAAGGACGGTGACAGGGAAGTTCTTGTTTACCCACACTTGCCATTGTTGTTGTTCCAGGCTGCGAGACCCGGCAGGAGGATGAGTATAGCGTCGTTCTAAACTAGCTTTAGAAGTGCACGTCTATATGACTCTGGCAGAGGGTTGTCGTAGTCAGTGGGAGCAGCGGAAGCATTGGTGGACTTTATGCTTATGTCTATTTATAGACTAAAGCAGATATAGCGGAGTTAGATCATCTGTTTCTGATGTGACAGTCATGGGTTTGACGTCATCAGAATAGGGGATGGATCTGTTGAGAAGGTAGTAGGAAGTGACATTCCTATACTACGATCGGTTATACTTTGGTCGTCACACAGTGTTTTCTCCACATGGGACTTGGATATTATATCAGACATACTGGTTACTAGATCTATGGTTTTAGATCTAGATTTGGGTGGTTTCCCAATCTGGGTACCTTGACAGCATTCTATGAGTATTTAGAATGGACGACTCCTGGCACGGTAGTACACCTGCAGGTAATGGAGTCACCCTCTCTAAAGGTGTCTTACAGACTAAAGTGGAGAGGGATACGCATGATTGACAGATCACTTGCTTAGGCAATTGAGTCAATCATGAGATGTCAAGTACCACACCAGATGTTGTTCTTGCACTAGATGCAATAAGTAGATATTGATCCAATCCTGGAGGAATAGTCGGAAGCAGTTTTAGAACATAAGTGAATGTTCTAGGGATATGATAACGGCTGCCTCCTTTAGGAGACGGTTATCACTCCAGGCTTCCAAGGTGACATGGACGACAAGGAGGTTGTCAGAGTTATAGTTCTCCCTCTGATGAGGGACTGTATTTTGGACAGGCGGTCCAAGGCAATACTGAGGGAGGCATGGCGCAGGATACTGATTAAGTTCAGTTGTTGATACAGTCTAAGAATTTTGGATTTGGAGTTCATTTATGAGCTAGGTCCCATCAGACATCCAGACATTCAAAGACAGGTATTGCTCATTTCGGGAGATGGCTTTCTCCGCGAACTTGAGATATAGAGAGACATAGAAAGAAACATCACAGCGGATCCACTCACTGAGGCTATTCCTCGAACGCAATAGTTTCGCAAACAGGCTTTGTGCGACTGACTAGTAGAGGAGTTGGGTGTTCGGTATCACACGGGCTGTGAGTATGCGACATCGCAATAATTAGCCTTGAGTGCAAGTGGGAGATTGTTGGAGATAGTGCCCTCAGAGTCAATTATTGGATCACAGGCATATGATTGCAATGATTGAGGGAGGACCTATCCCGGTGGGACAGTCTTACTCGAGATGATAGTATGCTATCTGGTTTATCTTTATCATCGTGTACTGCTTTAGGTGACCTGACACGTCGCTATTACACGTTGATAGAGCCCCTAGGATTCTTGCTTGACGACCAGCAGTATGATGGCGATCATATACGTGGGAGCTGGGGTCTATAAGCACATCCTTAAAAGGTCCCTAGTCGTGGGAGTTTCGAGACTGGGCATCGATACTCCATTAGTAGACTAGTGTATACAGTCGAGACCCCGACGAGGGGCGGTGGCCGGTCTCACAAGCCACTGGTGTCAGTTGGTTCACCTAAGATGTATACAGGTGCTCATTGGGTTATGAGTACACCGGACAGGACTCGCCGGGAACCTGCTAGTTGGGATTATACCAGACGTCAGATAGCAGTTCCCAGGTGACATGTGTACAGGTTAGTTCATCGACCTGAGATCGTCATTTGTCTCGTGTGAGTTCCCACTGTACTTTGATTACTACCCTACCACGGCTCAAAGGAGTCATGCAAACATGTTTTAGTTGGGTACAGTCCCGAGCCACATGGAGGCAGTGAGCGGATCTGCAGGGGTTCGTCTCTCCCGGTATTGGGGGTGAGGTCGCGCTGTGTCTAGGAGAGCCATTACGCAAAGCCCTCGGCCGAGGCAGGAGATTTACTGGTAGGTATTCCAGTAGTATCTCAGGGCGTTCTGGGCTACGCTCCGACACGACTTGTACCGCCTTTGGGGGTCTGACTTTTACCAACCCCATAGGCCCGCCATGCGATACTCATAGACGAACGGACCGGACTGTACGGATATTGTCACTGACAGGCTCAGTTGGGTGTCGGGGTGAGCTTCCTCATCGACGTCCTTTTTGGTCAATAGCTGGTGGCCCGTCACGTATTGGCTTATACCTCTGACGTGCCAGTGGTTAAATCCACAGCCATAGTATTGACGAGTCTTTAGAGTCCACCACACTTACAGTTACTCAAGCTTTCGGGCGAAACGCTGTAGAGGCCGTATGGAGATATGGCAGGGTCCGATCAGATACGTGCGGTATTGCACGGATCAGGATCGGACAGTTTTGTACTAGTGGCCGTATAGTAATATGGCAGGGTTTGATCTGATACGTGCGGTATTGCACGGATCAGGATCGAACGGATTTTACTAGCCGGCTTTGGCTTAAGCCGGTCTTAGTCTAGTATAGTGTAGATTTTGTCTCATTGCATTTGTATCCGGTCGGAATACAGATGCGGGTGTGTATGCACAGTATCGGGGTTTTCCTGTAATTTATTACGGGACCAGTTTTCTGGAGTTGCCAGTTTGCATTCCGTTCCGGCCGGTTTTCCTTTGTTCTTTCCCGGCCGGACTTTTCCGATGGAGGGGGTTATTTGCAGTTTTGCAAATAACACTTTGTGGAGGGGTTTCTTTGCATAATGTTTGATTATGATACCTTTCATTTCTTTCATCCATTGACTTGCTTTTTATTGTGATTGAAAGGGTATGGTTTGGATTTGATATAAGCATGGTTGATGTTTTGTTGTCCTTGGATGTGGTCACCTTTTCTTTGCTCCTACCATCACCTCCCTTGTATTAGTTCCTCCTCCACCATTCTCATTTTGATATGATAAGTCTTTCATGGTTATGAGAAAAGAGAGAAGAAGAAAAAGAAAGAGAGAAAGAAAAAGAATGAGAGAGTTCATCTTTGTTATGGGAGGAATTCTTCATCTCCTTCTTCTTCTTGTTTCGGAAAAATGCAAGCACCATTTTTCCTAACCCCAATCCTCCATCATGGCAACAACAAACCCCAAAGGAGACTATGATTCTACACTACACTTCCTACAGCATATCTTGAGCATGTCGAGTTGCCGGCTTCATGCTCGAGTTGCCTCGGTATTGAGGCGGGAGCCCGTAAAAGACGAAGGCGATATGGTGCCCTTTCCGGCGAGGAGGCGACGATTTGGAGACTACACTTTCCGCGGGAGATCGGGGCGATGATGAGAAGACCGGAGGACTCGGATCTCGTGGTATACTTCTCACCCTATCTCTTGATTGCTAGCATTAGGTTAATGGTAATCGATCCGGGTTTTCATTGTCCGCGGTAGCGCCGGTTTCCGAGTAAGGAAAATTTTTGATTCCGCAATTTGGCCTCGAGTAAGACGGCCGGGGCGCTGCCGTGGCGCAACATTAATGAAACTACAAGGTAGATCATCTTTGTTATCGAAGATCGGAAGCAAGCTTGCATCTTTCTCTTCATGGAACCTCTCTAGAGTCTGGATGCACGATGATCGCAGCGAAGGGACCTCAACACAGAGCTTTAGAAGTGAAAGACCGGACTACAAAGATTGTAATCCCAAACTCTTAGATGTTAAAGTGTTTAACATGCTTTGTTTCGCCTAATCTCTAGTCTAAGATCTTAGTTTAGGGTTGTTCGGCATGTCTAAATTTTAAATCGGGCATGGTTGATGCCTTATAGACCCTTGTGCGTGTGCCTAGCATCCCTACACTGGTATCAGAGCCAAGCTAGAGCTTTAGGCGAAGTCTAGGAGAAATTTAAAGTCCGACCGAACTACGAATACCCGATAGTTTCTGGAAATTTTTTAAGAATGTTGATTTTTTCGTACTAAAAATACTCAGAAAACCAAGAAGGAAATCCTAAGAATTACTGTGTAGTACGGACCACCAAAGTGATCACGTGATCGCGGAACGGCGGCTAAACCACGCATGTGGCCGCGGTTCCGCGGCGGAATAGTGACATTGGGGCCCATACTTCACAGTATTATTCCTGGGTTCTATTGCACTATTCTGGGAATTTTTAATTCCACTCAAGTGTTGAGTTTTCTGGGTTGTATTGGAAGCTCGTTGATTCAATCGGAAAATATAATTTCGTTTAGTTTTGTCTGGTTAATTTTTAGAACGTGTTAAAAATTTCGAACGGATATCAATAACTCACTTTTTCCCCTGCCGGAAAATTTCCAAGTGTTGGATTTTTCCATAATTTAAGAACGTTCTAAGTCGTGCAAGTAACGCGGTAGACCCTCTAGAAGACAACAAACCTTAACTCGATTATGTGACCGTCTGAACCGCCTCTAAACCTTAGGGTTTAAGGCAGTACGACGTACCACATGTGAGGCGTTGGCTTGACCCTTCTACGGCTGGACCATTGGTACTATGGCATGTGATGGATGTTTTTAAACTAATTTCAAGTGTTGAGAACTATTTAGGAAAACTTGGGTGTTTGATTATTCGATCGGAATGTTTAACATTGTCTATTTATTTGGAATGTGATACAATATTTGGAATCCACAAGTAGTTATGAGATAACTAATTTCAATGTTATAAATGTAGCAGTTCAATCTCAATTGATCGGTTACCACGGGATTTTAATGTGATCAAAAGTCCGTCGCAATGACGTAGCGTACGCGGATACTCGCCGGGTAAACTTAATAGATAGCCACGCCCCATAACCCCGACTAAGTGACTATAGGAGAACCCTGTCGCCAAAAGCATCCATTCGGGTGCTCGCGGCAGCGGTGTTCCGCCTTAGTGCACTTCGTCGATGGCATCGGGGGTGCGGCCGTCTACTAAAGTTTGCGACGAGCATTCGATCAGGATGTCGGGAATCTTGTTGAATTGCCCGACTTGATATTGAAAAGAGTTTTCGATAATGAGACTAAAATGCGGGGTTTATAATTGTTAGGCATGCGATGTCTAAGGAATTCATTTGGTTAGGCGTGCGATGTCTAAGGAGGTTGCTGATTCCAACTGTTGTAGTTTTACACTTTCTTTTCTGTGACCGTAAGCGTAGTATGTGGTGTATCGCCGGTTTTGTTGCTATACAACAACGACAATCGGGATACTCATACTTGCTTACGTTGATGATATGAGATATTATGTGTTGCTGTGATATGTTATATTGGATCGTCGTGTTCTGAATAGCCGGGGTTTTTATGTGAGATAAGAGTTTTTCTTTTTTATTCATGTAAAATTTATTTGTATGTAATATTCTTTTATTGGGGCACTTCCGGGCTGAGGATGATGTCACCATTGTATATTATTTACTTTTCCGCATTCGGTAGACCCAAGACGGGGAGCACAAGTAATCGGGTTCTAGGGTCCAGTGGGAGACCATCTCGAGGAGTCTAGACCGGGTCTCCTAACCCTAGAATTGACAATGTTTCTTGCCGCTCTCGTAGGGGTCTAGGGATGTGGGTTTGGCTATTCATCGGGACCTTGGAATCCGTATTTTATACAGGCTCGTATTAAAACAAGGACCTCCTAGTATATCCAATATTTCATATATGTTCTTCTGCTACAATGTTCTGTGATGAGATCATATTACTGCCAGAGACGAATGTTTATATTATATATATGAGATATATGTTATATTGCAGATTTCGCTTCAAATGTGATACTTGTGAAGCATAATAAAATGGGACTTCATTAATGAAATTAATGAAACTGAAAGAAACCTAAAGATATTGTAGAAACTTGTTTAAAAACTGGTAGCTCTAGTTCTTGCTTTGCATAGCTGTGTTCCTTGTAGAACATCCAGCACCTTATTCGATAAGGAAAGAGCCGAGATCCCTTAACTTGGAGTGACCTCTTTAGAAATAACGGGCATATGCTACAAACCCGGTTTGTCTTTTTATTGCTTCTATACTTCTTGCTTTGCATACTGATATTTATGAAATATCCTGCACCTTATTCGATGAGGAAAGAGCCGACGATCCCTTCACCGGGAGTGACCTCTATAGCAAAACTAGAAAAGGCCTAAAAAACATTCCATTTAAAAATCACTCAATTCTACAATGATATCAAGTTCATTACGCAAAAGGTTTTCTTAAAAACCTGTCGTAACCCTCCATCATTTTAGGAAGTAGAGTACTTAGTATTTGTGCTGTGTTTTTTGACCTTAGTTAAGGCACGGTGTACGGTAGCTAAGTGATGTCTTCCTATACAGCATATGATGCGATTAGTTAGGACAGTCATATGACTTTGTTGACCATAGTTAAGGGTCATGTGGGTGGGTCTATTTAATCAAGAGATGACGAGTAGAACTTGACTAGTGCTTATGATTTGTTGACCATAGTTAAGGTCATAAGTCACTAGGGGTAAAATATTATTGGGAATTTCAAGTGTTAAAATTTGCAATGAGATTGCATACCTTCTATGAGATAGTTGGATCCCGATACCCTCTGCGAGAAAGAGTTACTCCTGGGAGAGTTTTACACATTACAATTAGCCGATCAAGTAGGTGTCTAGAAACGTGTTAACGGGGTTACTCCCCTGGAAAAACGAGGTTTGCTTTAATTAGGTCCGTGCGAAAGCACGGGGAACCTCCCTCAAAGTACCGGCACTGGCCTGGCTGAAAGATTAGCGAACTTTTAGAGTGTAATTAATCCCGGCTAGTCTTTCCTTTTAGGATTTGAAGGAAGATTTGACTAAAACAGTAGGAGACATCCTGATTAGATAAATTGATAACCAATATAATCTTGTAAAAGCGCACGCAGAGTGTTTTCTTCTCTCTCTTTCCTGGTTACGACTATGTCATGCCTTAATCAAGATAATAATACGGATGTATTGATCGAACCCACTTTTTATACTGCGCTAGGGAACGTTGGTCCCGCTCCAACTTATAATTGTTATAAGACAGAGCAGGAAATAGAGGATTACTAGAATTCCCTTGCCGCCCAAACGAAGAAAGTACATGTTGATGCATCTTCTTCGGGTGTGTTCATTACACAGAATTGTTTCTCAATATCCTTTACGTCCTGGGTATTTGATACCGGATCAGGATCCCACATATGTGATTTGTTACATGGGTTACAGATAGGTAGAGAAATGAGAACGGGTGATAAATTTCATGGGATAGAAACAGTGCAAGTGCTGCAGCCAAGTCTGTTGGTAGTTATCACCCTGTATTGGCAAATACATTGATTCTGAACGAATGTTATTAGATACCGAACCTGATATACAAAATTATATCAGTCTCTTTATTAGTAAAGAAGGATATAATTTTGTATTGTTGGATAATGTTTTGAACATTTCCTATATCAAGAGTTGATCAGTTCAGGCACGTTATCTAAAAGCATAGACGTTCTTAATCAAACCACAGTTCTTAACGTACAGAAGACACACAAGAGGAAGAGTTCAGAAATGAACGAATCCTTCTTGAGGCTTTGTAGACTAAGTCATATCAATGCGACCCGACTAGCTGAAGTTACATATAGATGCAAATTTAAATTAGTTTGAATTTACATCTTGTGAAACATGCCGGTCATGTCACAGAGATAAGATGACCACAGCTCCGTTTATTCGGAACAGAGAAAGAGTTAGTGAACTCTTGGGTTTGATACATGCTGATGTATGATAGTCCCCTGTCTACACATGCCAGGACCGGTTCTTTATACTTCATTACATTCACTGAGGATCTCTCAAGATTCAGACAAATATTCCTGTTGAAACACAAGTCCGAAACTTTTGAGATAATCACAGAATATAAGTTAGAAGTAGAGAACCAAAAACGGGTATAAGTATTATGTCCTTTGGTGAGATCAAGGAGGAGAATAATTAAGCACGGAATTCCTGGACTATTCTAAAGGAGAATGAGATTCTCTCTCAGCATTACTCCTTCGTATACACCAGAGCACCTTGGTGTATCGAGGAGGAGCAAATACACCATATTTGATATGGTGCCCTCTATGATGAGTACTACTGAGTTTCCTATTTCCTTTTGGGAGTTATGCACTTAAGAAGCTGCATACCTATTGAATAGGGTTCCAATCAAATCAGCTGCCTACCACTTCATATGTGATATGGAAAGGGAAGAGCCCATATCTTAAGTTTGTTAAGATTTGGGGTTGTCCGGCCTATGTCTAAAAAGCAAAATCCGGAGAAGCTCGAGGCAAAGTCAGTTTTGTGGAAGTTTGTTGGATATCCCAAATATTCGCAAGGGAATATCCTCTACTTAACTGAGGAACAAAAGATGTTTTGTTTCTCAGCATGCCACCTTTGTGAAAGGGAATTTCTTGTGAAGAAATTAGTGGTCATGAGGTAGTACTGGAAAGAGTTCCAGCTATACAAACTGCAGCTGATGATTTGGTAGAACCAAAGGATTCAATAGTTTCCAACGAACCTCAGCCTCTCCGCCGATCTAGTACGGTTTCTCACCCAGTTGAGAGATTCTTCGGTTTCTCTATGACAGTGGGAGCGAGGATTGCATCATGAGATGATGACCCAACTAGTTTCGAGCAGGCCATCAGGATTAGGACACTGTAAGAATGGCTGGATGCTTAGTGATCTGAGATGGAATCCTTATACACCAACAAAGTATGGACTTTGGTTGCTTTATCTGAAGGCTTAAATCCCCATCAGGAGCTAGTATATCTTGAGAAGATTACTTGGTGTACATGGAAAAGTTGAGACTTTCAAAGCTATGCTTAAGTCCATCCAGATCCTACTTGCCACGGCTACATTCCATGACTACGATATCTGGCGGTTGGGTGTCATGACTGCTTTTCTAAATATTGATTTGGAAGAGAGCGTCTATAAGTACAAAGCCAGAGGGCTTCGTAGACAGTGGGAGCAGCGGAAACGTGTGCAAGATGTTTTATGTGATAAAGCACACATCGTGGAGTTGGAACATCTTTTTTGATGTGCTAGTCAAAGAGTTTGACTTCATCAAAATGGTAGATGAACCTTGTATATACAAAAAGGTAGTAGGGAGTATGGCGGTGATCCTCGTAGAGTACGTGGATGACATACTCTTGATAGGAAAGGAGTTTCCTATGCTACGCTCGGTCAATCTCTGCTTATCACAAGGATTCTACATATAGGATCAAGGTGATACCTCCTAAATCCTGGGTTATGGATCTATGAGATAGATCTATTTGGATGTTAGGATTCTCACTAGTTGTAGTGAGATGGTATCAATCGCTCCTGGGGAGAATCACTGGAAAGGTTCCAGGGTGATAAGGACGACTGAATGTCAGTCGCAGGCATTGTCTTTACCTTCAGTGGAGGGACGGTATGTTGGAAGAGTTCCAAGCTAGATACCGTGACTTACTAGACGATTGAAGGCAAGATACATTGTTACCAAGGATGCTACCAAAGAGGCAGTCTGGATATATAAGTTCATGTGATGAACTTCGTTCCTACCATTGTGTGACAATGGAGTTGTGGCTTATGCCAAGGAACCCCCGTCCCATCTGAAATCCAGATATAATTCTTAGGCAGTATCACCTGATCATAGAGATGGCTGATCTCCAGGGAGATCGAGGTTAGGAGAGTAGACACAGAGGACAACAGCGCGGATCCACTCACAAAGGCCTTTTTCCCAGTACAGACTTTTATGGGATGGTTGAGTATGAGATACTCTAACCACAGCTAATTGTTGGGTATGCGATACCATAACAGATGGACCTAGTGCAAGTGGGAGATTGTTAGTTATATGTATGCCCTAGAGGCCATTACTGTACATACAATGTATATTGTAGTGGATGCTTGGACATATATAGGAAGGACTTTCTTGCTCGACATGATAGTACGCTATCTGGTTGCTCTTTATCTTAACATGTACTCTGATTGTCTCTATGTTACATGTTGATAAAGCCCTTAGAATATGTACTCGACTACTGGGACTATGATGAGATCATACTAGTGGGGCCATGGTAGTCGACGAGTACATCCTATAACTGTTCCTAGTTGAGGGTGTATCGAGACAGGGCATCGATACACCAGAGTAGACTAGCGTATACGCATCTTGACCCATATGATGGGCGATGGATGATCCCATATCCATCGGTTTTTGACATCAAGGATGGTGTACGGGTGCTCAGTAGAGACTGGGTACACTGGACGGACTCGCTGAGAACTCCCATATGGTATTATACCTCACGTCAGATGGCAGTTCTCTGGTGACACCGGTACAGGTTAGTCAGTAGACCCGAGATCGTCATAGAGTCTTGTGTGATTCCCACTGTGCTTTGATTTCCATCATACCATGTCCAAGAAGGCGTGCAAAAAGGTGGCTTTTGGGTACAGTCCCGAATCACATAGAGGCAATGAGCGATAGTAGGGGATTCGTCTCTACCGGTATAGGGAGTTGATGTTACGCTGTGTTCGATTGGCTATAACTGGAAATCCCTGGCCAGGGTTTCTGAGATTTACCGGTAAGTGTTATCAGTAGTTTCTCGAACTGTTATAGACCTCATATCGACACGACTTATCAAGCTACTGGGGTCTGACGTTTACCACCCTAGGCGAGATATGCGACGTATCAAACGGAGAGACCGGACTGTACGGGAGTGTTACAGGCTGGATTCACAGGAGAATGTACAGGCTTGCTTGTTGATCTTCTGAGCGCTCAATAGCTGGGTGGCTGTTACGTTTAGCTGACCGCTTGCAGCTTGTGGTCGTTTTATATGATCATCACTTACTGCCGGCGTATTGACGATTCTTTTGAGTCCTACATAGAGGTTTCTTGGCTCAGGAAAAATGGACTAGGAGCACATATGTGATATGTGCGGGACCGAGAACTATACGTATATGTGATACCGTATTAGATTCTCGCGATATGAGATATCGGCCGGGTATATATGATATAGCCGGGTCATCGGATCAACTGTTGATTCGATGAACTGATACAGATTATATTAGTCGGTTATTTGTGAAATAGCCGGATTATCGGATCAAGTGTGGATTCGATAATTTGATGTATAATTATATATTTGATATATTAAATTGCATTAACTAATATTAGCTCACTAAAAGATTCTTTTTCTCACTCGGGTAATACATTGATATATATGCGATATATGTTAATTGTATTATTTTATTTTATTACAATAAATATTGTATATGTGATATACAATATTGTAACATGTTAGGGTTATTAATGCAACATGTTTAGTGGAGATTAAACTTTGTCAGGGTTTGATTTGGGTTAATCGTTTCTAGAACCTTCTAGAAGGTTTTGTTTTGTTTTGTGTATAGATATTTGTTTAGATATTTTTGCAAGATATTTGCTTAACCCAACCCAACCCTATAACCTTAGAAAAATCTCTACAAGGGTTAGATTGACCATGGTTGCATTTCTAACCTTATCATAACTCATTATTCATCACAAAAGGATCATTCTTCTTCTTCTTCTTCTTCTTCTTCTTCTTCCTTGATGCAAAGCTTTCTTGCTTTGCTTTTTTGTGATGAAAGTGAGTGAGAATAAGAAAACAAATGAGAGAAAAAATCCTACATCATCATCTTCATCTACCCTTGCCATTTAGATGAGGGTGTTCACTTCATTTTGTGAGTGAGAGCTTGTGTTAATGAAACTTTAAGGTAGATCATCTTTGTTATCGAAGATCGGAAGAAAGCTTGCATCTTTCTCTTCGTGGAGCCTCTCTAGAGTCTGGATGCACGATTATCGCAGCGAAGGGACCTCAACACGGAGCTTTAGAAGTGAAGGACCGGACTACAAAGGTTGTAATCCCAAACTCTTAGATGTTAAAGTGTTTAACATGCTTTGTTTCGCCTAATCTCTAATCTAAGATCTTGGTTTAGTGTTGTTCGACACGGCTAAATTTTAAATCGGGCATGGTTGATGCCTTATAGACCCTTGTGCGTGTGCCTAGCATCCCTACAATTATCTTATCTAATCAGGATGGCTCCCACTATTTTATCAAATCTTTCTTCAAACTCTAAAAGATAATACTAGCCGGGATTAATTACACTTTACATGTTAGCCAATCTTTTAGCCAGGCCAGTGTTGGTACTTTGAGGGAGGTTGCCCATGCTTTTGCACGGACCTAATAAAAATAAACATCGTTTTCCCAGAGGTATAAGCCAGTTAACACTTTTCTAGACACCTACTTGATCGGCTAATTGTGATGTGTAAAACTCTCCCATGAGTAACTCTTACTCGCTGTGTGTATCGAGATCCAACTATCTTATAGAAGGTATGCAATCTCATTTAAAATTTCAACACTTTAAATTCCCGACAATATTCTGCCCTAACGTCCTATGACTTTGACGGAAGCCAACAAACCATAGTCCGCTAGTCAAAATCAACCCGTACATTTCATGATTGAATTAAACCCACCCACATGACCCTTGACGAAAGCTAACAAAGCCGTACAACTACCCTAATCCAATCGCATCATATGCAGCAGATAAGCAGTAAGAAGCTACCGTACACTACGCCTTGACGAAAGCCAACAAACGTAGCACGAATACTAAATATTACTTATCTGAAATTTCGGAAGGCTACGATAGGTTTTTAATAAAACCATTTGCGTAATGAACTTGATATCGTTATAGAAACAAATGATTTTGAAAAGGATTGTTTTTCAGGATTTTACTAGTTTCGCTAAAGAAGTTACACCCGGTGAAGGAATCTCGGCTCTTTCCTTATCGAATAAGGTGCAGGATATTTCACAAATCCCTCTATGCAAAGAAAGAACTATAGAAGCAATCAAAAACACAACCGAGTGAGTTGCAGCATCTGCTAGATTTTGCTAAAGAAGTCACTCCCAGTGAAGGGATCTCGGCTCTTTCCATATCGAATAAGGTGCTGGATATTCTACAAGGAATACCGCTATGCAAAGCAAAAACAAGAGCTGCCCTTTTTGAAAATTTGATTCTACAATAACTTTTAGGTTTCTTTTCTTTCATTAATCTCATTAATGGCGTCCCATCATTTATGCTTCCTAAGTATCATAGAAGAAACGAAAATACAACGCACGCTTATGCCATCTGCATTCGCCTCAGTGTCCTGTTATGCACCGTTAGGTTACATAACTAACGGCATAGTGGGGCGGGACTAGCGCGGGTGCAAAACATAAGCAACGTTTATTATATATCATATATACAATAATAAAGCATTCGTCTCACGCATATAAAGTGATCACATCACAGAATATCAGCAGCAGAAGATAATATATGAAATATTGGATATACTAGGAATTCTGTGTTTTAAGTTAAGCCACTATAAAACACGGATTCCACGGTCGCGATGAATAGCCAAACCCACATCCCTAGACCCCTACGAGAGAAGCAAGTAACCCTACCAATTCTAAAGTTAGGAGACCCGGTCTCGACTCCTCGAGATGGTCTCCCACAGGACTCTAGAACCCGGTTACTTGTGCCCCCCACCTTGGGTCTATCCTAATGATGAAAAGTATATAATATACAACAATGGTGCAACACCTTAGAATGCGATTAGTGTTAATTAAGCGATAATGCGGATTTTTAGTAAAAATTTTACCAAAATAGTTTTCACATATTTTATAAAAATTAATTAATATTTTATTATTATTTGTTTTGGGCATACACACACTTGTGCATGTTAACCTAGGGTTAATTAGGGTTAACCATGCTTAAGTAGCCATGGCACCTTAACCCTATATCAATTAAGTGTATGTAATTATTCAAATTGTTTAGTTTTAAAAATAAGGTTTGAATTTGGTTGACTTGGGAGAGAGAGGGAGGGTTGACATTGGAATCATGAGCATGGGGCAAGCATGGCTTGGATTTAATGAGGCGAGAGAAGAGGGGTGTATGGCTCATAGTAAACTCACACCCTCATTTCTCTCACCCTCACTCATACACCCACTCACATTCTCTCATTCACACTCTGATTCTCTCCTTCTCAATTGTTTCCACATCTCATTCCCTCATCCCCCTCCAACTGAAACCCTAACCCAAATCCTCACAAACACAAACCAAAATCACCGCTACAACTCACTAAAACCCTTCACAAACCATGTTTAGCCACTAAGATCACTAGGAGCATAGAAAGCTAGAGTTTTGAGCAAGGGTGGATAGGTAACGAACTCTAACTGTTAATTAGGTTCTTATGTTGTTTTGTTGTTTAGTAGTCGTCGTTTAGAACGATAAAGATATAGTTTTGAGCATATATCGTATTTTTATGGTCATTTTTGAGTATCTATGATCTGCTATGACCACGAATTGTTACTAGAAAAACTAGCAGTAAAGTAGTGTTATACTAGAGGCCCTGAGTGTTCACCTGAAACCCGAACCCAATCCCACCTGCTTTGGCCGGCGACACATGAGGAATTTCCGGCGAGCTCGGTTTTTGGGCAGACAAGGGGGTTGTGATTTTTAAGGTAGCTGTCTGCAGTTGTTTTATGGTGTTTGGTACTGCTAGATTTTTAGGTTTTGACAGTAGGTAAAATCTGGGAGCACTTAGCTAAATTTAGACATTTCGGCAAAGTGCGATACGATTGATCCGACGTAGTTTTAGTGTTTCGGGTAGCTTGCTGTCGTTGACTTGTTTTGGTGTTGTCGCTACGCAAGTTAGCCACTAAGAGAACCCTTTCGTAGTTTAAGGGAACCGATTCGTTAATTAGCGTTGTGTTCGTTTATTATTGCGTAGTTTACTAAATCGACGCATTATTGTGTTTTGTGTTAATATGATCGCAGGCGGGGACTTCAGACGCTGCGAAGAAAGGAAAGAAGGTGGTTGGATTTACCTAGCCCTAGATTATAGGTGAGTAGAATTAACATCTACATGGAAATCGCCCGTATGGCGTTAAGCGTCAGGGCTAGATACGTTATTATAGCCGCATGTTTATATACTTATATGTTGATTGTGCAAGAGCATCATTGCATATCATTACTTGTTGTTCCTTGACTTAGTACTTAGTGGACACTGCATCATTACTGACGGTTTATGTTGCACGAGCACTAAATTGTATGCTATACCCACACCGTCGGTAATTGCCATGACACGCACAACCTACACACATATGCGGTATTGTATCGTTATTGATATTGAGATGTTGATTCTTTTTCTATTGCGCATATGAAATGCAGCGTGCATACATAGCTACATGTACACCATTATACAATATTTCCTTTGATTTCGAAGAAATTAGGAACTGCATGATATATTTAAAAACTGGATTCATTTAAAAGAGCAGTTTTCCCTTGATATGCTTATATTACTGTTTTATGTTGCATATATCTTATGTCATGGATTTACGCATTGAGATACGAATTTCATGTGATTTATGGATTTGACAACCGTGGGGATATTTCAAGAAAGTATGCATTGTTTTGAAAACCCGGTTTCTCTTGATATGATATTTTAGTGCGTCCACTATGAGGTTTCTCGGTTCTGAGACTTTTGTTAGAAACCCGATTCGAGGAGCTTGATGATCCGTTTGCGGGTTCATGGTGGACACGGTATGGTACCCAGAGGCAAGAAAGATATGTTGTGCAGTAGACGGTAAGCCTGGCAGAGGTACTACTACCTACCAGTGATTGGTGGGACCTGGCGGTTATCCGGAGGATACCGACTGGAGTCATGAGATGGATATGGGCCGATCCGGACTGACGGAGCCCGTTGGCCGATCCGGACTGACGGAGCCCGACTTATGTGGATTTACGTATCGATGCTGGACACGAGTATTTCATGATATTTCGAGTGCCGATGTTGGGCACTCAGATTCCATAAGATTTACATATATGAGGGCCGATCAGAGTGACGGCGCATGAGGTATTGAGATTTGGGGTGTCGTTGATGGACACCGATTTTTCCACAATGATGATTCATTAATGATGATATGTTTTATCCCATACTCAGTAGTTATTTGATATGCATTGCTTCATATATTTGTAGTACCTGATGGAGTACCCTGATCATAATTGTTGAATATCCATATTACCATATTTATGGTATCAGATTGCATGTGATAGATTTTTGCTGTACGTGCATACCTGCGATTATCTGTATAATGTTACTTACCATTCACGAGTTGGCAGCTCACCCCCGTTGTGTCACAGTGTTTTGTAGGTTTGACCCTCAGAGTAGTCGCGGCAGGGCTTCTTATAATCTCTACTTTTGCGGATACCGCTACGGTTGGCCGCGAGCCCATTTGGTATAGGTGAGTTGCGATTATCCGACTTCAGCTATTGTACATCTTATTGTATCCAGTACTCTCCATCTACCACTTTCATGTATTGACTTAGAGACGAGTTGTGAGAACGATTTTGTATATTTTGTGACTCTGGGTGTCGTGCTCATGTGAGCCGGCCATTATTATGTAGTTTTACCTCTTTATGTTGCTTTTCATTTATATTGTCTATTCCTTCGCTACGGCGTTGTATATTTGCTTGTGGTGGTTGTTTCTACCTTTAGGCGTGATTTTCTCCTGTTTGGGGATGCTTTATTTATATCTTATGTTTGTATCCATTTCGGGGCTAGTTTTTATAAAGGAGGTGCTGCCGAAATTTTTAAGAAAATAAACTTAAGTTTTATGATTTTTACTTGAGATTTCCAAATGTTTTTAACAATGTTTTTATCACTTACTACTTTTGATGGTTTAGATTTCTGGGTTTGCGGCTTACTTAAATTACGTTACGCCTGTTGACGTCATGTGGTTTATGTGCCGGTCACGTGCCTAAATTTGGGTCGTGACAAAGTTGGTATCAAAGCGCTAGGTTTTACATTTCGGATTGTAGGATGACCTTGGTATGATGGAGTAGGTGGCTTAAGCAGAGTGACGTAGCGTGCGTATGTTCCGCAGCATACTTACGACATGGTACTCCGCCTAAGTGACCTTAGGACTTGTTGGTTGAAATTTCTTCCGTGATTATATACATCCTTATGATTTGATTTCCATGTTCTTATCGAATCCTGCTTTCATTTCCAGCAATTATGCTGCCGAAGACTATGAAGGCGCAGAGAGCCGCCGCGAGGGCCGAGGTTAGGGTAGGCTCGTCAGAGACAAGGACTGACCAGGGCGGTATGCCCGTTGTACAGGTTTGGGTAGGCTCGTCAGAGACGAGGACTAATCAGGGCGGTATGCCCGTTGTAGAACAGCAGGTTGATCCACATTCGATTGATCGTATTATTAGGCTAGAGGCCGGTATGCAGGATTTGCGTCAGATGATAGGATCGTTGGTTGAGGCCAGTAGAGCGCAGAGACAGGAGGTTGTCCCACCTATCACGGGGACCGTGATAGTGCCTACTGTTCAGGAAGTCGTGCCTGCAGCTATGGAGGTTATCACCATGTCATTATCTTAGCTCATGAGGCTAAAGCCTCCGGTGTTCACCGGCACTGATACAGCTGAGGATCTGCAGTCGTTTATTGATTGGATGGCCAGGATCTGTCGTTCGTTGAGATGCTCTGATGTGAGATGGGTAGAGTTCGCGAGTTTTCATCTGGAGGGTCTTGCCCAGACCTGGTGCAAGTCTTTAGATAGGGGCAGAGCAGCATGTCTTTCTCCTATGACCTGGGCTGTGTTCGTGACGGTGTTTCTTGCCCATTTTCTTCCACATAGCGTCAGGGATTCTCGAGCTCGCAGATTTGAGTCGTTACGCCAGACTCCGGGTTTGACGGTGGCAGAGTACGATGTTCAGTTTACCCAGCTATCTGTATATGCTCCATATTTGATGGTCACTAAGGAGATACGAATCAAGAGATTTGCATGAGGCCTGCTTACCCAGTTGTTCCTTGCTGTCAGCGCCCAGCATTATGACATATATGCAGCCGCAGTGGACGCAACCCTACTAGTTGAGGAGCGTCTTTTTGAGACTTCGGTCATTCCAGAACCGAAGAGGGTCCGTACTAGTGTATCAGCCCAGAGACAGATGTTTAGATGCCGCAACAGATTTCGTTCAGGTCGTGGCAGTAGCAGAGGCTTGGGACGAGACCAGTTGTTGAGCTCTTTATCCCCAGGAGGGTCAGCAGTCATCGTCTGGATGTTTCTGGTGCGGGAGATTTTATCATCGCGTTCGAGATTGTACAGAGCCACGTAAGGACGAGGCAGCCATATCGCATGTTACCTTACCACCTTCTCCACCTCAGAAAGCGTTGCCACTTGCGCCTGTTGTTGCTCCGCGTCAGACTTATGCTCAGAGAGGTCATGGTCCCTGATGATTTGTTCAGAGAGGATGGGGTGGCAGAGGCGGTGTAACGTTTTGAAAATCGTTTCGGTGAAATTTCGAAAAAACGGTAAAATAAGGGGGGTTTCGGTAAAAAGTCAAAATACAAATATCTTTATTATAAAATTAAATATACATATTCTAGCTATGTAATTGCTAGTATTTGGTGTTTATTGACCCACTGGTGAAATTTCAAATTTTCTGAAAATTTTTCCGAAATTAATTATTTTAATATTATTTTAAGCCGTCCCTAATATATTTAATTAGGGAAAATTACAAATTGGAATGAGTTGAAACAAATTTTGTGCATCATAAAACATTAAATAAAATTTTATAACATGGTTTTTGAAATGAAATCGTTTGCCAAAACGGTTTAGAAATTATTGAAGAAAAAAAGGCTTTTTTTTAGTGTAAATGGATGTTTGGGGTATTGTATTATCATTTTTCATCACCCCACACCCATACCCACACTCACACACCCTCATTTATTCCCTCCCTTGGCTGAATTCAGCAGCCCCATCAATTGTCCCCACTTCTTTTGATAAAAGAAAAGAAAATCAAGAGAAAAGAATAAATGAAATATTAAATAAAGAGGTATGGTGTTAGATAATGTTGACTTGGACTTTTCCTTGACTTTACAAACACCCCCACACCCTCTCTTCTCCCCCTCCTCAAATCTGGCCGAGCCTATCCCTCAAGCAGCGCCCCCATTTTCTTGACCTCATTTTCCTATCTCTTTTGCTTCAAAAATTCATCAAATACCCATCAAAAAAATCCAAAAATCTAAATCAAGCTCTTACCCATTTTAGTGTAGCCTTCGATGCATGGATTGTGGTGAAAGGAGAGCTTTTTGGATGGCTAGATTTCAAGCTAGATCTCAAAAATTGGGAGGTATAAACTTTGACCCTATATAGAATTTGTTGTTTATATTGCTTAATCTAAGTTAATTAAGTGTTTAATTAGGTGTTTAAAAAAAAAGGGTTTTGAATTGAAGTTTGAAATTTCAAGTGTATGGTTTTGAATGAAGATTAGGGTTTGAGCATTGGATTAGGGTTGTGATGGGTAGATTAACATATAATTGCTTGCTAAAATCAAATCTAGTTGCTAGTTGCAATTTTGTTAATTTAAATTTGTGATAATTATATATATTGCAAACTAGTTTTTGTAAATATTATGTTAAATTGAGAATTAAAATATGGTAAGGCTTTCATCATGTCTTTGGCATGTTAATGAGTATTTTAACACCTTAGGTTGTGCGAAACCTAGTCTAGTTGTTGAATTATGTATTGTTGCTTTAAAAGTGTTAAAATTGGGTAAAATTGTAAACTAGAATTTCGGGTTAATGAAAGTTAGTGAGATTAAAAATCTAATTAGGGTTTTTATGACTTATTTAAGATATTTAGTGAATATTATGGCCGCTAGATTCGTTCATACATCGAGTTTCGTACTAAAACGGTGATTTGTGCTTGCTAGATTTTCGGAAAAATAACTTTTTAAGTGAAATTAGGGGGTTTGTGAGTTTTAACCTATTTTATATTAAAATTAGTGTTCGTGAATGTGAAAATGAGTGTATTTGGGTTTTTCTCGATGGTCTGGCGTTTGTACGCCGATGTCGAGGGTTTTTGGGTTGATTTGGGAAAGCAAACCATAGGTTTTGACCTATATGGGATTCGTGTGTCGTTTTGATCATGAGTCGGATTTTAATGTGATACAGTGCGTTATGATATGTAGGTACCCCATGTGGACTTCGAGACGACAAGCAAGCGCGTGGCGACGTCGGCACCGGTAAGCGAGGACCAGGTGAGTAGATTTATATCTACGGGGAGAAGTCGGGTGGATGGCGTATAGCACCCCCGCAGTTCGTGGTGATGTATACGAATACGTATACACACATATATATATTGTTTATATATTGTTTCAGTATATTGATGATAATATGGATAATTGGTGTTCTTGGATGATTTAGTGTCCCGAAACCCTAGAGTAGTGGTCGCACTACACATGCACACACCAACCCATACTTGCATACTTTCTTCTTTCATTTGTGCTTATACGGGAATATATAGTTATGTGTTCACATGGGTATGGGACTATGTGTTCACATACGGATTTGAGGCTTGGGTTTGAGATGAGTCGATGAGATTTGTATTGAGGTTGTGACTTCGGTGATATGGCAGGATTCGTATGTGAGATACGACATGACGTTGTAGCGGGTCCTTGACGTAGTGTTTCACACACGTCCATGCATACTTAGGCGGTATCAGTATTGTACTAGACGTAGATCAGTACCCCGATCATGATATTTGATAAAGAGGATACAAGGTGAATAGTATGATGAATGTGATATTGACCCGTACCCAGATTTGGGGATGCCGTATGACGGATTTACGTACGAGCTATATTTTGATGATTGATCCGCACTCTTGACTTGGGATGTCTGGTTATGGATATGATATTATTGAGGCGGGATCACCGACTATACATATACAGGTATGTATATGTATCGACTCAGATGATAGGCGGTTTCCTTACCTGTAGTCCAGCTTGTTAGCTTAGCCCTTTAGTTTAGTTTAGTTGTTAGATTAGATTCGATTCTTACCTATTTCAAAACTAACGAATCGTGGGTATTTTAAATGACAGCCTAAGGGATCCTACGGATATTTCAAAAGACGTATCTTTTCATAAAAACACCGTGGCCCCTATTTCCAAAACCCCATGATTCGTGTTATTTCAAAAGGCACCATTTGTAGGACTTATATTAGATTAATGCAGATTAGTTATAGTTGCGTCTAGTATTCAGCTCCCGCTCATTATTGTGGTTCGCTTCGCATCGCATGTTTATATTATGTTTCATACTCCATTATTGATATCATGCTGTTTGGACACCAGCACCATTACCGATGATACGTATGTACCACGTACACTTACTTGCCGATTCACACACATCTTCATCGGTAATTGCCATGTCACGTACACCTTAGAAAATATTATTGCTTGACATAGCATGTTAGCTAATAGTTTAGACATGATATTAGCGTACTTGCCTTATATGTCAGTTTAGACATTGTAGTTATTACCTGCTACTTCATGCATACTGTTATTCATTGTTATGCCGCATTCATGGATTCTCATGCATATATTCACTATTTTACGTGTTATTGAGTTTTCGGATTCGGATTTCCATGAGATTTTCTGGATTTGGAGGAAAACCGCAAAAACATAAATAAACCTTCTCTCTTTTAAAATAAAAAGTGCGGTTTTCCCATGATGTATGAGTCGTCCACCATGAGTTTGCTGATGGATTTCGAGACCCGATTCGAGGAAACGGATGAACCGTTTCGGGTACATGGTGGACCCGGTAAGGTACCCCGGGGCAAGAAGCGCGTGATGATGACGATGTGAGCCTGGCAGGGGAGCACTACCTACCGGTGATATTACCCGACGTGTCGGATATCCGGAGGATACCGTCGTGGTCTTGAGATGGATGGTAGGGGCCGGTCTGGACTGACGGCGCCCTAAATATTGTGATTGAGACATTGTGATTGAGACTTATGGTACATAGATTGTGACACAGAGATATCGAGGTATTTGGACACTTGTTTTTTATCGATGCTGGGCACTGTTTTATGCTGATTTCATATATGGTACCTCATTTCTTTTAAAATACAGAAATCTCACTGATTTATGAAACCAGTTTTATTCAGTATATGCATTCTGTTTCATGCATTCATACATCATCCATATGATATATTGCTACCTGAGGCACTGACACGGGCACATGAGATCACACTCGGTTAGATATTACCCTAACCATTGTTATAGGCTGCATGTTATACATATATTTGAGGATATATTATGATCATTGACCCAGGTTGCGTTATTTATGCGATTTCTTTCCGTAGATGTTTTTCTATTCACGAGTTGGCAACTCACCCCCGTTGTGCCCCAGTTTCTTGCAGGTTTGCCGTACAGGTTTCTTTACGGCTTTGCGGGCATAGTTTCCTTCGGGTGATTTGCTAGTAGGTGGGTTTACTTGTATCGTACCCCCATTATATATCTTGTATATCATTATTCTGTTGTATCTAGAAGTTCCATCAACCAAACATGTATTTATTTTGAGATAGAGACCAGTGATGTTTTTCTTCGACCTTAGAGTCGCGCGTTTTATCTTTGTGGTTTTCTTGTGGTTTGAGTTTCCTTTTGAGTTTTGATCCTCGCCGTTGGCGTTGTATATTATTTTTCTTGTGTGGTTGTGACCGTCGTTTGACGAAGAGCTTGCTCCCGCTTGGGGATGCCTTTTTATTGATTTCGTATACTATTCATGTTGTACCCCATTTGGGGGCCAGTATTTACAAAGGAGACTCTGCCGAAATTTTCAGGAAATTTTTGATGTTTTAGAAACTCGCATAATTCGGCTTATTCTATTAAAACTACTTGTTTTAAATTGGTTTTCCTTCACTCTATTACTTTTCTTGGTTTGGATTTCTGGGGTCTCGGTTTACTTAGATTACGTACGCCTCGAGATGTTCGTATATTAAGTGCCTGTCTTGTTCCGTTCTCTCGGGACGTGACAAAGTTGGTATCAGAGCGTTAGGTTTTACCTTCGGAGCGTAGGATGACCCCTGGTTGATGGAATAGGTGACTAAAGTAGAGTGACGTACCGTAGGTATGTTCCGCGGCATATTTACGATACGCTACTCCACTTAAGAAGCCTTAGGATGTACATTTCTTGCTCAGTATTATATTCATTCCGATCTAGCCTCATCAGTACCAGTTATGGTTTTGCTGCCATGATTACGGGCAGGGAAAGCTACGGCTAGAGTTGCGGTGAGCACGAGATCGTCACGAACAAGGACTGACCAGGGCGAAATTCCAGCGACACACGATTGCGGAGATGCGTCTTTTTACTGTGTTTCCACGCCACGAGCGTTTGGCGGATCGCCTTTATGAGGTTACTCGGATGTGCTGATCGACACTAGAGGATTGAGCCGCTGACAGAGACCAGCCAGATTATGATGACCGTTGGTGTATTGCTTACTCATGATGATTGAGGCACGGTTCAGCGTGCAGACGAGTGAGCCAGTTGTTGCTGCGAGTGACGAGATATCGCCCCACATGTTGGAGCTATTGCGGGACGAGTTATACTAATAGATGATAGAAGGTCGCTAGTCACCCGAGGATGAATGACTAGGACATGTGGTTCGTTCGCTACCCCGATGCGAGGTCATCAGATAGATTGATTCCAGCTAGAGACGACTTCACGCGGAGACGTTGGGAGTCGACAGAGACGATCGAATGTCAGAAACCTATTATTCCAAGTTTAAAGTAGTCGGAAAGACATGCAGGCAATTCTATGGTCCCTCTAGAAGAATGAAAGCCTAACTCGACTTAATGACCGTGTGAAAGCCTTTGAACCATCGTCTTTGCAGCAGTTCTACGGCGCCATTAGTGAGGCTTGGGTTTGCCCTTCTACGGCTGGACCACCGATGCTGTGGTATGTACTCGATACTATTAAACTGTGCCCAAGATGTTGAGCCCTTGGGGGATTATGAGGTTTTGACAATCGATTGGATGGTTCGACTTAATTCGGATGTTAGGTGGTGAGATGCATTTCTTGGGAGACTCTCGATACGAGGATAGCCGTTTGAGCTCAGTCCATGCAGCCACGATGAGACGAGTCCGAAGCAGTCGACATTAGAGAAAATGGAGTAAGAGGTTCGTACAAGATCTGGATATGATGACGTTTCCCTCCGCCGACATCAGAGATGCGATGCGCATGCCGTGGCAGAGTACTGGATATACCTTCCAGAAGGAGTCGCGATGGGTGTGCAGCCGTTCCAGAGCAAGATGCAGATATAGGAAAGAACGATGACTTCCGGAAAGTTGGCAGAGACGAGACATGGAAGAGTCCGTGAGCAGGATTCCTTCCAGGACAATGCTGCAATGATACTTGCACCCAGGATCAGATGTGTCACGTACATTCAGAGAGCCAGAGGCCGACGCCAGTGATATGCTGTCTTACGAGTGGTCGCGATGATTGACCGAGAGATGACCAGAGAAGTGCCAGAACGGGATCATCCCCGTTAGCACACCTGACAGGGCCGATGAGCCGATGGACCGAGAGATTGGTAATTCACAGTGAAGACCTTGACCCAGGAGTGGTCATTGTTACGCACACTAGCAGGCCAGAGTTCATGATCATCGACGAGACGTCCCTCTAGTGACCGCGACAGTTGGCCCGAGATTCTTAGAGGATGCACTTGAGCGGTACTATTCCGCCATTATTGATTTCAATGGTTTTGGGTGATTTATTCGCATGATTTGATTTTGATGATTGAGGATTTACAATCTTTGCACAGTGTTGCACTTGATATCGTTTTCGTGCTTTGGTTTCACGTGGTTGTGATTTTACGGTTTTAGACATTTGAGTTGATTTTGTGCGTATGCACGCACACGATTTGGTTCCTGCACTCTGTATAGTTTATATATGCTTGCAGTGCAGTGATACGCCTTTGGTGCACTTAGATGCACTGGACTTCGATTTCGATTGTGATACTCGATATTTGTTTTGTGCACCTTGTGCACCTGATTTGATTTTTCGCATGTTCGGCGCTTGATATTGGATTTCATGATTTCGTGCATGATGGATGCCCCTGGTTTTGGGTTTTCGCGCATGTTGAGCGCATGTCTTGAGATGCGATTTTGGTGCACACCAGATGCACTAAATCGAGATTTTTTCGTGCATGTCAGATGCACCTGATTTTGCTGTCAGGCACACACGTTGCCTACGACAGATGCTTTGTGCACACCCGATGCACTTAGATCTTGTTTCTGTGCACTTGTATAGCACGTATATGGATTTTGATTGTCGTGCGCACCAGACGCACGTAGTATTCATACGCGTATTTTGGGATTGATTTCTTTTAGAGCAGTACGTTTTTTTTTTAATGATAATTGCAATGTGTTTTCGTACTAAGCAGGACTAGTCAGAGGACAGTACCTGAATGTATTTTGCATGCATTGATAGCTATTGAAGGGAATTCCAAAAAGCGAGCTCCAGTCTCAGTATTTACCTACGTGTCTGATATGACGCGAAACGTTTAAAACAAGAAAAACCCTTCTAAATTGTTTCCCAAAAATGCGGAACGTACATTTCAAATAAAGGTATATATGTATATAGTTATTTTCTTAGGATAGACGTCCGCCACTGTGCAGTGTTATGGGCATTGCATAGTAACTTAAAGGATTTGGCATGCATTTCCTCTTGATATTTATGTGTATAGTTTCGAGTTATATCATATTGGTTTTGGTATTGGAATTGACATTGTGTCATTACCATGACTCCGATGATTGCGGGATGCTTGACGGAGTTTTGATTTGAGTTTTATGCTTATTTTTCATGCGCATGCGTTGCGCTACGATTTGTTTTATGTATTTATGATTTCGGAGCCCCGGCGATTTGATGGTTTTGGCGGAAATATTTTAGTATTTGGGGGAAGTTTTAATTTAAATTCGGAGACCGAATTAATTTAAGGGGGGAAGATTGTAACGTTTTGAAAATCGTTTCGGTGAAATTTCGAAAAAACGGTAAAATAAGGGGGGTTTCGGTAAAAAGTCAAAATACAAATATCTTTATTATAAAATTAAATATACATATTCTAGCTATGTAATTGCTAGTATTTGGTGTTTATCGACCCACTGGTGAAATTTCAAATTTTCTGAAAATTTTTCAGAAATTAATTATTTTAATATTATTTTAAGCCGTCCCTAATATATTTAATTAGGGAAAATTACAAATTGGAATGAGTTGAAACAAATTTTGTGCATCATAAAACATTAAATAAAATTTTATCACATGGTTTTTGAAACGAAATCGTTTGCCAAAACGGTTTAGAAATTATTGAAGAAAAAAGGCTTTTTTTTTAGTGTAAATGGATGTTTGGGGTATTGTATTATCATTTTTCATCACCCCACACCCATACCCACACTCACACACCCTCATTTATTCCCTCCCTTGGCTGAATTCAGCAGCCCCATCAATTGTCCCCACTTCTTTTGATAAAAGAAAAGAAAATCAAGAGAAAAGAATAAATGAAATATTAAATAAAGAGGTATGGTGTTAGATAATGTTGACTTGGACTTTTCCTTGACTTTACAAACACCCCCACACCCTCTCTTCTCCCCCTCCTCAAATCTGGCCGAGCCTATCCCTCAAGCAGCGCCCCCATTTTCTTGACCTCATTTTCCTATCTCTTTTGCTTCAAAAATTCATCAAATACCCATCAAAAAAATTCAAAAATCTAAATCAAGCTCTTACCCATTTTAGTGTAGCCTTCGATGCATGGATTGTGGTGAAAGGAGAGCTTTTTGGATGGCTAGATTTCAAGCTAGATCTCAAAAATTGGGAGGTATAAACTTTGACCCTATATAGAATTTGTTGTTTATATTGCTTAATCTAAGTTAATTAAGTGTTTAATTAGGTGTTTAAAAAAAGGGTTTTGAATTGAAGTTTGAAATTTCAAGTGTATGGTTTTGAATGAAGATTAGGGTTTGAGCATTGGATTAGGGTTGTGATGGGTAGATTAACATATAATTGCTTGCTAAAATCAAATCTAGTTGCTAGTTGCATTTTTGTTAATTTAAATTTGTGATAATTATATATATTGCAAACTAGTTTTTGTAAATATTATGTTAAATTGAGAATTAAAATATGGTAAGGCTTTCATCATGTCTTTGGCATGTTAATGAGTATTTTAACACCTTAGGTTGTGCAAAACCTAATCTAGTTGTTGAATTATGTATTGTTGCTTTAAAAGTGTTAAAATTGGGTAAAATTGTAAACTAGAATTTCGGATTAATGAAAGTTAGTGAGATTAAAAATCTAATTAGGGTTTTTATGACTTATTTAAGATATTTAGTGAATATTGTTGCCGCTAGATTCGTTCATACATCGAGTTTGGTACTAAAACGGTGATTTGTGCTTGCTAGATTTTCGGAAAAATAACTTTTTAAGTGAAATTGGGGTTTTTGTGAGTTTTAACCTATTTTATATTAAAATTAGTGTTCGTGAATGTGAAAATGAGTGTATTTGGATTTTTCTCGATGGTCTGGCATTTGTACGCCGATGTCGAGGGTTTTTGGGTTGATTTGGGAAAGCAAACCATAGGTTTTGACCTATGTGGGATTCGTGTGTCGTTTTGGTCATGAGTCGGATTTTAATGCGATACGGTGCGTTATGATCTGTAGGTACCCCATGTGGACTTCGAGACGACAAGCAAGCGCGTGGCGACGTCGGCACCGGCAAGCGAGGACCAGGTGAGTAGATTTATATCTATGGGGAGAAGTCGGGTGGATGGCGTATAGCACCCCAGCAGTTCGTGGTGATGTATACGAATACGTATACACACATATATATATTGTTTATATATTGTTTCAGTATATTGATGATAATATGGATAATTGGTGTTCTTGGATGATTTAGTGTCCCGAAACCCTAGAGTAGTTGTCGCACTACATATGCACACACCAACCCATACTTGCATACTTTCTTCTTTCATTTGTGCTTATACGGGAATATATAGTTATGTGTTCACATGGGTATGGGACTATGTGTTCACATACGGATTTGAGGCTTGGGTTTGAGATGAGTCGATGAGATTTGTATTGAGGTTGTGACTTCGGTGATATGACAGGATTCGTATGTGAGATACGACATGACGTTGTAGCGGGTCCTTGACGTAGTGTTTCACACACGTCCATGCATACTTAGGCGGTATCAGTATTGTACTTGACGTAGATAAGTACCCCGATCATGATATTTGATAAAGAGGATACCAGATGAATAGTATGATGAATGTGATATTGACCCGTACCCAGATTTGGGGATGCCGTACGATGGATTTACGTACGAGCTATATTTTGATGATTGATCCGCCCTCTTGACTTGGGATGTCTGGTTATGGATATGATATTATTGAGGCGGGATCACCGACTATACATATAGAGGTATGTATACGTATCGACTCAGATGATAGGCGGTTTCCTTACCTGTAGTCCAGCTTGTTGATTGTTAGGTTACGTGCGTGTTCAAATTTAGTTTAAATACCGCAATCAAGACGGTTTCGCTTGTAGCTAGCCGGTTGAGTACGGGTCGTCCGCAGGGAGATGGGAGTCTTTTTCAAAGTGTTTTAACGAGTTAAGTTCTATTTTCAGATTTTGTTGTGGTTATCTAAGTGTTAAGTTGATATTTAAAGAGAGCTTGTTAGGTATGGATTAGGTTAGTTTGAGTTAGGAGTCTCCACATCTTTCGTTGCCCCTCTTAATATCGGTGTTACGGTAATCGGCAACAACGGGGATTAGCACGACTAGGAAGGACTTTGTGAGTATAAGCTAGGCTTTCCAACGCATAAGTCTTCCTTTTGGTGCTTGTCCGTCCGTTCTTGGCTCTTATCCATAACCTCCGGTTAATTCAACCACAACCGGTCTCACTACGGAATCACCGCTATCATGTAGGATAGGGTGCTGTAAGGAGCGGATTGTGGTTCAATTAACGGGAGTAGATTTAAGTTGTTGGGCAAGGAAAGAGTGAGAGAGATTTCCTTCTCTCAAACTTCCCTTATCCTACCCTAACAAGTATAAAACTACTCACACTTCATGATAAGGAAAAACAAAACAAAACAAAAGAGGAAGATAGAAAGAGGTAGATTAGAAGAATACGACTAACTATTTGCGACCTCACCTTGGAGAGGATCGAGCGTAAGTATCATTGTCGTATGAATGATAAAGAAAAAGAGAGAAGAAAGAAACAACAAGGAAATAACAACAACTACTTAACGAATTAAAATTACAACATTTAACAAAATAAAGAGACAAGCATGATAATAAATGGTTCTTCTTTATTCATCACTCTTCACTCAAAAGCTCACTACAAGTTTAATGGTGAAGAGGTGAGAAGAGGAAGAAGAAACACACTAAACTTTAGCAAAATGAAACTACAAAAATGGACCCTTTCCTTCACAAAGTTCTGGGCTATTTATAGGCCAAAAAATGAAAACCTAGGGCAACCACCAGAACCTATACAAAAAGACCAAAACACCCCCAAAACAACATTTTCTTTGGCGCCATAATGGCCGCGGATCCGCGGCCTGGACCCCACTTTGGCCGCGGATCCGCGGCCCTATAGTTGAATTGGGCTTTCCTATTTTTTGGGCTTCCCTGGTTTTCTGTCTCCTTTATTCTGGTATGTGTATTTTCTCAATTTGGCTCCACGATTTTTCCAGAATTTCTGTTGAGGGAAAGGTGGACTTTTTGTCAAGATTTTGTCATGATTGCCTCGAGCTCCACGTAGATCTCTTGGATTTTGTGCTACCATTGAGCCTTGTGCATGAGAATGACATTGATTTGACACTTTGTCTTCCTAAACTGGTATCTGGCAACATACGGATGAAGAGCGGAGACCGTGTTTTATCTGTGGTTGGCAGGAACCGGATTTTGTCGTGTTTTCCATGAATTTCTCCGTTTGAGAACCGGAAACCTGTATCCTGCAATTGACTAGCAAACACGGCTCAAGAGTATCTACCGATATGCAATGTGATAAAAATTGGGCGGTATGAAAATGCAAAAATCTGATATGAACAAATACCCCCAAACTTATCATTTGCTCGTCCCGAGCAAAGCCCCTTTATTCACAAAAAATTTCCTAACCTCACTTTCGCAGGGAACGCGATTGCACTGAGCATGTGCAACAAGCCGTTAAACCTCTAGGTGTCCCTAGTCGGAGGAGTGTTGTCTCCTGAGGGTTTTCAGCGGATACTACCCACAAAATCCGGTCAAGTTGGTTTGTAAAATGACTAAGAATCAAACCCTAAAGTTTTGTTTTAGAAAATAACAATTCTATAATCCTAAGTCTAGACTATCGAACTTTTATTTTTCACACCTCGCTTCTTATTTAACTACAGATTTTATATGTCTTTACGTGCAGTGCAAATAGTGTCGTTAAGTTCCCGAAAGGTCGAATAAAGTCATCATGTCGCACAATAAAGCCCAGATAACAATTTAAAAAGGATCACATAAGTTTTATAAAGAGTTAAGCATTTTTCAAGTTTCGTTTTCCAGTAAGGTTTCAACTTCAGAATTTCTATCTTCCATAACAGGAAACTAAGTCGTATTTTTCACTCCACCTTTTTCTTGTTTTCATTTCATACACACCTCTGTGAACGTGCAATAGTCTTTATCATAGAATAAAACCTTCATATCTCCGCTAAATTTTTTATAAAAGCCTGTCTTTTATCAAGATTATTCTCACACAAAGAACCGTTAGGAATTTTAACTCGGAGAGAACACTTGCTTGACTTTGTTTTAAAACTGGACTTTCTAGGCTTCTTAGCGAGCTTTGGGCCAATGCACCCAAACCAGTTGGTTTTAGGGCATTAGGTGTAGAAACACCCCAGCGGACTTAATTACTCAAGTTACCTAGGTCCAAAAACAAAAGGCAGTTTGGCGTGAAAATCAGATGATTTAATACGAACGGAGATATAACCGGCAGTTCAATTATTTTTTGGATAAAAGACGTGTTTAGTGGGTTTGGTGTGTAATCATTCCAATCAAGTTTCCAATGGGTTATTTTTCAGACTTAGCTCCAATTACGGCATCAATAACATTCCTTCATGTTCGCTTTACTTCATAAACTATTCTTGACATTACTTATTTCAGAACAAACCTATTTGATCCTTAGAAAATCATTTATCTGTTTAAAAGTTTAAACATAAAAGACTTGTCATCTAATTCCCAAAATCTTACGACACGTGTAGTGTGATGTAAAGACGTATATCAGCTATAGTTAACTTCAAAGGAGAGTTATCTTTCAGGTTTTCAAAATCCAAACATAAGATTTAGTTATTCCTATTTTTTTTTCAAACAAAAACCGTCGAATGTTGAATCAGAGTTCTTTCACAAGCTAACTTGACAAAAAAGTTTTTATATTAGAAAATTTTCAAATTTTTATGGATTTTATGGATTTTAATATGCAGATGCAAAATATACATATGAATGCGAAGGTAAGAAATGCGTACCGAGCGTACCCCCATACTTAAACTGGACAGTGTCCTCACTGTCGTTGCATGAAGAGATCATTTGAAGGGTCAAAATTGTCGGTTAGCGATACACAAATTTTTATTTGTTTTTGTTTTTAAAGAAAAGAGAAAGAATATACACAAATATCTACAAAATGGTTTGTACATACCCCCAAACTTATTTGGAACAGTATCCACTGTTCTTGGCTGGATAACCAAAGTTTGGAGGTAAGCAGAGGAAGATCATTCAGGGTAAACCGGCTCCTGTAGGAACAGGAGCTCCTCTGTTGGTTCGACGCTAAGGTAAGGTTTGCATCGGTGTCCGTTTACTTTGAAAAGTGAACCGTCCTTTAGATTCTCCAAATCCACAGCGCCCTGCGGATACACATTCCGCACAAAATACGGCCCTTTCCAGCGAGATCTGAGCTTTCCAGGATAGAAGTGAAGTCGGGTGTCGTAAAGCAATACCTGCTGACCAGGTACGAAGGTTTTGCGCAAAAGGTGTTTAACGAGAAACACCTTCGTTCGGTTCTTAACAACAACCGCGTTATCGTAAGCCTCATCCCTAAGCTCGTTCAGTTCGTTCAACTGCAGCTTCCGATGGCTGCCCGCATCATCAAGAGACAGATTCAGCTCCTTTATCGCCCAAAATGCGCGATGCTCGATTTCGACAGGAAGGTGGCAGGCTTTTCCGTACACAAGCCGATAGGGAGACTTGCCAAGGTCGGTCTTATAAGCGGTTCTAAATGTCCAAAGGGCATCAGTGAGTTTCAGCGACCAATCCTTACGGTTCTTGGAAACCGTCTTCTCCAGTATCTGCTTGATTTGCCGATTTGAAACTTCGGCCTGCCCGCAGGTTTGGGGGTGGTAGGGCGTAGAAAGCTTATGATTAATGGAGTATTTCCGCATTAAGGCCTCGAAAGTCCTATTGCAGAAATGACTTCCATTGTCGCTAATGATCGCTCGGGGGTGCCCAAACCGGGAAAAAATGTTTTCTTTAAAGAACCTAACGACAACCTTGTTGTCGTTAGTTCGGCTGGGCACAGCCTCGACCCATTTAGAGACGTAATCAACAGCTAGAAGGATGTACAAGTTCCCGAAAGAGCTGGGAAACGGCCCCATGAAATCTATCCCCCAAACATCGAAAATCTCCACAACCAAGATCGGTTGGAGCGGCATCTCGTTCCTCCGGGATATCCGGCCAATGTGTTGGCACCGGGAGCAAGTCTTGCAATAGTCATGAGCGTCTTTGAAAAGTTGTGGCCAGTAGAAACCACATTGCAAGATCTTCTCAGCTGTCTTTCTGGGCCCAAAATGCCCGCCACACGCTTGATCGTGGCAAAATGACAGCACACTCTTGAATTCCTCATCAGGGACACACCGACGAATAATCTGGTCGGGACAGTACTTGAACAAGTAGGGTTCGTCCCAGTAAAAGTGTTTTACTTGGGATAAGAAGCGAAGTCTGTCCTGACTAGACCATTCGGTCGGTAGTAATCCCGTGGCCAAATAGTTCACAATATCTGCGAACCAGGGTTCGCAAGATACTGTCAAGAGCTGTTCAGCCGGGAAAACGTCATTAATCGGAATTGGAAGCGAAGGCGAAGAAGGAAGTCGTGAGAGATGGTCGGCAACTACGTTTTCACATCCTCGTTTGTCCTTAATGACAAGGTCAAACTCTTGAAGCAAGAGGATCCAACGTATTAACCGAGACTTGGCATCTTTCTTCGCAAAAAGATGGCGCAGAGCAGAATGGTCAGTGTAGACAATGACTGGAGAGCCGATGAGGTAGGGCCTGAACTTTTCTAAAGCAAATACAACAGCCAAGAATTCCTTCTCAGTTGTTGTATAATTGAGTTGGGCGTCGTTCAGGGTTCGGCTCGCGTAATAGATTACGTGCGGCATCTTGTTGATGTGCTGTCCAAGGACAGCACCGATGGCAAAGTCGGATGCATCGCACATAATTTCGAATGGGTGCGTCCAGTCAGGTGAAGAAAGAACGGGAGCAGAAGTGAGTGAGCGTTTCAGTGACTCGAAGGCAGTCACACAGCTTGAGTTGAAGTCGAATGGTGTTTCCTTGGCCAGCAAAAGAGTCAAGGGCCTAGCAATCTTGCTAAAGTCCTTGATAAACCGTCTATAGAAACCGGCATGGCCAAGGAAGGCTCGGATATCTTTGACGCATCGGGGAGGAGGCAGATTGGAAATGACCTCAATCTTTGCTTTGTCAACCTTTATGCCATTTTGCGAGATGATATGTCCTAAGACAATACCTTCGCGCACCATGAAGTGGCATTTCTCCCAGTTCAAAGTGAGATTCTTGTCCTTACATCGGGTAAGGACAGCGTCAAGATGCAGCAAACACTCGTCAAAGGAGTCGCCGAAGATGGAGAAGTCATCCATGAAAATCTCCAGAAATTTTTCCACCATGTCAGAGAAAATTCCCATCATACACCGCTGGAAGGTAGCGGGCGCATTGCATAACCCAAAGGGCATGCGTCGATATGCAAACGTGCCGAAAGGACAAGTGAAAGTGGTCTTGTCCTGGTCTTTTTCGGCGATGGGAATTTGATTATAGCCGGAGTAGCCATCAAGAAAGCAGTAGTACTCGTGTCCGGCCAATCATTCAAGCATCTGGTCAATGAAAGGTAGCGGAAAATGGTCTTTCCGCGTTGCGGCGTTGAGTTTTCTGTAATCAATGCAAACTCGCCACCCAGTTTGGGTGCGAGTAGGGATTAACTCGTTCACCTCGTTGGTTATGACCGTGATGCCCGACTTCTTGGGGACAACGTGAATGGGGCTAACCCACTGGCTATCGGAGATAGGGTAAATGATACCACTATCTAGACATTTGACGATCTCCTTCTTCACAGCCTCCTTCATGACTGGATTAAGACGTCTTTGTGGATCCCGGGCTGGTTTGGCATCATCCATCAGATGAATGTGATGCTCAACGATGAGGGGACTAATCCCCTTGATGTCCTCCATGGACCAGCCAAAAGCTTGCATGTTGCTGTGCAAGACCGCGAGAAGGGCTTTCTCTTGCTCGGAAGCTAGAGAAGCCGAGATGATGACAGGAAGGGTCTCGTTTTCACCTAAGTAAGCGTACTTAAGGTGAGACGGCAACGGCTTGAGTTCGAGCGTTGGAGGTGAAATGATGGAAGGCAAGACTGGTGCAAAGGTCTCGAACTCAAAGGACTCCAGCAAAGGCTCAAAGCGAGTGTAGGAAACCGAGTTGGATGGTTCAGGTAACTCATCCGGAAAGTCGAAGGATTCAAACTCGGGTTGTGCGCGGCTAAGATCGTTCGTGAACGTGAAACACTCGTAGTCGTTGTCGGGCGCAGAAGCAGCAGCAGGTTCGAAGAGAAACGCACTAGTGGCGTCAAGATTATCGTGTTCAAACAGAAACTCCTCGAATTCACACTCTTCTGGGGTGATCTCCTGGATCGAGCAGACATCCAGTATATGAGCATTAGGTTCGGCGGGCTGATTCCCCAACCTAAAAATGTTGAGTTCAATCGTCATATTTTTAAAAGAGAGGTTCATTGAACCATTGCGACAATTGATCACAGCATTTGAGGTTGCTAGAAATGGGCGACCGAGTATCACCGGAATTTGATTCCGGGGGTTAGCTACAGGCTGTGTATCTAAGACAATGAAGTCGACGGGGAATATGAAGTCCCCGACTCTTATTAACACATCCTCTAGCTCACCCCTAGGATGGGTGATCGATCGGTCGGCCATCTGGAGAGTGCAGTGTGTGGGTTTCGGCTCTCCGACGCCTAATTGCTCGTATACTGAATACGGAAGCAAGTTAACACTGGCACCAAGATCTAATAGTGCGCGGTTGATGTTCTTATCCCCAATAGTAATTGAAATCGTAGGACAGCCAGGGTCCTTCCGTTTTTGTGTTAAAGATTGGGTAAGGGCATCACTCACAGCACTAGCCAAGAAAACTTTCTTGGGTACCTGAGACTTCATCTTTTTCGTGCACAAGTCCTTTAAGATTTTCGCGTAAGATGGGACTTGTTGGACAGCATCTAAAAGAGGAATGTTAATGTTAACTTGCTTGAATAACTCCAAAATCTTCTCCATTTCTGGATTTTGTTTGTTAGACCTCAACCGGTTTGGAAATGGAACATTTTGAAAATTGGTTGAGTCTAATGCTGGAGGAGGAGATTTTGGAGTTGGAACGGATCCCAGAATAGGTGTTTTCGTGGAGTGAGAAGTGGGTCCGTTCAGAGCAGAAGAAGAGGAAGGAGAGCCTGTTGAAGAATGGAGAATAGGCTCAGAAGACGAAGAAGAAGAAGAAGAAGAAGAAGCGGCCGGGGTGTCATCGTTGATTCGCTTGCCAATGTTGTTTTGCAGCATCCTTCCCGATCTCAGTGTAGTCACGGCACTCACATTATGGTTTTGTTGTTCAAGAGCAACATGTGCATTATGTGGGTGACCAGGATTTGGACGTGGCTGGGACGGGAGCTTCCCCTTCTCTCGCTCGCTCAAGGCCGCGTTCAGCCGTGCAATCTGGGCCTCGATGGTCTTGATGCTTTGCCCGTGTGCGGCAGTGTGTTGCACTAAGGATTGAATCGAAGACTGGATGTTGGCGGTGGATTGAGTCGATTGTTTAACAAACGCCTCCAGACTTCGCTCGAGCGAGGAAACCTTATCGTTGTTTGACGGAACAAAGTTGTTTGGTGGAAAAGAGTTGTTCGGTGCAAAGTTGTTCGGTGGAAAAGAGTTGTTCGGTGCAAAGTTGTTCGTCTGGTTTTGGAAAGGTTGGGGTTGGAAGGGCTGCTGATATTGATGCTGAGTTTGTTGTGGCGCTTGTTGTTGCGGTGGATGGGCCCTTTGGAAATTGTTGCCCTGGAATTGATTCTGATTCTGATTCCAGGCGAAATTGGGGTGGTTCCTCCAACCGGGATTGTAGGTGGAAGAGTATGGATCATTCCTCGGTCTTTGCTGGAAGGCAGCATTAACCTGATCCTGTCCTTGCGAGGGTGGATTGTAAGGACACTCTTCAGTCAAGTGGGAAGGATCGGAACAAGCGCAGATGGTACGAAGGGGGAGAATAGGGGTGGGGGCAGGAGCAGAAAATTTGCTCTCTATCGCTTCAAGCTTTCGTGTTATTGCAGCCATTTCAGCTTTCATCGCAATAGAGACATCGAGTTGGTGGATTCCTACCCTAGACTGACCGGTAGAAGTGGAGGTAGAAGAAGAAGAAGTCGGTCTGGTGCTCTCCCACTGTAGCGTTTGCTCCGCAAGATCGTCAAAGAACTGCCACGCTTCCTCGTCAGATTTCGATAGGAAGTGGCCCTGACAGATGGTTTCCAGCAACTGCTTCGTTGCTGGGTTCAGTCCCTCGTATAAGGTTTGGCAGAGCTGCCATTTCTCTATACCGTGGTGAGGACACTGAACAAGAAGGTCTTTGTACCGGTCAAAGCACTTCCAGAAGGGTTCAGAAGGAAGCTGGGAGAATTGGTTGATTTCATTTCGAATTCTTGCGGTCTTATGATTTGGATAGAATTTTTTCAGAAACGCTTTAACAAACTCGTCCCAGCTGGTGATTGAGTGGGAAGCGGTGCTATACAGCCATTTTTCAGCGAGATCGCATAAAGTGAACGGAATGACCCGTAGACGTATAGCATCGTCCGACAGCTGGGTGGTTTTCATCATGGCACAGACATTTTGAAATTTATTGATGAAGATATAGGCATCTTCAGATTCAATCCCATGAAAACGTGGAAGCATGTTGATGAAATGGGGCTTAATTTCAAAGTTTTCCCCATTGGCCAGAGGAAGAGAAAGGCAGGTGGGAAGTGCAGAACGGGTGGTGTAGAAACGATCCTGGAGCGCAATTCGCTGCGGCGCTACAACAGGCGGAGGTGGTGGGAGATTGGTCTCCGTAGGAGGTGGAGCCAATCCAGCGGTGGTCAAAGAGATGTTCGGATTAAATCCCGACATCGCAGAAGAAGAGGTTGGTGAAGGTGAAGGTGAAGGTGAAGATGTATGAACAGAATTCCGGTCAACGTCGGAGTTGGCCGGCAAAGGAAGGGGTGAAAGAGGAGTGGACGGAGTATCGACTTCGGAGTCGATCGCGTAGTCGGTCGCGACTAACGTAACGCGGACTAGACGGGCGCTAGTGTCCCGAGTCCAAGCGGACATACACTAAACGAGTTTAGTATAGTCAAAGCGGAGAAGGTGAGGGTAAGAAAATGTCAAAGGAGAAAGGCGATGGGTGATGGGTGAAAATGGATTTGGCGACAAAAGGGCAAGTTTTTATAAAAGTTTTTGATTTTTTTTTTCCTTTTTTTTTCTTTTAGAAAGATTTTTACAGAAATATGTACGGAAATACGGCTTAAGCAATCACAAACAAGATATGCACAATCACACCTAGATCTAGGGTAACCTAGGTCTACTAGACCTGCTCCTGAACTTGATTGTCGAAGTTAAACAGTGTCGAGAAACAGGCTTAAAAATACACTGATCACGAGGCCAGGTAAGTGCAGAGATAAGGGGAGGTTGTCCAACGCTTTCGCGAAGTTCCTTAATTAAATAACCCTTTCTCTTTCGGCGGTTGCGCCTTTAACACTTTCCTAGACACCCCGTAAACAATATACGGTTAAGCGAGGTTCTAAACACGGTTTATCTTCTCCTAATGAGCGCGAAGTCTTTAGGGCTGAAGTCTAGTATTTTTTAATTTACAATGGACAATGCATATGCTTTAGTGATTTTTGGGGTCCTGGGAAGGGTGATGAAATCCCCACCCAATCTGGATTGGTTTCAAGCCCCTTAAGTCCGTATTAAAGAAATGCAAAGCAGTAACAAATCAACTGCAAACAATTTTTATTTGCGGCGCAAAGAATCCTGCACAAGAACAGTTTATTGGAAGGGGGAGAAAAATTTGCGCAAAGAAATCTGCAGAAAACACAGTTCAGTCGAGTTCAGAGGAGTGGAGAGAGAAAGAGAGACTTACAGAGAGATTTTGGGGCTCTGAAGCCACCAAGTGGCCGTGGATCCGCGGCCTAAGCCCTCTGTTGCCGCGGATCCGCGGCATTAACAGGGACTTGGGGCTTCATTTTTTGTGTGGGTGCTTCTGTGGGTCTCCTCTGCTTGTCTGGATGTGTGGAATTCTGATGTGCTCACTATATCTGCTCCAGATTTTGACAGTAGGCCGTATGCTTCGTTTTTTTGTACGTCGCGGTGTAGCCGCGAAATGTGGGTCTATCTTCCCACGTCTTTGGCACTGTACTTGAACTCCGTATTTTCAACGTCTTGGCCACTGAACTCGAACCTAGTATTTTCCTGCACACTTGCACAAAAGCTAATCAAGAATAACAAGATGGTTTTTTTACAAAGTATATATTTTTTTTTGTTTTTTGGTCATATTTATACTTACAAGTTAACCTGAAATTACACAAGGAAATAAACTACCGTCTCCCCGGCAACGGCGCCATTTGATTGTTAGGTTACGTGCGTGTTCAAGTTTAGTTTAAATACCGCAATCAAGACGGTTTCGCTTGTAGCTAGCCGGTTGAGTACGGGTCGTCCGCAGGGAGATGGGAGTCTTTTTCAAAGTGTTTTAACGAGTTAAGCCTGTTTTCAGATTTTGTTGTGGTTATCTAAGTGTTAAGTTGATATTTAAAGAGAGCTTGTTAGGGTTAGGATTAGGTTAGTTTGAGTTAGGAGTCTCCACATCTTTCGTTGCCCCTCTTAATATCGGTGTTACGGTAATCGGCAACAACGGGGATTACCACGACTAGGAAGGACTTTGCGAGTATAAGCTAGGCTTTCCAACGCATAAGTCTTCCTTTTGGTGCTTGTCCGTCCGTTCTTGGCTCTTATCCATAACCTCCGGTTAATTCAACCACAACCGGTCTCACTACGGAATCACCGCTATCATGTAGGATAGGGTGCTGTAAGGAGCGGATTGTGGTTCAATTAACGGGAGTCGATTTAAGTTGTTGGGCAAGGAAAGAGTGAGAGAGATTTCCTTCTCTCAAACTTCCCTTATCCTACCCTAACAAGTATAAAACTACTCACACTTCATGATAAGGAAAAACAAAACAAAACAAAAGAGGAAGATAGAAAGAGGTAGATAGAAGAATACGACTAACTATTTGCGACCTCACCTTGGCGAGGATCGAGCGTAAGTATCATTGTCGTATGAATGATAAAGAAAAAGAGAGAAGAAAGAAACAACAAGGAAATAACAACAACTACTTAACGAATTAAAATTACAACATTTAACAAAATAAAGAGACAAGCATGATAATAAATGGTTCTTCTTTATTCATCACTCTTCACTCAAAAGCTCACTACAAGTTTAATGGAGAAGAGGTGAGAAGAGGAAGAAGAAACACACTAAACTTTAGCAAAATGAAACTACAAGAATGGACCCTTTCCTTCACAAAGTTCTGGGCTATTTATAGGCCAAAAAATGAAAACCTAGGGCAACCACCAGAACCTATACAAAAAGACCAAAACACCCCCAAAACAACTTTTTCTTTGGCGCCAGAATGGCCGCTGATCCGCGGCCTGGACCCCACTTTGGCCGCGGATCCGCGGCCCTATAGTTGAATTGGGCTTTCCTATTTTTTTGGCTTCCCTGGTTTTCTGTCTCCTTTATTCTGGTATGTGTATTTTCTCAATTTGGCTCCACGATTTTTCCAGAATTTCTGTTGAGGGAAAGGTGGACTTTTTGTCAAGATTTTGTCATGATTGCCTCGAGCTCCGCGTAGATCTCTTGGATTTTGTGCTACCATTGAGCCTTGTGCATGAGAATGATATTGATTTGACACTTTGTCTTCCTAAACTGGTATCTGGCAACATACGGATGAAGAGCGGAGACCGTGTTTTATCTGTGGTTGGCAGGAACCGGATTTTGTCGTGTTTTCCATGAATTTCTCCGTTTGAGAACCGGGAACCTGTATCCTGCAATTGACTAGCAAACACGGCTCAAGAGTATCTACCGATATGCAATGTGATAAAAATTGGGCGGTATGAAAATGCAAAAATCTGATATGAACACTTGTTAGCTTAGCCCTTTAGTTTAGTTTAGTTGTTAGATTAGATTCGATTCTTACCTATTTCAAAACTAACGAATCGTGGGTATTTTAAAAGACATCCCAAGGGATCCTACGGATATTTCAAAAGACGTATCTTTTCATAAAAACACCGTGGCCCCTATTTTCAAAACCCCATGATTCGTGTTATTTCAAAAGGCACCATTTATAGGACTTATATTAGATTAATGCAGATTAGTTATAGTTGCGTCTAGTATTTAGCTCCCGCTCATTATTGTGGTTCGCTTCGCATCGCAAGCTTATATTATGTTTCATACTCCATTATTGATATCATGCTGTTAGGACACCAGCACCATTACCGATGATGCGTATGTACCACGTACACTTACTTGCCGGCTCACACACATCTTCATCGGTAATTGCCATGTCACGTACACCTTAGAAAATATTATTGCTTGACATAGCATGTTAGCTAATAGTTTAGACATGATATTAGCGTACTTGCCTTATATGTCAGTTTAGACATTGTAGTTATTACCTGCTACTTCATGCATACTGTTATTCATTGTTATGCCGCATTCATGGATTCTCATGCATATATTCACTATTTTACGTGTTATTGAGGTTTCGGATTCGGATTTCCATGAGATTTTCTGGATTTGGAGGAAAACCGCAAAAACATAAATAAACCTTCTCTCTTTTAAAATAAAAAGTGCGGTTTTCCCATGATGTATGAGTCGTCCACCATGAGTTTGCTGATGGATTTCGAGATCCAATTCGAGGAGACGGATGAACCGTTTCGGGTACATGGTGGACCCGGTAAGGTACCCCGGGGCAAGAAGCGCGTGATGATGACGATCTGAGCCTGGCAGGGGAGCACTACCTACCGGTGATATTACCCGACGCGTCGGATATCCGGAGGATACCGTCGTGGTCTTGAGATGGATGGTAGGGGCCGGTCTAGACTGACGGCGCCCTAAATATTGTGATTGAGACATTGAGATTGAGACTTGAGGTACATAGATTGTGACACAGAGATATCGAGGTATTTGGACACTTGTTTTGTGTCGATGCTGGGCACTGTTTTATGCTGATTTCATATATGGTACCTCATTTCTTTTAAAATACAGAAATCTCACTGATTTATGAAACCAGTTTTATTCAATACATGCATTCTGTTTCATGCATTCATACATCATCCATATGATATATTGCTACCTGAGGCACTGACACGGGCATATGTGATCACACTCGGTTAGATATTACCCTAACCATTGTTATAGGCTGCATGTTATACATATATTTGAGGATATATTATGATCATTGACCCAGGTTGCGTTATTTATGCGATTTCTTTCCGTAGATGTTTTTCTATTCACGAGTTGGCAACTCACCCCCGTTGTGCCCCAGTTTCTTGCAGGTTTGCCGTACAGGTTTCTTTACGGCTTTGCGGGCATAGTTTCCTTCGGGTGATTTGCTAGTAGGTGGGTTTACTTGTATCGTACCCCCATTATATATCTTGTATATCATTATTCTGTTGTATCGAGAAGTTCCATCAACCAAACATGTATTTATTTTGAGATAGAGACCAGTGATGTTTTTCCTTCGACCTTAGAGTCGCGCGTTTTATCTCTGTGGTTTTCTTGTGGTTTGAGTTTCCTTTTGAGTTTTGATCCTCGCCGTTGGCGTTGTATATTATTTTGCTTCTGTGGTTGTGACTGTCGTTTGACGAAGAGCTAGCTCCCGCTTGGGGATGCCTTTTTATTGATTTCGTATACTATTCATGTTGTATCCCGTTTGGGGGCCAGTATTTACAAAGGAGACTCTGCCGAAATTTTCAGGAAATTTTTGATGTTTTAGAAACTCGCATAATTCGGCTTATTCTATTGAAACTACTTGTTTTAAATTGGTTTTCCTTCGCTCTACTACTTTTCTTGGTTTGGATTTCTGTAGTCTCGGTTTACTTAGATTACGTACGCCTCGAGACGTTCGTAGTTTAAGTGCCTGTCTTGTTCCGTTCTCTCGAGACGTGACAGGCGGAGGAAAGCCAGGTGCCGGTAAAGGGAAGGTACGAATATTCTCCTTGAATCATCAGGACGCGCAGCCGTCCAATGCAGTGGTTTCAGGTACTTTTTCAGTATGCTCTTTCGATGCACACGTTTTGTTTGATCCGGGATCTATGCACTCGTATGTTTCTACACACTTCGTGCCGAGGTTCGGCCGAGTGTCGTGTTTGCTCGATCAGCGGCTTGTCGTGACTACTCCTGTTAGTGAGTCATTTGTTGCGCGATACATGTTTCGTTCGTGTGCCGTCCGTATTGGAGATAGAGATTCGTCCGTCGACTTGATCCTTCTTGAGATGTTGGACTACAATGTTCTCCTGGGCATGGAATTGTTAGCTACTTGCTATGCGTCCATGGACTGCCTCGAGAAGACAGTCAGGTTTGTTTCTCGGCGAGTAAGTTCTTGTTGTGCAGGGGGACCGTGGTGCCGCCCCTCACAGTTTGATTTCAGCCCTTTGCGCTAGTCGGCTTTCGAAGAAGGGATGTCGGGGATTCTTAGCTTTCGTTTGTGATACCAGAGACACGGTAGATTCGTTGGACCGAGTTCCTATTGTGAGAGAGTTTCTTGACGTTTTCCTCGATGAGTTACCTCGATTGCCGCCAGAGCATGAGATTGAGTTTTGCATTGATTTGATCCCCGGCACGGGGCCTTTTTCTATACCGCCTTAACAGATGGCCCCGGCGGAGCTTAAGGAGTTTAAGGATCAGCTGAAAAAGTTGCTTGATAGGGGACTTGTGCGTCCGAGTGTTTCGCCTTGGGGAGCTCCTGTTCTGTTCGTCAAGAAGAAGGATGGCAGTTTGAGGTTGTGCATTGATTATCGTCAATTGAACCGACTGACGATGCGGAATAGGTATCCTTTACCTCGCATTTGTTTGATCAGCTCCAAGGTGTGGGACATTTTTCCAAGATTGATTTGAGATCAGGTTATCATCAGTTGCGGGTTCGGAATGGTGACATTCCGAAGATAGCTTTTCGTACGTGCTAGGGGCATTATGAATTTTTGGTGATGTCGTTCGGACTCACGAATGCCTTAGCAGCGTTGATGGATTTGATGAACCGGATTTTCAGGTTGTTCCTCGACCAATTTATTTTTGTGTTTATTGATGACATTCTGGTTTATTCCAAGAGTCAGGAGGAGTAAGAGCAACACTTGAGAATTTCTTTGTAGACATTGAGAGAGCACCAGCTGTTTGCTAAATTCTCAAAGTGTACTTTCTGGCTTGATAGTGTTGACTTCCTTGGTCATGTGGTTATGGGAGACGGTATTCGTGTGGACCCGAGAAAGATCGAGACCGTACAGCTTTGGCCTATACCTGTATCGGTGACAGAGGTCCGCAGCTTTTTGGGGTTAGCTGGTTACTACCGCTGTTTCGTGCAGGACTTCTCGAGTATCGCTGCACCGCTGACCGGACAGACCAGGAAGGGGTTCCATTTCTTTGGACTGAGGCATGCGAGCTGAGTTTTCAGCAGTTGAAGACTCGGTTGACGAATGCACCAGTTTTATCTTTGCCTTCTGGATCGGGCGGCTTTGTCATTTACTGTGATACTTCTCAAGTGGGGCTCGGTTGTGTACTGATGCAGCATGATAGAGTTATCACTTATGCTTCCCGGCAGTTGAAGAGGCACGAGCAGAATTATCCCACGCATGATCTTTAGATGGCTGCGATGGTCTTTGCGCTTAAGATTTAGAGACATTACTTGTACGGGGAGTCATGTCATATTTTCACAGACCACTAGAGCTTAAAGTACATCTTCCAGCAGCGGGATCTAAATTTGAGACAGCTCCGTTGCATGGAGATTGTGAAGGATTATGATTGTGAGATCCTTTATCACCCGGTAAGGAGAATGTGGTGGCCGATGCTTTGAGGCGTAGGCCCGAGGGTAGCTTGTCCCAATTGAGCGCAGTTCAGAGAAAGTCTTCTGCAGATTGGCAGATCTTGTGTGACAATAGAGTACAGTTTGAGTTCACTTCCACTGGGGGACAGCTTGCTTATGTCCGTTTCCGTCCACTTCTACTCGATCGTATTCTTAAGGCACAGCCCGCCGATGCCCTTTGTCTGAGATTCTTGAGCAGGTTCGGCAGGGTAGAGATTCAGAGTTCTTGATTGATGACCAGGGTGTGCTATGTTTTGGGACTCATTGGTGTGTACCTGATACCGATGGGTTGAGACGCGAGATCCTAGAGCAGGCACATCAGTCAACTTTTAGTGTTCACTCAGGTTCCACCAAGATGTATCGTGACTTGAGAGATATCTACTGTTGGGCAGGGATGAAGAGGGATGTTTCGGATTTCGTTTCAAGATGCCTGACTTGTCAGCAAGTCAAGGCTGAGCATCAAAGACCGGAAGGAGAGTTGCAGCCTTTACCCATTCCGGAGTGGAAACGGGAACAGATCTCCATAGATTTCGTTGTTGGTCTACCCAGGTCCAGTCTAGGGTATGACTCTATTTGGGTGATTGTTGACCGGTTAATGAAAGCGGCTCACTTCCTTCCAGTGAAGGCAACTTTCGGTTATACTCAGTATGCTCAGTTGTACATTAATGAAATTGTGCATTTGCCTGGCGTTCCCACATGCATCGTATCCGACAGGGGCACCCAGTTCGATAGCCGTCTTTAGAAGAAGCTTCAGGAAGCATTGGGTACCCGATTGAGTTTTAGCTCCGTTTTCCATCCGCAGATCGATGGTTAGTCAGAGCGGACTATACAGACACCGGAGGATATGCTTCGTGCGTGCGTGCTTGATTTTGGAGGTAGTTAGGATCGTCACTTGCCATTGATAGAGTTCTCCTACAATAACAGTTATCAGGAGACAATTCAGATGGCACCTTTTGTGGCTTTGTATGGTAGAAAGTGTCGATCGCCAGTCTGTTGGACTGAATTTAGCGAGAGCAGGATTTTGGGAAAACAGCTAGTTCAAGAGACTACGGAGAAGATCCAGTTGATTTAGGATAGGATGAGAGCAGCCCAGTGCAGACAGAAGTCTTATGCCGACCGTCGTTGTCGCAGGCTCGAGTTCGCTGTAGGGGATCATGTATTCTTACGGATTTCTCTGATGAACGGCTTGATGAGATTTGGGAAGAAAAGAAAGCTTAGTCCCAGATTTATAGGTCATTTTGAGATCCTTGAGCGAGTTGGTACAGTTGCCTAGCTTTTGGCACTTCCACCCAGTTTTCCGGATGTTCACCCCGTATTCCATGTATCGATACTTCGCAATTACCTTCATGACCCTTCTCACATGATTCAGCACCAGACCGTTCAGCTAGAGCACAATCTTTCGTTCACCGAGTAGCAGGTAGTCATATTGGATCGGCATGTGAAGAAACTTCGGTCAAAGGTCTTGCCTTCTGTGAAGGTTCTTTTGCGTGGCCCGAATAGTGAAGAGGTCACTTGGAAGGCCGAGAGCGAGAAGCGGACGAAAGTCCCTCATCACTTTGAAAGTACGCATAGTAAGATTTTTTAATTTGGGGACGAATTTCTTTAAGGGGGGAAGATTGTAACACCTTAGAATGCGATTAGTGTTAATTAAGCGATAATGCAGATTTTTTGTATAATGTTTACCAAAATAGTTTTCACATATTTTATAAAAATTAATTAATATTTTATTATTATTTGTTTTGGGCTTGCACACACTTGTGCATGTTAATCTAGGGTTAATTAGGGTTAACCATGCTTAAGTAGCCATGGCACCTTAACCCCATATCAATTATGTGTATGTAATTATTTAAATTCTTTAGTTTTAAAAATAAGGTTTGAATTTGGTTGACATGGGAGAGAGAGAGGGTTGACAATGGAATCATGAGCATGGGGCAAAGCATGGCTTGCACATAATGAGGAGAGAGAAGAGGGTGTCATGACCCGAAATATTAGCTCGTGACCAGCGCTTGAATCACGCAACGTCTAAAGGCGTAACGGAATTCAAGTAAGCTGAAACCCAGAAATCTAAACCTTTTTAAGTAAAATAAAGGAGGTGAAGTTTTGAAATAAAAGTATAATGAAATCAAGTTTTCTTAATGCATAGGGAAAAGAACATGAATGATGCAAGTGAAATTTACTAGTTTGAAAACATGTTTCGTCTTTTAAAAATTTTGGCAGCACCTCCTTTGTATAATTTGATCCAAAACCACAAGTACATAATAAGAATAATGGCATCCCCAAGCGGGAGCTGGCTCTTCGCCAAACGGCGGATCACAACCACGCAAGACAATATATAAAAGTATACGACGCCCAACAGCGAAGTTCACCACAAAAAGATAAAGAAATGAGCAAGATATAACCCCCAAAGTGAATATAAAACCTATCGCTCAAATCTCGCAACTATGAGTCTCACTAAGTCTCATCACTTATACAATTTACAACGTTTGATCGATTGATGCAGTTAACTAGATACAATATGAAATATAATACAAGAGTGGGTACGATACAAATGTCCCACCTACCAATGCCAAACACCCGAAAGAACCTGTATGCTAGCGATGCCGCTACTGATCCACACGGTCAACCTGCAAGAACTGTAGCACAACGGGGGTGAGTTGCCAACTCGTGAATAGAAATATATCTACAAGTAGAAATCAAAAAAACAACGACTCCTAGGTCAACTATATCAAAAGGTAATACTATGATATCAAGGGTGACCGGGTCGTATATGTGCCAACAAGTTAGTCAATACCTATATGCATGCGAATAACATCCAACAGTAATAATCAATGTATGTCTGTATGTATGCGGATCCACGCGTCAACCACTGACGCAACAATATCATGCATGTAAATATCATAAAAGAATGTGCATGAAAGTATGAGGATATATATATCAACGGTGTCCCTCCCGACACATCAAATCATGGAACCTGAGTGCCTAGCATCGACACTCGAAAACATCATGAAAACCGTGCCCAGCATCGGCATGTAAATCCTCATATATCGGGCTCCGTCAGTCTGGATCGGCCTACGGGCTTCGTCAGTCAGGATCGACCCCTATCATCTCTCGACTCCGATCGGTATCCTCCGGATATCCGCCGAGCCTAAATACTATCACCGGTAGGTAGTAGTCCCTCTTCCAGGCTCGCCGTCTACTTCACAGTGATCCATTCTCGCCCCGGGTACCATACCGGGTCCACCATGTACCCGCAATCGGCTTCATCCTCCTCCTAGAATCGGGTTTTACATGTCGCTCTCAGAACCGAGAAAACACATGGTGGACGCACTGAAATATCATATCAAGAGAAACCGGGTTTTTAAAACAACACATAATTTCTTTTAAAATGTCCACGGTTCTCAAATCCAGAAATCTCATGAAAACAACATATCTCAATACGTACAGTAATAGAGCATGATGTATGCAACATATAATAGAAATGTAAGCATATCGTGTATCATGCAACGCGGAATAGTGATATGACATATTAAGGGAAAACCGCTCTTTTAAAATGATTCCAGTTTTTAAAATATATCATGCGGTTCCTAATTTTACAATAAAACCAGTTATCTATGTAGGTACAATATGTATATACGCAAGTATAGATGTACCAATGTATTTATGCACAAATATGGATATACAAATGTGTATATCCGCAAGGATGAATGTATCAATGTATATGTGCACAAATATGGATTTACAAATGTGTATATCCGTAAGTATGAATGTATCAATGTATATGTGCAAGCAGGTTATGCGAAGAGTCATATCATGATGCAGCAATCCTACTGTGTAGTGACATGGGAATTATCGATGATGAAGTGTGTGAGCTTATAAACTGTGTACGTGTGACATACGCATCATCGATAATGGTGCAGGTGTACTATCACAGGTATATGCGATACAATAATACTATCATGAATGCAGCACAAGGTAAAACATCAGCTAAAAGCTATAAGGTATACGTAACTATCATATGTCCGAGTCGGTGAATCTAACATTTGGCATCTAGCCCAGTAACATCGCGTACGGTATCATCCATCGTACGGCAATCTCTAGTCAAGGGTAAGGATCAATCATCAAGTCAAACTCATCACGCACGGAATATCATCATGCAGCGGCATTATACTAATAGGGATCCTATCATCCTATACGAAAAAAGAGAGTACGACCTAATATCATATACTGCCTATCATCCATGATTCACAACATTCTATAAATGTATGTATATCTATGTGCCTATGTCCCGGTTCACATCCGCAATAATCTCATATTAGGGGACAGGCAGAGTATAAATCAACTCGATCGACTCGCATCTATATACCATCATATCATCATGTCATCATATCAGTCTTATATTCCTTCATTGCATTTAAATCACCTATCAAATCGAATTGCATAAACATTCTATCACTACAAGTATAAGTATCTAATCTAACATACACATCTGAACCATACAATCGGATTTTTAAAAAAGTGAATCATAGTTTTGCAAATAGGGGTTACGGTGTTTTTAAGAAAGAGATATCATTTGAAAATCTGTAACATCCCTCAAGGTATATACCTAAAAGGTACGTACGATTCTTTGGTTTAGAAAAAAGTATGGTTCGGATGACGCATCTACATCGACTATCCATTCCTACAGTACCCTAAACGATAATATCGATAAACGTCATCCTACGATAGTAGTAACATATCACTTCTAACTATCCTCTAGTTTTCTAATATGGTTTCATAGCTATCTCATTCTAACCCTAGTTTCCTAATCTAGGTTTCCTAACTATATTCTATAAATCGGTTTTCCATCAAAAGTTGCGGGGGTGCTATACGCCATCCACCCGACTTCCTCGGTAGATATAGATCTACTCACCGTAGTCCACACTCGCCGAAGTCGATGACGCCTCGCTCCGTCGCTTCGGAATCCATGCAAAGGTACCTGCAATAACAACACATAACGTAACGATATTAAAATCAAGGCGGAAAACCAAAACGGCACGCGCATTGCTCGTAGGTTAGAACCTATAGCTTATACGTACAAAATCAATCAAACAACCCTTGTTGTCGATATACAAACATGCGACAACCAAAAACGAATCCAGATATCAAAACTCATCATTTCAAATACGGAAAACACATCCTACATTATACACAAGTATTCCCAGATTTTGACTCAGGTCCAATAAATCCAAGCAAACAAGTTTAGGGTGATGTATAAGGTCTATATGAGCTATTAGGGCAACCTGGGCATCTATCTTCTCAGAGGGGCCGGCCACACTAAGGCAAATTTCGGCCAGGCCGGTTTTCCAGGTGAGTTGGGGTCTCATTTTTTCAAGGTGGTCTCCTCTGGTCTAAAATTGGTCTCTGGTATTGTTTGGTTGTCTCAGATATTTTCCAGGTCGTCCCAGATTCACAGTAGGCACACTAAAAGTCATCAAACCAATACAGAACAAATCCTAAGTTCGTGCATCGGGTTCAGGTCTTTGGCTCAGGTCAGGATTCGTGTCACCATGTCATGTAAACACTCCTAACTGCTGCCAGATTTCACCTATGGTCCTTACATAAAAATCCAGTAGGACCAAACATCACAAAACCACTTCAAACAGCTACCCTAGCAATTATAGCCCCCCAGTCCCCTACAGGGCCGAGGTCACCGGATTTGTCCATAAGGTCGCCTGCCGAAATCAGTGGGAAAGGGTAAGGGTTTCAGGTGAACACTCCAGGTCTCGAGCACAACACTAGCACACTGTTTGTTTTCATAGTGAAAACTCGGGGTCACAGCCGGTCAGCAACATCCTAAAACGACACTAAAACACGATATCACACACAACTAATCTAAAAGGAAGAATTTATACCTCATCTAGTCCACTCAATGCAGCACTAACTTCCCAACGCCATCAAAAACCCACTTTGCTCGGTTCATCGTGTAGAGGAAGAGATGGGGATTAATTCTTGTGAAGGGAGTGTAGGGTTTTGGGGATTGTTTTGAGGTAGATCTAGGGTTCTTTGAGGAGGGTTGTGGGGTTGAGGAGATGAGGAAGAAGGAGGAGAAAATGATGGCCAAGGGTTATGGCAGCAGCAGCCCCCTCCCCCTCTCACAATTACACACACACTCTCTCTCTCTTCTAAGCCCACCTAACCTAATCATTATGTCTCCCTTTGACTTTTCCCTTATCTCATCTCTTTTTCTCACCAAAATGAACACATACACCCATATAAAACCATAAATGAAATAACATGTAACCAAATGGAACATGTCATGGTGCACTAACCATGAAAAGCTGTAGAAATACGGATTTGGCTTAATCGCGATTAGCGGTGCACTAATCGGGTTTTTATCAAAATTGCATATAATAACTTTTAAAAATGCCAAATCGTATAAATATATTATTAAATGAATAAATCATTTTAATTTTCATTTATTTCACAACTATTGGTATATATTTATACCCTTTTTCGAAAACCCCAATTTCGCCAATCGGGCAGTTTTCGGGAAAAATATTATTTTAATATTAAATTCCAAAAATAATATTTTATTTTTTCTGAAATGTTACAGAGGGGGGCATGGCTCATACTAGACTCACACCCTGATTTCCCTCACCATCACTCATACACCCACTCACATTCTCTTATTCGCACTCTCATTCTTTCTTTCTCAATTGTTTCCTCATCTCATTCCCTCATCCCTCTCCAACTGAAACCCTAAACCAAATCCTCACAAACCCAAACCAAAATCACTGCTACAACTCCCTAAAACCCTTTACAAGCCAAGTTTAGCCACTAAGATCACTTGTAGCAAGGAAAGCTAGAGTTTTGAGCAAGGGTGGATAGGTAACGATCTCTAACTGTTAATTAGGTACTTATGTTGTTTTGTAGCTTAGTAGTCGTTGTTTAGAACGATAAAGATATAGTTTTGAGAACATATCGTATTCTTTGGGTCATTTTTGAGTCTCTGTGATCTGCAATGACCACGAATTGTTACTGGAAAAACTAGCAGTGTAGCAATGTTATACTAGAGGCCCTAAGTGTTCACCTGAAACCCGAACCCAATCCCACATGTTTTGGCCGGCGACACATAAGGAATTTTCGGCGAGCTCTGTTTTAGGGTAGAATAGGGGGTTGTGATTTTTAGGGTAGCTGTCTGCAGTAGTTTTAGGGTGTTTGGTATTGCTAGATTTTTAGGTTTTGACAGTAGGTAAAATCTGGGAGCACTTTGCTAAATTTAGGCGTTTCAGAAAAGTACGATACGATTGATCCGACATAGTTTTAGTGTTTCGGGTAGCTTGCTGTAGTGGACTTGTTTTGGTGTTGTTGCTACACACGTTGGCCGCTAAGCGAACCCTTCTATAGCTTAAGAGAACCGATTCGTTAATTTGCGTTGTGTTCGTTTATTATTGCGTAGTTTGATAAATCCACGCGTTATTGTGTTTTGTGTTAATAGGATCGCAGGCAGCGACTTCGGACGCTGTGAAGAAAGGAAAGCAGGTGGTTGGATTTACCTAGCCCGAGATCATCGGTGAGTAGATTTAACATCTACGGGGAAATCGCCCGTATGGCGTTAAGCGTCAGGGCTAGATATGATATCATAGCCGCATGATTATATGCATATATGTTGATTGTGCATGAGAATTATTGCATACCATTACTTGTTGTGCCTTGACTTAGTACCTAGTGGACACTGCACCATTACTGACGATTTATGTTGCATGAGCACTAAATTGTATGCTACACCCACACAGTCAGTAATTGCCACGACACGCACAAGCTATACACATATGCGGTATTGTATCGTTATTGACATTGCGACGTTGATTCTTGTTCTATTGCGCATATGAAATGCATCATGCATACATAGCTACATGTACACCTTTATACGATGTTGCCTTTGATTTCGGAGAAATTAGGAACCGCGTGATATATTTAAAAACTGTATTAATTTAAAAGAGCGGTTTTCCCTTGATATGCTCATATTACTGTTTTATGTTGCATATATTATATGCCATGGATTTACGTATTGAGATATGGATTTCATGTGATTTATGGATTTGAGAACCGTGGGGATATTTTAAGAAAGTATGCATTGCTTTGAAAACCCGGTTTCTCTTGATATGATATTTTAGTGCGTCCACCATGAGTTTTCTCGGTTTTGAGACTTGTGTTAGAAACCCGATTCGAGGAGCTGGATGATCCGTTTACGGGTTCATGGTGGACCTGGTATGGTACCCCGGGGAAAGAAAGATATGTTATGCAGTAGAAGATGAGCCTGACAGAGGGACTACTATCTACCGGTGATTGGTTAGACCTGGCGGTTATCCGGAGGATTCCGACCGGAGTCATGAGATGGTTATGGGCCGATCCGGACTGACGGAGCCCGTGGGCCGATCCGGACTAACGGAGCCCGAGTTATGTGGATTTACGTGTCGTTACTGGACATGAGTATTTCATGATGTTTCGAGTCCCGATGTTGGGCACTAAGGTTCCATGAGATATACAGATATGAGGGCCGATCAGAGTGACGGCGCCTGAGGTATTGGGATTTGGGGTGTCGTAGATGGACACCGGTTTTTCCACAATGATGATTCATTGAAGATGATATTTTTTATCCCATAATTAGTAGTTATTTGATATGCATTGCTTCATGTATTTGTAGTACCTGATGGAGTATCTTGATCATGATTATTGCATATCCATATTACCATATTTATGCTATCAGATTGCATGTGATAGATTATTGCTGTACGTGCATACCTGCGATTATCTGTATGATGTTACTTACTATTCACGAGTTGGAAACTCACCCCCGTTGTGCCACAGTATTTCACAGGTTTGACCCTCAGAGTAATCGCAGCAGGGCTTCTTATTATCTCTACTTTTGTGGATATCGCTACTATGGGCCGCGGGGCCGTTTGGTATAGTTGGGTTGCGGTTATCTGACTTCAGCTATTGTATATCTTATTGTATCTAGTACTCTCCATCTACCACTTTCATGTATTGACTTAGAGACAAGTTGTGAGGACGATATTGTATATTTTATGACTCTGGGTGTCATGCTCGTGTGAGCCGGCCTTTATTATGTAGTTTTACCTCTTTATGCTGTTTTTCGTTTATATTGTCTATTCATTCACTACGACGTCGTATATTTGCTTGTGGTGGTTGTTTCCGTCTTTAGGCGTGATTTGCTCCCGTTTGTGGATGCTTTTGTTAGTGTATATGCCCTAGAGGCCATTACTGTATCATACTAGTTTGTATATTACTTAATGGAAGCTTGGGATATTCACCTTGTATATACAATCTTGATCAAAATAGTAGTATGCTACTTGGTTTGTTTCTACTTAAATGTGTACATGTGTTTATTTTATTATATCACCTATACGCATTAGTGGGGCCCTTAGGATCTTTGCTTGATTACCAGCATTGTGATGGCAGTCACACTAGTGGGGGCTGGGTAATCTATAAGCACATCCTTATGCAGGTCCCTAGTCGCAGGACTATTGAGACAGGGCATCGATACTCCGGAGTAGACTAGCGCATGCGCTTCTCATCCCAGTGTGGGAGATGGTCTGTCCCACAGCCATCAGTACGTCGTACTGGAGATAGTATGCGGGTGCTCGTTAGGTTACAAGTACACTGGACAGGACTCGTCGGGAACCGACCGGTTGGTATTATACCTATCGTCAGTTATCAGTTCCTAGGTGACATGAGTACAGCTTAGTCCGCTGACTTGACACTATCATTTCGCCTCGAGTGTGTTCCCACTGTACTTTGATTACTACCCTACCACGGCTCAAAGGAGTCGTGCAAACAGGTAGTAGTTGGGTGCAGTCCCGAAGCACTTGGAGGAAGTAACAGTTAGACAGGATTCGTCTCTCCCGGTATTGGGGGTTGACATCGCGCTGTGTCTAGGAGAGCCATTACACGAGTAGTCCCTGGCCAGGGCAAGCGGGATATACTGGTAGGCTTCCAAGGTTATCTCAGGGTGTATTGGGCTTCACTCCGACACGACTTGTACCGCTATTAGGGGACTGACGTTTACCACCCCCCTAGGCCCGCCATGTGATGTATCAGACGAACAGACCGGACTGTACGGAGATTGTCACAGTCAGACTCAGTAGGAGTTCAGATGGGTTTCACCTCGTTAGTCTTCTTGTCGGCATCTACCTGGGGACCGTTAAGCACAGCTAGTGCCGCTTGCGGTCTGTGGTTAAACCCACTGCCAGCGTAGTGTCGAGTCTTTAGAGTCCCACACAGAAAGCTATTCGCCTTTTGGCAAAAGAGTAGAGGTCGCATGGTTTTGAGACAGGTCGCATGGTTTTGCGACAGGGTTCAGTCACATCCGTGCACTTGTGCACATTTAGTGTCCGGACAGTTTACATTAGCGGGCTTTGGTTTAAGCCAGATCCCAGTGTACGTATTGGGATTGGTTTTATCCAGTATGTATTCGTGTTCCTCGGAACGCGGATGCGGGTGTGTATGCAAAGTTGACGGAGAGACAGAGGCAGAGCATTCTCATTTGGGTTGTTGACCGTTGACTGTTGACTATTAACTTTTTGCTCAACCCTAAGGAGAATATCATATGTAATTAACAATAATATTAATTAAGTATTGTGGTGACATGGTTGTTGAGGGGTTGACTTTGTTGACTTGTTGACTTTGTTGACCGGTTGACTAGGTTGGACTAGTTGACCATCATGATGACAATGGCTATCATTTCATGGCAAAGACTTTTTACTTGCTTGTTCTCTTGTGCAATATGAGTGCATGAAATGATATAGCCATTTTGACTTAAACCATTTACACAATACTTGATTACTATTTTTGTGATGATGGTTTTGGATTATGAGAGCCAAGTGAGAAAAGTCTTGCTCATTCTATCAGTTTCATTCTCTCTCTTGTTCTTGAGCTCTCATCCCCTTCCTCTTGCTCTCCCTCTCTTTAGTCTATGGTTCACTTGTCTCATGTGTTGAGAACCAAGAACCATAGAGAAAATCCCAACACACTCTTCTCTACTCACTCTAGTTCACAAGGTTTAGCAAACCGAGTGAACTAGTTTCTTCAAAGACCGAAGAAGAAGCCAAAGGTAGAAGCTTTGAGGTGGATCGATCTTCGGCGCAAGGAGACGACGGGGTGAAGCCGATCCGGACAACCATCGAGGCTTGAAGACAAAGGAGTTCAAGAAAGAAAGGTATAACCCCCTAACCGAGTAGTTAACAACTCCTAGTTAGGTTGTTAGTTAGATGTTTAACAAAGATCCGGTTTTGAGTCCATGTTACCACCTCTAGAAAATTGTTTTTCACCAAATTCCGCATGCCCGAAAGTACCGGGAGAGGTAGCATGGACTTACAGTGGTATCAGAGCCTAGTTAAACTCTATCTAACATGTTAGCATAGTAACTAGAAATTCGATCGGAGAAAAAGTCGCGAAATACACCCGGATTTCAAACTTTCTGTCGATTTTCAAAGTGCTGCAAAAATTATTTGAGATATACCAAAAATCGACTCAGGGTTTTTAGAAGAAACTGCGAAAATTCGACCCACTGAATCGATCAACGCGCCGCGTTTCCGCTGCGGGAGCTTGCTCCCGCCGCGGAACCGCGGCCGAGTTGACTCGGTCGTGGGGTTTTATTTTTGCAGTTTGTTCATAGGGGTATTTTGGGATTTTTGGAATATGTATTTTCTGCCCAGATTTTCCAGAATGAAAATTTTGTGTTTGGGGCCTGAAAATCCGTATTTTTGATCGAACTTCTAAAAGACTTAAGCTGACGGGTTTTTCAGTGATGTGATATTTGTATTGAACGTCTGCTAATCGCTATATGTCGATTAGTGGGGGTTATACAAATCTGTGATCTGTAATGTTATTGGAATGTGTATATGAATTCATTGGATTGTCGCGGGTGAATAGTCGGGGGGTTGTGAGACGAGAGTTTTCTTTTCTTTCAATTCATGTAAATTTGTAAATTGATGTAATAATTATTTGTATGGCCGCACAACCGGGTCGGGGTTGTAGCCGTCATTGTATAATTTCTTTTTACTGTTTTTGCTCCTAGGATAGACCCATGGAGGGGGTGCACAAACTATCGGGTATGCCGAAGTGCCGAGTGGCCTACTCACGGAGTTGAGGGAGGTTGCTTCGCTTCGGTTACTTGGCGGGTAGTTTGCCGCACCCGTAGGGGTCTTGGGTGGGGTATTGACTATTCACCGCGACCATGTAATCTGCTTTTCGTTACAGGCTCGTACGAATTGCGGATTCCTAGTATATCCAATGTGTTCATCTGTGATCTGAAATGGCTATCATTGCAGTATATCTATATATGATATTATTTAGGCGTTGCTTATGTTTTACAGCCGCGCTAGCCCAGCCCCCGCTCTGTCGTTAGTTAAGTAACCTAACGGGTAATGACGGGGCCCCGTGGCGAATGCGAATGGCATAAGCGTACGTCATATTTTGGTTGTTTTCTGCAATGGTAGGATTAAATGATGGGACGCATTAAAAGAACTAATGCAAGAATATCACGCATTAAAAGAACTAATGCAAGAAAAATAAACCAAGTAAAAGTCGTTGGAACACTTTCGAAAAACCACTCGGTTCTTTTCAAAACTAACTTTTAAATGCGGAGCTTGAGCCACTCCTTATAAAAGCTATCTCGTTCCATCGATTATATCAAGTTCACTACGTTCACGGTTTAGCCAAAACCATTCGTAGCCCTCCGTCGTTTCACATGGATGGTCAATAGTATTCAAGCTATGTTTGTTGGCCAAAGTCAAGGCATAGTGATTGGTAGCTATTGGGTATTCATGTGCAGCATAGATAGATGCGTTAGTTTGGAACAGTCGAACTGCCTTGTTGGCCAAAGTCAAGGGTAGGTGCGGGTGGATTCAAATTAACCTGGAGAACGACGGGTAGAACTTGACATGTGACTTATGATTTGTTGGCCAAAGTCAAGGTCATAAGAGCATGGGGCAAAAATCCACATCGGGAGTTTCAAAAGAACTGAAACTTGCTAGTGTTGCATACCATTTGGAGTGTGATGATTCTGGTAGGATTCCTTCAGTTTTGTCACGCGATGATATTTGGATCCCGATCCTACTGTGAGTATATGCTACTCCTCGGGAAATTTCTCACTAAACGATCAATGCTATAAACCTAGTAGGTGT